>CM072797.1:12888539-14088539 GCA_036983795.1 Megachile lagopoda | reverse complement strand
GCAAAAATATAGCACATATCACACAGTAATACTACACAGTAATAGGACGAATGTGCACTCAGCACATGTATGTTATGGATATGGAATATGTTCCATATTACGTACTCATGTTCCACATTGACTACATTCGTACTTCGAAAAACAAATAAGAAGTACGCTAAGAAGAAAATAAATCTAACGTTAAGCTTTTTTGGAACATTCAAAACAATTTTACTAATTTAATAACAAACTAGTGGGTTTACAGGCCAAGTCACGTGAATTTAAATGTGTATTTCAGATTTAGAGTACCTATCGTAAACATATAGGTAGAACAAAAATGAGATGTTGAGATTTTAAAGTTGTTCCAAACGATTAAACGTGTTTGAAACTATCGAAAACGATACCCAATACGATTATTACTGATTTTACGACAACTGACGTTAATGACGATCAAGTATTGTCGTCAACAATGAGTTATAGAGCTTTTAGAGAGGTTCCAGTCGAGCTATGTGTCAAAAATGATTGGAGACGACACCAAAACACGGTTTATTATCGATTCGACGACGATCGATGTTGATGACGACAGGTTACGGCCGTCAGATCGCCGCCAAAATCTGTACAGCAAATTTGGAGTGGTCCGCGAGTCTAACCTCAAAATTTCAAGTCAATAGACCCAAAATTGTCTGTAGCATGGTACAAATGCAGATTGAGTGGTCCAATGAGCCTCGCTACGTTATAATTTATAATTATAGAGCGTAATTGCAAGTTTTTATAATTCAATACTTGTATCGCGTAAAAATATTATTATACAATATTCCAATATTTAACAGCTTTAAACTTGTTTCATAATGACTCATGTAAGGGAGGTTAAAGTAAAGTTCAAAGTTAAAGTTTGTTAAATTTCTAATTATTTAATGTTATGTAAATTTTAAACGTTTATTTAAGATTCTCTAAATAGAAATTTCAAATTCATCCTATTTCATATTAATTTTGTTTAAATATTCAAATTAAGTATTGTGTTTTTTCCAGTAGTACGTAAAAATTTAACAGTAAGCGTTAGACGCCATCGACATGGACATCGACGCGATTACGCGTGCTGTCGAATTATTATTAAAGTCTTTTAGTAAATTTATTCTAACTATGTTTAGTAAATTTGTTACATCGTTATTTAAAGTAACTATTTTTGGTATTATACACATTTATATTAACAATAACAATGCAAAAATATAGTTGTGCTCATTCTTAAACTCGTCATAATTAACATAACCTAAAATTTTATATTATACCTTCGATCCGTTTTCGTACACTATAAAGTCATGTAAATTCTTCAGAATACTAAAGAGAGAAAAAGAAAAATATTATACGCAAAAAGATGTTTGTTTATGCGCCAAAATTAATTCCGGAGAAAAAAACAATGATCACATAAGAACCTATAAAATCTTTTCGCACAAAATATTTGAATATTTATGATAGCTTTCAAAATATGTTTCAGTTCAAATCCTGAGTCACAAATATTTTATGCGATAAAATTAAATTACCCATGTAGAGAATATTAAAATATTAGGTATTATGTTTTATACGTTTAACGAACGTAAAACTATTATCTCATTTAACTGTTCGAAAGAGAAAAACCGATTTAAATGGAAAAATAGTCCCATCCAAAAAAAGAGAAGTTCAACAACATCGTAACTAGTTCAACGTTACATTTACGAAAAAAAATTGAGTTCATCAAAAATAGAACTTGTTGTACGATTCAACTTTTTCTGCTGCCATTATTTTACGTTCAACTAAATGGTAGTTATAACTCGTCCCAATTGCGTGATTAATTTCTGAGTTTGTTAAACAAACAGGTCAATAAAATAAAGTTGCGACAGTTTCATCTTTTTCTGGAAAATAGGTGACATTTTAATAATGTTGGTACAAATTCGAGAATTACGAAATACGGTTTGTTTAAAATTGTTTCGTTAATATTTTGGCTATTATAATTTCTGAAGGGTACAGTAAGACGTTATAATTTTAGGAATCTTGATAATTTTAGAAAATTTTTGGAATCTAAGAAATTTTCAGAGTTTTAGAAATATTCGAAATATTAGAAATTTTAGTAATTTTTTAAGATTCAGTAATCTTAGAAATCTTAGGAATTTTAGAAAGTTTAGAAAGTTTAGAAATTTTAGAAATAATAGAAATTATAGAAATTTTAGAAATTTTAGAAATTTTAGAAATCTTAGAAATAATAGAAATAATAGAAATAATAGAAATAATAGAAATTATGACAATTTTAGAAATTTTAGGAATTTTACAAATTCTTGAAATCTTAGAAATCTTAGAAATTTTAGAAATTTTAGAAATAATAAAAATAGTAGAAATAATAGAAATAATAGAAATTATAGAAATTGCAGAAATTTTAGAAATAATAGAAATAATAGAAATTATGACAATTTTAGAAATTTTAGAAATAATAAAAATAGTAGAAATAGTAGAAATAATAGAAATAATAGAAATAATAGAAATTATAGAAATTGCAGAAATTTTAGAAATTATAGAAATAATAGAAATTATGACAATTTTAGAAATTCTAAGAATTTTACAAATTCTTGAAATCTTAGGAATCTTAGAAATTTTAGAAGTTTTAGAAATCTTAGAAATAATAAAAATAGTAGAAATAATAGAAATAATAGAAATTATAGAAATTGCAGAAATTTTAGAAATAATAGAAATAATAGAAATTATGACAATTTTAGAAATTCTAAGAATTTTACAAATTCTTGAAATCTTAGAAATTGTAGAAACAGTAAGAAACTTAGAATTTTTGGTAATTTCAGAAATTTTTTTAATTTGAGAGATTTAGAAATCTTAGAAATTGTATGAACTAAGAGTTTCGAAGTTTGGATCTTCGAAAATTGATAAATTTCAAGAACTAAAAATGAAAAAATTCTAAAACGAAAATTTAAAAACAGGAAAGTAAGAAAATTTTTAAATTTACATATTCGTACTTATCCAAGGGAAGCGTACGTCACACGCGACTATACGAATATTTTTGACCTCTTTCGGCGAACAAACCCGTACCATTTCGAGCCAAATATTTCGAGCTGGTACTCGTTCATTCGGAAAACATTTCTCTACTCTTCTCCCGTCTAATTTTCGTGTTCTTTTACCTAAGGTAATATTTTTTGTTCGCGCACGTAAATACGGTTTCCTTCTAAGGTATGCTTTATTTAAAAGCTGTTTCGTTGTTGAAACTGACACAGTTCTGTCTCTTCCGTTATAAAGTTCTCCGGAAATTTCTGTAGTCATTAATCTTCCGTTAAGCTCAGTAATTATTGTAATGTACCTGTCCTTCTGTTATGAAGTGCATTTCTTTCTTCCAGACCTCTTCCTATTCATTACCATAGCAATGACTTCTTGCCTCTTTGTAACACTTCATGCGTCGTCCTTGGATCAGCTTATTTGCAATAATTCCAGGAGAACTGTTTCTGTCATAAAGGATACGTAGAACAAATTTTAACACCCTCGTAACATGTACAACATATTTGTGATTTTTATACCAACATTCTTTATTTCTGAGGGATTCGATAAGACACGACTATTTTTATCGATCAAGAATCACCAAGTGCCACTAAAAGGCAATAAAAAATAAGACAAAAGGTAGAAGACTTGGACCGTTCATGTTGACTGTGGTAAATTCATTTTTCTTTAAAAATGAAAAATCATGTAATTTGTGCTTAATTAAACGTAAACTTTTTATTTATAACTAGTTAATATTTAATATCTTAAAAAATGGTTTGTTCAATTTAAAATTAGCTGATAAAAGAAATTGTGTAGTCATTGATTATGAAAGTGGTGTAAGTCTAATTTCCATAGACATAGGTGACGAAGTCACGTGGTTACATTTTATTTCACATCACAGGATTATCATGATGTTATAAAACAACGTAGACGAAATAATAAGTTTATTTTATACAAAACGAAACGAGAGAATTTCGTGTCAACAAAAAATCTACAAAACGTGATTCAAAAACGGGTAAGAAAGAGTACTAACGGAGAAAAGGTAAACTGGCTGAAGATATGTTGGATGAGGTTTTGCAGAAGTGCACCGTATACTATTTTATATAAAACATCGATGGAGGATACAGAATTGAAAGACGTCAGATTTGTCACCTACGTGTCGGGGAAGACCGCCAAAATTTCAAAGAATCGCACTGGTGCCTTTGTATAATGATGCCATACCTATTACATACGAAAAATATAAGGATATGGTGTAGTTATTACCTTACTTTCGGTGCATCATGATTATTTCAAAACACTGCCACATAAAGAGCGTAAATAAATAATAGCAATATCTTATGTTAAGTTTAACAATATATAAATATAATTAACTTCCAAAATAAAAAATACTACTCCTATTTTATTTCTTGTTATTATTTATAAACAAAATTGGACTAATACGACATATATATTTTAAGCGATATTTCATTTTTCATAATTGAAATTAAATCATTTTTACAATTGATTAATTATGAAAGTGGTGTAAGTCCACTTACAGCCCGCAAATATATATTATTTTCATTAAATTCGCCTGAAAGAAATTTATATGATCAAATTACATCTTGACAAATTAGTAGAAGCATTGCCAGACTTGACACGATTAACTTATATTTTTTAATTGAGTAATATGTTAACTTATATGCTTCAAATTTATTAATTTATATCGCATTTTAGCCCTTCATTTTGCCCCAACCGTTCAAATAATTTTTCCTACTTTAGAAGTAAGTTTGCAATTATTATCGTGCACGAACGCAAAATTGCTGCTAATATTGTGATTGAAATAAGTAAATGTACGAACTGAAGGGTGCAGAGATGTGAAATGTGCAAAACAATAAATGAAGCTAATTAAAAATGACTGCGAAATTTAAATTATGTATTCAGAGAATGAATTGAATCGAGTGATTAAAAAGAAACAAACGCAGTAGTGTCTAATTAGTTAGAAAAATTTGCAAGTATTCTTTTATGAAATTTAATTAAACAACGCACTGAATTTATTTTAATTGAGCAGCATAAATATCTAATTAAAGAATAGAAAAAATGTGCCTAGATCGTAATAATTAAAAATAAACTCCTTTTACATAAAATATAACCAGGAAAATAAATCAAAATAGTAGTAATAAATTCTTTGTTAATAAAACTGTTTAACTGACATCCCTAAATAAAAGTATTTAATTAACCGAAGCAATAAAAAATAGTTAACTTCAATTCGATGTTCAAAATTCTGTTATTCTAAACAATTAAAACGTTAAATTAAATTATGTATCAAAAAATGAAAATTTATTCGAGAGAATAGGATTTTAAGAAAATATTAAAAGGAATATAATAATAACGTTTAACGTTTGCGTTAATGTAAACTTGAATTTGGCGCCAAATTTGATGGAGGCGAAACAACTAAAATTTGTTACACTCAACATACGCAAAAATCGTCCCAATAAAGAAGCGATATATAAAACAGATGGTTAACATTCTTACAATTTTTCCAACGAAACTATTGACTGCAATAACATTTAAATAGTTCAAATTTGGCGCCAATTTGTAAAAGTAGATACTAGTAGATTAAATTAACGCAAAAATTAACTCACTCGTAATATTCTATACTAATTCTACGTTAATTCTATTATTTTATTTTTTGGAACGTTATTTCGTAACTTTTGCGTAGTTAGTTTTTCTCTATAGCCTCAATCAGCTTCCTATATCAAATTTCTTTATAACCTAAAAAATTCGTAACGTTAATTTAAGATGAAAAATGTAAAAAAAAGATGGAGTACAGTGTATAGTTCAACTCATTATATCGAGTATATAATTTTTAAAGTATGCTAGAATTATTTCAACACTATTTCGATTTTTGTGTATACCTTCTTCGACCGAAAGGTTTGACACCTCGTTTGAATGCAAACAATTGCCAAAACTTGGGATTTCAAATTATCAAATGTAGATAATTTGAGGAATATTATTGATACATTGATGTGTTTTTATTAGAGATTATCAGGTTGTAAATTCTAGCTTAATTCATCAATCTGCAAAATATAAATATAGCGGTGTACACTAAAATGCAACATGGCGGGAAATAAGCGAATATCAAAGTTCTGCCGCAACTCCTGTATTTTCCGTTACAACTGAAATCAGGATTCTCTAATCTGATTATAATTGATATGATGCTGCAAAATGGTGTTGATATTTATATGTAAAATTGTTTAAAATTGGGCACTGTCACGAAATCCTTAAGGTGTCAAAAGACCTCATGGTAGAAATATGCACATTTTTAGATCTAGGATGAGCTGAAAGAAAATGATATCGCTGAATTAATTTAACTATTGTATGAAAAGTGAAAAATTAATTGTGCAGAAATGATTCAACTCAGAGAATAATTTTAAGTTAAAATTTAAAAGGCGTCTTTTGACACCTCTTGGTAGAAATAGTGTTAAAACGATTTGGTGCTCCATGATTCATCAACGAGAGTGTACGCGATGATGCAGTAAATGTTAGCAGTCTGTCAAACCTTTCATAGCAGTTATGCAAGCTCCAATATCCATAGTAGTTAAGAGTTAAATTAATCCCTATGGAAGAGCGTATTTACTGTACTTATCTTTGCATACATTTCGCATATACTTTGCATATTCACAACATATCATACTTGCATAAACTTCCGCAGTCTAATTAGAATTGTATCATAGTTTCGAACGTCAACCTCTGAAAGTAATAACTACCCCTTTGACAAGCTATATACAAACTATAAATGTGAAAGTTGCAAAATTGTTTTTAAATAAATTTATACTCTCATAATTTATCCTCTCTACGAGGGTATCCATTGAAATAACGTTTTCCTTTTTTTGTTTAATACTCCGATGCGTTCGTGGAAAGATTATTTAATTATCAGTCGACGATAAATTTACCAAAGGGTAATAAATTTTCAGATTTAACGTTTGAACAAGGTTAATTTAGGGCCATGAAAGGAATTACACGACAAAGCGAAAATGAAAAAATATTCCAGTACGTTGAATACGTACATTTATAGTACTGTACGAATAAATTCTATCCGCAAGGTAATATGATGTGAATAAACACAAGAAATAAATTATTATTCGAATAAATTTTCATTCGGATTAACTCTTATTTAATCAGATAATTATTTGCCGATGATCAGTGAGATTTGATTTGTTATTGTTTTCTATAATCCGATATTTAAAAAAAATATTTACAGATTTTTTTAACATTGTAAAATACTTAACTAAAGAAAATGGCGATGCAGAGAAACGTAATCTCTATGTGCAAACATTCAGGACGTTAATTCTAAAGAAAGAAAAAAATACGAAATGTGTTTAATCGAATTAGATAAAAGTGACGTTTATTCAAAAATTTGCTGCAACATGAAAACACCATTACAAGGAAGTTGGCTTTCGAAAGCTTAATATACAAAACGTCCCCCGGGTTGCAGTTACGAATTTATTGTTGCATCGAGAATCGAGTAACGGCCATTCCGGGTTAGAATTTTATAAACGACCACCGTCTGGTATTTAACCATGTTACAGTAGTTTCACTGTATTTCCATGGTGAACTGTGGACTTTTGCGGTGTCGTATACCGCCACTGCTAACGAAAATAGGTCGACGTTGCTGGTACAACTGGACGTAGCTTATATTTTTTTCTTCCTCGTTAGTTTTTCAACACCACTTTCTCTTCCACTCTTTTATCTACACTAGATAATAGCTCATTCCTCTTTTTAAAAATACAGTGCATTCTATAAATATATCATCCCTTATTTTCTCAGCCTTTGAGAGCAAATTATGATCAGTATTCTTTAAATACTAACTCGATACGCACAAAATAAATTATATAAAAGAAAATTGATATATTAACGTAAGTATTAAGCTGGGTTTCATTAAACCTGATTTTCAGGCATTTCATAAATATGTATATTCTCCGGCTTCTCTGGCTTGTATATTCTCTTTATGTTAACATCAGTCGAATCTCATAAGTAAACTTATTATTATATAAGTAAACCTTAATTTGTATGATTACATAATAGTAAGATTCGTTTATAAAGATTAAGAAATGCTGTGTGGATAAGAACCTTTGGAGAGCAAAAAAGACATGGGCTTTCCGCATTGAAGCAAAGGTTACATCACGAAACAAGTAGGTCGTACAAAAAGTACTATTGCCAATTATGTTAGTAAAAGACATAATCATGAAGAAAAGAGGCGTTCAGGTTGCCCTCTAAAAGTGTCTCCTCGAAATAAACGTAAAATTTTACGATTAGCTCTTAAGTCGTCAATGTCATTGATTCAATTGCGAGATAATTGCAAATTAAATGTTGCAAATATTATCCATAGAACTATTCTAGCATCTCCGCACACTGTTCAGGCGAAAATGATATCGGCACAGCTGAAAAATGAAGATAAATCTGTGTGACTTTCATTCGCTACAGCAAACATGAGTACCGATTGGGAAAATGTTAGTGAAAATGTTTAATTTATAAGAAACGAATGTTTTGTAGTTACAATTTGTATTTTGTAGGTTATATTTAGTGAGGGGGAAAATTCAATTTAGATGGACCAGATGGTTTTAATTCGTATTGGCACGATATACGAGTAGATGTGAAATATTTTTCGAAACGCAACTTCGATGGTGGCTCGGTTATGGTTTGGCCGTGTTTCGGTTCATGGAGAAAGTTCCATAGCATCTGTTTCCTACAACATGAACGGTAATAATTATAACGATGCACTAGAAAATTATTTAAAGTCCTTTTGGAGAGAACGCCACTACGAAATTTTCATGGAGGATAATGCACGGATCATAAATCTGCACATACATTAAGATGACTTGCCGAAAATATCGTTCCGTTATTAGATTGGCCTGCACATTATCCTGACGTTAATTCCAAAGAGAATTTATGAGGAATATTGGTACGAACGACTTTTGCAAATAATCATACATATTCAAACCTAGTTTAATTCAAACTTGCAGTAGCTAACATGTGGAACAATGTATGAGAAAATATAGTAAAAAATCTTATTGTCAGTGTGCTAAATGGAATTTTCGATATAATTCGTGGCGGTAGAAATACGATAAATTATGAAATTTCATATTTTTGTACATAAGACACAATAAAACAGTTTTCCTGAAACGATTTGTATATTTATGGAACGCCTGAAAATTAGTTTTTATGCAAATCAGCCGAATATTTACGTTAATACGCCAAATTTTTTGCATAATTTGTTGTTTACACGCTACGAATTAGCATTTTAAGAATATTGGCCGTAATTTTCAGCCGAAAACTCAGATTAATAAAAACGAAGGGGGTTGGTACATTTATGAAACGCCTGCAAATTAGTTTTTATGCACATCGGCTGAATATTTACGTTAATATGCCACAATTTATTTACATAATTTGTTGCTTACACACTATGAATTAGCATTTAAAGAATATTGGCCATAATTTCCAGCCGAAAACTCAGATTAATAAAAACTGCATATTGTTAGCTGTTCCAGATGAATAAAAATTGCATATTTATGCAATGCACTGTAGAGAAGTTTTTGTAAGTTTGATATTGTTGGTGACATGTCCACATATCTAGGTTGGCTAGCGGCAAATCGAAGATCGAGAAAATAATTCAGTACGCAAAGCCAATGTATTCTTTTATTAACTATTAATTATTATCATTGCATAATTATTGCATAAAAATATTGTTATATAAAAAACTTGTTTATTATTGCATAAATAGGTGTCGACTCTCTTTTTCAACTTAATAAACATACTAGTAATTCATTTTATAAATAATATTATTTTCTGTATAGTTTAAAGGTGTTTAAAGAAATCATCCCTGAAGACTTTCAGAATGTAGTTAAAGGAATTTGTATTTCTATACTTTCTTTAAAGAGTTCTTTAATTTTTCAACGTTATGTGTTAGGTTACTATCATCATTTGAAAGTGTCTCAGAAGCTGTACGAAACTTTTCGTAAAGCTACATCGAAACTTCCGATTATAGAGAAGATCGAACAAATCCACACGAAATTGTGTGGATCCATACAAATCCATAAAACAACAATACGATTATATGTTGCAATTAATTAAACCTACAATTCCCGTTAAATGAATTGCAAACACAAATGTCACCTTAAAAGTACACACTCACGAAGAGGTTTCTTTTCGAACGTCCCATATCAGTAACAGAATCCCGTATTAGTGACTGATTGAGTTTCGCGTCACAAAGGAACGTATTCCCAGGAGTTAGGTTAGGTCAACTTAGGTCGTCCTATTTGAAAACAACTTTTTCAAGGAACGTTTCGAAAATACTTGTCGTGGAACGGATCGAGTGTAGCTCGATTTCGTGTCTCGTGATTTGCTGGCAGAAAGGGGGCAGTAACGAGAGGAATGGAAGAAGCAGGGAGAGAAATGGAGTTAGCGAAGAAGAGACACTGACGAAGGAAGAAAGGCAAAGGACCAGAAACGACGCGAGGGCAGAAAAAAAACAAGGGATATAAATGGATACGTGGATCGACACTGAAGAAAGAAACAAAAGAGCGGACGAGAAAGAAAGACGGGAAGAGGAATAGAGTAGCTTCGAGAAAGCTTAATGAGTGCACGTACAACGTACGTTTAGTATGTCTCCAGCATTCGAGGGTAAAGGCAGAAGCAATGGCTAGGGGGGACAGGGGAGGTGCTTCTGGTTTTCTAAGGTTGGTACAGAACAACCCTACACCGTGGCTGGATAAACAAGTGGTAACAAGCTACGTGCTCGGCCCCATCCTCTCATCTTGCTCCCACATTCTTCGTTCTATGCTGCTTTCTCCTCTTTTCCTTTTTCCTACTGGATTCCCTATGACAAATCCACCCCAGGGATACCGGAAGCTTTACCTTTCGTCTACAACACGCTTCTTCTTGTTATCCATGAGACACCACTGCGTTTCACTACACTCCACTTTCATCTGGGCTTTGTTCTGACTGCCAAACGTGGCCTGGCCAGCCTAACACTGCGATTCTGTGTGAATTAGCCTTGTAAACCTGCTCGTGCACGTGATGACCTTGTATTGTTTCAAGTATGATAGTGTCCCCTTCGCTGAGTGAAGTAGATTATGAGTATCTCGAGTATGAATTAGTACTTTATTATTGGAGTATCGTCCATTGTTTCTTTAAAAAGACATAACTCTTGGTCAACAACACCTTTATTAGGGTTTGGTACATATTTCATAAATATAGTTAGCGAAATTTTTAGTTTTACGTAGCATTTATTTCATATTTCGGATAATTTGTGAAACAGGTTTTATTTATTGTCGTAGTATTAAGATATAATTTTTACAGGTAGTGATTGCTTGTAAATTTTAAACTATAGACCTATTTGAATGAAAAGTATTATGCTAAAGATTCGGATAATTATCATTCGTTTTCAAAAATATTGTAATCAATGAACAATGCGATTTTGTTCCAATCGACTATTTCTGATGCCATCAACATTATCCAACTGTAATTATCATCATCATAAATATCATTAAATATCATCATTCTCCATCTGTATTGCAAAAGTCATCAAATTTATACTATTTAAATTTTCGTAAATTATTCAATCTTAATTACTAAATTAAAATCTTCAGGGACTAACGATATTATGATTTCATAGTTAACACTAAATCTACCGGTGTGCAATACACGCTTACTCTGAAATTAAAAATGAAGTTCGAAAATAAATAAACAAATAATAAAACATGAATTAATATACACATTAATCCTTTGACTTCATGAAGATTAGCAAAGATTCTAAAGAAATTGTCTTAATAAATTTTGTAAATTAAAATGAAAAACTTGTAAAAGGGTCATTTGACCTTTTTGGTAACTTTAGTGTTAAAAAATTTTAGTGTAACAAAATATAAATTTTTAATTTAAAAAATTCTCACTCGATTGAAATTAGAGCAACCTTTGACCAAGATACTCACCTAGGATCTCTACTTCTTATTTTATTTATTAATGATTTACCACAAGCTTATCTGTCACTGTATTTCTGATGTTCTCTTGGGAGAATAAACGAGTCTTCAGGTACTACAGGTTTAACATAATTGCGTAGATTCACGTATGTACATGAAATTCAAATTATTAACCTTGTTTATACGAAGAAATGTGTCTTGTTTACGAAGCATCCTAATGTGTCTTATGCGCGCCATTTTGTAGTTCTTTCAGTTTAAGTTCAGTGTTCGAACTATTCTCGTGCGTTGCGCTTTATGCTCTCGAAAACTGGGTTAAATGAATCAAGACAGAATCGTGATAGAATGTGCTGGATTGCAAAGGGAAAAATAGAGTTATATAATAAATTAATATATTTATAATTTAATAGATTTTGTGCTTCATGATTGGTGCGTTTCTAATAAGACATTGCTCAATTTAGCCAAGTATAACATCGATAGATTTAGTCATAAGAGTAATAAAATTGTTTGTAATTATACAATTTGTCAGTTATTCTCTACAGTTAACATTGTTAGAGATCTAGATATTACATTCTTCTTGAATTTATATTTTACGACACAATACAGAAATATTATTTCTCATAAAATCGCTGACTCTCATCTATAGAATCTCGAAGTTTGTTAAGAAGACTGACACTTTTAGAACGTCACACTGCCAACTAATTAAAACTATTTTGGAATACGGAAGTATAATCTGATCTCCGTACTATAATTCTTGCATTAATGATAATGAATGCGCAACAGAAATTTTAAAGCCATGCTGCCAAGTATAGTGGTTGTCCCATGCCGTTTAATTCTCACAAGTATAATTTGATTCTTAATAATCCAAACCTTCAAACACTACACGATAAAGATGCTCGACATTATATTCATTTGCAAAATAGTGAAAGGTATGATATCTTGCCCGGGGATAATCCAACCTTTCTCTTTGAATATACCTTCAACTTGCCTAAGTAGCTACACTTTAATTCGTACCGAACAACATCGTACCAATTAGGATTAATTCAGTTGCATAAATCGAATCGGAGATTACGTTAACTCTTAATATTGATACGTTAACTCTTTATATCCACTTTAATATTGATATATTCAGAAACTCCATAGTACCTTTAAAGCACTTGTTATCTTCTTTAATGCTTAATGACGTTATATATTCGTTTTGATGTACGATATGTACATTTTATATTATATTAAATTAAGAAAGAACGTAGGAAATTTAAAAATTTGATGATTTGGAAGATTAAATATTTGAAGACTTAGAAGATTAGAAATTTGAAAAATTAAAAAATTTAGAAATTTGAAGATTTTAGAAGTGTCAAATTTGCATACATGTTCTCGTACCAAGGAAGTCTACGTTGCCCTCAAGTGTATAACGATTGTCTAGATAATTTCGAGTGTTAGCGTAGATTGTAGATTACAGTAGACGTGGCACGAGATGGCGCACTCACACAATACAATGGAACGCAGATACATAGAAATTGTATTTAGGAGTTTGCTGTTTCCAGAAATCCATCGTGAGTTATGGCATGAATATTGCACGGAGAGACATGACGATTAGTGACTAGAAATTAATTACACGCGCATGATATGTTAACTTCTACACACTGGTACACCGTTACAACTTCCATCGTAAACGGAGGATATGCGAATTATGTAATTCTTGAAGTTTGCTTGAATGTGGATTAATTACAATGTGTCTTGTCTCTTTGTGACACAAATTGCTTTCAATCAAGAAAAATCATTTGTTTTTGTAAACAAATAATTTATTTTTGTATGTTCTAAATATCTCAATATTTTAGGTTAAGTAGAAAGTTTGTTCGGTTTTTGCAGTTGAATTAAAAAGCAATTTTTTTCTATTTTAATGTAATTTTGTTCATCTATTATATTATATATTGTTACTATCACCTAGTCACATTTTTTGGATAGCTGTATTTTGCACCCTCGTAGAAAATCGTTGGGTTTTGGGTAAATATACTTCGATGCATTATTCACAATTTTTTGGAGAACGGAAACAAACCCTTGCAGGAACTAGTATAATCCAATATGAAAGAGCTTTATATGTATAAAGTATTTTTGAATATGTTGTGTATGATAACATTGGAATGAAAAGAACTGAATCGAGCATTTGCAAGAAATATTGCTATAAGGGAACACCGAGGAAAATGTTAAAGAAGAATGCTTCTACCGACATAACAAATTTTCGATCTTCTGATGTTTACATTTTTTGACATTTCTGTCTTTCCTGAGGAAAATTCTACAACAGTTTGAATTTTTTATAGTCAAATTATCGATCAAGAAAGCAGATGCACTTTGAGGACTGACAGTATTATAAGTATTAGTAATGTCAGGTACTAATCCTAAAGTGTAAGCTTACAAAAGGAAACAATTACATTCTTTATGTTTAAAATAAATATAACTACGCTAATATACGTATTAATATATTTGTCGATTCAAAAGAGAACACACAACATTTTTCACAGCGCAAATACCAAGAAATTATACACGTATACTGTGATTGAAATATATTTTAAACTTTCCCATTATCATTCCCTTAAAATAAAATATCACAGAATTTGATTCAATAAAAATCATAACATTTAAAATTGAATAAAATAGGAGTTTATCAAATAACTGTCTGACTGAAGAGAAAAATAAGCTATTGTGAGATCGGAATATGATGATTGATCGAAATCACTTAGCTCAGTAATTTAATAGCCGTTTATTTTACAACGAATTACTTGACTTTTAAATCTCACGCAGCTCTCTCTCTCTTTATATATATACTCTCACTCTCTTACAACGATTCTCTTATCTTTCTAACCGTCTTCGCCACTTATCCTAATATTCCTAAACCTCCCTACTCCTACTTAAATCTATACCTTGCGATTGATGAACATCTCATTCTTTCTTTATCCTATCCTATTGTCGCAATCTTCCTAGGTCCTGCAGCTCTACCACCTGTTTACGTTTTTGAGTGTCAACCGTTTCGCACACCGCATGCGATGCTTACATTCGCGGTCGTTCACCCACCGCATGTTTAGGCTTTTTCGGCGATATTAACCGAATTGGGTCGAAGCAAGAACTCCTACCGCTTTTTGCTGTTTACGACCTAGTCCCCTACACTATTATTTACGGAATACAGATACTAAATAGATTTCAGTTCACGGAAAAAACATGATGCTGGTCAGACACCCTTCTACACTTTGGGAAACTATTATACTAAAATACAAAATATTATTTATGACAATTACCATGTGTTTGAAAATCTTCTCATTCAAAGTAATTAAACAAATAAAGGGACATCTTAATGTAGTAAATTTCAGATACATGAAATTGTCAAAACGAAAAATATATTGAATTAAAACAGAAAAAATTTCAAACTGATCAAAAGAGAATTATATAGAATTGCATACAATCTCAATATTAAAGATAAATTTATCTAACTTATCACATTAAATCAGAAATGTTTAAAACTCGATGGAAAAGAACCGTACCAAAATGTAATTAAAATACTGAAAATTACGTAGAAAAGAATTTTATCCATTAAAAATTAAAATATTTTAAATTTAATGAGGAAGAGCTGCATCGAATGGGATTCGGTAACAAAATTTTTAATTTAAAAAGAAAAGAAAGCCAACAGCACGCGGAGTTCCCAAGCGGTCACCCATCCAAGTACTATCCGCGCCCAACTTAGCTTGACTGCGGTGATCGGACGAGAACCGGTATTTCCTAAGTAGTGTGGCCGTTGACTGGTCAGACATACTCAAATTTTCGTCCTAAAGAATTACCGCAAGCTTAAATATTACATATTGTAATTAAAATATACTTAAGAACTTCTGCTGACACATTGACTGTCGCGAGGATCTTCAGTGGTGGATCACTAGTTTAGTACCATCGAATAAACGATAGAAGAAACATTAAAAGACAAGTGGATTAGCATTGATGTTATATTTCATTAAAAAGGTGACAAATAGAAATTTTAAATCGAAAAACGAAAGTTTGCATTATGAATAATTGTAATTATAGCGTGCTTTGTCGTACACTTTATACGAACACATTCAAGTTAAAAATGTTGAATAAATAGATAGTGTTCATTGTAATCAAAATATATTTAGAGACTTTCCCATTTAAAATATTTAAAATTGAATAGAAGGGGACAATGTCGAATTAGAATTGAGATAGTTAAGTAGATGGGAATGTTATTGAATAGAATTAAATGAAGAAACAATAGTAAAAAAGAAAGCCAACAGCACGCGGAGTTCCCAAGTGGTCACCCATCCAAGTACTATCCGCGCCCAACTTAGCTTGACTTCGGTGATCGGACGAGAACCGGTATTTCCTAAGTAGTGTGGCCGTTGACTGGTCAGCCATACTCAAATTTTCATCCTAAAGAATTACCGCATGCTTAAATATTACATATTGTAATTAATATATACTTAAGAATTTCTCCTTACACGTTAACTATCGTGAGGATTATCAGAGATCGACCACTTTAACGCATCTTTTGCGGGTGACGTGAATCACAATCCTACTGCGGCCCGCGCCCGCCAAAGATGTGTTAATACAATCGAATAAACGAAAGAAAAAATAACATCATTAGGACAAAATTGCTATTTTCTACTATTAGATACGTAGCAAATAGAAATTTTAAATCGAAAAACGAAAGTTTGCGTTCCGAACAATTGCGATTATAGCGCACTTTATCCTATACTTTATACGATTCCATTCATGGGAAAACTTAAAAAATTTAATGATGCGCATTGTAGACAAAAAATATTTGAATACTTTCCTATTTGAAATATTTAAAATTGAATAGAGAAGAATTTTATCTCGTTGAAATTAAAATATTTAACATGTCATAAAGCATAGTTCTATAGAATTTAACTTGAAATACTTAAAACTGTGTAGAGAAGAATTCAATCGAACTGAAATTAATGCATTTAGAATTGTATAGAAGGGCAGAATGTCGAAATAGAATTAAGATAATTAAGTAGATTGGAATCTTATTAAACGTAAATAAAATAAAGGAAGGGTAGTAAAAAAGAAGCCAACAGCACGCCGAGTTCCCAAGTGGTCACCCATCCAAGTACTATCCGCGCCCAACTCAGCTTGACTGCGGTGATCAGACGAGAACCGGTATTTCCTAAGTAGTGTGGCCGTTGACTGGTCAGACATGCTTCTACACTTGTAATGCTCGGTATAAACTGAATCTACTTAAACAAAAAATAAACTTAAACAAGAAATATTAAAGAAAATAAATAATTTTAAGAAATTCACTTGATTTCGGTGTGGCATTTTAAAAGAATGTAGTTATTTAAAACTATAGTCGAAGCAATACGCGACATACACAGTAAAGTACAGAAAACAATTCGGAGAGTACTCAGATGCATTGGACAAAATGGTCAATACAATATGTAAAAAGTAGTATATTTTATAGGGAATGTCTAATATAGCAAAACGAATAATGGAACTTTTTTTTGGAAATAACATAACAGTTTTATTAGTAATATACAGACTATAAACTAAATTTCTAGACTTCTAAACTATTTCTTGATTTTTTAATTTCCGAATTTTCAAATTTCAGTAACTTCCTAAATTGAAAGATTCCTAAATTCTCGAATTCCTGTATTCCTAAAGTTCTAAAGAAGACTTGAAGGTTTGTCAATTTTCAAATTTGTAATTTTGTGAACCCAAAATATACATTTCTTAACGCTTAGTCGGCCAGAGTATAATGCATATTTACTTTGAAATTAAAAGTAGAGTTGAAAAATAAATAAACAAACTATAAAACATAAATTCCTTATTTCACGAAAAATCGACAGATTTGAAGAAAACAACCTTAACAAATTTTATAATTTAAAATAAAAAACTTGTAAAATGGTCCTTCAGCTGCTGTGATAGTTTTAGTTTTATCTTCAAAATTTTAAAGTTTGTCGACTTGAAAATTTCTAAATTAGAAGTTTTATGAATATAACAATTTTTGGTTGTGATTATCTTCATGCATTATACAAAGTTCACAGGCAGCACGATTATTACTTCTATTTCTGATTGCAGTGTATCATTACATATTGGAAATATCGTTCCTAGTTTTCTGTATTTTAAGATGCATAGAAAGAAAATGGAATACTTTTCCAGGAGAGCAATCGTACTATTGGAAAGATACAAGAAAATTGAACGCCGTTGTAACAACGAAAACTAGTTCGAACTGTAATTTACGTGAACGTCATTTAATATTTTGATAGTCGCTGTTGCGCATTCATAATTTAAATTCTTAATTTCGTACGCTTGAATTTTTCGTTATATTATTATTTGCATCCTTATCTATGTTGTCAAAAATAATTAGGAATTTAAAAATGAATAATTTTGCAAAAAAGCATTAGATGACGTTCTCAGATACAATTTTATTAGTAATTTATATTAACCCATTGCACTCCTTAATTTCTTTTACCTACCAACTGCTTAATTTACAAAATAGATCAAAAAAATAAAATGTATTGCAACAATGCGGAGTATGTGTCAAATATATTTTTGATTTATTATAAGTAGCAAATAAATGCAGGCATCCCTGAATTTTTCGTAATAGGTATAATAATAATATGGAAATAGTTGCATATTGCGAATTTTTAAACTTTTAACTTTACAAACCTTCAACTTTTGAAATTTTAAAAATTACAATTTTTGGAATTTTCAAAAGTTAAAATTTTCAAATTTAGAATTTGACATTTAGGTGTTCTGACACAGAAAAACGGCTTTTTTCAGAGCCGTATGATGTGCAAAATCCGTTCGGCAACCTCCTTGTGGTGCACATCGCGTAATGCCAATGCCGACGGTATATGCCATAAATGCAAGGGTTACTTTAAAGCGCTGTATCTTTGCGAAAAAAAATGGCAGCGACTTTTCACTTACTGGAAATTGAAGATGAAGGTTCGTACTTTATGACCCTGCAAACAGAATCTCCGAAAAAAAATATAGCAAGTCCATGCATTTCGTCAAACTTTGTAATTTTCAATACAGCAAATATACCCTCACATTTATGGTGTTGTAGTGGTAGGGATGCATCAAACTTAAAATCGAACGACAGTATCTTAAAGTAGATATTTCAAGCTTTAATTTAAAAAAAAAGAACAATTTTACGATGATTTTTCACGGAGTTACTGTCAGTCAAATTTGGTCAATTTTTGCTTATAATTTTTCTATGCCATATTTATTTTGAGCAGTTTATTTAGAACAAAAATAAATGTAACCGACGATGTACATGTCTCGACATGTTTTTGATTACGGCGTAACCATATGCTAGTAAACAACTGCCGAAAAACGGTACGAATGCGATGATCAAAGTTTCATTCACGAAAAACCAATAATAAAAAATTTTGATTTTTGAATTTAAAAAACAGAACACGCACGAGCCTTTCATGTTTGCCGAACGCTTCAACCTTCTGCCTCTCTTTCTTCTCCATTCACCGTCCTCTTTCACGTTAAAAACTTTAATCACCCGTTACATGAGTAATTGTGAACGTATTTATACCGTGTTTGATGTCATTTTAGTCAGAAAAACGAGACGCATACGATGGTACGAGTTTCATGGAAAAATTATAAGAAATAAGAAAATTGCAATCTGTTCCTTTGCTTATATTAGTATGTGTCATGTTTGACGCTTGACTAATTCCGAAGGGGAACCCCCAGTAATGGAGATAAAATTTTTACTCTTACGATGGAGATCTTTTTCACACTTACGGAGAGACTGTATTAACATAAGTATATAATTATGCGTTAAACATACGACTACTTACCTATGTATGTACATGTGTGTATATGTATAAGAAGGTTTGCACTACCTGCGATTATAATATTCTGTGATTTTATGGACTTAAATTTTTATAGACTATATCTATATAATACACACGTATTTATCGGTATATTTTTATGTATATCGGTATAATAATGATTTTAATCTGTACAAACCGTAATAAAAAACAACAGTCCATGAAACATAATTACAGCTGCGTGCAGGACACCTTGCATGCTTAGAAATCATATTTCGTTAAAATCACGTATGCTCGTTATTCGAACGATAAGATATAATGAAATACTATCTTTAATTGTATGAAATTTAAATGAGAATTGCAATGAATTACTGCTTGATAACGAATTCGATGCACTGAATATAAATAGCAAAAAATAATTATAATATATTCACAGTCACCGTGTTATGAATAAATATTTAGTTTGCTCGTTAATGATACAGACTTTTTCAATTAATTTTCAGTGGTTATAATTTTCCACTGAGCAACAGAACTTGGGAACTATTGTTCCTGTTATACAATCATTATTATTACTATATTAATTTGATCATCTTCAGTATCTTGTTGATTTTGTATTATAGAGAAAAATGTTAGAAATATTTCGTTCTTTAAAAAAATTGTTGACGATGGGCAATGCTTAACAAATGTTTCGAAATTTATCGATATTTTTGTGTATCGAAAAACTCTAAATATCACTATTCAGTGTTTCACTATAAAAATATGGTCCTAAGAGTACATTATACCAGACCAGAAATTTGTACGAAATTGTATTTGAAAGTTTACTTCTCTTTTTTGTATTTGATTTTTAGTACTCCATATGTGCGTATTATTGTGGTTAGGCATCATGTTATTACCGAAACGAGACTCGTCGATCTAAAGAATTTTTTTATAGAAATTACAGTCGTTCTTGTTATTTATATGCAACCGATTACAAAATTTTGAACGTCATCGTAAATCACTTTCTCTTAATCCTTGTATTATATGATATTTAAAAGGTTTGTAATTGTGTATTTTTTTCATTTTGTGAGTTGATTCAATTGAAATACCACAATCGGTAGCTACTTTTCATACTGAGCTTGACGACCTCAAAATGCAGCGTAATTTTCAACTTTGATTCATATAAAATTTCCGGATAATTGTGCTCTTTATTCTTTACGGAACCCGTTTCACCCAAACGTTTTGCCACTAAAACGAACTAGTTTTCACTGGGTATCACTATAGTTATAAACTTTCGGTGCTTCATTTTGCCACGTCTTTTATTTTTACCGCAGTCCTAAAAATACAAACCATTTCTGTTTTCTCTTGTCTCGAATAACCATATATCGCACTAGAATATCACTAAACGCTTTCTGAAATGATGCTGAAATAATTCTGTACACCTTGTAATAGAAGTAAATACTCAGACAGCAACGACGCAAAATTAATCATAACACAAATCTACCAAAAGTGTATTCTAGGTAATGGTAGTTACATTGAACACGAAATGCAACATATCACTAACAAATATCAGTAAGTAATAGCAGTACGAAATATTCGAAGTATTTCTTCTGTTTTTGACCTTGACCTGAAGACCATCGTATGGAACATGGTTGATCTTGTTTAAATACGCGTTTACGTATAATATAAAAAACTGTATAGCGTACCATTTAAAAATCTGAAGATCACCTTCATTTGTCGAGAAATTACGCAAGTATAAAAAATTGATATATGTCCTCGTATTGCCAATAAAGTATATTAAAACTTCTTCCTCTTCCATTTTTTTGAATGAATACTACTGATATTATTACTTTAATATTTTTTTAACTAAAATTGTCGGAAGAATCAAGTTACGTAAAGAAAGATATGTCATACTATTTAAAAATTTTAGTTTGAACTTCACAGAACGCTTCAAGATCATTTCAAAGTCAAATGGACAATAGTATCTTATGTACAATTTGTAGTATATAATTTTTATCAGTACGAAATGTTTTCCTCTATCATTAATATTTTTCAAAATATTTGACTGTGTTCAAACAAACTGCGTATACTGTATGACAGGAATTTCTGAGGATCTATACAGCCTACGTTTTTATTTAACCATCATACGTATGCAAATACAGCGAGATGTAATTAACGCTAATGTAACTCACTTGAGAGAAGTGACATTTGAGTGACGTTTACCTCTGCAGTTTCAGGTCCATCTCTCCAGGAAGCTTATCTCTCGCGGTCAAAATCTGCCCATACTGCGTTAATCAACGGCCTGCTAGACACGTACAATATTCCTCATTAATTGTTACGGTACTGTCCTTCAAAATTTTGCAAATTCTGCCCTCCAAAACATTTACTTTTTCCAAATGTTTAATTTGAAATCGATATAATCATATTTATGCTGGGGCTGTAAATTAAATTCGAGTATTCGAATTTTCGAACGTCGATGTAATTCATATTTGAAATTTTAATGCTTCGAGTATTGGAATGTCAATGAAATTCGAGTTTGAAATTCGAAAATTTTTAATATTTAAATGTCAGAAAAACTTTAACTTGAAATTCGAATATTCAAATATATGAATGTTAATGAATTATCCCGATATTCAAATGTCAATGAAAATCGAGTTTGAAATTCAATTGTTAGTGAAATTCGGGTTTAAAATATGAATATTGAAATATTTACATTTGAAATTAGAGTGGATCAAATGCTTCGAACGTTTGATGTATTCGAATTTCAAAATCGAATTCGAATTATCCATGATCTTATAGGTCTAATGTACACACATGTGTACATTACCGTAGTGTTTACCGTAATATTTGTCTCTTTGGACTAAACAATTTACCCATTTAACATTGTAATGTATCATTAAAATTAGTGGTAGCCTTGTAACAGGATTAGTAAAAAACTATATAAATGAAGCAACCTCTATATAGGTGTTCGCACAATTTCTGAATGTATTAACTTGTATAATTAAATATATTATCAATGCTATTTAAGTTTCCATCTAGCATTTCATCTATTAGTCATTAAATCGTATTAAACTAATTGTATCTGTCACTGATGATCTCCACAGGTATTAATACGTTAAGAGTGATAACGTTCGAATATATTTTAATCGCAATATATGATATTTAAATTTTTAATGTTCATTTGAATCGTTGAAGCATGTCTGATCAGCCAACGGCCCTACTACTCAGGACATACCGGTTCTCGTTTGATCACCGCAGTCAAGCTGAGTTGGGCGCGGATAGTACTTGGATGGGTGACCACTTGGGAACTCCGCGTGCTGTTGGCTTCTTTTTTACTACCCTTCCTTTATTTTATTTACGTTTAATAAGATTCCAATCTACTTAAGTATCTTAATTCTATTTCGACATTCTGCCCTTCTATACAATTCTAAATGCATTAATTTCAGTTCGATTGAATTCTTCTCTACACAGTTTTAAGTATTTCAAGTTAAATTCTATAGAACTATCCTTTATGACATGTTAAATATTTTAATTTCAACGAGATAAAATTCTTCTCTATTCAATTTTAAATATTTCAATTAGGAAAGTCTTCAAATATTTTTTGTCTACAATGCGCATCATTAAATTTTTCAAGTTTTCCCATGAATGGAATCGTATAAAGTATAGGATAAAGTGCGCTATAATCGCAATTGTTCGGAACGCCAACTTTCGTTTTTCGATTTAAAATTTCTATTTCCTACGTATCTAATAGTAGAAAATAGCAATTTTGTCCTAATGATGTTATTTTTTCTTTCGTTTATTCGATTGTATTAACACATCTTTGGCGGGCGCAGGCCGCAGTAGGATTGTGATTCACGTCACCCGTAAAAGATGCGTTAAAGTGGTCGACCTCTGATAATCCTCACGATACTTAGCGTGTGAGGAGAAATTCTTAAGTATATATTAATTACACTATGTAATATTTAGGTTTGCGGTAATTCTTTAGGATGAAAATTTGAGTATGGCTGACCAGTCAACGGCCACACTACTTAGGAAATACCGGTTCTCGTCCGATCACCGAAGTCAAGCTAAGTTGGGCGCGGATAGTACTTGGATGGGTGACCACTTGGGAACTCCGCGTGCTGTTGGCTTCTTTTTTACTATTTTTTCTTCATTTAATTCTATTCAATAACATTTCCATCTACTTAACTACCTCAATTCTAATTCGACATTGTCCCCTACTATTCAATTTTAAATATTTTAAATGAGAAAGTCTCAAAATGTATTTTGATTACAATGAACACTATCTATTTATTCAACATTTTTCACTTGAATGTGTTCGTATAAAGTGTACGACAAACCACGCTATAATTACAATTATTCATAATGCAAACTTTCGTTTTTCGATTTAAAATTTCTATTTGCCACCTTTTTAATGAAATATGACATCAATGCTATTCCACTTGTCTTTTAATGTTTCTTCTATCGTTTATTCGATGGTACTAAACTAGTGATCCACCACTGAAGATCCTCGCGACAGTCAATGTGTCAGCAGAAGTTCTTAAGTATATTTTAATTACAATATGTAATATTTAAGCTTGCGGTATTTCTTCAGGACGAATATTTGAGTATGTCTGACCAGTCAACGGCCACACTACTTAGGAAATACCGGTTCTCGTCCGATCACCGAAGTCAAGCTAAGTTGGGCGCGGATAGTACTTGGATGGGTGACCGCTTGGGAACTCCGCGTGCTGTTGGCTTTTTTTTCTTTTTAAATTAAAAATTTTATTATCGAATCCCATTCGATACAACTCTTTCTGGTTAAATTTAAAATATTTTAATTTTGAATGGATACAATTCTTTTCTACGTAATTTTCAGTATTTTAATTTCAATTCGGAGAACTTCTCTTCTGTACAGTTTTAAATGTGTCTGATTAAATTCCCCGTTATTTATTTGTAATATTGCGACTGAATGCAAATGTATATAAATCTGTTCCGAACGGTTTAAAATCTATTCTGTTCGGATTTAACATAATTCCCTTTTTCACAATTTTAAGTATTTCAAATTTAATACGTTACAATTTCTTATTTTTTAATTTTAAATATTTTAAATGAGGAAATCTTCAAATACATCTTAATTCCAGTAAACAATATTTTAGAATTCGGTAGTTCCTCGAAGTGAAGAGACATGTCTGACCACAATCATATTTGGTTTTTTTTTCTGAAAACTATTCCATAAAAATTCTTACGTATCAAATTTGTAATACCTAACTTTTCTCTTCGATCAATCAGTTGGTAAAATTCTATTGTATTCAATTTTAAATGTTATGATTTTAATTAAATTTAAATATTATGATTTTAATTAAATCGAATTGTTATATTTAACTTTAATTAAAGTACTGATATTTATTACAAATTACAAATAAATAATAAAGTATATTTTATAAATATGTTACAAATAAATGACAGATGAATGTGCAGGTATAAAGCATTGTTTGCCGAATACCATACTTGCACACTGTGTACATTTTTCAGATTTTCGCGTCGAAATTCCACCCCGTTTTGCAGGGTCATTTATATCGGTTCTATTATTCCATCTCTCTCCGAAAGTAAATTCTTTGTCAAACTATCGCTTCATGTTGCGCTTACTCTTTGTCCCAATACTGCTTTGTGACAGAGTCAGTGAGGCACTCTATACAGGTTATCTCTAAAGTCTGACCTCACCCTTTTATTTTAGAAACGGTTTTAAATGTTGAAAAATGTTTCGGACAAAAGTTGCAGGATATCAAGGGAGGCATAAGATGGTGGCAACAATTTGATCTTGGGTGCTTATTTAAGAATTACATGAACGTTATTTTCAGTTTCCTAAATAGAATCGCCTATTTTTTATTACATATTCTTATAGCCCTCAACGAGACGGTTTCAAAACATTACCTATGCTTGTTTTTTACACAAGCCACTCCCAAGATATGGTGGTGCAGCTGCCACGTAGTGGCGATCTCTTTTCGAGTACAATGTTGTGCACAGTTGTTTTCGATATGTCGAGAGTCTCTGCGATCATTCGAACACTCAGTCGTCGATCACTCTTAAGAAGTTCATGGACACGGGAAACATTTTCGTCAATAGTGGTGCTTGTCGGCCATCCTGAGCAGAAGTCATCGTCCACGTTTTCCCGACCGTTTTTGAACAAATTTAACCATCTGGAAACTTGAGAATAGGAAAAAGCAGAGTCCCCGTATGCCGCCTTAATCATTTGGTTGGTTTCGGCGAGGCTTTTATTCAGCTTAGCGCAGAATTTAATCGCATAACGTTGTTCGATATTTTTCTCCATTACGCGTCGTACTACGGGCGCAAATAATAGGTTTACGTTTACTACGATTCTGACGATTTCGGAGCGCGGATCAGGTTGAGGTTGCAAAGATATGAAGATAAGAGTCCCTTCCACATATTCCAACAAGTCCGAACATGTTCGGACCAGGAAAAATGGCGGAAATGAACAAATTGCATTACTTTCCGGGCAGACCGTGTATACAATAAAAAATGGTGGTATTATTTAAGAAACTGAAGATGACGTTCACGTGACCTTGAAACAACTACCGAAAATTGTTTCCACCATCTTATGTCCCCCTTGATATTCTGCAACTTTTGTCTGAAACACTTTTCCATATTTAGAGTCATTTCTGAAATATAAGGGTGTAATCGGACTTTAGAGATATCTTGTATGCGGAAAAGATGAAGTTAATATCACCCATGTATCATGAGTACTCATCTGTTTCAATCACTGTGTGTTGGTTTCCCCGATCCCCAAAAATTGGGTCAAACAATCCGCGTTGGTTCGTGACAGCGTCACGTCAAACAGTCGACATTACACGCTCTATCGAGCACAAATGGAAATTCGGGGATCACCGTGGTATTCGTTGACCATAGACCAAACAGTTTTCACGTGTACACAAATCGTCGCGCGAATTGTAACCGCGGCTTCATACCTGTTCAACAGCGTAAGAATCTGATTCGTTCCATATTCCCGTGTGATTTTACGTTGATTTTTGTGCCCTCCATCCGTTTTCTCGTTTAAAAAAATATTGCCAGAGTACACTGTTCCTGATGGACTTTTGTGGAGGTTTAATGAAATCACTCTATCAAATGGACAGTATTTTTTATAGACACAGTTTAATAGGAAAATAAGGCTGCTCACAATTATCTGAAAGAACTTAATATTCCGTAACTTCCGTTTTGTAATCATTATGTATTTTACTAACGAGTATATGCAGCGTATTCGCAACAGGAACAAGGTTTTTTATTATAGTAAAGAAATTAATAGTGAAAATAATATAGTGATATAAAATTAATATAGTAACTACAGAATTAAAATTATAAAAAGTTATAAAATATTATATACATAAGTTTGAATAAATGCAACTGTTTAAAAAAAAAAGTAAATTTTGTATTAGAATTAAGCTATATGTATATACGCATGCATTTGCATATAGTTAATATAAAATTAAAGTTATAAAATTTCTAATTCCTTTGCACAATTGTATATACATAAAAAATCAGATTACTATTTTTTTGACTAAATTTACACGTTAAATTTTTTATTGAAATAATTTATTACAATATTTAAATAAATTTTATATACAATTTCGTAATCTGGAAAAACAAAAAAGAAATTATCAGTTTATATAAATATATACATATATCAGCGCCATTTTGTGACTAGTAGTGAAACCTTTCGGCGCGATATTTAAAATAATTCTTTTATATAATTAACAGTTACCCAAACTGATTATTTTAATTTTATTTCTTCACATTACAAAATTTAAGTTCATTTAAATATAATAAGTAATAATACATTTAATCGACATTTATTCAAAAAGATAGAAATTTGATATTAAAACCATGGCTTGGACTTTGTTTGAAGTAGTAGATATATAACGACTGATAAACAGGAGGAAAAGCACAAACCTAGTGCAAATATTGCATTATTGTATTAATGTTTAAACACAAACAATATTGAGAATTTGAATCATCAAATAATTCTTCTCTGTGTGTTTATTTCATATGATATTTTATAATAAAGAATGATAGTAAACGAGATATTATAATTAAACTAACGATACAAAATTTAGCTTTATCATTATGTACCTACTAGTAAATCAATAATAATTAGTACATGCTATTAACCAAATAGCTATTATGTACTATTTAACCTAGTAATCCTTGTAGTAGATAATTAACCCAGTCAACCCAATAATCCAGCACACTATATCAGATAATTAATCTAGTCAATCTAATGTGTAAGATTTCATACTATCTGCTAATATTTAGTGTATTGATATTTAATTATAATATTAAATACTAAATTAACCAGTATAATAAATCTTGATAAATTATATAAGAACAGAAATTGCATATAACAATAATTGCAACATTGTACAAATTATGTAGCAATCAGAAGTACAACTTTATTAACTTTAAAATATAACTATTACTCTCTGCCACTTAATTATAATAATAAATAAAGTTATCTTTCATAATGTTAGAAATGTTTTAACCATTGTTCTTACACTGTCAAACATAAATGTATTTTAAATTTTATAATTAATGCAATTGCTGAAAATTTTTCATGTACAGTGTAATTATAATTTTTTGTTATACTTTTTTAAAATGTTATATGTATGTTTGAATTCTAATATAAAAGTATATTAAGTCCACTTTCTTTTATTTGATGCGATGAAAGATCAATTGTATTCAGTTGATAAGTGTTAATTGAATAACATATGATTAATAAACAAATGTAATTGTTATACAGTAATGCACGAATATCAGATTTATAGTGCTAGGAAAAATATACTATAGTATAGCAATCACAAGTGAAATGGCACTACTAATCATCTGTATTTACATGTTCTCTATTTTAATAAATATAAGTATTAATTAAAAGTGTTTGTTAATATGAAGATTTACAAAAAATAAAATAAAATCAATTAACAAAGATAACTGTCATACAGCGATACATGTTATAGCACTATGAAAAATATAGTACAGCATAACAATGACAAGTAAAACGATACTAGCAATCATCTATATATACATGTTCTCTATTTCAATAAATATAAATATTAATTGAGAGCGTTTGTTAATATAAAGATCTAAGAAAAATATTACAATACTGAAGTCTCATTTTACTCTTAATCTTCCTCTTTATTACAAATAAATTAATATTATTGTTCCTCATCATGTAACAACTACCTCTAAAACGAATTAAAGTATTGAAATATTCAAATACTCTTGTCTACTTTGTGCACTGCGTCATTTTATGTCCCCATATTTTGTGCAACATTTTTTACCATCTTTCTTCTACTATATTCAGTACATTTTATTGCATTCTTTTTTCTACTTGTGCATTTATTTTCGTATTCCACTCGTCTCTGCTTCTTCTCCATTTTTATCTGCTCCCTTTCTTTTGCTGTCCGCAAAACTCTTCCGCTTAACGCTACATTTCCGCACGGTTTAACTTTCTGAACGGAGGCAGCTGAAGCGCTCTTATTTGAAGCAATCGAAGCACGCTGTAAAACGCTCGAATAAAAACGACAGAGCCACTTGCTAATGCATAAAGTTGAGCTATTTATTGGTTTATGAGTTTCATTAGATAAATAATAGCCCCTTCTTTCGCTTCAGCGATTCCAACCAACCACAGAAACGATTGCGATGCGAGCCAGGACGATAACGAGGATGTAATTAAAAACACACATCATTACTCTTAATATTTAATATAAAAACGTTGAATTACACGAGCACGATTGACGTCGTACATAACCTTCTTTCAACCATAAACGTAACTCCAATCTATGAGAAAAAATCGATATCGGATCGAACAAATCTCTAGGCTCAGTGCTGTCATCTATGTAACTGAAAAATAACCTCATATACGAAGCTTTATATCGTACATTATTTTCCTCGAATTTATAATTTTCGATGAATAGTTGTGATTTTTTGCGATGAAGGAGATTGCTTGTTAATGTATGATTGTTGATGTACTTAAATAAATTGAATACAGTTGTTTCTATGTATTTTTATTTGTTTAGTAAATTACACGAGTGAAATATAATCTTTTGATATAAAACTAGCAATGTTATTGTTTCAATATGTGTGTGACAAACGTAGTACTCTTCACTGTAGGACATATGCTGTACGAAAATAACTTGATTTTTCTCATTAAAACTGTGATGAAATAGGTTTTATTAGTAAGCATAATCACTTATTTATAGCGTCAATTTATTAATAGCTTATTTATAGTCTAGTTTATAGCATTGTAGATATTATTAGCAAATATTTATTTCAAATGATTGCATTAAACGAGTAATGAATCTGCATCGCTTTTCGAGGTCAAAGGGTTAATAAAATATAGGGACGTGTAGATGGTATTAAATAACACACATATGAATTCTCGTTATTTTACCGGGTGAGCGAGTTTTCATTTGCATGGACTTCTATGTTTATTAGCAACGTTCTTATCATCATAGGAAATTGAGAATTGCAGAGACGATAGCAATGTTAGATGGTAAAGTTATATATTATATTAAAGAATTTTCAGGTTTACGATATAGATTTCTGACTTTCGTAATTTTCAAATTTTTAAAAGTTTGAATTTTAAAATTAAAAGATTTACATATTTATATATTTACTTGTTTATAAATTTAAATATTTATATGTTTTTCAATTTATAAGGTCACAAGTTTACAAGTTTACAAATTTACAAGTTTACAAAACCAATTCATAAATCTACAAATTTATAAATTTAGCAATTCATAAATCTACAAATTTATAAATTTACCAATTCTTAAATCTACAAGTTTACAAATTCATAAATTCACAAATTAACAAATTTATTAATCCAAACTATCAAATTTTCAAATTTCGGACTAATATTCGACTACCAATTTTCGAATTTACTAATCTTCAGATTCAGAAATTTGCAAAATAAGCTTGTAAGTTATAAAATTTTCAAATTTAAAAATATACAAGTTTACCAACTCTCAACATTACAAATTTTCGTATTCTCAAATTGACTAATTTTCAACCTGACTAGCTTTTAAACGTTTCAATGTTTCTACAAGTTTTTAAAGATTTAAAGCTTGCAAACTCTTTAAACTCACTAAAGTCTTTAAAGTCTTTAAAGTTTTTAAAGTTTTGAAACTTCTTTAATTTTTTAAAGCTTGCAAAGTTTTTAAAGTTTTTACACTTTTTGAAGCTTCTAAAGTTTTTACTTTAAAAAATTTGTAAAGTTCTTAAAGCTTTCAAAGTTTCCAAAGTTTTTAATTTCTAAAATTTTTAAAGTTTTTAAAGTTTTAAGTTTACAAAACAAACGTACTAATTATTACATTTGTGAATCTATAAAGTTAACAATTTGCGAACTTTAAACTCACAAATTTTCAAATCTACCAATTTCTAAAGTTTCAACAATTTTTAAATGAAAGCAAAAAATTCCCTTGTTACGGAATTTGGTCAATCACACCTATCTCCAGAGAGCTGTTTGTATATTAGCATCTCCAATAATTTTTCGCTGTTTCGTTCGTGGCAATATAACAAGTATTTAATATGGCCGATTTATATTGGACAGAAAATGAATGACGAATTTAAATGAAGCAGAGAGCGCAATATCTGAAATCTGTAGATATTTAATCAATAGTTTCAACGGAAATAACATTTCTGAATTGTCGACAATACTGGGAGAATTTTTATCGAGTAACATTTTCTATACATATTTTTAAACTTAGATTAAACAATCAAATAAGATTAAAGATTTATTTACTTATCTGAAGATCTGTTTTAGAAGCAACAGAATTTATATTGGGTTTATTAAACTAATTTAAATTTGATTTAGTTATGGAATTGATTATTATATCTTGATATATCTGCTCAGTTAATATTGATTTAATTGACAATTTAGACTTAAATGAACAATTTGCACAAAATTACAAATGTATCTCAATGGGAAATTAAATAAATTTACAATTAAGGTGAAGGTACCAGTAGTTGACACTTTAAGGAATTTTTTGTCTATTTGTTCACATAGCTTAGGCTAAGTTCATTTTATGGAAAATTTATGATTGGCAGTTGCTGCACAAACTATTCTTCTATTATATTACAAGTATTAATTCCTGATGGCGGTTGTAAATTTTTTTTCTTTTTTTTCTAAACATAAAATTTGATTCAATAGTTGACACCCAGCGAAAACAAAAAATTTAGTAGTTGACATCCTTTTGTGTCAGTAGTTGACATAGGGAGAAAATCCAATTAATGAACTAGTCATGATAATGTATGAATACAGAATTTTATCGAACGTTTAAGAATACTTGAGTAAGTTTACAAAAAAAATATTCAATAATTAGAAGTTACTTTCACAAAAAATCTAACTTAGTTTGGTAACTGAATACACATTTCTGATTCTACTCATTTTAATGGGTTCGTCGATGCGAAATAGCACTGTTTCCTATTCATAATCTAGCTTATCCATTCTTTCTGGCCACTTTCTACCACACTTTGCCATTGCTGAAATGGTTGCAGTCGTTTCAGACACAGCAATTATAACTCCAGGGAACAACTCTTTTTCGTAGGAAAATACAAAAATATAGTCACTTCTGTATAATTTATGAAGTTATCCTTCGTAGAAGGCACTAAAAAATGACAGAGGAACAAAGTCAGTAGTTGACACGTAGTAATTTAATAGTTGACACCCCATGTCAACTACTGAATAATAGACGATTACAAGTTTCAATAGTTGACACGGAGTGAATTTAAACAATTTAGCATTGTTTGTTGCCGATTTTAATAAATAAACCTCTTTTTGAGTTTCAAACAACATAAACGAATGTCTTTTTTATTCACAATGATTAAATAATACAAACTTGCAAATACTTACATTTTAACCAAACCTTAGCGATTTATATAAGAAAACACTGGAAAATCGTAAGAGCCGTGCGCAAGTTTGATTAATCGGTTGATATGACACTTTTGAATAGCGGATATGCGCAGTAGTTCATAATTAAGCAGCTGAAGTGCGACAGTATACAGATTAAGAAGGTTTGATGTATTCCAACTTGTGGTTTCCTTATTTATTTACTTTTTTTGAAAAAGTGTCAAGTACTGGTACAGTGTCAACTACTGGTGCTCTTACATTAACTATTAAAAGAAAAATAATATATACTATTTAGAAAATTATATTGTTATGAATATTATTTATATATAATATTAAAATTAATAAGCAAAACAAAATAACACGAATAATTCAGAAAATTGTAAATATTTGACATCAAAATTAACTATTAAATAATATACATAATTTAGGAAATTGTATTGGGGATATTATATACAGGGTGTCCCAATTTTTCAAAAATCAGAAAAAAATGTTATATGAACATGTGCTCTTAAATGTTTTATTAAGGAGTTATAACTAATAATACAAAATGATAATGAACTGGCATTTCGTCGACACAGCGTACGAACGTATTATTAATATCTCTATTTCTGTTTACATAAACTCTTATGTCTACTTGCTGAAGTAGTTGAAATCCACACTTTTTATTAACGTTTTATTAACGAGTTAACATTTCAAAATGACGTCCGTTATTACGAATACAGGATTGGCATCTAACAAAAATTGACCCTATCGTATTACTAATTTCTTCTTCATTTTCTCTAATCGCTGCAAATGCATCTGTAATCGATGTCGACATCAACTACTTCAGCAAGTATTGGTCACTCTTTATGTTCACCTAAATGGATCACAGTTATGACACGTTGTGGACACGGAGTAACTCGCGCGATAAATCGTAAAATGGAGAAATCTATGATGTGAGAAATCTGGTAGTCAAACAATTAGAATAAGGTCGGTGAGAATGCAGACAAGTGTAATAGGTTCAAAGTACGGTCAGACGAGCAGAACGAAGTTGGTAGAAGACCAGACAGGCAGAATGGTACCGTTGAGTGGTCAGATAAGTAGAATATACATAATAGGAAGTTAGACAAATTGTCAACAGTAGACTACAGAAGAGTTTCGACATGAACGGAACTTTTGGATCTGAACTTTAGCTTATATGGTATAGTTCCTACATTCATTGAAGTTTGGTAAATGTAAAAAAGTACAACGAGCAAAGAAAACGTCCGAACGACCGAATGTACACAAAGAGTATCGGTGAGACAGCACCAATGCAACAATGAAACTTTGATACTCTTCATTCTTTTGTCAATGAACTTTTACCAACATACTTGTGACATTTTCCTGACTTTAATAAGATCAAACTCGACATAATATTTGCTTGCAATTTCAAGCGGTTCGCTTATATCAAGGACTTTACTTCAACACGTTATTATACGTAAATGTCCCGAATTACGCCGTGTTGGGTCACATTTTAATCACGAAAACATATGTCGAGAAAAGTTGTATCAAAAAAGAACTGAAAATATAAAAGTTAGCAACGCATTGGTATTATAAACAATTTAACTAGATTTTTATCTCTGTCGATTGTCATAATCGCAGCGTCTTTTTCACCGGCCTTCCTTCTCTGCGTTAAGAACTTATCATCGTTAATTAAACAAGTAAATAGGGTACATATTATACCGCGATTGCTCTCATTTTAGTCAGAAAAATGTAAAAAATCTATTGGTAAAAGTTTCATAACAAAAAAATCAAAATAAGAGAGGTCCACTTACTTTACCCCATTCTGCTTCCCAAATTAGTAATTTGAATATTTAAGATTTAAGGTTAATAACAATCTCAAAGTTTCTATCTATCATACTTTTAAATATTAGAATTTGAAAAGTGAAAAACGAAAATTTAGAAATTTAGGAATTGTGGAATTTAGGAATGTAGAAATCTAGAAATTTAGAAACCAATATATTCAGAGATCTAGAGATTAGAAACGTAGACAAGTAGAAATCTAGAAATCTAGAAATCTAGAAATCCAGAAATCTAGAAATCCAGAAACGTAGAAATCTAGAAATCTAGAAATCTAGAAATCCAGAAATCCAGAAATCCAGAAATCTAGAAATCCAGAAATCCAATAATCTAGAAATTTATATGCCCAGAAATTAAAAAATTTCCAATTTTTAAAAGTTTTAATTGTTAATATAGTTTTATAGCAATTATAGGTTGACACTTACTGCTTTCACAACTTTTAACAGTTTGTACTTCTTTCACAGTTACGACTTTTGTGAAATGTCATTTGAAATTTGTACATAACTAATTACATAAGAAATGTAATATTTATTAATTGTAAGTCCTTAACTAATTACTCCTTAAAATATTCTTGCATAACAAAAGATTTTAAGTGAGTAATTCTTTTTTCTTCAAACATCTTTTCATGACTAACAGAGTTCACACAATTTAATTACCAAATTGTACTTTCAGTTCGATGTAAACTTTTCAGTAACAGCATTCTGTAAGTTTTAATTTCCGCTTAATATAATAGTAAATCACTATAACGGTGCTATATTGAACTGGAAAACGTGGTTTTAGTACAACTATAAAAGATGTTGAGAGTTCCAGTATTAACGTCATAAAATACTGAAATGTTCATTACTAAAATTTCAGATCTGTAACATTTACTGCAGTTCTTTATGTTTGTGGAAAACGTTTCTTAACACCGTCTGAATTTTCGTAGAAAGTTTCCTAAAACATCTACACGATGTTATTAAATTCTACAGCTAGCATCTGGAAGATGAATAATATTTATTGCTAAAAAGCTAATAATATTTTGTAAAGATTGTTATTTGTTCTATACATTTTGTTATAATTTTGGACACTTTTAAATAATGAAAAATTTATTTAAGTATGTAATAGGAAACTAAGTAAAACTATAATTAAAATTATTACTATATCATCATTTTAATTTGTTTCATAACAGTGAAACAATAATAATAAATATTTATATGCCTTCATAAGCATTTAATAGATTTAATGAACATTTACATGTTTGCATGATTAAATGGTTATAATTGTTTATTTAATAAATATTTACATATTTACCGGATTAAGTATTAATATTTATATATTTAATAAATGTTTACACGTTTACATGATTAAATATTTATATTTATATATTTAATAAATATTTGCAGATCAAAATAGTTAAATACTTGTATTTATTTAATAAATATTTATAGATGTACATGCCGAAATACTTGTATGTATTTATTTATTTGACAAATGTATACACACTTACAAGATTAAATATTTATGTCTAAGAAGAAGAAGTATTTCAGTAAAACGATATGTTTTTGCAGTCCCTGGCCATCGAAGTAGGACCACGTACGAAAATTTCACTTTCATGGCCATAACATTATGTCATATATGGAAAATTGTCTTAGATCATGTAAAATATTACTAAATTCGTTGATAACGATATATAGCGTTCAGTGAATAAAGAAAAAGAACTACACGAATATAAGAAATGCACAATTAGTAATAATACAAATTGCGTAACACGATAACTCGTCAAAACGTGCGATATGATAAAATCGCCATTAAACAACTGAACTATGTCAACGATCCTCTTCTACACGTATTACAAATATAATACCAACAAACAAGAATTTTAATAGGAAAAACAATGCATAATAATAACAGGAAAATTGATATTAATATAGCAACTAGAAAATTATATTTTTAAAACGTAATTTAATTCTACATGTCCTTATTACGTATTAGTATCACAATCCACCGCATGATACGCACGAATCGTTTTAGTGCATTGTATATCGCACATATGGAACAAGTCCCTGGCCATCGAATTAGGACCACGTATGAAAATTTCACTTTTATAGCTATAACATTGTCATATATGGAAAATAGTCTTAGGTCATGCAAATTATTACTAAATACGTTGATAACGATATATACATAGCAATTTGTTACTATCGTGGTAATAAATTGTGTGGTGAGTGATTAAGGGCCGTGCGTTTACGTTAGGCTCGAGTATCGATAGCGGCGTGAGGTGAAATTTGAATGCCATAGAAAATGTCTGCCTACTCAAAAGACTAGTTTGCAACTCTCCAACCACATTATCTCAGTTGAAAAGAATTACAGATATTTGGGAAAATAACGAAGATATAAAGCATATGATTACAGAGCATGCCGGAAGCTGTGACCAAAGCAAAGGGTGGAAATACAAGATATTAACATGTGTTAATAATGTGATGTACAGTAGTAGTGTATCATATTAGTAGCTAATAAATTATATCATTACAATTTGAACACGCCTTTTAATTTTACGGAAATTGTGTAAAATGCTGAAAATTTATAGTGGTCCTAATTCGATGGCTGGGGACTGTATGTGAGCATTGTTGAACATTAGTATCTACTTCAATAATGTTACAAAGAATCACTGATACTTTAGTAATATTAATGATTAGATTTATTTGTTCAATAACATTCATTAATTCTAAAAGTAATGAACAGTTGTATTTGTCATTGCATGAGTCGTGAACAAATTTTTTTTTATACATACTTCAAAACTGTTCAAGCTCACTTTTTACGAAAATGAAGCAACGTATGAAAATATTTTATTTTATATTTTTGGCTCATTTTTTCGTGTAACAAAATAAAATATGCAAGCTTTTATACGTATATACGGATTGATTTTGGGAACTGAGATAGGTTACAACTCTTTTTTACGTAAAAATAGAAAAAATGATATGGTGTAATGTATGTTATCATTCTATGACCTTATTTTTTATATGAATGCACCGATGCATTCAACGAGTGCAACTGCACTTTATTCTCTAACGTAACCCAATTTCTTTGTTAAACAAAAATCAAAGTCATCGAAATATCAATACTTCATGAGATATTTGGCATTTTACGTCTGAAACTTTATTACATTAAGTTTCATCATTGCATTCTAATCTTTTTCTAATTTGATTCTTACATGTCTCGTTACAATTTTGTAGTCAATTTGAGATTCGAACGATGTATTTTAATACTCTGTTCCACTGGATTTTTTGAAAGTTAAAGTGAATTTACATCCTTTTTTTTTTAATAACATCCACTAATTACAGTATTGATTATTTATTTACTAATAACGTCCAGTGATAACAGTATTGATTAAATATTTATTGGAAACATCCATTAATCGCAGTATTGCTTATTTATTTGTTAATAATGTCCATTAATAACAGTATTTATTGAACATTTACTGAAAACATTCATTAATAACAGTATTGATTATTTATTTGTTAATAACGTCCATTAATAACAGTATTGATTATTTATTTGTTAATAACGTCCATTAATAGCAGTGTTTATTAAATATTTATAAATAACATGTTGAAATAATGGATATTTGCCACAAATAAATTTTTGTTCAAATATCTATATCGTACAATTTTTTAATTTAATTTTCTCAGAAATAGAATACTAATAAAAAAAGTGCTATTGGATATTTTTCTCCCGTACGTAAAAATGATAAAATCTCTTTCTATAACGTTCCTATGTGACACCATAAAAGGAAAAAGCAATATTATCCATAACTGTAAGCTATCTAAAAATGAGAGGGATTCATGGTTTTAATCAACAACGTATTAGAACTTTTTAGTTTTTAATATTATCGAAAAATAGTATTATATAAATATTAAAAAGAAATATGCTATTATTACAAAACAATCAATACTCTGTTCAAATTATTTATTAATAAAATTATATTTTTTCTCATCTTACAGACAATACATCTTTTATTTATAATAAACGGGTATTTCATATCTTTTACTTGAAAAATCTATGAAATCTTGTTTATATTTTATCTTTAATACAAAGAAATATTTAAAGTGCCTTTAATTGCTGCATAAAATATTTAAATGGTACACGTATCAAAAGTTCAAGCTAGTGCAACATTACTCTGTATTATTATACCTTTTTTCTCCAAATATTCCACCACAATTCGGGACACATTCTGTTAATTAAATTTAAGTTTTTAAAACGGAGAAAGAATATGTAGGTCGTTTCTAGTAGAAAAAAGGATATTTTTTGTGTGCGGTGCTCGGACGACGAAACATTAAAATTCGAATATTTCCACATTTCAATCTCGCGGTATAAAATAAGTGAGAGGTTGCTTTCTAATTTTCCAGCGGTACATTTTATTTCTCGCTTTCCCGCTGCACAGCGAAATTAGCTAAATGCAAAGTATTTAATTACAGTAATTATTACCGAGAGAAAATGATTCGCGTAAGCAGTTGCTAACTCCGCTGGAAAGCAGTTTATGAGATGCCGCCATTTCTGAACAGCGAAGAAGCTTACAATTAAAATCGGAGGAAGGGAAAAGAAATATAGAAATTCTCGATCAAATTATATTTAAGCGCTTTTTATTGATTAGCATCTGAACGTACTTTTACGTACCAGTTTATTAACCTATTTTTCAGAATTAAATTAGAAGAAATATCACGTAAATCTTTTATTTAATTAACGGCATAACCTGGATGTTCTACTAATGTACGAGTCCCTTCCTAAAAAATGTAGCTAATTATGGATTAATAAAGAGGGACTAATTATTTAATCTATTTTTATTTGGTACTTGAAGAACATTATGAAATATTCATTATATTCATTATATTGGTTTGCAAAACTTTAGTCAAATATCTCAGACGGAGATTTGTTATGGATGTGTTTATTGAAATTAAGTTTAATTTTACAGTTTAAAAAGTTCTTGTTTGTTTCGTTGAAAATTAGATTCTATTTGTTATTACAATTCTCTGTATTTTTAAAAATAGAACGATTTTGGTTTCGTTGTATTAAATAAATTATAATCGTGCATTTAAGTCTTCTTGTTTCTGATTTATTTCTTCTCTCAAGACATTTTTATTTTGCATAATTAATTGTGGAAAACTTACACATTATACAGGGTATCCATACATTTACTTTTACAAAGTTTTACTTTACTAGCAATACAAAGGTGTATATCAATTTTTCATACTTGTGTAATTTTTTGAGAAATGAAGGTGATCTTCAGATTTTTAAATGGAACGCTATATATTTTTTTATATTATACGTGAACGTATTTAAATAATTTCAACCATGTACCATACGATGGTCTTCAGGTCAACGTCAAAAACAGAAGAAATACTTCGAATATTTCGTAGTGCTATTACTTACCGATATTTCTCAGTGATATGTTGCATTTCGTGTTCAATGTAACTACCATTACCTAGAATACACTTTTGGTAGATTTGTGTTATGATTAATTTTGCGTCGTTGCTGTCTGAGTATTTACTTCTATTACAAGGTGTACAGAATTATTTCAGCATCATTTCAGAAAGCGTTTAGTGATATTCTAGTGCGATATATGGTTATTCGAGACAAGAGAAAACAGAAATGGTTTGTATTTTTAGGACTGCGGTAAAAATAAAAGACGTGGCAAAGTGAAGCACCGAAAGTTTATAACTATAGTGACACCAAGTGAAAACTAGTTCGTTTTAGTGGCAAAACGTTTGGGTGAAACGGGTTCCGTAAAGAATAAAGAGCACAATTATCCGGAAATTTTATATGAAGCAAAGTTGAAAATTACGCTGCATTTTGAGGTCGTCAAGCTCAGTATAAAAAGTAGCTACCGATTGTGGTATTTCAATTGAATCAACTCACAAAATGAAAAAAATACACAATTACAAACCTTTTAAATATCATATAATACAAGGATTAAGAGAAAGTGATTTACTATGACGTTCAAAATTTTGTAATCGGTTGCATATAAATAACAAGAACGACTGTAATTTCTATAAAAAAATTCTTTAGATCGACGAGTCTAGTTTCGATAAGAATATGACGTCTAACCACAATAATACCCACGTGCGGAGTACTAAAAATCCAAGCTTTACAGCTTTTTCCTCGTCCATTTCTCTGAAATCCTTGCTGCCTCATATTACTGTGAACACCCTGTGTACATTAACGATGTTGGTGAATACTTCTGCAACACATACGTTGCAATGTTTGCAACATTTTAAAACAAGCTCCGGAAATTTTCGTCGGAGTTGTGTCGCGTAATTGGGATCGGTTGTTCGTGCCACAGTAGAAAGTTTAGGTATGTTTCTGTTCGACAATAATTTGCAACCATTTATTTTGCGATTTTCAATGAAACAAAACAGGTCAAGCATTTCGTAACGACTGGAATTTTAGAATATCTGTAACGGTGTAAAAATGTGTTGCGATTATAAATGCGATAAAATGGTAAATTGTAACGCGTTGATAATAGCAACATGAGAAGTGTTCGTGCTTTTACCAAGTGAAAAAGTTATTAGCAAAGGGTAAGAAAAATTTCAATCATTATTTCAGATGTCGAGAACGAAATTAAACAAAGAAAGTAGACGTTTAAGGAAGAAGTGTTTACTCTGGTAGGTTTCCCTGGGGAAAATGGTGGCTTATGGAAAAGGATAGGTCGATATTAAAATTTTACATAGAATATTAATCTGTCATTTTATGTAATTTTTAGCATGGTCTTATTATTATTGTTAGAATGTCTATGTTATGAATTTTGTGTATCTGCAATATTTGTATGTGAGCGAGATTCGTTGAGTTATTTCTGAACAGAAATAAATATTACCCAATTTTTATTTTTAATTACTATGTTTTATGATTCCTATCTTTTCTAATGTACCCAAATTTCTGTATTTCCCGAATTTTTTAATTTTTGGAACTGTATGTATATTTTCGAATTTCTACATTTTCAAGTTACCGATTTAAAAATTTTTACACTTTTAAATGTTTAATCCACAAATTACATCCTCCAAATGTCTATATTTCTCAGATTTATATATTACTGATTTACTATATTCGCGAATTATAATATTACCAATTCCCCAAATTCCCAAAATACAGTTAAAAATTTCTATATTTCTAAATATTTAATTCACAAATTTTTATATTCTTCAAGTGCCTACATTTCTTAGATTAATATACAGATAATTTACTACATTCACAAATTATTATATCATTAATTTTCTAGATTCCCGAATTACTATATCACCAAATTTCTACATTTCTAAATGCTTTCATCCATAAACTTTTATATTCATTTTTATTCTCCAAATATCTATACTTTCCATATTTTTTATTTAAATTTCTAAACATTTACGTCCATAAAATTTTATATTTTAATATTAATTTATAAAATAAATCACTCTTAAGTTAAATAAATAACATTTTATCTAAACTTTGAGGTATGCCTGCAGTTTCATTACTTTTAACGAAAAGAAATAATATTTTCGATTGTTATTAACGAAACAATTTATACGTCTTCTCTATTCGTATTTAATAGGAATAAGCGACAACAAATATCCTTTATAATCAAATTTGAGAAGATAATTAGACATTTTATATTGAATCGAACGAAATTGAAACTTACTCACAAATTTTCATCATCGCCAAGCTAATTTACTTTAGAAATTGATGAAACGGAGGTATCTTGTTTGCTATGCTCGTATCTCCGTTCTCGAGAGACCTTGTTAACGATACGATATATCATGATTCACTTATCATATATTTCTGTATAATTGCTAAAACTAACTATGCACGACAGGCTGTCTTTATTAAATTGCAGTACGATAAATGTATTCCAATTCTAGGGAGAAATGTGTCAAATGTAACGAGAGATAAATTTGAGATCAACATTTCGAAGTTACTTAACGCTGTATAACTTAATGATAAATAATATCATTGTATAATTTCAATATTAAAATACACATTGAATAACATACATTAAATATTAATATTATTTAACATTTAATAAAATATGTTAAATATTTAATATTATATAATATTGATAAATATAAGATAAATATATATGTAACATTGTTTAAAATAAACAAAGTAATATGATCTCTGTATAATTTTAATAATAAATAATATTATTGTGTGGTTTTAATATTCAAACATATGAAGTAAATAGTTAAACTACTTAATATTATATAAAATATATTTAACATTAATTGAAATAATTAAAATAACATTATTATTGCATAATTCTGATGATAAATAATATCACTGCATAAGTGTAATATTGAAATACATATTAAATTAAATAAATGAAATGTTTAACTATTATTAATTAATATAAACGTATATTTAATATTACATAAAACGAATAAAATAATATTATCATTGTATAATATTGATAATGAATAAATAATGGTTTACATTATTTTATTTAAGAGTCTAACAGCGTATGTAAATATTCATTGGTATTTTATAAAGATCTATATGGTAACATAAATTTTTCTATAATACATATTAATACATCTATAATACATTGTAATATTCGCCATTAACATTTTGTCCCTGTGGAACGAATTCCCGAAGTGTAATACCTTTAGAATCGTTTAGAATTTAGAAAAATCCAAAACCTGGCTTAGGGTCGTCTTCCAAAGTATCACGACCATCCTGGAATCGCTTATACCACTCTAACACACGTGTACGGGATAAACAAGCGGCGCCATAAACATTTTTCATTAATTCAAATGTTTCTGTAAAAGTTTTACCGAGCTTTACCGAGCAGAATTTAATATTTGCTCTTTGCTCCATCGTGATTTTGTGACACGGTGACGAAAGGTTCTGTCGCTTTAAACGCTATAAGTTTACAATTCGTTGCTCGATTCCAATAACGATTGGTTTGTTTTGTAGGGGAGGAATACTGTTTTCAAATAGCATATTGTTTTAATAGATGGTGCTACTAGTTTTCCTTGAATTTAAAAAGTTCCGTTACTTTTCAGACATACTGTGTAGTATCAATTTCAAATTGAACGATAAAGTGAAACATGACGATAAGAGAATCTTAAGCAAAAGTTTCTATTTTCTAAAACACGGTAGATTGAAGAGATCAAGGTAGCACATGAAAAGTAAAGTCTTGCTTAAAAGTACTGCTTGTACGTACAAAGTTTCTTCAAACCACGTATTACTAAACTTAAAGTTAGCACTACGGATAGAAAGGATCGTTAACTTAATCCTTCTTTTGGATCAGTTTCAACTTCTGCGCATTGCGGCAGTAACTGATATTAATAATTCTGCCCAGTAACATGAAGACACGAGGAGACAAAACAGATTTAACTTGAACGAAAGTGGACGGAGATCATTTTTTATCCCCAACTTTCACTATCAAATCAAATATCGTGAAGTTGGGTCAGCTTTTACGACACAGTGCGAATAAATTCGATTTACGATGTGAAAGACAAGTACAAAAAAACCTATCCAACTCTTCTTTTATTTCTTTTTTTAATGAATTAAGGTCGTCTCACTTGGTCCGTTATTATCGATTATACTGGTTTATATTATTTTTAACTTAGGTCAGTAAGATTTGACAAGGTAATGACGCCTCTCATTTTCTCGATACGAAACCTCTTACATATAGTTTTACTGATAAAAAGGTAATGACTGTAAAATATCCTTGAAAGTATAAACAAGTGAATTTCATAAAAAAATTGTACCTTGTAAAGAATTATAAGTTTTATAAATGACATTTTCTGTATCGCTATTTTTGATAATTTTTGATAAATCGGACACAATTTTAGAATAACAATAACAACAGATAATGGGTCACCGATAATTTATTTGCAGTTAAAACATTTTTGTCGCGGGACGCATCGTTTGATACAAAGCTAGCAAAATGTTTTGATCAAAAATATTTTGACTAAATTGATTTATTTAACCGTTTGAGCGCAATGTGGACGGCTGCGTTCTACTGATCTACATACAGCATCACTGTACACTCAGGATCAAATCTGATTTCCCTAGGGAAATGTTGATAGTTAACACCGAAAAGAATTTTCGTTAGTTAACTTTTAGGGACTTTTCAAGGTTTCATAATGTGGGGAATCAGTGCAAACTTGAGAATATAGAAAATTTGCGATTTTGGGATCTGGGGACATATCGGGATCTAGGGATATCGGAACCTAGGGATATCGGGATGAAGGGATATCGAGATCTAGGGATATCGGCATCTAGAGATATCGCGATCTAGGGGTCTAGGGATATCGGGATCTAGGGATATGGGGATCTAGGGATATGGGGATCTAGGGATATGGGGATCTAGGGATATGGGGATCTAGGGATATGGGGATCTAGGGATATGGGGATCTAGGGATATGGGGATCTAGGGATATGGGGATCTAGGGATATGGGGATCTAGGGATATGGGGATCTAGGGATATGGGGATCTAGGGATATGGGGATCTAGGAATATCGGGATCTAGGGACATCGCGATCTAGGGATATTGGAATCTGGGGATATTCTCGTCTGGGAATATTGTAATCTATATATATCCGGTTACAGAGTATAAAAATCTAGGGATATTCACGTCTGAGAATATTGCCATCTACGCATATCCGGTTACAGAGTATCGAAATCTAGGGACATACGCGTCTGGGAATATTGTCATCTACGGATATCCGTTTACAGAGTATCCAGATCTAGGGATATCGGGATCTAATGATATCGAATTCTAGTCATATCCTCATGTTTGTTTAATCGAATTTTATGTAATGTATTAAGCAGACTAACCTAATGCAATTTAGCCCAATTAACATCTCAATAAAGTGTTAACAATACATATAATATTTAATCTCGACGTTCATTTTCTGAATCGAATTTCAGGCAATAGAAACAATGATAAAAGCAATAGAAACATTCCATGTGTAGCTCAGTAGAGAAGCCTTTTAATTAAATCGGCATACATTGAATCGAAACGCTGTTCCGCTGATCCTGCAATTATTTCATTTATTTCAGTTGAAATTTTTAAATCCGTGACCTCGTCGAGGTGGCACGTCACCGTCAGATCTCTTTTTAATTATCTACTGCCACCACGTTATCCAAAACTCCACAATAGAGTCCGCCATTTCCGTTCTACGACTTCCTGCAGACGAGCTACAATATTTCGACTCCCAAAGGAAGTCACAACGAAGGAATTTCATTCGTACAGCAAGCTTTAGTGGTCTTGCTGAAAATTGAAGGGTGAATAAAATGTGCCAAGTATTATTACGCGAATGAAAGGAACATAGATCGATAACCAGATATTTTTAGCGAGGAAGGAATAACGTGAGATAATGGCGCCGAGTAGTACTCTGCGGTATTGTGATTATGCAATCACAGATTGCGAACTGTAAATTTAATTTAATATTTCTTAAATATTGATTGAGGTAAGGGAGGTAAAGTTTATTAATACATAATTAAGTTGATAAATCACTTGTATAATATCATATGTATGTTAAATAATGATTTAATATTAGTGGTCTTCTTATTTCATGGTATAATACAATATGCTGTATATATTTTTAATTCGTAGTGTATAAAATCTGATTTGCAATGTGACATGAATCTGTTATAAGGGATCTGATGTTATTAATATTTTAGATATTACGATTGATGTTATTAATAATAGAAACATGGCTAATTTGAAATGTATTTTATTTAATATTATATTTTGAGGACGTTTCACAAATTGTGCAATTTGGGAAGATTAAACACGTGAACTTGGAATTTTTAAATCTCCAAATTTCCAAATTTCTAAATTTCTCAATTTTTAAATTTCTAAATTTCTAAATTCCCAAATTCCTAAACCCCCAAATTCCCAAATTTTCAAATTCCCAAATTCTGAAATCCCCAAATTTGCAAATTCTCAAATTCCCAAATTCCCTAATTCCCCAATTCCAAAATTCCCAAATTCTCAAATTCCCAAAACTCCAAATTCCCAAATTCCCAAATTCCTAAACCTCCAAATTCACAAATTCCCCAATTTCCCAATTCCCAAATTCCCAAATTTCCAAATTCTTAAATCCCCAAATTCCCAAATTCCAAAATTCCTAAACCACCAAATTTACAAATTCTCAAATTCCCAAATTTACAAATTCCCAAATTCCCAAATTCTTAAATCCCCAAATTTGCAAATTCTCACATTCCCAAATGCCAAAATTCCTAAACCCCCAAATTCTCAAATTCCCAAATTCCCAAATTCTTAAATCCCCAAATTCCCAAATTCCCAAATTCCTAAACCCCCAAATTCCCAAATTTGCAAATTCTCAAATTCTCAAATTCCCAAATTCCCTAATTCCCCAATTCCAAAATTCCCAAATTCTCAAATTCCCAAAACTCCAAATTCCCAAATTCCCAAATTCCTAAACCTCCAAATTCACAAATTCCCCAATTCCCAAATTCACAAATTTCCAAATTCTTAAATCCCCAAATTCCCAAATTCCAAAATTCCTAAACCCCCAAATTTACAAATTCTCAAATTCCCAAATTTACAAATTCCCAAATTCCCAAATTCTTAAATCCCCAAATTTGCAAATTCTCACATTCCCAAATGCCAAAATTCCTAAACCCCCAAATTCTCAAATTCCCAAATTCCCAAATTCTTAAATCCCCAAATTTGCAAATTCTCAAATTCTCAAATTCCCAAATTCCCCAATTCCCAAATTCTGAAATCCCCAAATTTGCAAATTCTCAAATTCTCAAATTCTCAAATTCCCAAATTCCCAAATTTCCAAATTCCCCAATTCCCAAATTCCTCAATTCCCAAATTCCCAAATTCCCATATTCCCAAATTCCCCAATTCCCAAATTCCCAAATTCTGAAATGCCCAAATTTGCAAATTCTCAAATTCTCAAATTCCCAAATTCCCAAATTCCCAAATTCCCATATTCCCAAATTCCCCAATTCCCCAATTCCCAAATTCCCAAATTCTCAAACTCTCAAAACCCCAAATTCCCAAATTCCCAAATTCTCAAATACCCAAATTCCCAAATTTTTTAATTTCCAAATTTTTAAATCATCAAATTCTCAAATTTTCAACCCCCTATATTCTATAAGCATTCAAATTTTTAATCTGAAAATTGACAAATCGGAAATCAAGTGGTAAGTTTCCTGTGCCTACACCGCAGTTTCCCATGTTTTTTTTTCATAACAAAAATTATCCATAAACGAAATTAAAATATGTAATGTGTATTACAAATCTCATTAGAAGGTTTTTAAAGAAATTTCACTATTAATATACTATATATATAGTAAGATGTTTTTACTACATTTTTCTTTTTATAAACTTCGTTTTCTTCATGCTGTTTTTTTCTTATTACATCTTTCACTGAATGATTTTATCACTTTTATCGTTTGTTATGATCATTTAAGAAATGAAAGACTATGTTTTTTGTACGTTACTGTATGAAGATTTAATAATATCTTTTCACTATTACTTCTTAAGCTTTATATTTTTATATGTTATTTTATATATATACAATTAAAATAAAATAATCTTGTGTTGGATTAACACATGTGATGATTTATTACACATGCGTAAAAAAAATATAAGAAAATATAATATATTAAAAACTATATTATATAGAAATTGCAGGATTTAATAACTAAAAGTTTGAAAATGATCCAAATCACAAACCAAATATCATGTAACATTAATGAACATTATATAGATACATACTTATCTAATGTTATTAAATATCTAATACATATAAATCCATAATTATGAGTCTATAATCTATAATTACATAATTAAAAAGTACCTATAAATCTGTAATATTTATAGTATTTGTTATAATCGTATCTATAATTACAAAATAAAAATTTGATACTTGATGATAAAAGTTACTGTATTACTGTTTGACATCATTTTGTTGCAACATACAGCCATCCAATAAAACAGTGAATTACTTCAGTGTTATATTAAAACCCTTTTAAGTGAAACTCCTGCTACATAAAGTTGTCCAAGATCATTCAATTGAATTATATAGAAGATATATAGTGGTACCTACATAACCTATAAAAGTTGCGCTGCATAGCAACATATATCATCTATGTTATATGGGGAGTGCTACAAAGTTTGCAGCATGTTATATCCAAACCTCAGGGTACCATATTATAAAAGGGTTGATTCTATCTAAATTCACTTCAGAATTGAAAACATAAATTTTATTTACGATTCTAAATAATTTTGCGAATGCTCCACTTCTTCACTCAATGAACCTTCATAACTTTTTGAATCAACGATTACAAACCATGCAAGGGTCTCCTCGAGTGATTTCGAATATTTTAGTTTCTACATAAGGTAAATTAGAATAATGTGAAATGAAGGGAAATGTTCAGGAAGCTGGTGATCTCGAGAGGATAAAACAACCGCGCAAAGAATTCCTTCGGGACCTTGAGAACTGAAAACTTGATTACCTTTCGCCGCTGTTTATATTTGATTCCGAGCAGATTGTTTCCGAATCCGTTTCTCGAGGGTATTATAGAGTTATAATTCTAGAACTGAAATTTGGCTTCAGATGGTTTTCGGTGTGTTATTGTAAAGTAGATATTATTAAGGAATAGTGTAATTAATACCGAATGCAATTTTTTACTACAACCGTTGCATAAATACATACACAGTATGTCTGAAAAGTAACGGAACTTTTTAAATAAAAAAAAAAGTATTAGTTATTTTGCCAAAATTAATTTTTTTTATTCAAAATACATCCCTTCCGCATCAATACACCGCTGGGCACGCTCAGGCAATGTTAACATAGATTTTTTTAAGTCGGTTTGCGGAATCGCTTCAATCATCCTTGTCACAGCTGCTTGGACTTGTGTAACAGTGTCATAAAACGTTCCTTTCATGGCTAATTTCAATTTTGGAAAAAGGAAGTAATCGCATGGAGATAAGTTAGGCGAATATGGAGGATGTTGGAGCACACAGACTTGTTTTTTCGCCAAAAATTCGCGAACTGCGACAGTTCTGTGACATGATGCATTATCATGCAACAGAAACCAACTCCCTGACGCTCGATATTCGGGTCTCACACGAACGATTCTTTTCCACAAACGTTCCATAACACCCAGATAATATTCGCCATTAACATTTTGTCCCTGTGGAACGAATTCCCGAAGTATAATACCTTTAGAATCGTTTAGAATTTAGAAAAACCCAAAACCTGGCTTTGGGTCGTCTTCCAAAGTATCACGACCGTCCTGGAATCGCTTATACCACTCGAACACACGTGTACGGGATAAACAATCGTCGCCATAAACATTTTTCATTAATTCAAATGTTTCTGTAAAAGTTTTACCGAGCTTTACCGAGCAGAATTTAATATTCGCTCTTTGCTCCATCATGATTTTGTGACACGGTGACGAAAGGTTCTGTCGCTTTAAACACTATAAGTTTGCAATTCGTTGCTCGATTCTAATAATGATTGGTTTGTTTTGTAGGGGAGGAATACTGTTTTCAGATAGCATATTGTTTTAATAGATGGTGCTAGTAGTTTTCCTTGAATTTAAAAAGTTCCGTTACTTTTCAGACATGCTGTGTATATTAAACCCTTATATTCTCAATCTGAACTTTTCGTAGGAAATTGTAGTCAGTATTCCTTAACACTAGGTTTACGGACGTTTATGGTCATTTATATTTAAATTTGAACTGAAAGTAGAAAAACAAATAAATTGAGGATGATATGTGAACTGTCTAAGACATTGATTCTTTAGCTTGACGAAAGTTGACATACATTTTTACAAAAATTTCTTAATAAGTTTTGTCATTTAAATTAAAAGACGTATGACCCGTCATTTTGACGGGTTCCGTAAATCTAGTGTTAAATATTAAGTCGCAGCATGTAAAGAATAAATTGTGTAAAATAAAATTGACGTATTAAAATAAATATTAAGGTTATGTAAAATAAAATTTTCATGCATTTTACAAGTATACTAACCTTGTATGTCCTCTTTATATTAACATCAGTTGAGTTTGATAAGTAAACAAATTCATTATATTACCTTCATTTGTTTTATTTTGCATTTATAAGATTGCGAATGTTGTTTTTAACGAGGCTCGTGACGCATGTTACAGTTCAAATGTGACAAACTTAAATCGTACTTGCATAAAGATCGATTTTTGAGCTCGATATCAATTGTAATTTGTACAATTGAAAATCGCTGAATCCAAAATATACATAACATTGCAACGTTCTTTATTTATCTTCACATTGCAGTAATTAGGAAACTCTGACTGACGCAAGTGCTGAAAAACTTTTAGGTTATGGGGTTAAAGGTTCAGAAGTGAAGTGCTGTGTGTAAAAGAACTTTCAGAGACAGAAAAAGCCATGATCGATGGTTTCCGCATTGAAGGCAAAGGTTATATCGTGAAACAAGTAGGTCCTACAAAAAGTGCTATTGTCAGTTATGTTAGTAAAAGACATAATCATGAAGAAAAGAGGCGTTCAGATTGCCCTCTAAAAATGTCTCCTCGAAATAAACGTAAAATTTTACGATTAGGTCTTAAGTCGTCAATGTCATTGATTCAACTGCGAGACAATTGCAAATTAAATGTTGCAAATATTATCCATAGAACTATTCTAGTATCTCCGCACATTGTTAGGGCGAAAATGATATCGGCACAGCTGAAAAATGAAGATAAATCTGTGTGACTTTCATTCGCTACAGCAAACATGAGTACCGATTGGGAAAATGTTAGTGAAAATGTTTAATTTATAAGAAACGAATGTTTTGTAGTTACAATTTGTATTTTGTAGGTTATATTTAGTGAGGGGGAAAATTCAATTTAGATGGACCAGATGGTTTTAATTCGTATTGGCACGATATACGAGTAGATGTGAAATATTTTTCGAAACGCAACTTCCATGATGGCTCGGTTATGGTTTGGCCGTGTTTCGGTTTATGAAAAAAGGTCCATAGCATCTGTTTCCTACAACATGAACGGTAATAATTATAACGATGCACTAGAAAATTATTTAAAGTCCTTTTGGAGAGAACGCCACTACGAAATTTTCATGGAGGATAATGCACGGATCATAAATCTGCACATACATTAAGATGACTTGCCGAAAATATCGTTCCGTTATTAGATTGGCCTGCACATTATCCTGACGTTAATTCCAAAGAGAATTTATGAGGAATATTGGTACGAACGACCTTTGCAAATAATCGTACATATTCGAACCTAGTTTAATTCAAACTTGTAGTAGCTAACATATGGAACAATATATGAGAAAATATAGTAAAAAATCTTGTTGTCAGTGTACTAAATGGAATTTTCGATATAATTCGTGGCGGTAGAAATACGATAAATTATTAAATTTCATATTTTTGTACATAAGACTCAATAAAACAGTTTTCCTGAAACGATTTGTATATTTATGGAACGCCTGGAAATTAGTTTTTATGCAAAGCAGTCGAATATTTACGTTAATACGCCAAATTTATTTGCATAATTTGTTGTTTACACGCTACGAATTAGCATTTTAAGAATATTGGCCGTAATTTTCAGTCGAAAACTCGTATTAATAAAGTTAAAGGGTGTTGGTATATTTATGTAACGTACTGTAATATTACAAGATATTATAGAAATAAATTAAACACAGTATTATTTTTAATACCTACTTTTTAAATAATATTTATTTATGTAGAATATTCCGAAGAATTCATTTATGAAAGGAATATTCGGATCCATTTAGCAAAGTGAACCTAACCTTCAAATTTTTAAAATGTCTTTACTTCCGGAGTCGGTCATGCATCAATTGTATTTGACACCATTTTGATTTTGCACAATGAAGGCTTTATCGCCGCTCAATTTAGTTTTCTATATACACATCCAAGTATTTTTAGCACCATTTAGGATATTCCAGTGGAATGTGCTAACATTTTAAATGTTAATAAAAGATTGAAATGATAGGAAAAATATTAGGTCACGTTAATATTGATGATAGTCATTTGAAGATTTTTTATTTAAACATTGACTGATTTAAAAATTGAATGTTGACTAGTATACTTGACTTTATACAATCAACTTATTGTTAGAGAGTTATGAAAATATAAAAGAACGTAAATTGTCAGTATAATGTTATTTATTATGTTGGGTGATTTTTGGTTATGTTAAGTTTCATGGAAATAAAATACAGCTATTAAAATGTATCTATACTTCATTATTTGTAATTCTATACTGCAGAATTAAGACAAAATTGATTGATTTTATACGTTTTTACATTTATACATTTTATACATTTTTTACGTTGTAAACAAACTATTTTACAAGTATTTAAAAAATGTTCAAATTCAATTTTCTTCAAAATGAATAAAATTTGAAATTTGAAAATTGTATATAAATCGATGTATTTATACATATTCGTATTACGTCTTTAGAATTTGTTAATTCCATTTTGTCTGCATACTTCAATGATTAAAAAATTTCATATCGGGAATGAATTCTGAAATTTAATTTAAATAACAATAGAAATAATCCATTCATTTTCGGATCCCTCTGTATTACTAACGCAGTGGGAGATTTTTAATATGGAACAAGCAAATAAATCTGTTCTATAAAAATATAAAGCAATGTGATATAAAATCAAAGCGAATTGAAATTGAAGGTTTATTTTATCCAAGCCTTCATATTATTTTTGAAGGAAAATCGAAGTAAAAACAAAGCAGGAAGGAAAGACGTATAAGATGATAGGAAACAGAAATTGCAAAAATTGAAAAAGGACAGATTAGAAAGCACAGTGAAAATAAGTCACGGACATAGCTGTACGGAGAAACAATACCCTTCTCTCAAATATTTGTTGTTTTACCTTCGAAAACTAGAATATATACAAATAAATGTGTATATTATTTGGAGATTTCGTGTTTTTATTATTTTATTACCGATATTAGGGATTATTAATGTTTTACCGTTAATAGGGATTGGTGTATGAGCGAGAACAAATCTGGTGCCTAACGGTGTAAGTTCAGAAATGTATAATATTTGAAGTTCAGAAATTTGAAATTTGTAAACTCGAGATATTTAAGATGTGAGGATTTGGGAATTGTAGAATTTACGAATTTCGGAAATTGAGAATGTGGGTGTTTGAAAATTTGTAAAGGAAATTTGCGCATTTTAAAGTGCAGACACTTAGAGAGTTGCAAATTTGGCCATTTGGGGATTTGGAAATTGGGAATGAGGGGATTTAAAAATGTACCACAAAGTAATGTGGCCGTTGACTGGTCAGACATATTTAAATTTTCGTCCTGAAGAATTACCGCAAACCTAAATATTACATATTGTAATTAAAATATACTTAAGAATTTCTCCTTACACGTTAACTACCGTGAGAATTATCAGAGATCGACCACTTTAACGCATCGTTTGCGGGTGACGTGAATCACAATCCTACTGCGGCCCGCGCCCGCCAAAGATGTGTTAATACAATCGAATAAACGAAAGAAAAAATAACATCATTAGGACAAAATTTCTATTTTCTATTATTAGATACGTAGCAAATAGAAATTTTAAATCGAAAAACCAAAGTTCGCGTTCCCATCAATTGCAATTATAGCGCACTTTATCCTATACTTTATACGATTCCATTCATAGGAAAACTTGAAAAATTTAATGATGCGCATTGTAAACAAAAAATATTTGAAGACTTTCCTATTTGAAATATTTAAAATTGAATAGAGAAGAATTTTATCGCGTTGAAATTAAAATATTTAACATGTCATAAAGCATAGTTCTATAGAATTTAAGTTGAAATACTTAAAACTATGTAGAGAAGAATTCAATCGAACTGAAATTAATGCATTTAGAATTGTATAGAAGGGCAGAATGTCGAAATAGAATTAAGATAATTAAGTAGATTGGAATCTTATTAAACGTAAATAAAATAAAGGAAGGGTAGTAAAAAAGAAGCCAACAGCACGCGGAGTTCCCAAGTGGTCACCCATCCAAGTACTATCCGCGCCCAACTTAGCTTGACTTCGGTGATCAGACGAGAACCGGTATTTCCTAAGTAGTGTGGCCGTTGACTGGTCAGCCATACTCAAATTTTCATCCTAAAGAATTATCGCAAGCTTAAATATTACATATTGTAATTAAAATATACTTAAGAACTTCTGCTGACACATTGACTGTCGCGAGGATCATCAGTGGTGGATCACTAGTTTAGTACCATCGAATAAACGATAGAAGAAACATTAAAAGACAAGTGGAATAGCATTGATGTTATGTTTCATTAAAAAGGTGGCAAATAGAAATTTTAAATCGAAAAACGAAAGTTTGCATTATGAATAATTGTAATTACAGCGTGCTTTGTCGTACACTTTATACGAACACATTCAAGTGAAAAATGTTGAATAAATAGATAGTATTCATTGTAATCAAAATATATTTTGAGACTTTCCCATTTAAAATCTTTAAAATTGAATAGAAGGGGACAATATCGAATTAGAATTGAGGTAGTTAAGTAGATGGAAATGTTATTGAATAGAATTAAATGAAGAAAAAATAGTAAAAAAGAAAGCCAACAGCACGCGGAGTTCCCAAGTGGTCACCCATCCAAGTACTATCCGCGCCCAACTCAGCTTGACTTCGGTGATCGGACGAGAACCGGTATTTCCTAAGTAGTGTGGCCGTTGACTGGTCAGACATGCTTCTACAATTGAAATGATCAGTATAAACTGAATCTACGGGCAATAAGCGAATATCAAAGTTATGTCGCAACTCCTGTATTTTCCGTTACAACTGAAATCGGGATTCATATCCCGATATATGTGTTGATATTTATATGTAAAATTGTTTAAAATTGGGCACTGTCACGAAATCCTTAAGGTGTCAAAAGACCTCATGGTAGAAATAAGCATATGCACATTTTTAGATCTAGGATGAGCTGGAAGAAACAGATGTAGCTGAATTAATTTAACGACTATTGTATGAGAAGTCAAAAATTAATTGTGGAGAAATGATTCAACTTAGAGAATAATTTTATGTTAAAATTTGAAAGGTGTCACTTGACACCTCTTGGTAGAAATAGTGTTAAGAAACTTCAGGGGCTAATTTATGACTTTCCAGTTTTAGTAGCTTTTACATACCTTTTACATTTTAGTACCTCTGTTTTATACATAACACATCTTCTATTTTGTCAATTTTACAATAAATGGTGAGAATTACCGCTTCTGTCAAGAACACCATGATGCAATTTTTAGCTACAATATCTGTCAACTTTTATACACAATATTATTGTATATTATTGTGCATTATAGTATTATTGAATGTTCTTCTAGAACTAAAATTAGTAAAAGATTAAAAAATATGTACGTTAAAAACGTACCTTGCAAAAAATCCATTTTGAAACTGATAAAAATGCATGTTTGTAAACGTCTAAAAAATTTAGCGGTTTTTTCCATTTAGAAACTAATAAGTTTAACAATTTTTAAATAATTTCCTGAATTAAATAATCTGTAACTCGTTTATACACTTTCGTCAGCCGCCAAATGGTTGAGTTTGTCAAACAACCTGAATTTACTTGTCAAGAGTACACATACATATTATCAATTTACTAATTAAATACGTACGTAATGTATGGCGTATGTAAATATCAATAGTATTATACAGTTCGATACATATTTGCAAACGGGCAACAATAATCGCATCAATCTCGAAATTTGTTCTCAAGGTCGACAAACTGCTTCAAATTTGAAAATATAGGAAATACAGAGTTTGGCAATTTAGAAATAACACACTTTCGTCGTTATAATATTCTTAATTTCCAAATTAAAAAATTTAAAACTTAGAAAGATCGGTAATTGATAAATAAAATGTTTTTATGTTTCTCAAATTTATACAAGTTTGAAAATTTAATACTTCTATACTATTATATTTTCTATTATTTATTTACTATTATATTATATTTTCAGATATGAACAGTGAGAAATTTGAAATATCTCTATTTCTAAATTCCTATAATTCGCAGTTTATAAATTAGACATTGTACATAATTCGTTAGCGAATATTTACAGCCCCAGTCTGCAGCGAAGGTGTTAAAATCAGCTGCGGAATGAATTCCCATATATTGCCATTTCCCTTGGGAAGTATATCATGCTCACCCCTATAGTATCAACAGCAGACTTCTGCTCCCTAGAGAAAACATGGCAACAAATGGGGAAGAAGCCTTTCTATTCATTCAGTTTTATCGACTTTTCAGGATTCGGAAATTTGGAAAAATACGAATTTACAAAGGAATTTGGAAATGTAGTAATACAGGAAATTTAAGATCTAGGGATTCAGCAAGGAAGAAAGAAGATTGCGGGGTTTGATATCTTAGAAATTTAATAATCTAGAAATCTAGAGATTTCGAATCTAAAAACTTGAGGATTTTGGGATTATGAATCTTAGGATTTGTGCATCTACTGATGTGGGTATTTTGGAATTTGAAACTTTCGAATTTCAGGATTTTAGGCTTTGGGGATGTAAAGAAATTGAAATCGAGGGAATTTGAGGTCTAAATTTGGAATTTGGGAATGGAAGAATTTGATAATTTAAGGATTTGAATATTTAGAAATCTACAATTTTTCACATAAATGAGTTCTTTAGCAAAGATTACGTGACTCAAGCGACATCTCTGTATTAAAGAAATCCAATAAACTAATGTAATCTGGTTCAAGATGAACGATTATAGTTATACAGTTCCACAAGAGCGTGGACGCGATATCTGAGTGCAAATAAATCTTTTCTGTAAAAAGGTTTTAAGGAAAGTACATTTAAAGAACTAGTACGCATTTGCTTAATAATGTGTCCAATCACCACCATTAGCGATTATTCCTGGGCATACTTCGACCAGCTTTGCAGAGTATGAGACAGGAAGAGATCTGCATATTTCTCGAATACGGCAAACTAGCGTCTTCGATTTTAAAATACGCTTTGCTCGGAGTTTGTACTTCATGGGAGACCAAACATTTTCGATTGGATTGAGGGGGACTGAGATGACCAATCCAACACGTTGACACCATTCGCTGTTTTCCATTCCGTACAAAGGCGGCTTCGGTGTTTGAAGTCGTCCTCTTGAAGTATCCAATGGTCTCTGGTTCTTTGAAACCAATGTTACGATACTAAGAGACCCCTTTGGTACAGTTTAATCATCTTCTGAGCATTTAAATTATCCGGAAAGACGCATAAAGTTCCGAAACCCCGCCGCATTAAGTTCCGTAGCTCGCTTCGAACCTCGATCAGGGAAATCATCGACACAATTTGTCTCTTTATAACGTTGCACACACTTATTTACAAATTCGCGAGACTTGTGCAGATATTTTGCTGCATTTCTAACACTCATTTTTGGCCCTTTCGGGTGTTGGCACAAGAACACTGCTTCGAATCGTTTACCGTATACGGCACTCATCTCGAAATGACTTGAACTTCTCAGTCACAAAAATGATACTAAGAGAATTGAAGGGCTATTGCGTATAAGAGAAGACATTGTACGTTTGGACCGACGCAATCTTTGCTGTATTGAGTATCAAATTTCATAGATATCGCGTCCACGCTCTTGTGGAACAGACTGTATTTAATGTATTTATATTTGAAATGTATAAGATCTTCAAACTCTAACTGTCGATCGAAAACATCGATCACGCATATATTAATTTAACAGGCCGAAAACTGTTCTCGGACGAACCTTACATAATTAAATAAATGTCTGCAGTAACAATTTTCTCATCTTTCAAGAATTCTCCTTTTATCATGTTCCAGGACGAACTAATTTTTTGGATGTTATAAGGTACAAGGGATTCGCGTTTCATTTATCGCGTGTTTCATAACGATTCGGTGGAGTAAGAAGAGTCCTGTAAGAGGGTTATGTTGCTGTAGGCCATCTTGTCCGCAACGATAATTAGGAATCGTTTACATACACGCTTAAGTTTCGGGGACGATGGCGTATTGTGAAGAAGCGGAGCATAGAAAACGGGAAGGTTCTGCATAATAACCGACTATTGTTACCCTGGTCGTTACTACTAGCCCAGCTCGATCGCTATTATCGTACGGCCATCTAAATTCTCCGGTCTTCCAACTTCGTTGATTTACCGATAGAATTTAATAAGCTTGATCGATCGTTGCACAGAATTAATTATTTCTCCCCAAATTGAAAATCACTATTTCTATTTCATTGCAGTTTGCATACATTGCTTTCGTTCATGATTCTCCTTAAGCCTTTATTTACTGAATTTTTTGAAAGTTTTTAAAATTTGTGCTAGCTTTTTTAAATACTTAATTCAGGTGCAAGTGAACACTCTAGCATAATTTTCATTATAAGTCATTACCAAGGACATTAATTACATGGAAATTAATTTGGGACTTCGAAGTCCCGGAAGGACTTTACAAAAGCACTATTTTTGTAATATTAATATTATATAATTTGGTAATATTTGAAATTTTTAATTTAGTAATATTTAAAATTAAATATAATTTGAATGACGATATTAAACTTAAGGCGACTTTCGAATATGGGTCCGATATCTAATACGTAAAAAGGACTAGCGGCGCCACTTGCCTCCTTCCGGTTTGTCCTTCTCAAGCTTCTGATCCCCAAATTTCTCTGGACTGCTACATCCTATATCCTAAAACAGGAAGATCTTTAAATACCTATATTCTCAAACTCCTAAAAATATTCTCAAACGTCCTAAAGTTCATATGCCCATAAATCTTTCGATCCTCAAATTCCTATGTCTCCAAATTTCTGAGCCGCCAATTCCCTAGATTCTCATATCCCTGCATCCGTAAATCCAAGAATTTTCAAATATGTATATCCCAAAATTTCTAGACCCTTAAATTCTGATTAAAACTTGACTTTTGTCAATCGCTTCGTCAACCCTTTCGTTTTAACTGCCTTTATGCGGTGAAAATGAAAATATTCCAGACGATCCTTGCGTCTCCTGTGTTCCTTTCTGCAAGAATGACAAGAACAATAAACTTTTAGCCCTTCAAAAATGAGACTTCATTGTTCCAAGAATTTCAATTGAAAAAGCAACATCTACTAAAACTTTCTTCTTTAAAATATTCTTTAACGACAGCGGATATTGTATAATCTGATTTTACAATTTCGCTTTTAAACCCACATAGAAAATATATTTTTATACACTTCCGTTTTAATAAAGTTATATAGATAAAGTTATGTGTACAATATAAATTGTAAGAGCGAACGATGAGGTTTATGGTCGACGTGACCGTAGTCGTGTTCGACAACCCCATCATAAACTCAGGCCAAAAACGAAAGTTGTTGTTGCGGCCAGGATGGTAATGGGACCATGTGGAGCCTGGTCATCCATACCCTAGCACCATACGAAAACGTGTCGTTGAATTTTCCCTAAAAAGTGGGGATATGTTCCCCATAAATAAAATCATGAAAATACAAGGACTGACTATTGTGGAGGACACCGAGACAAATTCAAGACACATATTACATGATATTTTCACTAAAGTATTACTAGTATGTTAATATGTTATTTTCGTCGCGGAAGGAATGCATTTCGAACGTGTAATTAATCGGTAACCGGTGTTAAATATAGTATTTGTATTATTTCTTATTGAAATTTCGAGCTTTCATAATAAATGGTAATTCTCGATTTACACGTCGAGAATAAAAAATTTTCCATGAAATTTATGCGCGTCGACCGGATTAAGGTTTTGGATTGACGCGCATGCAAGTCGAACGCAATTAACTGGCTAATTAAATTCGTACTGTTGGTCACCGGTGTTAAAAAACGAAATGTTACGATTCTTTGTCGACAGAACAAATGCAGCAGGCTGTAGTGTGGTCAAATTACTCGAATCATAATAATGGACATGTTGCACCGCCACCCCTTTTGCTTCCACCACCCCCGCCATCTCTTCAACTGTTGAGCGACATTGGTGGTGCAAGGTTGGTTCTCACCGAAAGTAAAAGAAAACAACAGAGCACTCTACCTATCGTGAAGATAGAGGCAGACTGTGGTAACAGTCCTACCACGACAATCAGTGAGTAACGTCTAATTGGCTTCTGTAATTAAAATACTAACGCATTGCAGTTCACATTTAGGACACCCTTGGAAGGAGATCTAAGTTTAACCTCTTAGGCACGGCTAAACTTTACGTGGCGCTGCTTTTTTGTAGGATAGAGTTTGACGCAAATTACGCGTAAACAGCACTGCTATGTGTGACAATGCTGTTCTCTACGCGAGTACATTGGAATAAAGTTTTTGATGATCAAATTATAATTCTTCCCAAAGATATGATATGTTTTAACTTTGATAATTTACTTTTTTAGAAAATTCACAGAATATGTAATTTCCAAATGTTTCCAATATCGTGTATTAGTGCAAAGAGGCGCTCCCATGGTGCCTAAACTACTTGGTACCTTTTATTTACATGTAATGTACTTTTGTGGGATTTGTTAATACTCTTATAAAACGTGGTGAAGGCAAAAAAGTGCGAATCAAAACATATGAAAAAGATCCTAAAGCCACTATAGTGGACCGTCATACAGAGAGATGGTATCCGCGAAAGCTACTATAGTGACCCGTCGTGGTTAAGAAGTTAAATAAAGTGTATTTTTGTTATATTCTAGTCGTGTAGCTACATTCGACGATCTCTTCAATATCAAATATTGTTTACGCTGTCTGAAAGTCAAATGTGACAAAAAGGTGATATTTCACATTTCTGCTCCTGTAAATCGAGTAAATATTAGTAAAAATATCATGTAGTATTTTGAATTCATCTCGATATTCAATATAGTAAAAAAAGTATGCGTTCCCATTTGCAAAAGTCAAAGTGACCCCGATTTTACCATGAAAACAAACTGTTTTCGTATTGTTTTTTTACTGATATCTATTGAACACTTTATACCTTGTATTCGTGTTTTTAACTTTTTTTAGATGGCTGCAAGTGGGTGAAAAATCGAGTTAGGGGTTAAACTTTGTATATACAGGGTACGTCACTTAACGTTTGTACCTCATTTTTGTTATTTTTAAAGATACATCAAATATCTTACAGATGAAGTTGAATGGTTCAGTGGAGCTCACATCTTACACAAATTTTTTTGTCATTATTTTTAGAGATATCAAGATTACTTTCATTTTTTTTAATGGAACTACCCTCTTTTAAATACATACAATGATCTCTTTCATTAGGAATGCAGTGACCATATTTATTCAAGATTGTTCAAAATCACAGACGGAAAAAACGTATAAAACTAAAATATAGAAGTAAAAAATAAGAGTCAGTGAGTTTTGAGACTTACAAATTTGAAAAATTGAAAATTTCGGTATTTAAAAGTTTAGGAATTTTGGACTTGGAAAATTGGTAATATGAAAGTTTGGAAATTTAGGAATCTATAAATTCAGCAAGTTAGTTTGAAAGTTTGGGGATTTGGAAATTTGGGAAATCAAGCTTTTGGAATTTGGAAATTTTGGTTTTAGGACCTTGAAAATTGTTTAATTTGTGAATTTAGGAATTAAAAAATTTGTAATACTAAAGAATTAAAATGTTTCAAAATTTGGAAATTTGATATTACAGAACATGAAAATAAAAAATTTTTTAATTTTACATTTTCACATTTTTTAAATTTAGGAATGTAAAAGTTCGATATTTAAAAGATTTTCAAGTGCAAAAATTTCATACAGTTTAGATACCTAATGAGGTACAAGTTTAGCATATTTTCATCTTCCTCTTTTTTATATCAAAATACCATTATTTCAGACACATGTTCGCTTTGAAAAAAAAAATGCGTCCCCTGTAAACATTTCAAGATACACGGAATATGATCCATAATTCTTTCACGGAAGGAAGTGGTGATACAAACAATCAACAAGAATAATATTTCCTCTTTAGATTTGTATAACCGAGTTTCCATGAAGTCATGTAAAACGAAGTGTACTCTTTCAAATGGATATTGATTTTTCTGCCAATACATGACGTATCCGACGTACAAATTCGTTCACAGATTGCTCGTGCTCGTGTCTGTCGAAATGTAACGCTTTGTACTTTAGCCGCGCACACGGAAATCCGTATGGGCGTGTGTATTTATATTTCACGGCGAAATCAAATGGATGGCTTGTCCCTATAAAATTCCGACGAAAATTTTATGCTGGTTCACGAACATAATCGTTTGTCGTGAATTTATACGGCTCGCTGTTGCTCGTAATTTAAACCGTCGATTCAGTACGCTTTAAAGAACTGTGCTTGAATAAGTATTCCCATGTGACTAATTTATAAGGTGTTATTTTGTTATTTAACACATTGTTTCGATAATGAATGAGTGTGAATGTCATTTTTGGGATATTTAGAGAACTATGATCTAGAAGAACTAACTGTGATATAGAATTTTTAATTTGGTTTTATTTAATGTTATTTTTTTGTAAACTTTTGAATTTTTGAGATTTTAATATTTGAAATTTTGGAAATTTGGAATTTTGCAATTTTGCAATTTTAGAATTTTGGAATTTTGATATTTTGAAATTTGGAATTTGGAATTTTGGAATTTTTATATTTTGATATTTTGAAATTTGGAATTTTGATATTTTGAAATTTGGAATTTGGAATTTTGGAATTTGGAATTTTGGAATTTGGAATTTTGGAATTTTAGAATTTTAGAATTTTGGAATTTTGATATTTTGAAATTTTGAAATTTTGGAATTTTGATATTTTGATATTTTGAAATTTGGAATTTGGAATTTGGAATTTAAGAATTTTTGAATTTTTATATTTTGACATTTGGAATTTGGAATTTTTGAATTTTGGAATTTTGGAATGTCGAATTTTCGAATTTTGGAATTTTGATATTTTGAAATTTGGAATTTGGAATTTTGGAATTTTGGAATTTCGAATTTGGAATTTCGAATTTTGGAATTTCGAATTTTGGAATTTTAGAATTTTGGAATTTTGGAATTTTGGAATTTCGAATTTTGGAATTTTGATAATTTGAAATTTGGAATTTTAAATTTTGGAATTTTTAAGTTTAGAAGATTTGAGTTTTTAAATTTTGAATTTTTGAATGTTGGCAATTTTGGTTTTTTGAATTTTTAAGTTTTAGAAGTTTTGAGTTTTCGAGTTTTTAAATTTTGGAGTTTGGGAATTTCTGAATTTAGAAATCTTGGAATTTTTGAATTTGAAATTTTTAATTTCAGAATTGTAACACTCAAAAATTTTTGAATTGTGATATTTGAAAATTTAGAAATATAGGGGTTCCTAAATTGGGGAATTTGAAAGTATTATGTGCTAGAAATTTGGAAATTTAACATAACATATGTACAAGAACACGTATGTAAACTTGACATTTCTAAAATTTTCATGTTTCGAAATTTTTTATTTTTTTAAATTTCTAATCTTCTATGTCTCCAAATATTTAATCTTCCAAATCATCAAATTTCTAAATTTCCTACGTTCTTTCTTAACTGAATATAATATAAAATGTACATATCGTACATCAAAACGAAAGTATAACGTCACTAAGCATTAAAGAAGATAACAAGTGCTTTAAAGATACTATGGAGTTTCTAAATATATCAGTATTAAAGTGAACATAAAGAGTTAACATATCAATATTAAGAGTTAACGTAATTTCCGGTTCGATTTATGCAACTGAATTAATCCTAATTGGTGCAATGTTGTTCGGTACAAATTAAAGTGTAGCTACTTATGCAAGTTGAGGGTATATTCAAAGAGAAAGGTTGGATTATCCCCGGGCAAGATATCATACCTTTCATTATTTTGCAAACGAATATAATGTCGAGCATTTTTATCGTGTAGTGTTTGAAGGTTTAGATTATTAAGAATCAAATTATAGTTGTGAGAATTAATCGGCATAGGACAACCACTATACTTGGCAGCATGGCTTTAAAATTTCTGCTGCGCATTCATTATCATTAATGCAAGAATTATAATACGGAGATCAGATTATACTTCCGTATTCCAAAATAGTTTTAATTAGTTGGCAGTGTGACGTTCTAAAAGTGTCAGTCTTCTTAACAAACTTCGAGATTCTATAGATGAGAGTCAGCGATTTTATGAGAAATAATATTTCTGTATTGTGTCGTAAAATATAAATTCAAGAAGAATGTAATATCTAGATCTCTAACAATGTTAACTGTAGAGAATAACTGACAAATTGTATAATTACAAATAATTTTATTACTCTTATGACTAAATCTATCGATGTTATACTTGGCTAAATTGAGCAATGTCTTATTAGAAAAGCACCAATCATGAAGCATAAAATCTATTAAATTATAAATATATTAATTTATTAAATATCAACTCTATTTTTCCCTTTGCAATCCAGCACATTCTATCACGATTCTGTGCTTGATTCATTTAACCTAGTTTTCGAGAGCATAAAGCTCAACGCACGAGAATAGTTCAAACACTGAACTTTAACTGAAAGAACTACAAAATGGCGCACATAAGACACATTAGGATGCTTCGTAAACAAGATGCATTTCTCCGTATAAACAAGGCTAAGAATAATAGTTGCGAAATTCAGGATTTTTGTTTCCTGTCGGAAACCATAATTTGAATTTCATGACTGACCTCGTTTATCGCAGCTCCTGCCAACAGAAAATCGATTCATTTCGAGCTTTCTTGTGAAAGATAGCAGCCAATGCACCTATACATACGTAAACCTTCGAAATTAGGTTGAACCCGAAGTACCTGGAGGCTCGTTTATCCTCCCAAGAGAACACAATGTTAGGAACACCATGATTGGTTCCGTATAGTTTCGAGCTATACGAACCTTTTGGCAAACCTTTCAACAAATATTTACAATTTCGCTAACGCTTTGTCTTCTGCTCCATTTATTCCTTTTATTGATGTTACCTAGATTATCAGGATTAATGTTTTCTGCAACGATAAGTGTTATTACTACTATTTAAGGTTTAGTTGCAGGTTGTTAACACACGAGAAAAACTGATTTAATTGTAATAAAGAATTTACTAAAGGGAACACGTTAGGTTAGACGCTATTATGTATTAAACAAGTGAGATACCATTCGATGACGTTCGGCAAAACCCGAAGGCGCCCGAACGCCGATTCGCAGCGAACTAGTGTGACGACGTGATCGCACGAAGCGTCATCTAATTAAAAAATATCTAGATCATAAAGAGAGTTCAATTGTTCTGGTGCGGAAGAGAATAATCAACACGTGATGAGCAAGGAATAAAATAAAATTTTATTAAATCTGTAAGAAATACATTTGCCTTATGTATCCTCTGAAAGTTTTCCCACGCTAGTGCATACTAAGACGCGATCTAATAGGCATGCCCAACCACGCTTCATCTAACTATACAATTAGTTTAGTTTCATTTTCTAAAAACCTGAATTACCAAATTATTAAACTCCGAATTTTTCGATTTTCTAATTTTTCTAACTTTCAAACCTAACCTAACTGTCAAATTTTGAAAGTTTCAAGTTTATATATTCCCATATTTCCCAATTTTCAAACTTTCAAGTTCTTAAAATCCTGAACGTCAAACTTCTCAAATTTTTGAATTCGATATATTCAGTTGCGTAAGTATTTTAACCTTCAAATTTTCTAATTTGCAAATTTCCATAATTCTCTGTATGCGCACACTGGTCAGTGTTTTTCATTAATAATTACAAGACTATGCCTTAGCAAACATTTTGGTGTTCGTTAGGAAAGGAAAAACTTGTTCAGTATGGTTCTGGCTACCATTCCCTGCCATTATACCCACCTGCAGCTTAACACCCTGCACAGACGGAGTGTAAAGTCAGCAGACTAATAATTTTCCTCGTAATGAGACGAGTAGTGATAAATCGGTTAACTCCGTTTCTCTTCGGTGCTACTCGGATAATCACGTGATATGTCTGACAGTCGACGGCATAGACTTATGACAGAATGCAGTCGAAAAGAATAAAGGTTATTATGAAAAGGATGTAATGTAAACACATTAAAAGTCAACATCTTAAATTATAAATGATTGAATAAAACTAAAAAAAGAAAAAGACTTAAAAAACTTCTATTTTTTAAGAACAGAATATACATTGAAAATTCAATATATCGTATAGTGTATATAATACACTTGAAGCAACACAAATAAATTTATAAGATTACCAATACATAATCTATTAGTCACGTATTTATATTTATAATGCATACGTATGAAATGTAATAGCCTTATTCATATTTTCTTTTTCTGACTGTTTATAGTTTTTGTTCTTCTTGCACGACCAAGAACTCATTATTCAATCTTATTTGCCTTTCAAAAAAATCTTCAACTTGTCTTTGCCACAGTTTACACAAAAAGCCTGCGGTGCTCACTGACGCTCCTGGCGTCAATTACGCAACGGTATTTAGCCGACACCAACCGAATGCATTCGAAGCTAACCGATTTACCACTACTGAACTTTTGCCGCTTCGTCTTTTCTTTTCCTTTTGCTCGACGAATCTCATCGCAGACCCTGATGAAACCATCAAGTTAAGCCGCTCTAAAGTCTTGCTCAGGCATCTGTGATCGTTATGGGACTTCGGTTCTACTGAAATTTGAAGCTTCAGCGGTGAAGCCATATAGATAATAATCGCGATTACTTCGAGAAAAGGAAAAGTCGTTTCCTTGATCGAGAAACCGCCAGTTCCGTCACGGTTTTAACCGGGTTAAAATTTAATGTCACGTAGAACAAATTTCTTTGGGTAGTAAAATGTCTTCTGCTATCGTAGGATTGTCTTTTCGACCATTTTGTCATCTTTATCTTTACTTTAGTTTAAGACAGAAATATTGATTTCTAAAATTCGATGTCTATTTCTACTATTTTGTTAATAAATTGTCATTTATTAGGTTTTCATTGGGTTGATACAAATATAGAAACGGTTTTTATTGGTTGGCTTTAATGTAATTTTATTCGGAGTAAAATTGATTAAAATATTAAAATTTGAGAAACTGAGGATATGAGAATTTTGAACGTTGTGAATACAGACATGTGGAAATTTTATAATTTACACTTGAAATATTGGAAGTACAGGAATTTTGGAATTTGTGAATATAGAGTTTTGGATATTTAGAAATTTGGGAATTTGCAAATTCGATAATTTGAAAATATAGCAATTCAGAAATTTAGGAATTTGACAATTCGACGGTTCGGTAATTTTGGGATTTGGGGATTTGGGAATTTGTAAATTTGAAAATTTGAATATTTTGAAATTTCTGGTTTAGGAATTAGAAAATTTAGAAAGAATTTGAAACTGATTGGAACAGAATTATACAGAATTGCATACAGTGGCAATATTACAAATAAATAACGGAAAATTTTGTCGAATTAAATCAGAAATATTTAAAACTGAATAGAAAAGACGAGTGCCGAAGTGAAACTAAAATACTGAAAATTACGTAGAAGAGAATTTTATCGAATTAAAATTGAAATATTTTAAATTTAACGAGAAAGATCTGTGTCGGATAGAATTTGATAATAAAATTTTGAATTTGAAAAGAAAAAAAAGCCAACAGCACACGGAGTTCCCAAGTGGTCACCCATCCAAGTACTATCCGCGCCCAACTTAGCTTGACTTCGGTGATCGGACGAGAACCGGTATTTCCTAAGTAGTGTGGCCGTTGACTGGTCAGACATATTCAAATTTTCGTCTTGCAGAAGTACTGCGAACCTAAATATAACATATTGTAATTAAAATGTACTTACGACCTTCTTTGGCAAAGACGCTGACTATCGTGAGGATCATCATCGACAGATACAATCAGTTTAATACAATGGAATAAATAACAGAAGAAATATTAAAGGAAAATTGGAACAGCATCGATATATTTCATTACAAAGGTAGCAACTTAAAATTTTAAATTGAAAAACAAAAGTTCGCATTCTAAATAATTACAGCATGCTTTATCTTACACTTTATACGATCGCATTAAAGTAAAACATGTCGAAAAATTAGATAGTGTTCATCCTAAATTAAAATACATTTGCAGACCTCCTCTGTTTGAAATATTTAAAATTGAATAGATAAAAATTTTATCAAGTTTGAATTGAAAGATTTAACGTTTAATCGAGGACAGTTCTATCAAATTAAATTCGAAACATTTAAAACGGAGTCGAGAAGAATTTTATTCAATTGAAATGAAGGTATTTAAAATTGAATAGAAGGGTACTATGCGGAATTAAAGTTAAAATATTCATGCTTCAGTAGACAGGAATGTTACAGACTAGAATTATTCAGCAAAAAGTAGAAAAAAAGCCAACAGCACACGGAGTTCCCAAGTGGTCAGCCATCCAAGTACTATCCGCGCCCAACTCAGCTTGACTGCGGTGATCAGACGAGAACCGGTATGTCTTGAGTAGTATGGCCGTTGGCTATCATACGTAATCCTCCGCTTTAAACATCAGCTGAAAATCTAAATATTAAATACTGCGATCAAGGTATATTCGGAAGTTTCCTCGGTTAACGTATTAATTCCTATAGGAATAAATAACGACAGAAACTACGAGTTTAATACAATCGAATAACCAAAAGGAGAATTGTCGGAGAGAAATTTATCATATTCACTGCAACGGTGATCACCGGTAACCTTCAAATACAGTTTAATGGATTATAATAAAGCCAACAGAGAAGAAATAAAATTTTGGGTACTGTTCATATCGAGTAAATGACGGTCACCAACAAATTAGTAGATGAAACTGAAAAGTTAACTATCTGTGTATATTCTTAATAATGTGGATTCGGTCAATATAAATACGTACGTCAGGATTTATTGTAGCTGCCAACGTATTAAATAGTTTTAATACTATGACTAATTATATTAATTAATTAAATTAAATTTATTTATAATTGTATGCGTCAAGTGGGAGGAATGTAATTAGGAGTGCGCAGGACTTTCAAATGGTCACCTACCCAGCTACCATCCTCTATGCTCGCTTCAACTCAACTCCCGTATTCCAACAAAAACGCAGTATTCAGTTAAAAAAACATTTATTTCCATACCACATGTATGCACAAAAATATACTCTACAATACTTCATCATACTGTAACTTATACTTATACTTGTTATTTTAATGCAGTTCCTATCTTAACGAGGTTAACCTAGTTTTCCTTTCGTATATTTATCTTAATAATATTATAGTGTTATAATATTTTCTTTTATGTACAGAACTTTTATCTCATACACAGACAAGAATATCATAAGTAGTTGGTATGTTACTCCACTCCGTCCGACTATAAGAAACATAATTATATTGCAGTTAAAATGTAGTTAGGTTATCCAAGAAATCTAAATATTACCATGTTACAAACTTCAGTGGTCAGATTATTAGATATTAAATGGCTGCTTCTATTAACTAGTGTTTATTTTATTATTAGTAGCAAGGAGCGTTTTAAATATTGTATTATCCAATCAGTTCCTATATATGAATAAATTTTTAAGGTGAAATGGAAGTTATAATTTTTAAACTTTACAGAAATTTTTACAATTACTTTTTGAAGTTCCTTCAGTTCCATTAGTGAATTTTCAGAATGCTCTAAGTGCAAATTCATGAAAGGAAAAATAAAGGAAAATTTGGAAAAATTTCTGTTTCATCTTTAACACAGTCTAAAAATGCTGTTGAAACTAGTGACATTTCATCTTATTATATATTATACGATAATTCTTGCATGTCTAACTTACTTTCTTGTGCATTTTAGTTTCCATATCACTCCACGGGAAGAAATCTATGGGATTCGAATCGAGGTGGCTACATCAAGGTATCATACTATGTCATCCATCTTTCTGAGAAAATGGCTATTTAAAAGGGCTGTCACATCTCTTACATAATGTGGTGGTATTCCATCTTGTAACTACAACATTTTTCATCGTTCTTTATATGTAGAATATCTTCACCTGCAAAAAATCTTTGACGCTTCTTTCTATAAAATATGATCTTCTGAATAATAGATTTATCAGTTAACGCTACAAATTCAATATTCTGTATCCTTATAAATCGATTTAGATGACTGATCTGAAATATTCAAATCTTCAAATTTATTTTCTACATTCTCAGAATATTTCCGTTTTGAAATATTCGTATTTCCGTATTTGTGAATATTTCAACTTTTATATGTCGAAGGTTTCTACTTTTCAAATTTTTAGATTTGTAAATTCCTAAATGACCTATTTTTCAAACATAAATTTTTCAATTTTCTATGTTTTGAATTTACAAATTTTTATACTTTTTACACTTTGATTTTTAAATCAAGTTTCTGTATTTCCACACTTCCAGTTTTCACTATCTAAATGTTATTGAATGTTAGTTAGTGTTAAAATGCTAGTTGTAATAAATATATTAATTCATGTATACGTCTAAAAACTACCTCGATTATTTAAGCATTTTCGATAGTGGATCAGAAAAATATTTCGATTAAGAATTTGAAAAAGATTTTATTTTAAAGTCAAAATCACCTCAACTGTTTGAACAGTATTATATATTTTTAACTTTAATTTTATGGTAATGTATCAACGATCTAATATACCCCAATCAAGGTGACTATAAAATAAAATAAAATATTTTAATAACATCGTCTACTTTTTTTTCCCTAAATTATCTTTGTGAAATTCACTTAATTAATTTACTTTAAACCAGAATTCAAACTACTTTAATACTAAATATAATTGTATAACAAATGTTATACAATTTCCAGTGTATACATTTATAACCGTAATACGTGAACGAATAATACTCCAAGACCTCAAACATGTTTGGTTTCTAAATTACAAAGCTTAAACAGCTGACCATCACTGTACATAAATCATCATCGATTTCCGCAGACCTCTCGAAGTTATACCGACAGCTTCATTACTTTCACGTTGTGTTTACAACAAGAAAATAACTTACAACGCTCGCAGCATGAAACGAGAGCACCCTAAAGCCACTCCATGATCTCTGTTGTCGTTTCATCACAAATGGTGAAAAGCGAGTCGAAGAGCAGTGATGGCGAGCCATTATTTTCCCAGGGAAATACAGTTTCGTATAGATGCATCATTATATCCGGAATCACAATGGTGTTTGCGTGTCCCCTACCTTTCCGCTCTGCTCGATCTACTGCCCTGCACACTTCATCTTCCCTTCTTCGCCGCCATTATTCCGTTGGTTCCTTTTCGTTTCCGGTGTGGATCCATTCTGTCACGCTTTTCACGCCTCCCTACGGCTACCGGTGCTTCTTTCAGCCTTATTCACGACTGTGAAACATATCTATGGAAAGCCTATCAAGCAGAAAGAAGCTATAAGGAGCTCTCCTCTTTGTGTCTGATATTATTTACGGCTTTGTTATTTATCAGATAATAATTATATATATTTTATATAGAGCGTAAGTAATAGTACCAGTTAAGAGAAACAGAACAATGGACGCTCTGTCATTAAATAGCGAGATTCGATGTCTCGAGACATTTTTTAACCCTTCTAGATTATGTAAGAAGACCACTTTTTAAAAAATATTAAGTTATACGAGGGGGTACCCAAAAAAAACCGAACTTATTTATTTAAATTTTAAGCACAAACCTTCAATCCCCTACAAAGTACTCTTCACTTGCACTAATACACTTGTCTAATCTTTTATTTCATTTTTCAAAACACTGTTTAAGTTCATCTTTTGTGATGCTTGACAGCGTTTCCATCTTTTTCTTCACCTCAGCAAAACGCTTCCTTTCATGTCTCTGACAATTCTTGACCAAAAATGGTATGACCCCTGTTCCTTACCCCCTACACCAGGGGTCGGCAACCTTTCTGGAGTTAAGAGCCATTTTTTTCCCGATGTGATAAATTATTTTTTTAAAGAGCCAAATATAAGTACATACATCGGTATGTATTAGAAAGAATAATATAATATCTGCTGTGGAACACGTATTGATTGCGAAATCAAAACATTCTATTTTGCGTAGTAACAGAACATATAAGTGAACGTATTAAAGAAAACGGAAACACTTTTTGGTTTTGAGTGCGGCATCGGTGAGTGTGGAGAGCAGGGTTAGCTAAAGCTAGGTTTACATGCATGCGATCTGCCGCGCATTTTGATGTGTGCGCAGAATTATTATATTTGTTTGGCAATTGCAATATTGCAGTTAATTTATCAATATGTACTATTAAATTACTCAAGAGCCACAAGTATGATTCTACTGAGCCGCATGCGGCTCGCATGCTTAACATAAAATTTCGAACACAAATTGGATTTATATTATTTAAAAAATGAAGGCATATATATAACCTACTTATATCATATACAAAAGAAAAGACGGAAATTCTGTGTATTTATGAGAGATAATATATGAACTCCTCATCTTGAATTTCGAAAAGAAATTATTGCCATCACAATATTATTGCAGAAACTGAAACATTTTTTTTTTAAATCATCATAGAAATCGTGATTTTTAATTTTGTTGTTTCTGAAATATATTAAAACATATATGTATAATATTTATATGTAAAAGTCAGGGTTTTTAAAAATCTTCGGATCGGATTCGGTCCGTTGGCTGAAGTTTGATGGTCGCGGCAGTAAAACTAACCTATATTTTTGGGTAATTCAAAACCTCGACATTTTTTTATTATCTACACTTTATTTTACTATCTACATTATATTATCTATATTTTATTTTATTATCCACATTTATTATAGAAGTACATATACAGGTAACGTATTAATTTTTCAATCAATTTAAACATAATATTAATTTTAAATATTGATGATCATGTTCCGAAAAAATATCATTTTTAGTCAAACAATTTCGTAAAAATTTGTGCGTAACAAAAAAGCTGTTAATAAAACGAAAAATTCATATGTACTTTTGCGGATAATTGAATTTAAAAAATGCTGTGGAAGTTTCAAGAGGATTCATCAAAAAATTGTTTACATTACGCTGCAAGCCAATTTGAATAACGTAATTGTTATAAAAACAATGTATGTATGAAATTGTACTATACGGTGGCGTAGAAATAAAGAGGAATTTCAAATTTACTACAGCTTCCGTTGTCTGTATTATTCCATTGTCTTTTACATTATAATTAGCCTCTTTCTTTCATGAAGGTAGATATCCCAGCGGCTAAACGGTTGAAGAAGTAAATAAGATAATTGTAATTTATTTTATATTCAGACAACATAAAATTATCGCAGAATACTTTTAACCGAAAGGATAAAATTTCTACTTTCAGATAAAGTAATAAAAATATATATTTATGAAAATTTTAATCAATTAATGTTTAACAATTTCTATCTACAGTCTGTCCAAAAATTGCATTACTTCAATAAATCATTATAAAAATTATAAACATCAATATTCATTATTATATCAATATAATTTATAGCTCATGAATGTTTGTGGGCGTTTTTAAAACTCATTATTCTACGATAAATGTATATAATTACAGACAATGCTCATCACCAGTCTGTAAGTCACATGATTGGCTCTAAATTCATTTTAGACATTAAATTTCTTATTAACACTAATCTTATTTTATTTTTCGAACTATAAGGAATTACGAATCTTACATTAATTCACGAAACTTAATATTCATCAGTAAATTATATTTTCTGTTTTATAATTTAAGATGTCATAAGACTTCACTAGATTTTCTGTAAACTTACTTTAATAAAATTAAAATTAATTGAAGCCTTAAAAATAACCTAACTTCATCATTTAGTAGTTAACGAAGTTTATGTTGTAGGAAAGGAGATCCGTGGTCGAAGTTACGTAATAAAAATGTATCAAGAACCGAAATTATTGTTTTTCTTAAATGACACGTCTTCGAGATTTTTACAATGTCAATATAAATGGGACACCCTGTATATTGATAGAAATAACTGCTGAAATGATGTTGCTCTTCCAAATACCATAAATCGAAAATTGTTACGCAGCAAGAAAATAAATAACAAATTATAGTAAATTACTGAAAAACTGACAGAAAACTTCTGATACCTGTTGCTATTTCTATAGGGGGGAATATGAATGGAGAACAATAAACACAGACATGGACTTCGTTACATATTTCAAAGAGTAAGATCATAATGAAAAATAAAAAGGTACACAGCCACATGTTGATCTTCTTTCCGATTCCATGCATTGCTACATTATGAAACCGCAGCAAAATATGAATTGTTTATTTTACAACAAAATTATACTTTTAGAGATTTCGGAACATCTATAAATTTATTAATAAATTTCGGGTTTTAACGATTTAAAGATATGTGTTCTTCATTATTAAACGTTATAAATTTTATTTTCTATATTTTCTTTTTACTAGTCACGCGATTGTACGTGAAATTACTGGTTGTAATGTTGTGGGAGAATTTATTTTCGCTTGTAGATACAGCAAATAAATCCAGACGCAATTTCATTTAATCCCTCTTCATTTTTCACGGGTACAGAAATATCTTCAACTTTGATAAATCCATGTCGTATCTTCAATTTTTCCATCTCTGTCTGTGAAAGCGACCTATAAGTTATTTCTGTTCGTGCCCCACTCTGCGAAAATTACATTGATTTCTGCCGGATAGTCATGAAATTTTCCGTCCTGTGTAATTTTCCTTCTCTTGCTCTCGCTGCTTCTTTTCCGTTATCAAGAGTAGTCCAATCAATGAAATGTCTGGACGTTGTGATTTTTAACGAACTATATTAACGGCAAATATTTTTCGGATGAAACGTTTCTTAAAATTATAAAAAGTAAAGTTAAATGAAAACCAATTAATAATTTCCTTATTGTCATTAAAAATGACGAAACATTAAAATCTTAATGAAATATCCTCCTTACTTTCTATTTTATATATTATGTATTAATATTCGTTGCAAAGTATAACAAATAAAAATGAAATTGTTAACAAATGTTAACGTAAAACTATGATGCAAAAACACTAAATTTGTAAATCATTGTTCGTCTTTTTTACAAGATAATAACGTATACTTTTTATTTATAGGATATGTACATTTAAAGTTTTACAATTTACATATTTATAATAATTTAATTTTGCATTAAAAAATTTTTGTTATGATGTTACAAGAAGACTAAATTTGTAAATTATTGCTAATTCTTTTTACGAGATTAACTATAATAATGTATACTTTTTATTCATGACATACGTACATATGAAGTTTTAAATTTTACATGTTCACTTTGAGGTTATAATAAATTAAACTTGCGTAAAATAATGTTTGAACATAATGATGTTACAAGAAGACTAAATTTGTAAATTATTGCTAATTCTTTTTACGAGGTTAACTATAATAATGTATACTTTTTATTCATGACATACGTACATATGAAGTTTTAAATTTCACATGTTCACTTTGAGGTTATAATAAATTAAACTTGCGTAAAATAATGTTTGAACATAATGATGTTACAAGAAGACTAAATTTGTAAATTATTGCTAATTCTTTTTACGAGATTAACTATAATAATGTATACTTTTTATTCATGACATACGTACATATGAAGTTTTAAATTTCACATGTTCACTTTGAGGTTATGATAAATTAAACTTGCGTAAAATAATGTTTGAACATAATGATGTTACAAGAAGACTAAATTTGTAAATTATTGCTAATTCTTTTTACGAGATTAACTATAATAATGTATACTTTTTATTCATGACATACGTACATATGAAGTTTTAAATTTCACATATTCACTTTGAGGTTATGATAAATTAAACTTGCGTAAAATAATGTTTGAACATAATGATGTTACAAGAAGACTAAATTTGTAAATTATTGCTAATTCTTTTTACGAGATTAACTATAATAATGTATATTTTTTATTCATAGAATATGTACATTGTTTTACATTTTACACATTTATTTTAAAGTAATGATAATTTAAGTTTGAGAGTTACTAGTTGGTGTAATTTATTGCTGTATTTATCTGTCTTTTACACAGCGCATTTCTAGTTTTTATCACCCTATTTTCAATTTGATCGTAATTAAGATAGCAAGTATAATGTATCAGAGAAGAATCCATTTGTTACTTACGAAATGAATTTCATATCAACGCGGTAATTCGCACATAATAATTTGCGATAAATTGAGGAGAAACCAGTGTGAAGTGATGAATCAGAAATGACAATCGTGATGCTATTACAATTATAACGTTTTCCTCGAATGCATTAAACGATTTACTTGGTAAGTGATTTAGTGCAGTTCAGTTATGCAATCGAGAAAATACTGCAAATATGCTTGCTTTACGATTGCTTTTAAATAATATTTTGTTAAATGTGCAGAGAATTGCAAAAGTATACGAACCTTAGTAATTAATTGATTAAAGAAACGATTCTTACTCAAATTCAATTTTTGAACATTTTGGACAGTTTTAAAATAATTTTTCATTTTTCTTTGTGAAGCTTTAAATGTTGCTGAAAAATCAATGTTATTGTGTATTGTAATATTGTAAATATGTAAAATTAGAAAATCAATGTACGTTTTACTTAGAGAAAAGTAATTTTGAATGGTAACCAATAATTCTATAATATAACTATAACATTATCAAATATAGTAAATTATGAAGAATTAAAAATATGAAAAATTATTACTTTTACTTTGTAAATTCATATTTTCTTTACAATTTACACGGTCGTCAATAATAGTAGTACTTTAAGTATAACCTAGCTTATATAACATTTATAACATAATTTAACGTAATAATTAAACGCTTAGAAAATGACAAATTATTTCTTGTACACAAACTTATTTTACATTTACAATTTAGAGTATAACCGATATAACTAGTTCAGTAATCCTTATTATTACTATAATCTTTAACCTAACCTAATACTTACATAAAAGTACATGGACCAATAAAATGATTAGGTGTACTAACTTAACATAACTTATGACGCAATCCATAACCTAACATAACCTTACTACAAATTAATGGAATAATTAACCTAATTACTGGAAGCTACTACATCTTTGATTGAAATTCAACCTATGACATAACCTAATCTACTAGAAACGTAACCTTACTAGAAATTAATAAATAATTAACCTAGTTACAGTAAATTATTGCATCTTTGATACAAAGCAACTTATAACCGAACCTACTCTACTAGAAACATGACCTTATTGAAAATTAACGAAGTAATTAACCTAATTACTAGAAAATAATAATTAACCTAGTTACTAAAAATTATTATACCTTTGATGCAATTTAATTTTTCATCTACAGTAATAACTTTTTAATAAAATAGGAGTATGACAGATGTACATAGCATCTATATTATTCAAAGTTCTTTCATCAATATTTTAACCATATTAATAATTTCATGGACGATTGTAAAATCCAGATTCAGTTTTCCATTCCGAACTGCGTCTGTTCGTTAAAATGAAAGAGGTCGACATAAGTTCCAAAGGGATATAGTACATGTAAGTTGAAGAGAACAAACACGAATAGAATGTCAACGTCGCCACGCGTCTACTTTCATATTCTTCAAGCTGCGTCGATCCAATGCAGCCTGTTAGGTACTATCAGAAAAATAAAAGACGACGAGCAACTTCTGTCTATATCCTCCAAGCAGGACAGCATACACGATTTCTCCTCTATCCTTCTTTAACAGATACCGTCTCCTGGGCTTGAGCGGAGGATAAAGCTCGCGGTGAAAGTAACTTTTTATTTGCGCCCGCAGAAATATGAATTTCCACTTTCTGCGTTGGCATTCGACATCAGATACGGTAGAAAAGTCACGATTTTTGGCACCTCGAATAATACTGCATAAAGTTCCTTCAATTTCGTTTTATATTTAGACTTGTAAATTTTAAATGAGGTGGTGTTGAACTTCGTCTTTGGACAATATCTGTTTCTTCACTTTCTTGAATAATAAGATGGTATTTAACAAATATGGACATATATATTTATATGTATATTTAAATATATATTTATTTATTATCCATATTTCATGTTGTTAATTGACAAATTAAGAAGAATAAAAGAAAGACAGAATCGGGATTAGTTAATTACTTTGTAGACAAAACTATTTATATACAGAATATACAAATTATGACAGATTGGATTTACAATAATATAATAGAACGCATATGTATTACCATTTTAGTGTTGAACAATACAAACGTTAGAAAATATAATCGAGTTTTCGAGATAATTCTATTCCTTGGAAGAGCGAGCAAGGTAGCGTCTAACTTCAACAACCGACAAGTTAATAATGAATATTCGGGCTTCGCCCAAGCGATGTTCGTAACACGCTCGGGCCTTTCCGACTTTTCCCGAATACTACCCTTATCTACCATAGCGGCTTTACTCCTAGACCAGCCTAAGGCCCCGGAGAACAACCGAGTGGTTCTCCGTCCGCTGTCCCTCACTACCGGAGACGTTCCTCATCTCCCTCTCAGGGTCATACCGGCCTCAGGGCGATACATACAGCACCACCCCTAGCCGTGGCTTGAACGGCCCCAGGTTCGCCGAAGCGCCCCTGTGCACGCAAGGAGATCGCCAGCAAGGCATCGCTTCTCAGAAATTTACAAATGTTATCTCGCTCGCTCTTCCTTCGCTCTCCGCTACAAATAAACTTATCGCTACCTTCGCAATGACAATACAATCGCACACAATTTACAGCATACGAATAACCATGGTTATTTTACATTCATAACAGACATAACCCAAACTTATACAATTTTACTTAACTCTAAATAAACTAAACAATTATTCTAGGAGTATTTAACACATGTATTTGTTCGTGTATATACATTGTTTACAAGCACAATATGTTTACGTTACTTGACGGAAGATATGGACCGTTTATTTTGAAAGTGGTGTACATTAAAGGTCAGCATATTAGTCAATTAAAAAATGTAGATTAATCATAGTCTAGCAATGTTTCTACTAATTTATTAATATGTAATTTTATTACATTTGTTAGGTAAATTTAACTAAAATGTATATTTATGGACTGTAAATGGACTTACACCACTTTCCATATAAACGGACCATATTACTGCCAGAATAGCATAGGGTGGAATTTTCAAATTTGATTTTCTCAAAAATTATTCTGTATTTTTTTCATATTTTTCCATGGGTAATTATGCGGTAAGCACGTTCGTTCCATGTAAGAAAAAATGTTTGATTTATTTTTAAACTGTGGACGACTTTAAACGTGCACCTCAGAATAATAGATCACAGGAATCCTTAATTAATCGTAAATTATTCTGAACACATGAAAATCGTACCACTTCCGCACCTACTTATTACTTCTATTCAACCTCTATTACATAGAGATATAATTATGATAATACGCAATCCACCTTTATCGAGTCGACAAAAGATCGTATCACGAATGGAAGTACAATTTACCCTCCCCTGCAGCCCACTTCTAACACTGTCTTAACTATCACCTACCTCTTTTATCAAGAAATTTCATTACACTAGTGAACTTTAAATGAATTTGAAATATTATACGGAATATATTCATTATAGATAGAAGACGAACGGAAGAGGATAAGCTAAATCGGTGAGGGGTAGATCAAGCGCATAGGAAAGTTTATATTCTGGGATAAAATGTGGTGACAGGAACGATATAGAACTTTAGTTCTCATTTCTGGGACTTCAAGCTTTTTAATTTAGAATTTTGAAATTTCGGGTTTTAGGAATATAGGACTTCAGGAATTTGAGAAGTTGGGTATGTGAGAATTTGGGAATGAAGAAATTTGGGGATCTGAGCGTTTGGGAATTTGGGAATGTGGAAATTTGGCAATTTTGGATTTTGGGAAATTGGGAATTTTGGAGTTTGGAAATTTGAGAATTTGCGAATTTAGGATTTTGGGTATTTGGAAATTTGGGAATTTGGGGATCTGAGAGTTTGGGGATTTGGGGATTTCGGAATTTAGGAATTTGGGAATTTAGGAATTTGGGAATTTGGGAATTTGGGAATTTGGGAATTTGGGAATTTAGGAATTTGAGAATTTGAGAATTTGAGAATTTGGGAAATTGAGAAATTGGGTATTTGGAAATTTGGGGATTTGGGGATCTGAGAGTTTGGGAATTTGGGGATTTGGAAATTTGGGAATTTGGGGATCTGAGAGTTTGGGAATTTGGGGATTTGGAAATTTGGGAATTTGGGGATCTGAGAGTTTGGGAATTTGGGGATTTGGGAATTTGGGAATTTGGGAATTTGGGAATTTGAGAATTTGGGAAATTGAGAAATTGGGTATTTGGAAATTTGGGAATTTGGGGATCTGAGAGTTTGGGAATTTGGGGATTTGGGAAGTTAGGAATTTACAAATATACAAATTTAAAATCTTCGTAAACGAAATTTAAGAATATGCAGATAACGAAACTGAACAATTTTTAATTAAAATTTGTATGTTGTGTGATTAAAATTGATAAATTTAAAAATTTGGAACAATGTGAAAATCAGGTGTTAAAATTTTGGAATTTGCAAAATTAAAAATATGTTGAACATTTCTGTACCATAGTAACCTATAACTTCTCATACTAAAGAATTTATAAATTCGCAAACTTTGAAATTTTTGGGCACAGAACACCAATATCAATATCTTATGTTGTTCATTTTAAAATATTGTAAATCGTCGAAACCCAAAATGTAGACATTCGAAATTTAGAAATTTCGGAACATAGTTGTCTATAAAAAACGCTTCAAAACATAAAAATTAGCAACAAAATAAACAAAATTAGATAATTTAAAAATTTAGCAACTTGTAAGTTTGAAAATCCCGATACTTTTGAATGTGTAAAGTGAACGTAATAGTCGGAGCCACAAATTTCATCTTTTCAAATTTTCAACTTTACTTCGCATCAGTGCCCGCGATTGCACGCTATTTGCCCGTCGGTGCACAGTGCCCTCAAGGGTGTAGTTGTCCATCACTGAGCCAGAAACATTGTCTGGCTACAACTTTTCAACTCTGCATTGTACTTTAGCTTTCCCTTTTGGGGTTATATGAGAACGGAAGAGAAGCAGGGCGGATAAAAATGCTGCTTATATGTGTATAGTAGAAACTTGGGAAGTTGTCCAGCGGGACGATACAGGAGCAATATACTTCTTAGTGATACAGGTTCATATGGTAGTAAGATCCCTGTAAGAATTGTTGCGGAGCAAATACGCTGCAGGATTGAAAAAATGACTAACATGAAGATGAGGCTGGCCGGAAAAAATTTCTTTTCGCTCTCAGCATCTAAAAATTTCATATATGTTGTAAAAAGAATCCTCTCAAAGTTTGAGTTAAAAAATTTAAAAAGAGGCTGCTCAAAGCAATGTAAAGGTTTACAAAAGAAAATTAAAAATAAGATTTTTTAAGCATTTTTCTATTTATTTGAAACTATTTATTTATCAATAGGTTGTCATTTATATTAACTAGTCATAGGTATTCTGTCGAATTTATAATTTAAATATATTTTTATGTTTAAGTCCTAAAGTTTCTATCTGTCAAATAATCATCTTGTATCCACTTTTGAATAAATACAAATTGCCAAAATATAATCAAAGATGACATCGTTATACACTATCATTAAATAAAAAATGTGGGTTTATGATGGAAAAAAGACAAGATGACCTTGAAATAACCTTGAAGGCGCCCATGCATTAAAAAATTAGTAACGCTATTTAACTCCCCACTCGAAATACTAAAAGACACGTATTAATTTGTTTTCCTTAAATCACACGTCTTCGAAATTTTTCACAATGTCAACTTAAATGGGACATCCTCTATAACCAAACAATGTGAGAGTTACGAACGCAAATTATTCACGTAGTTACGTAATTAATTGCATTTCGAAGAACTTCTTATATCAGCAGCTGCGATATTTTGTTTGAAATGTGAAACTAATTGGTACTATTAATATTCATAAATTATACCACTAGAATACGGTAGAAATCAAAGGAATCGAGAAACCGCAAATATCATTTTCTCCGTTCCAGTGAGGCTATTCTAGGTTAAAAGTTTTTGAGACAGTAAGGGAAGAAGGTCGACGAGGAAACGAAAAAGGTTCCTCCTTGAAGCGTCCTCAATCTCACAACAGAGGATCCAGGTTAAAAGAAATGTAATTAATCGCGCAGAACACGCCGAGGAATTGAATCTAAGAGAGTAGCCACTTGTTTACACAGGGAATGTAATTTACGCGATATCAACGAAAGAAAAGCCCCCTTCAACCCCAAACCGTGTGGCATAACAAAGCATTCATTACTCTAACCGGTACAAAAGGAGAGGGTGATATAAGGAGAGAAGAAACGTTCCGGGCGATTAAAACGAACGACCCCATTATTCGAATGGACGAAAGATATAATATTTGAGAACCACCGTTGAATTACTTCCGCCTTAAAAAGTCTCTTCTGCTTTTCCCCGTGCGGTCTCTCTGAAATAAATGTAGACATGAAAACTTTATGTTGAAAACTGATTGAATGGAATCTTTAAAAGAAATAGAAAGAAATATGTTCTTTTTTATAATGCATTATACTTAAATTTGTAATAATTTTTCGATTATAGAATTGCTATAGTTAAATGTTCTGCAATAAAATATCCTCTTAGGTGCAAGAAATTGTGATCATTTTTGTGAGTTAAGCGTATTTGATATTTAAATATGCGTTACTTTACAACTTAGTTATCAATATATAGAAACTGATTGGATAATACAATACTTAAAACGCTCCTTGCTACTAATAATAAAATAAACATTAGTTAATAGAAGCAGCCATTTAATATCTAATAATCTGACCACTGAAGTTTGTAACATGGTAATATTTAGATTTCTCGGATAACCTAACTACATTTTAACTGCAATATAATTATATTTCTTATAGTCGAACGGAGTGGAGTAACATACCAACTACTTATGATATTCTCGTCTGTGTATGAGATAAATGTTCTGTACATAAAAGAAAATATTATAACACTATAATATTATTAAGATAAATATACGAAAGGAAAACTAGGTTAACCTCGTTAAGATAGGAACTGCATTAAAATAACAAGTATAAGTATAAGTTACAGTATGACGAAATATTGTAGAGTATATTTTTGTACATACATGTGGTATGGAAATAAATGTTTTTTTAACTGAATACTGCGTTTTTGTTGGAATACGGGAGTTGAGTTGAAGCGAGCATAGGGGATGGTAACTGGGTAGGTGACCATTTGAAAGTCCTGCGCATTCCTAACTACATTCCTCCCACTTGATGCATACAATTATAAATAAATTTAATTAATTAATATAATTAGTCATAGTATTAAGACTATTTAATAGGTTGGCAGCTACAGTAAATCCTGACGTACGTATTTATATTGACCGAATCCACATTATTAAGAATATACACAGATAGTTAACTTTTCAGTTTCATCTACTAATTTGTTGGTGACCGTCATTTACTCGATATGAACAGTACCCAAAATTTTATTTCTTCTCTGTTGGCTTTATTATAATCCATTAAACTGTATTTGAAGGTTACCGGTGATCACCGTTGCAGTGAATATGATAAATTTCTCTCCGACAATTCTCCTTTTGGTTATTCGATTGTATTAAACTCGTAGTTTCTGTCGTTATTTATTCCTATAGGAATTAATACGTTAACCGAGGAAACTTCCGAATATACCTTGATCGCAGTATTTAATATTTAGATTTCCAGCTGATGTTTAAAGCGGAGGATTACGTATGATAGCCAACGGCCATACTACTCAAGACATACCGGTTCTCGTCTGATCACCGCAGTCAAGCTGAGTTGGGCGCGGATAGTACTTGGATGGCTGACCACTTGGGAACTCCGTGTGCTGTTGGCTTTTTTTCTACTTTTTTCTGAATAATTCTAGTCTGTAACATTCCTGTCTACTGAAGCATGAATATTTTAACTTTAATTCCGCATAGTACCCTTCTATTCAATTTTAAATACCTTCATTTCAATTGAATAAAATTCTTCTCGGCTCCGTTTTAAATGTTTCGAATTTAATTTGATAGAACTGTCCTCGATTAAACGTTAAATCTTTCAATTCAAACTTGATAAAATTTTTATCTATTCAATTTTAAATATTTCAAACAGAGGAGGTCTGCAAATGTATTTTAATTTAGGATGAACACTATCTAATTTTTCGACATGTTTTACTTTAATGCGATCGTACAAAGTGTAAGATAAAGCACGGTATAATTATTTAGAATGCGAACTTTTGTTTTTCAATTTAAAATTTCCAGTTGCTACCTTTGTAATGAAATATATCGATGCTGTTCCAATTTTCCTTTAATATTTCTTCTGTTATTTATTCCATTGTATGAAACTGGTTGTATCAGTCGGTGATGATCCTCACGATAGTCAGCGTCTTACAATTAGCAAAAGAAGTTCTTAAGTATATTTTAATTGCAATATGTAATATTTAGGTTTGCACGACTTCTTTGAAATAGAATATTATAGGTTTCAGCCAACGTCCATACTAGTTAGGATATACCGGTTCTCGTCCGATCACCGAAGTCAAGCTAAGTTGGGCGCGGATAGTACTTGGATGGGTGACCGCTTGGGAACTCCGCGTGATGTTGGCTTTTTTTTTCTTTTTAAATTAAAAATTTTATTATCGAATTCAATTCGATACCGCTCTTTCTCGTTAAATTTAAAATATTTTAATTTTAATTCGGTAAAATTCTCTTCGACGTAATTTTCAATATTTTAATTCCATTTCGATACTCTTTTACTTAGTTCTAAATATTTCAGATTTAATTCGACAAAACTTTCCGTTATTTATATGTAATATTGCGACTGTATGCGATTCTGTATAATTCTGTTCCAATCAGTTTTGAATTCTTCCTATTTTAATTCAATTTAATTCTCAGTTTCACAATTTCGTGTATTTCAAATTCAATACGTTAATATTCTCTTTTATTTATGTTGAAACCTTTTAAATGCAGAGATCGTAAAATTGTGGTGAGTAATATTTAGGTTTTTAATACAAGTTCTTCGAAGTGAAGAAATAGGTCTGACAAGTCGACGACTAATACTACTCAGGGAAATCGGAAACTCTGCGCGCTGTTGACTTTGCTTTTACTTTCTCACAACGGTGAGATGGTTTAACAACCATCTCTTCCATATAATTCTACATATTGTAATTTTAATTCGTTCAAATTCTTTTCTATTCTGTTTTCAGTAATTTAACTTGAGATATTTTTAAATATATTTTATTTACCATATGTATGTTCCGGATCTTAATATTTTTGCGGTGGAAATGATCATTATATAAAACACACTAAAATTGCAATTATTTTTAATACAGTAATTTTGTTGTTGAATTTAAGACTTCCTGTACTATCCCGTATAATAATATTTAGAAGATTGAACTTTGCTTATTGAGTTTTGCACATTGTCAATGCAAAACGAACCATTTTTCACAGTTTTTTTGTGCTTTGGATATCCGAAAAATTTTCAGTTTTTGTAATATTTGATTGCGAATAAAAATATCAATTTTCAACTTTGATTCATTTTCATGCTAATAATAAATATTGTATAAATTCTTTAAAAATAAAACGTGTCATTAACAATTTGAGTGTCACTTAAAAATAATGAAAATTCTTTCAGTTAGTAATTTTGTTGTCAATAAATCTAGCAAACAGTTTTTATATAATATACTTGTTGTACAAGTCCTCATATATTTAACAAAATTATTTATAATTAATTAATTTTCTATGAAATAAGTGACAGAAGCATATTCAAGTTCTTGTCTCTTGAATAAATATGAGTCATGACAATGTGTTAATATTTCATAAAAATATATTTAAATTACTATAATACTATACTACTATATTACTATAATATTACTACAATACATCTGCATTACCATTCGATTTATTCTCAGTTAATTAAGGCATTTCGATAAATTCTCTAGATAATAGTGAACGCTTTATTCAAAAGCCAAATCGGAGTATAAAATCGTGTAGAGTGACGTTCAAGCACGTTTAATTTTCCTCGGCACAAATTACGTGCAATAGTTGCAATTTTCATTTCATAATTCATGTTATACCGAATACAAGTACCTTTGTACGAGCAGCTGAATTGTTCTCGTGTCTCCTCTCTTCACGTATTGTAATTTAGGTAGGTAGTTCTCTCCAATCCTGTCTTACACGCGGCAACGAACGCTTTTGTTGGAAACGCTGCATTTTGTACGACAGCTTATGAAACATTCCGTAAATTACAATCCCAAAGAATTTACTGCCGCATCGACACGTTCCAATGATTCCTTACGCGATTCAACAATTCCGAATCTTCCTGTTTTACATTTAAGGAATGCGCTGTGTATAATTTATCTAATCAAGTACAATACAAGATTGAGGTTCGTTTTGGAACACTATGCGCGTCGCAGCATCTGATTAGACGCGTGATATCATTAAGATTCCCAAGTGAATATAAGTGGACTGTATCTAAGAAATGAATTTGATTACTAGAGTTTAGTTTGCTATGTACTTGATGACTCTTCGATGTTTTACGTTTTACAAAACCTCGGAGTGGGCGTACAATTTGTGTAACATTACTGAGGGAGAACAGTTTCTAATTTTTATTAATTTAGATAAAATTCGAGTGGAGATGAAAATACAAATGACGTATGAAATGACGTAGTTTTCAGCAAACTAGCAAGTAATAAAACTAAACAATACCTCAACATAGAAAACTGCAAGCAAGAGTTTCTACTGCTAAGGTTAAAGGTTCACGATGTGAACAATTTTTTGTTCCGCCGGAAAAAATGTTAAGTGTAACGATAGAGCAACGAATTGTGAAATTTCACATGAAACTTGGAAAAACCGCTACTGAAACTTATAATTTATTGAAAATAGTGTATGGTAATGAATGTTTATCGCGTACAGGTGTTTTTGAATGGTTTAAGCGTTTTCAAGATGACCGAGAGGACGTTGAAGATGATTCACGCCCGGGTCGCCATCCCACGTCAAAAACGCATGACAATATCGAAAAAATCGGTAATCTGGTTCGACGTGACCGTCGGTTAAGTATTCGTGCGATTGCTGAAACTATAGGAATTGACAAGGAATCCGAATTGTGGAAGGAAAGCCATGGGTTCTCCACCAAGACAAAGCGCCGGTACATTTCGCATTGTCTGTCAAGAGATTTCTAGCCAAGTATCCCAGTGTTAGACCATCCGCCTTATTCGCCGAATCTTGCGCCGAGCGACTTCTATTTGCTTCCTAAGGTGAAATCTGCATTAAACGGAACAAAATTTGAGTCCGTTGAAGCTATAAAAGAGAAAGCGGCACGCGTCCTATAGGAGCTGTCAGAAGAACACTTCCAGCACTGTTTCAAACAATGGAAGATTCGCATGGAGCGTTATAGGGATAGAGAAGGAGTGTATATTGAAGGTGATATCAAGTAAAAAGGAATGAAATCAAAATAAAATGTTTTACAGCGTCAGTCTCGTTATTTAATAGCCGCACCTCGTATAAAAGTACGTACGCCGTATTATTCGAGGATGTGGTATTAAACTGTTTACTTGACAATTCGTTACAATAAATTATTTTCATTCAGACTGTATAATTCCATAATCAAATTCCAATACTAATTTAGTTCACTCGAGTGGGCGCTGCAGTCGTAATGGCTCATTATCCGCCATATTTTTCCTGTACGAAGATACAACGTTGATATCAAGTAAATAGGAATGAAATCAAAATAAAATGTTTTATAGCGTCTCGTTATTTAATAGCCACACCTCGTAGATACGATATTGGTCACATCAGGTATCGTTAACAAAGTTTCACCTTAAAACACGTCAGTCGATGCTAAAGTTAGTTTGCCCTAGTAAAAATATATCACGGACTTCGCTGTTCGCGAACAATAGCACGTTGAACGAATGTATAATGCTTGTGTATCAAAGCTGATGTCGCTTCAACACTCGTCCTGCAACTACAGCTTGTCTCCCGAAAGCTCAAGCTTAATTGAGTTTATTAATTATTGATCAGTTGTAACAGGATTAGCTCGCTTGTGTGCTTCGAGGGACAGTGAACCATTAACTGTCACTCTACTATGCCTTGTACGCTTCAGAATTATGTATCGTCTGAAGACGCGATACTAATTTCGACTCGTTTCTTAATCGATGTGAGAAACACCGTACAACTAATCGAAATTAAAGATAGAAAGTGTACGGTATAGAGATAAGAAAAATACAGGTTAGAAATAGAAATAAATCCAGTGGTAGTAATAAGTCCCAGTGACCTTTACATGTGTTGAGGTCGTCGTCCTCAGTAACTGTACCTTGTAAGTTAATCGAATTTGTTTATTACAAAGCTATTAAGAAAATATTTGGAAAAATATTAATCTAAACTAACCTAGCATGTGTTCATGGTATTCATTCTCTGATATTCAGCTTTAATTACATTATAAATACAGGATGTCCATAAATGTTTACCCTTATAACAACACAATGTAACTCTTAATTGGATATAGTGAATGAAACATGCGTTATACCACATACGCCTCTAATTATTAAGTTTTGAACCTTACATCAATATTTAATACAGATGTATTACACTTCAACATGCACAGTAATCGGTGATTTGGTCTCTCCGAGCCACACAACACAAACTTTCTCCTGGCGGGAAGCCATTTTTACGATATAGCTCACACTATTTCTAAATATGTTTCGTATTTACATCACCATAAAATTACAGTATCCTTGTAGATAATTTACAGCAATGGGAAACACAAGTGGAAGCATGGTGTGGTATTATAATGTATTATACCAACGATTAAAAATAGTTTATTGGATGTAATTATTGCAATAATAAAACTCCCCGAAAAAGTATTTGAAACAAATATTTCTTGAACTAACTGAGCTTCTTTAACTTCGATTGTAATATTTCCATGTATAGAATATGCAGGAATTAAAATTCCTGTGTAGTTGTACAATACAATTCAACAGAAATTTAAATATATTCGAGTATAAAAATGAATGAATTGCAAACTGGGGATAATCTAATGATTTCTAAAGCGGAGGGTGCAGGAAGTACAGCGAACAATAATAAACATCTTTCGTTATTACAAGGAATAGAAGGTGAACATAAAATGCGAAGTCATTCTCTTCCGATCCCATTATCAAACTGCGCCGACATTGATTAAAAGAAAACATGAATGCTGTGAGCTACAAGATGATGCACAAGGTTGGGTACAGTGGTTTACAAAACAACGATGAAATACCTTGATGTGTTCGTTAAGATAAACTTTTATTGAATAAATATACAGGGTGTCCCAGTTTTTTCCCAACCAAACCTTGCCAGCGTGTTCTACACGCAAAAGTAAGAAAAGAATGTTATATGAATATGTGCTCTTAAATGTTTTATTAAGGAGTTATAACTAATAATACAAAATGATAATGAACTGGCATTTCGTCGACACAGCGTACGAACGTATTATGAATATCTCTATTTCTGTTTACATAAACTCTTATGTCTACTTGCTGAAGTAGTTGATATCCACATTATTTATTAACGTTTTATTAACGAGTTAACATTTCAAAATGACGTCCGTTATTACGAATACAGGATTGGCATCTAACAAAAATTGACCCTATCATTTTTAATTATATTATAAGACACGTTAAGTTGGGGTAGGTTAGAATAGTGTATGTCAGATTATACGACCTCAGCTTGTTTTATACATTCAGTCTATACCCCCTCCCCCCTAGGCATGGTCTCAAATATTAAACCTCTGCCAAAATTGTCAAATTATTCAAATTACCAGATTACCTATTAATTTTGATTTTTACAAATCTTTTATGGTTAATAACTTTTTAAGAAACAATGAGCAACGATTAAGTTATAGGGAAAAATTACTCAGAAACATGTCCTTAATAATATATGTCAAGGTTATTAGGGCTACGTCCCTTTCTGTCAATATTTACCTTAAATAATTATGAAAGGTGTTAGAGTAAAATCACCCCATGTTTTGTATCTAATATGCATTTTATTGTTGGCCAAGTACTTAGCTAACAGAAGTAAACAAGAATCGGTATTCCTTCTCTGTTCGAACAAAAGTTCTATCGTCTTTCTCATAACCTCACATTTCCTTCGATTGGACGCCTATCATCAGTACATATATACAAAATCAATGATGACAGACGTTACGATCGCGTTTCTTCCCGCCAAATCTGCGTGCACGTGTACAATATAAATATTTCACGGTTATATGTGTCTCAAAAAAGTGGTACGCAATGAAAGTTACGAACAAGCTTTACTATTCTGCAATTTACAACTTCGTATTTTTCGAGATGTAAACAATTACAAATTAGATATTGAAATTCTCGGACAACCAATTGCAAAATGGTAAAGGACTCTTCGACTTGTATTTATCCAGTTTTCGTGTATGTGCAATGCTTAATAATTTTTTAACGAACAATGAACGATAATTAAGTTATTGGGAAAAGTTAATCAGAAAACGTCCTTGATATACATCCTTGATATACATATATCAAGGTTAAGGTCATTTAAGTTTTAAGGTCAATATTTACCTTTACGAAACGCTTTGTTATGTGTTCAAAATAAATTTCGTAAACTTTCAATTACACTTAGCTTCAGTAAATCATAATAATCGTAAAATTAAAAAAACGTAAGCTCGAATAGAATACTGTTATAATATAGCTACAAAGAGAATTTCTTCCTGATCGACACGATTAATCATAGAAGATTTCTTCCTTATCGGCACGATTAGTCAATACTGGTTCTCTTTGCGTATATTCCTTGCTTCAGAAAGGTAATATTTCTAAATTGCCTTTTACCATAATTTGATGTGTCTTCTACTACGACATTCATTTACTTTATGACTAATTTTACCATATTCATCACGCAAATGGGAAAGCTTTGAACGTTACTTCATTTCCACTCTTTCTTCTATTTGTGGATTGACTTCGTTACTTTTCGTTCTTTCTATAATAATTTTTACATTAATAATTAATATTTATAATTATATTCATACTAATATTTACTATTTATTGTTTTAATCCATAGCATTATTTTATTTACTGTTTTACCATTTATTGTATGAATGTTTAAGAATAACTGACATACTTTGTCTGATTCGTTAATCTTCAATTTCACATTTTCTATTACCCGAATAATTCTGATGATTTAAAAAAAAAAATGTTTTAGTTTTTGCAATAATAATGTGATGGCAATAATTTCTTTTCGAAATTCAATTTGAGGAGTTCATATATTATCTCTCAAAAATACACAGAATTTCCGTCTTTTCTTTTGTATATGATATAAGTAGGTTATATATATGCATTCTTTTTTTAAATAATATAAATCCAATTTGTGTTCGAAATTTTATGTTAAGCATGCGAGCTGCATGCGGCTCAGTAGAATCATACTTGTGGCTCTTGAGTAGTTTAATAGTACATATTGATAAATTAACTGCAATATTGCAATTGCCAAACAAATATAATAACCCTGCGCACACATCAAAATGCGCGGCAGATCGCATGCATGTAAACCTAGCTTTAGCTAACCTTGCTCTCCACACTCACCGACGCCACACTCAAAACCAAAAAGTGTTTCCGTTTTCTTTAATACGTTCACTTATATGTTCTGTTACTACGCAAAATAGAATGTTTTGATTTCGCAATCAATACGTGTTCCACAGCAGATATTATATTATTCTTTCTAATACATACCGACGTATGTACTTATATTTGGCTGTTTAAAAAAATAATTTATCACATCGGGGAAAAAATGGCTTTTAACTCCAGAAAGGTTGCCGACTCCTGGATTAGGCTATAGAGTTTCGCATCGGAAATTGCATCAAATATGAAAGACTTGACTTTAAAAACTTGTCAAAAATAGAAACATGTATTCTTTTTAACCAAACTAACGATGAAATATATAAAAACTAATATATACTGTAATATTAATGGGTAACTACGCGAAAACTCGTGGTTTTGAAATTATGGAAAATATTGTGAAAAAAATCCGAAGCAATATGTTGAACAAACAGTATTTAATTTGAAACACGATGGAAATTTGTAAAGGAAATTGCGAAAACTATATTTTTATTATTAAAAATGAATATTTACTTTAAATAAAGAGGACAAACAGGCAAATGTTCTCTACTTTTTAAAAATTTATCTTGTATGATATTTTTCTTTCTCCGTTGCATGTTGAACGCATTGCCTACATATGAATGCAGTGTTCCCATTTTTCTCTATTATTATCACTGTAATGTACTTAGAATGGTGAAATTGTTACTTGTAATAACATGTAATATTAACACCGAACATGTATTCAATATGGAAAATATTCCACATTACGTAACTTCAATGTTTTGTATTAAATAAACATGTGTTCCTAGAGAAAAATTATAATTTTGAGAAGAAAATAAATTTAATGATAAAATGTTGATGAATAATCAAAAACAAATATGTTTAACAATGAATCATGCAAAAGTAATATACTTCATAAGTTACTTTCACTAAAAACTTTAACTATTTAGAAATTTTTAAGCACTTGTCCCACTTTTTGTCACTGAACTTTATTAACATATTAACGTAGGGTTTGGAAATTTAGAAATTACAAGATACTCAAATATTTTTTACAGGTTTTTGAAATTTATATTTGGAAATACATATACATACTTCAAATCTCCAAATTCCAACACATTTCATTTGTTACTCTTACAAATTTTCAAATTTTGAATTTTGAAAAATTGATAACTTAGAAATTTGGAAATTTGGATATTAACAAATTTTTAAATATAGAAGTATCAAACTTTTAGATTAACCTTAATAAATTTGAACCTTTAGAAATACAGAGATAGTGTTTAAGTTTCTTTTCAAAATTTCAAACGTAGACATTTCGAAATTTAGAACTTTGCAAATTTAAAAATATGGAAGTGTCACATTTTTTAATTCATCAATCAACAATTTTGGAAATTTAAAAACGTAGAAATTCGAATGAAACATACAAAATTCAAGTTTTCAAATCTGGAAATTTTCAATGTTTTAAACATTCAAACTTTCCAATTTAGAAATTAAGACATTTCTTAGCATGAAAATTAAAAAGTTATAAAATTTTTGTATTTGCAAATTGTCAATTTAAAATATACAACTTTAATATGGCAGTCTACGAATTTGCATTTTATTGTATGTACAGGGTGCCTCACTTTTTACCTCTAAATTTTACCACTATATTCCACGCGCAAAAATAGGAAAAAGCTGTTATATTAACGTAGGGTTTGAAACACTTTATTGAAAAGTTATAACAAAGGTACAATATGACTTCGGACTGTATTGCTTTTCGATTCCACATACAGTGTGTCCTAGTTTCGTACGTAAAACTTTACTAGCATGTTTTATAAATAAAAATGATAAAAAATGTTATATAAACATAGTCTCTTAAATCGATCATTATTTGCTATAACTGCCAGCTAACTGTTTTGTATTTAAAATATTACTAAAACGATCACGTAGTCATTTTCGTTAAATCTTAAGCTACAAACTGATGTAACATATGTGATATTTTATAATACTTTTATGTCACCAAATTCTGTCAGACTTTCGATGTTTCAAAATCGCCCACTTATAAGCTCCAACATAACGCACTATTAGAGCGATTTTTAAACAACTATCCAGTTTTTGAGAAATATATTAATGAACAAATTAGGTAGTCATTTTCGTAAAATTTATTTTCATTTTTACTTCAAAAGTACTATTTTTAGGGATTTGTAATCAATTTGTGGCAGACTGTGCTTCGAAATTGTTCGTTGTGTTCTGTAACTAGTAACTAATGACAATCAGTCATTCTATATTAAGAATATTAACATAGTGTTTGTGTAGTCTTATTTATTACATTTTAAGCTTTAAACCGATATGCCCAACCTAATATATTAGATATGGTAAGCTAATATATTAAATATAATTAATTTGTCGTTATGTTATAATGCATGACATTAATTTTGTTATAAAATAATCCACCACCAGAGCAAAAAGTTCACTATAATCCATTTTAATTATCTTCTGTGACGTATAACAAAATACCGTACCTTTTACACATGGTAGATTCTCTGTGAGGAGCTTATTGTTGTTTATAATCCCCATTAAAATCCCATATATCTCGCTGGTGCAATAGATTTTACGTACCTGCATAAACACGTTCTTGGAATTTGTTTACATTCGAAATAAACAAATGGAGGCGCCATGTAGTGTTCGTTATTAGTTTCGCGTCGACATGCGTGCAAAACGGAATAGTAGCCTTGATTATTTCATATTATTTAATTCCACGTTCCTTTAAAATTCTTCACTCGCAATCGAGCAATTCAAAGAATGAAAATACCTTTGAAATAGCGATGAAAACGAAGAGTGGACGACGAGACAAATATTTAGTAGAAATTCGAACAATAAGTAATTTGAGGATCTCCTGATTTCAGTGTCTGTCGACGAAAGCGGAAAATATTCCACGGACATCAAGCTAATTTTTACGACATTCTCTTCCTCTTCGCGAGTGAATGAGGTTCGTTTGCAAAGAACTATACCTGCATTGCTGTCTCAGAAAGATATACGAAGTTATTCAACTTGCATCGATAATTTCGAAGCTTTGAATGAACATAAATCAGCCCGTTTCGACACGGAAATAGTTTTATTCATTGCGGAAGCGACTATAGCCAAACAACCAATTTGAATAACTGTTAATTATTCTATCCCAATTTACTAAGTACAATGTACATTTATATTTAATTATTAACTATTGTATTATATATATATTAACTATAATTATTAATTATTAATTATTAAGAACAGTCATAACCCAAACTTATACAATTTTACTTAAATCCAAATAAACTAAACAATTATTCTGGGAGTATTTAACATATATTTAAAGTTGTTTTACTGAACTGTTTTGAAAGTGGCCTCCATTTTCAAAAAAGAATCATGTCATTATAAAATTTACATTTTCACAGTTTGTATTTTGAAGAAAATTGTAATTAATATATTCAAAATCAGTAAAATTTTGTAAGAAGGAAATTATCTGGTAAAAAAAATGACAAATGCATTTTAATTAATTTAAGAAGGGATGTTGTGAAATAAATAAGTCTAATCGTTAATACCACTAAAGATTATTAGACATTCATTATAGTATTATTATGTATCAATGTATATATTTCTTTTATATAAAATATATTATACTATCTGTTTATCTACTTTGTTATATAATATTATCTATTATATAGGAACACAATAATATATTTCTCTTAATAATAATATCTTTCGTTTTAAAATTTATTTTTCTCCAAATTACGAGTAATGTACGTACGTTCAATATTGCACTCTCAGGAAATGTGGAAATAAAGTTTTATAATGAAACTTCTTATGCTTGTTAGTTCATTTTAAAGTTATGAAAATAATTCGGTTTCTGATGGGACACTTAAGTGAGCGAATGCTCGCAGAAACCACTGTAGAACGTCCATAAAATGGATTCTTTCGCTGGCGAAGTTACTCGGTAAGATATCAAAAAGTACGAAAACAAGCGTCTTTCGTTGCTTCCCGAAAGAATATTCGAAGAAAACGTCGCGGTTGATTACAGAGTACGGCTACAACTTTCTCTTACAGCGAAAATTTACAGTAATTTTTCTACTGAAGACTCACCAAAAGACGTCAGACCTAAATTGGAAACAAGAACAGAAGCGGACTGCATGAATACAATGTTCCTAAATAACGAGAACGGTGTACCAATGTCTTTCAGAAAAACCAATTCAGTATAGTAATAATTTTTTAGATATCCAAAATTAACATTGTTAGATTCATTATTAAATTGGAACTAAAACAGAAAAATAAATAAGGGGTGACACAGACTACCTTGTATGATGATTTTTAACCTTAACGTAAATGACAAAAATTAAGAAGCTTTGAAAAGAAAAAAATTGAAATTGTGTCTTTGACAAAAGCGTCTTAAAAATTTCTCTGATTTAAAATAAAAAATGGGAGGTCCGTTATTTTTACAGGTTCTGCAAATCTAGTGTTAACATGATCGATACAAAATATTGTTGTACATAACACACCTATATTTTTATTTTATTATCAGAAGTGTACTGATTGGTTACTGGTTAAGTTTTAATTTAGAAATTTAAATTGGTTAAACTTTTATTTGATTTTAATTAAATTTTAATTTACTTTTGATTAATTAAATTTTATTTTAATTTTGATTAATTTTAATTTTAATTTAATTTAACTTTGATTAACTATGAATTTTAATTTAGTTAAAATTAAATTAAATTAAATTAAATTTGATTTAGTTAAAATTCATAGTCAATCAAAGTTAAATTAAATTAAATTAAATTAAATTAAAATTAAAATTAATCAAAATTAAAATTAAATTTATTTTAATTTTAACTATGAATTTTAACTAAATTTTAACTAAATTAAAATTCATAGTTTATGTACAGAGTGTTTCATTTTTATTCCGTCAAAAGATAGTTTTACGATTAAAAGTAAGAAAAAATGTGATATAAATATAGGGACGTAAATGTTTTATTGCAAAGTCATAATTAAAATATATAATATACATAATATACAAACAGCGAGTGAAATAGAACAACTAATTCGCGAAGTAATAATAACTCAAATTACTAAGACATGAGACATTTCGCAATTTAAATTACAAAAAAACGGAACACTTAGTAAACTAAATTACAAAAAAATGGAAATAAAGCCGCCATCATATTTTCGAAGATAATTTAAAAGAAAATTGGAAGAAATGGAACGGAAGCTTCAAAATATCGGGACCAAACGTGTACTACGTATTACTGTGGTCAAACAGATAAAAAAAGTTCGTACAAATTTATGTTCGAAAATGGTTTATTGAAAAGATGTATGCTTTCAAAGATATTTATGATTTAGTGTGGTGGTTACAGAAAAATGTTCGAAAATTCCTCCCTGTACAAGGACGCAGGTGTCCATTCGTCGAATTAGTGATTGCCGAACACTTTCAAATATTCCAGCTGTATAGGAAATAATAGTACATGCATTTTGAACACATTCCCACAGTTATTGTTCATGTAACAATGACTGTCATTGAGAATTGTAATACGTAGACGATTCTGTACGACGGATTGAAACACGAATTTTGTTCGTAAATCTGTGAACGCTTATATCTTTCCAATAAAGCATTTTTGGACGTAAGTTTATACGAACTTTTTCACCTATTTCAGTATTACGTAGTACAAGTTTGATTCCAACCTTTCTGGACACCCTGTATGTATTTAATTATACTAATATGAATGTAAATATATTAATATTAAAATGAAGCTCCTGATAATACACAGGAACAAATAATTCATTCAAATTAAAAATTTATTATTGACTTCGTTCATTAACCATCTCAAATTATACCGTATTATAAAATGGAATAAAGTGTACTAATTTTACTGTATGTAATTATTGCATACGGTGAACGACTACGCATATGTAAGGTTATTATCCAAAAAGTAGTGAGTTTATCACGACAAATATACTCGTTAAATACTATTAAGGATTAATATTAATTAATACTTTGAATATAGTTGGGATAAAGTACTCTTGGATCTCGATATGAAACTGAAATCAATATCATTTATTAAATTTTCGTTTACTTTCTCTGAGCAATTTAAATCCGAGCAAACACAAACTACCAGAGCAAAACATATTACGTAATTTCTTGTGCTGTTCAAATTTTCTCTAAGGGGTGAAAATTGGCTTCTAAAAAAATAAGTTATTCTGCAATTTTATTTTGCAATCCAAAATCAGTGAAAAAGTAAAAAAGAAGTTAAACATTTACTAATAACTTTGCAAAATAGAGTACAACTAAATATAAAAATAAATGAGGAATTCAGGTGAAGTTTTAATTTTTATTTAAGTAATAATATAGTTAAAAAATATGCACAGTTTAAATTAGTAAAATTTGCAAATTTCAAATTGTATAAATAACAAATTAATAAAATTGCAAAACACTTTAACATTTTTTTAAAGTTTATATATTTACAAATGTGAAAATTAAGCCTTTTACAAAATTACACATTTCGAATAGTGTTAAGAGCAAATTAATGAAATTACAGACTTTAAATTTCAAATTTACCAAAATTAATATATTCATTTTACAAATTTAGAATATTTTTACAAACTTCTAAAGTTTGTAAAATTTTACAAACGGTTTACACATTTATTACGATTTTAGAGTCATAAGTTGACAGACTCTAATGTTTAAAAATTTACAAACTCACAAATTTCAGGTCGAGAATGAATTTAAAATTTAGAGTTTTAAGTTTACAAAATTTTGGTACTCACAATTTTACACATTTACAAATGTGCAAATTTAGATATTGTGATAATTATAAATTAACAAAATGACAAACATTGCGAACGGCGTTACTCATAAGAATGTTATAGGTGTTCTGATTTTGGAACGTCTCAAAATACTGCTTGTGAAATTTGGTAAAACCCAGGATATTATAGTAGACGCTCGGTCCCGAACGAAAAATTGTATTTCGATTTGCAATTATTTTTATACATGATACACTTCCATAAAGAAACTGAAAAAATTGTGCACTAATAATTTTAACAAGCTATTAAAATGATAAAAATATGAACATGGTTTCGTGAAAAATTAAGATAATAATATAATCAGAAATCGGGGTTTTGATTTTTGCAACTGTGTTCCACCACTTCAAAAAACCTGAAAAAATTACAGATTAATAATCATAACAAAACACGTCTACTGTAAAAATATAAACGTGGTAACTTGATAATTTTCTATCATAAAAAAATATTTTTAAACTTTCAGAATATTTAAAAAATTCATTTTGTGTTTAAAAATTCTGGAAAAATTCACAAACACCATAAAGCAGAATATCCCTGATTTTTTCAAAATTTTCTGTAGGGCGCAACGAAAGATATAAAGCTTAAACTATAAATTGCGTTTCGCTCTGTAACTACCCTTTAAGTAGGGGTAGCGCTTGATACTTGGCAAAAATGATTTCTTTGGAACGGTCTATCAACTGATATGTTCATTGATTAATTTGGTCTAAAGGCGCTTTTGGCCGCCTTATCCGGCTATACCAGGGGTCGACAACCTGCGGCTCAGTAGAATCATACTTGTGGCTCTTGAGTAGTTTAATAGTACATATTGAAAAATGAACTGCAATATTGCAATTGCCAAACAAATACAATAATCCTGCGCACACATCAAAATGCGCGGCAGATCGCATGCATGTAAACCTAGCTTTAGCTAACCTTGCTCTCCACACTCACCGACGCCACACTCAAAACCAAAAAGTGTTTCCGTTTTCTTTAATACGTTCACTTATATGTTCTGTTACTACGCAAAATAGAATGTTTTGATTTCACGATCAATACATGTTCCACAGCAGATATTATATTATTTTTTCTAATACATACCGATGTATGTACTTATATTTGGCTCTTTAAAAAAATAATTTATCACATCGGGAAAAAATGGCTCTTAACTCCAGAAAGGTTGCCGAGCCCTGGGCTATACCCTTTGCAAATTTTTTAATTTTACTTCTGCTTGCAGATTTGTTAACTTTGAGTTTGCTTTAAGTTTAAAAGTTATCTTTGAAAACCTTAAATTACATAAATTCATGCTTTGCATGTAAACGTCAAAATAAGAAAGAATTCGAAAAATAGCAACATAACCAGAATATCGTGAAAAACGTATTACAAAATCCTTCAACTGTTCCATTTTATCATATCTTAATTTCGTCGAAAAGAAAACATCGAGTTTATCGATCTTTTAAAACCAGATGTTCGAGACAAGCTATAATTCTCTTGCACACATGTATAAACTCTTAAATCTGATTAATCGATACGAACATGTTATTTATCTCTTCTTCTCATGTTTACGTAAAATTTTACAAAAGCTTTTGTACGGTAGGGTTCACAATATTCAAAGGCTTAAAAAAGGAATAGAGCTCCTCTTTGTCGCATAAAATGCGGAAAAAATGTATAACAGAGGAAAACAAAGAAACGAGAAAGGCAAAACAAGCGTCCTTTCATCTATGGACTGTTGGTAAATGTGGTCGAACCTGGTCTCCTATCCTTTTATTCTACCTTATTTTCTGTAATTAACAGCGGCTGGTATTAAAAAGCGTATTATATTCTTCACCACGAACGTTACACATCGGGAATCAATTAAAATCGAACTTTGACCATCGCGTCGTGCTTTTTTCGCTGGACGAATAAATACCACGGATAAATATGGAAACGGTAGAAATCTCGTCCTAGGGATTTTCTACCATTTACTCGATCGTATTTGCTTACAGTATGATGAAACCGGGTCACCTGTGACGATTTTCCGCCAAGAAAATTGAACGAACATCGCCTTTGACTCTGTACTTTTCATGGATCCGGTAAAAGGGCAACTGAAATATGAAAGTCGACTTTTCCTTTTGCTCAAATGTTTTATCGTTGCTTATGCAAACGATCGGTACGCTTCAAACGGCGAAATCACGATTTTCTGTATGTTACAAACTGTTGAACTAGACAAGATTATTTTTTACTCCATACAGTGGAAGTCGTATAATTTAAATTATATTTTCAAATTGTATAATTATAAGAGAAGAAAATTTTCTTTTACAATTTATTATGGTTATGTAAGAGTTATATTTATATAATCATAATAATAATATAATAAAAATAGAAGAGATGTTCATTTATTTGTTTCATAGAATAAAAATAAGGGTTGTATAATTTTAATTATACTTTCACGTTTAATGTTTGTATTAATAATTGTAATAATATTTAATTTACTGAATTCTGCAATAACAAATAATTTAATGGTTTTAGAATGAATAATTTATAATTATGGTTGAAGAAAATTTTATGTAATAATTTATTAAGGTTAGTAGTTAAATGTTAGTAGTATCATTAATTTTTGTTGTTGTATTAATTTATAGAATTGAATATATAAAAAGAGATATTTTTAGAATGTTATATATTGTTTAGAATGTTAATATTTTTATTTATTTTATTGGTATTTTTTTATAATTTTAACAATTTTATTGGGATGAGACCGATCGCGGATAATTTCTTATAATTTCTTATAATTTCTTATTTATTATCAGAATATAAATACTTGTAATGCTGAAATATTAATTTGCTCGAATATATCAAACTTCATGTGCGTTATTTGAATAAATAATTTATTTGTTGTAATAAATAGTTGTATACTGTGTTTAAATTGAAAATCTATCAATATTATCAGACATCACTTTATTCGGACATCGTTCAAATAAATAATTACCGATTATTCACACATATTTTCGATTCTGCATTTCAAATTATTCCAGCATTTTATCAAAAGGACGAAACAATTTTATTATTTATTAAACTCTGTATTTCGTTTCTTTTAACGTTTTCCATTGAAACTGTTTAACAAGCTTATAAAATGTCCACATTTTGATATTACGTACGTCTCTAATTGTAAACAATTGTTATTTCAATAAAGCAGCTTTTTCAAAATAACGCTTAAAAATAAAATCCGAATTTTTCACGTAACAAAATGTACAGACGCGAGTTGTGTTTGTTGAATAAATAAAAACTGCTGTATCAGTAAATATTGAGAATTATTTCAACCGTTTAGAACGTACACCAAAACGATTTTATTCTTTCCTTTAGTTAGTTTTCATATTTTTCGTTTTTAAATAAAATTGAAAACTTTATTTGGCAAACAAAAGCTTTCAAACTGCAAACAACGCTTACCGTCCATGTGACGTTTATCCGTGTCCAAAGCAAAAACAGAAAAAAACAAATTGTTTACTCTGAAAATAGTCTTTAAATCAACGATTTATAAATTAATTTCGAAATTAAAGAGAAATAAACGGTCTGAACTTTTCCAGAAAGTGTTTGCATACTGCATGTCGTGTATTCTCTGTCAGGGATGAAGGAGGTCGCAAGCTGTTCAATTTATAATTTCCTTTGGGGATCAGAGAAGCAAACGACAAGAGGAAGTTTCCACGGAGAACGACCAACTATTTCCAGCGACAGTTAAGTCTTCCATCGGGATTACCGTCGTTTCCACTTTACCTGACCTACCGCAAAACTCTATTGACACGGCTACAATTTCCTTTCTAGAGGTTAGAAGGTAAAGATTATCAAGAGCTCATACTTCTTTCTTTCGTTTCCATCATGAGCACTCCATAATCGACAGCTGTCTCTATATTCGATCTGAAAAATATTTCACTTTTATTAATTCTTTTTAACTCGATTATATTTCTGATTAAACTTTAGGTAAATATTAACAGAAGAGGACCCAGCCGCAATGACCTTGACCTTGACATATTTCTGAGTAACTTTTCCCTATAACTTCATCATCGTTCATTGTTCGTTAAAAAATTAAGCATTGTACACACACGAAAACTGAATAAATACAAGTCGAAGAGTCCTTTACCATTTTGCAATTGGTTGTCCGAGAATTTCAATATCTAATTTGTAATTGTTTACATCTCGAAAAATACGAAGTTGTAAATTGCAGAATAGTAAAGCTTGTTCGTAACTTTCATTGCGTACCACTTTTTTGAGACACATATAACCGTGAAATATTTATATTGTACACGTGCACGCAGATTTGGCGGGAAGAAACGCGATCGTAACGTCTGTCGTCATTGATTTTGTATATTATGTACTGATGATAGGCGTCCAATCGAAGGAAATGTGAGGTTATGAGAAAGACGATAGAACTTTTGTTCGAACAGAGAAGGAATACTGGTTCTTGTTTACTTCTGTTAGCTAAGTACTTGGCCAACAATAAAATGCATATTAGATACAAAACATGGGGTGATTTTTAACACCTTTCATAATTATTTAAGGTAAATATTGACAGAAAGGGACCTAGCCCTAATAACCTTGACACATATTATTAAGGACATGTTTCAGAGGAACTTTTCCTTATAACTTAATCGTTTCTTATTGTTTCTTAAAAAGTTATTAACCATAAAGGATTTATAAAAATCAAGATTTGTAATCTGGCAATTTGACGATTTTAGCAGAGGTTTAATATTTGGGACCACGCCTAGGGAGATATAGGCTGAATTTATAAATCAGACTGAACAGATTTTGATCGTTTTGAATTTGAGGTCGCGTAACCTGAGATATATTATTCTAACCTAACCAAACTTAACATGTTTTATAATATAATTAAAAATGAAAGTCAGAGAATGAATACCATGAATTACAAAGCATGCTAAATTCGGTTACGTTAGTTTAGATCAATATTTTTCCAAATATTTTTTTGTTAATAACTTCGTAATAAACGAAAGACGATTGAGCTACGAGGAAAAGTTACTCAGGACGTCGACCTCGACAGCATATCAAGATCATTGCACCTGTTCCAACCTGTGTCAGTATTTACTCAAAATTACATGAAATTGACAGACTTTAATCAGTGAATGTGATCTACCGATTGATTTATAATATTAAGCATTTCATTGAAAAGAAAGAACTTCGAAATCACAATCGGGTGATTTATAGCTTTAAAATCGCAATAGGGTGATTTATAGCTTCAGAATCACAATTGGGTGATTTATAGCTTTGAAATATCAATTGAGTGCAATATTTGCATACATTTTATGATGAAAATATGAGATACAGTGGGGTGTCGGAAATTAAATTTTGGGGGGAGCTGAATTAAACGGGTTAAAGTATTCTTCCATACAATTGAGTAGATTTAGAATTTTGGGATTTTAGAATTTAAAAATTTACAAATTCACAAATTGAGAATTTAAACATTTTTAATTTTTAAAGTTTGGAATTTTTGAATATTGGAATTTTAGAATTTTGGAATTTTGGAATTTTGGAAATATAACACGTTTATAACATTCTAGTCCATTCTTAAAATTAATTTTATAATTATAATTTTAATACAGAACATAAACATTGTTGAAAGTATACAATAGTTCATCAATATAGTTTAATATGACTTACAGTGGTTACAACACTATATTGTGTAAAAGTAGCAAAATTATTATTTACTGGCAAAAAAGGAGAGTCATTTTTAAACGTACTTCTGTAATTTCTTGTCTGAAGCTATACTTGTTTATTGAAACAATAAAACAAACAGAAAGCAATCGTCATGTGTCGGCAGCGCATAAGTACAAAGAAAAGTTCGCTAGCAAAAAAGGACTGGCTTACAGAATTTAAAGCCGGATATCAGTTTCCAACTTCCGTGAATTAGGGTTGTTTAGGTGTGTTCCTAATTAAATCTAGCGTTCGAATCCCTGCAAAAGTTGTGGAGAAGTTTTTAGGTTAGCTCTAATACGTGAAAAAGTTCGTAGTAGATTTAACAACAATCTTTACGCCTTTTCAGCTAGTCTTTTATACTTTATTATTTAAATCTTTTACATAATGGAGAGCAATGTAATAAATATTAGTACATAACTTAATTGTGAATATTAGTACATAGCTTAGTATTATAAATATTAATGCAGCAATATACAAATAAAGTAGATATTAAAGTACAGTATATAAAGCAACACATAACATAATAAATATTAATATGTAGCATATAGAACTGTATATTGCATATTAAACATTATATAACAAAATAAATACAAGGATGTAGTGTATAGAATAATATACAATAATATACCAAATATTAATATATAGTGTACAGAGCAGTATATAGCATAACAAATAGTAGTATATAGCGTATTAAACATTATATAACAAAATAAGTAATAGTATACAGTACATAGAGGAATATAACATATTGAATATTAAAATACCACGTACACCCCGTATATATGTCTGAATATATGTTATTAAATTACAATAATAATAGCTTATGGAATACATATACGAAAGCAGATTTAAGAGTATTAATGTTTATCTCAAAATTATTTTTGAATCAAAATACTGTATTTAGATTCTGTTTACGACGAAAAGTAAAAACTAATAGAATTGTAAATATTCATTTATACTTTTCCGACGTTGGTATTAGAATGCATACAAAATGGCCGATGTCGAAAATAGAAAATGAGACATGATTCAAAATACTGACGACATAATTTAAAAATATGATTCCATAAAGAAAATCAGTCTGAAAGTTAAAATTGAACAAAAATGACTGATAAATGCATTTCTATATGACATCACTGTAAAATGTGGTAAATAATCTGCATGAAAATATAACTTTTAAATCCTCACTGACATACATCATTTTCACAATAAATATACTTAATTCAATTAATACTGATATTTCAATAAGTGATATCAAATATAAAAAAATACTGCAATTTCAGAACAAAGCAAATTAAAACCATTAACATATATTATAAGCGTAATGTTAATTAATTTCTATTAATGTTGTGCTTGTACAGCATTTCTATTTGTAGTTTAAAAAATTCGTAATAAATTGGTAGACTACGAGGCGGTAAACCCATTGTAAATTTCTGTACAATGGAGATAATTGTACATTATAATGCAATTTTAGTCTTCCCATTTTCATCGAAACATTCAAAACGTGAAATTCAGTTTCATTATTCATTGGTGCTTTGTAAAGCATTGCACATGAAACATTTGTTAAAAATTGTATTCTGTCCTTTTCATCACATTTTCTGTTAGCAAGAACTATTTTTATGTCATTATTGTTTACGACATTGCGCTATACATTTATATTATTCAAATAATACAAAATGGAAATTAAAATAATATTAAAAATTTTATGAAATTGATTTAAAAAATGATTTAAATTGTGTTTCAAACAACACTTATTTTGTTCGAACACCGCCACCTATATTCTAAACGTGCACTGATTGTATTGAGGATAGCTGAAACGACTTGAACTGCATTTGTCCGTTTGTACTACGCTACAGATCGAAACTTTTAATCCTTTGACTTTAAATCTTAAAGGCAGTTTTGCGAGACATCCTAAAGCTGTATAGATTTTATCGGCGATCTGAGGACACGAACCTGTCGTCATCGACAAGTTTTGGTATCATTTTCGGCAATTTTTAAAACATGGAATCGCCTGAATTTGGGTTCTTTCACTTGAAATTTTGAGGTTAAACTCGCGAGACGCCCATTTGCTGTATATTGACGGCAATGACATGACAGGAACCTGTCGACATCGACATCGATCATCGTTGAATCGATAAAGAACCGTATCTTGGTATCAGTTTTGTTAAAATTGACACATAAAATCACTATAATAACAGTATAACTCATCATTGACGACAATACTTCATCATTGACGTCGATCATCGTGAAATCAACAATAATCATGTTTGGTATTGTTTTCGATAGTTTCAGACACGTTGAATCGTTTAGAACGACTTTAAAACCTCTACATCTTATTCTTGTTCTACCTACATGTTTATAGTAGGTACTGTTGGATCAGGAGTGCATGAACGGGGTGAAAATTTATTAATTTACTCTAAAACATTGTTCTTTGGTATAGACATAGCGCGAAACTGACCGGCGGGCTACCGCGCAGACTCGTTTCGGCACGAGTGCCGCCGAAAGCGCACGACCGCGCCCGAACTGGGCACTTGGGTTGTACACCCCTTAGTCCTCTTTATTTTTGAGGTTATGATTGTGAAATAAAGTCTCTTTCATTTTTAGTTTTATCACTGTATTTCAGACTAGTTGACAGTGAACGTTTATGCAAAGAACTAGTTTCTCTATTAGTTTCTGTAATCTCTTTCAGAGATATGCTTTCAAAAATAAGTACAGACTGTTAATAGACTCTGGTACATTTATTTAGTAAGTAAATATTCAATAGATCTACTTTATCGATTATTAATCTCTAACATCTGATATACTATAATATTTGTGGCCTAAAGAAACAATGCGGTGAAAACATGTGTTACGAAGGAAATTGCGCTTTTTCAATCGCAATAGTCATAATGGTTAAATTAGCGTCGTCAAAACTGGACCGTTTAGTTTTATTGAAAGATAATTTTACATTAATGCTGATAACAGATATTATGAGGGTAACAGGGGAGCCAGTACCATTAACCGTTATCGTAACAGAACTAAAGCAACCCTGTAAAACGTTATTGGTCCGGATTGTATGCTGTGTAAAATTGCTATGGAATATTTCGAATTTTCTACCCGGTTATCAGCAGGGATACAGTGAAACAAGCTCGTACGATTAGAACAGTATCTGAAACGCAGTTTCAGATAAATCGCATTTCAGCAGTTAGCAACAAACGTATGCTACTCGTATCAGGTAAATGTTCCAGTGTTAAAATTCCTTTTATATTTATACTTAATATATAGCCTTTATAGCTTAATTTGTCCGAAAGGATAAAACTTCCGAATTAAATTTTGGAATTTCAAACTTCCCAAATTTCAAAATCAGAAAATCTCTAAATATCAAAATCCCGAATCTCCAATGTTCCAAATTTTTAAATCCCTACATTCATAAATTTCCAAGTTCGAAAGTTGTCAAATGTCCAAATTTCAAAATCCAAAAATTCTTAACTTTCAAATTTACAGATTTCAAAATTTCAAACTTTCAAATCAAATTTTTGAATGTTTAAATTTCTAAATGTCTAAATATCGAAATTATCGAGTTCCAAAATTTTAAAACTTTTAAATTTCTAAATCTACAAGTTACTAAGTTTTCAAAATTTCCAAATTTTAAAAGGCTTGAATTTCCAAAAACCTAAATTTCCAAATCTTAAAATTTTAAAATTTTCAAACTATCCAATTCATAAATTTATAAATTCCTAAATATCCAAATTTGTAAACTCTCAAAATTCCAAAATTCCTAAATTAGTTTATTAACTGAAACGAGTTTAAGAACGTTGAATCTTGGAGTATTGTAGAATAATATTTTTGCATAATATAAATATTGAATCATAGAAAGTAACACATTATGTTATTACACTTTGATTAGTTCAAAATTCAAAATATCCAGAAATATTATTAACAGTTAAATATTATTCACATTCAATAATCACTAAATATTATTAACTAGAAAATATTATTCGTACTCAATTATTAATTACCAAAACTTTAAGCACCAGGTCATTTACCTTATTTCTATGTATATATGATATATTTATCAATTGTGTCGTCTCCAACATAAAAGTATCCGTGACACCAATATTTTTTTCAACAAACAAACAAATGCAGCAGCACAAGTACTTTGAACTTCCTCTTTTTCTGTTCATCGATATTCAATCAAACATAAATGCAGTCTCGTATTCGGTACCGTAACCCTATTTAAAATTAGACGGAAATGTGGTAGAAACTTCGAACTGTAAGTTCGCCGCCGCTTAAATACTCGACAAATTTCCAGGGAGAACATGCTTGGACATAAATGTGTTTCTCTTCGATAAATGTTTCAGCGTTGAAACTACAGCACCGTTCTCAGAATTCTCCTTTAATTCGGCTGGAAGGACGAACATTATTGATAGGATTTAGTGTGCGGATCCTCTTGTGCACTTGTGTGCATCTCTGATCGTATGTTCCAGTGTTTTCGTTTGATCGTGTACCTTCGTGGTTAGCCATTCCGTATGACCATACAATCCCAAATGTGTGCCTGATGAATTTTCCATTTTGTTCGTCCATCCTCTAATTGCTTATATCAGGTAATCAATACTGCCACTTAGATTTTTCAGTAGGAGACGGCGGGGACAAAAGTAACACGTCCTTCCTTGCTTCCATAAATATTTTCAGACGATTTGTTTCTCATAGTTGCATTTGCATATCTATTTTCTTCGTTGATCTATGCTGAACCATAAAATGAATCGCATCCGGTGGTTAAACTGAATTGGTAATTCAGATCAGTCGACTAAATTTCTACCATTTCGACTATCTTGTTAATATTTGTTGCGTAGAAGTATAAATTATAGCGGTATAACTGATGCATAGTAGTGAATGAGGTCACGATGTGTATAAGGAACAAAACGTGTCGGATGGAAAAAGGTTTCGTATGTTCCGTCATTGACTTTAACATAGAAAGGAAACACGAACCGGCGCTGTCCGATCACATCAATGTCGCTCAAGCACAAACCAAGACAACACATGACAGTGAACAAAGTTATTTACAACAATATTCATAGTTGAACTATTCGTACTAAACCAATCACTTGTTAGGGCGTTCTCAGATGATATCTTTACAAGTTCCTATAGTTAATTTCGGTAAATCATGTATAGTTTGTAGGTTATAAGACTTTTGTTCTGGAAAACGCGGTTGGGAACGAAAGTATCATGTTACTGTAGGGATGAACTAATCTGTAAAAAATGTACCAAGGGTGATGTATTGTACATTTCATAACTGTAATTGGGAATAGATATTTAAACCACGTACACGATACCAAAGAAATACTCGAAGCTAGTTATGCGTTCTATTTTCCGTTATTTAGATATACGGGTATTGTTTTTATCGTTACTTCAAATATATTTATTTAAGTGTTTCTTTTTATTGTTTCTTATAATGAAAATCCTATTCTGCAGTGAAAACAGTATTTTCACTTAATTCTCCATAAAGTGATGGTTACTTTTCTGATAGGTAGTTAAAATTTAATTTCTTTTCTTTTTTTATTACTTATTTATTATTTCGTTTCCTTTTTATACTATTTGTTGTGAGTTATTCTAAAATTGTAGAACATAGTAAATCTTTTCCTCCATATTGTATTTTCTTTGTAATGTGATTTACCTCGTAAATAAATAAAATTAAATTAAAATGAAATTATTTGTGTGATATAATTAGAGCCTACTCCGTCCTCACTCCACAACGGCCAACACACAAACAGACAACACACAACAATACCCCACACCACATAAACCAAGCCTATAACCAAAAAATAGGAACAACACCAGCCGAATACCTATTCCATCACTAGTCCCCTGAAAATTTAAACCTTAATACACCCCAACTCATCATACCACAACACCATGGATGGGTCAAACGATACACATAATACCTTCATTAAAAATCACTTCAATACACATTTACAATATAAACACTAATATATTACCTGAAGAAACAACCTAAAGACCATCAAACTGAAAACAAAAAACACACCAAATAATTACCTAGCAACACCCCAATTACCACCCCATATCCCCCATCAACAGACACCATACCAGCTACAAAAGAAACCAGCCTACCTACCTCCCACCCCCCAACACCACCACACACTCACCACGTAAAATCGGCAAGCAAACGATTGCCAAAGGATATTATGTGATTCATTTGCGTTTTGCAGACCTCGATATATCACAAATGTATAAACATCCGTTGTTTAATAATATGGTATTAAGTATAATTAATCGATAATTTTTTAAATACCAGCCAAAGAGTGACATATCGTCAATGAAAGGTGTAAACGCAAAGTTTCTAACAGTATTATTGTGAAATAGCTTAGTAGTGGCAATATGCTGGCTCCAAAGTAGGTTAGTCACAAGATTACACTGTTAAATAATGTTATTTGCATTATGAAGTAAAAGAAAACCTGCATGCAGACGATAAAATGAAAAATAATAGATGAAAATGGAAGGTGGAGAATGAAAATAATAGGAAATAAAATGAATAAAATTCCTATAAACAGTAATAAAATTTAGACAACACAAGCAACAGGATGCAAAGTGTAGGACGTTGCATTATCCAGAAATTGAAAAACAGAAATACAATGAACGGTAAATAAAGCGTATAAAATTGTCATAAAAGATAGTAAAACATTGAAGCAAACAAAAAATTACAAAACTGAAAATGAGATGCTATAATATTCTACAAGCAAACCGGAAATATCTGCTATTTGCCAGAAATAAAATTCAGACAATGGAAGCAACAGAATGCAAAATGTAAGACGTCGCGCTATCCAGAAATTGAATAAAAGAAATACGAATAATGGCAAATAAATTCTTGAAAATTTTCATAAGTAGTATTACAACTCATAAAAAGTAATTGAATAAAAAAAGATGAAACTGCAAATGAGATATTAAAGGACTTTAAAAAACTGAAATTATTTGCTATTTATGGAAAGGTTATGGTCTACGTTATTCATTTAAACAGATATTTATTTTGTTTAACAGAAAAATTACGAATTATCCTAGAAATAAAAAAGTACTAGTTTCAATGACTGAAAACAGACATTTAAAAATGATAAAATTCAAAAACATGAACATTTAGCAATTTGAAAATATGTAAATTTTGGAAATAAAAAATTTTCAATTTTAAAGTATGTATCAATTGGAAAAAGATAATTTTTCAGTTCTTTTCTGACATAAAAATATTATCGTTTAAATAAAATAGATGTAATATCAATAATTAGGACCGGGTCAATTTTTATTTTACACTTGAGAAAATGAATTTACAATTTCTCCAGGCGTTTTGGTAACGAAAAGGTGTCGGTCCTGAAATACAATTTGCTGTAACAGAAAGTACAGTTGTTTTTCATACATGTCAAAACGAAACAGATACGTTATTCTTCAGATCACATTTCATCGTAACGATACAATAGACACTGAAACGAATAAATCATAAATAATTGTAGATTGCAATGCTACAAAAGAACCTGTCGATACGATCAACTACCTGTGAAATACATAGTGCACCAGTTTTTTACCGTCAGACTATCAACATGTTCTATTTGTAAAAGTAAAAAAAATATGTTATATCAACGAAGGGTTTCAAACATTTTATTGAAAAGTTATAACAAAAATATGAAGTGTTCAAGGGTGTTCCAGTTTCGTTCATGTAACTTTATTAGTATATTCGACAAAAAAATATTTGTACGAACATTTGAATGAAACATGTGGATGCAGATGAAATTTCGAAAATGGAAAGGCAAATTTGAATAGATAAAAGTATAGCACAATAGCACATATGGCATATAGGTTTAAAGCTTAAAATGTAATAAATAAGACTACACAAACACTATGTTAATATTCTTAGTATAGAATGACTGATTGCCATTAGTTACTAGTTACAGAACACAATGAACAATTTCGAAGCACAGTCTGCCACAAATTGATTACAAATGCCTAAAAATAGTACTTTTGAAGTAAAAATGAAAATAAATTTTACGAAAATGACTACCTAATTTGTTCATTAATATATTTCTCAAAAACTGGATAGTTGTTTAAAAATCGCTCTAATAGTGCGTTATGTTGGAGCTTATAAGTGGGCGATTTTGAAACATCGAAAGTCTGACAGAATTTGGTGACATAAAAGTACTATAAAATATTACATATGTTGCATCAGTTTGAAGCTTAAGATTTAACGAAAATGACTACGTGATCGTTTTAGTAATATTTTAAATACAAAATAGTTAGCTGACAGTTATAGCAAATAATGATCGATTTAAGAGACTATGTTTATATAAAATTTTTTATCATTTTTATTTATAAAACATGCTAGTAAAGTTTTACGTACGAAACTAGGACACACTGTATGTGGAATCAAAAAGCAATACAGTCCGAAGTCATATTGTACCTTTGTTATAACTTTTCAATAAAGTGTTTTAAACCCTACGTTAATATAACAGCTTTTTCCTATTTTTGCGCGTGGAATATGGTGGTAAAATTTAGAGGTAAAAAGTGAGGCACCCTGTACATACAATAAAATGCAAATTCGTAGACTGCCATATTAAAGTTGTATATTTTAAATTGACAATTTGCAAATACAAAAACTTTTTAATTTTTTAATTTTCATGCTAACAAACGTCTTAATTTCTAAATCGGAAAGTTTGAATGTTTAAAACATTGAAAATTGCCAGATTTGAAAACTTGAATTTTGTATGTTTCATTCGAATTTCTACGTTTCAAAATTTCCAAATTTGTTGATTGATAAATTAAACAATGTGACACTCCATATTTTTAAATTTGCAAAGTTCTAAATTTCCAAAACGTCTACGTTTGAAATTCAGAAAAGAAACTTAAACACTATCTCCGTATTTCTGAAGTTCCAAATTTATTAACTTGTTAATGTAAACGTGTGATACTTCTGTATTTGAAAAGTGTTTAATTTCCAAATTTGTAAATTATCAATTTTTAAAAATTCAAAATTTTCAAATTTGTAAGTGTGAAAAATGAAAAGTTTGGGAATTTGGAGATTTGAAATATGTATTTTTATATTTCCAAATATAAACATTAACAACCTATTACATTCAACCAAATTTACATTACATTACATTACATTACTTTATTACATTACATTACATTACTTTATTACGTTACATTACATTACTATATTACAGTAACAACGAAATTTTTAAGCACATAAACTTGAGAGTTGAAAATTTTAAACTGTAAAAATGTTTAATTTCTACATTTCTAAAGTTTCAAATTTATTTAAAAACTCAAAAGTTTGACCGCTCTATTAATAAATAATTAAATTTTCAAATTTGGAAGCCTCCAAATTATCTAACTTCCAAATTCGAGAATTAAGAAACTTGCATATTTGAAATTTCGATATTTCAAAATATCTTGTTCTTTACTCAGCATCTCAAGTTGCAGTATAACAAGAGTGTATAATCAAATGAAAGAGCATTGCAGACTCGGAAATCCAAGAGGTTTTCAGAAAACGATCAATTTACCAAACCGTTCGTAACAGGAGTTGATCGCTGTATTTTTAGGAAGTAACTGCTCCAAGGAGTAACAGAAATTTACATTTCCGACGTACCACCAGTTATCTGACACCCTGCATAAATCTGCCTGTCAATATTGAAAATTTACTTCGAGAATGTTGTCCTAGTTTCCTACTGCTTCAATCGGAGAATATATTTCCTCAAATTTCCATAAAGATTTCTGCCGAGAGCGTCTGAAATTACATCGTTCGTTTTACGACCGATCGTTTTTTGCGCAAATCAGATCGTGAAATTATGACGAAGCATTTTCGCTAGAATTCCCATGGCTGGTGGAACACTTTTCTTGTTCGTTAAATCAAAAACGATAGTAGTCTAGTTGTCGAACGTAGTGAGACTCTTGAGACGATTCGATCTGCATTTGTTCATTTGTCTATACTACGCTACAGGACGCAATGTTGTGTTCTTTCACTTGAAATTTTGAGGTTAAACTCGCGAGACGCCCATTTGCTGTATATTGACGGCAATGACATGACAGGAACCTGTCGACATCGACGTCGATCATCGTTGAATCGATAAAGAACCGTATCTTGGTATCAGTTTTGTTAAAATTGACACATAAACTCACTATAATAACAGTATAACTCATCATTGACGACAATACTTCATCATTGACGTCGATCACCGTGAAATCAACAATAATCATGTTTGGCATCGTTTTCGATAGTTTCAGACACGTTGAATCGTTTAGAACGACTTTAAAACCTCTACATCTTATTCTTGTTCTACCTACATGTTTATAGTAGGTACTGTTGGATCAGGAGTGCATGAACGGGGTGAAAATTTATTAATTTGCTCTGAAACATTGTTCTTTGGTATAAACATAGCGCGAAACTGACCGGCGGGCTACCGCGCAGACTCGTTTCGGCACGAATGTCGCCGAAAGCGCACGACCGCGCACGAACTGCCCGGCACACAATAAAACACAAAAAAAAAATAGAAATAGAAACACACTGAATTACTTGTTCTTAAAAGGTATTTTAAATTTTAAATACAGATTCGAATTCGACACATTTTATCGTTTGAAATGCCTAAATCCTATACATCTTATTTTTGTTCTACTTATACATATGTTTACAATAGGTACACATTTTACATGCACATTCAAATTCGCGTTAGGCACCTGGTCTATAGACCCACTAATTGTACAGAATATTTATATTTAATAGTTAACAATTTAAAAACTTGGAAATTTTTAATCTCGATATTTGCATTTTCAAAAGTTTGTTAATTTGAAAATACAAAACCTTTTTAATTTTTAAACTTAAAAATTTTTTCAAATTCCCAAATTTCCAGATTTGTAAATTTCAATATTTGGAAGCTAAATAATTCGATATTTCAAAGTTGAAAGTTTGAAATTTCTCTGTTGAAAAATGTAAAAATTTGGTAATTTGTCAATTGCAGATGACAATATTTATATATTTCTAGTTTATGTATTTCACAATCCCCAAATAATCAAATCTCTAAATTCTAAAATTTCAGAAACCTGAAAACGTGTAAATTTTTAGTTTGCACCTTTTTAAACTTCCAATTTTTAATTTGTTAAATTGAAAAGTTAATGTTTCTATTTTTCATAATTTCCTTGATTTAAGAAGACGATATTTATATGTTTCTAGTTTCAAACTTTCCTAATTTTCCTGAATTTGAAATTACTGAATTTGTAAATATCCATCTACGAAAATTATCATAAAAATATAATAAAGGATAATAAAAATAAAATAATTTTCTATATATGAAAATTATTAGAAATATAATATTTTTAATATTGTTAAAAACATAGTATCATAATTCGTGCAAAAAAGTTATTTAAAAGTACATAAAATGCAAAAAATCCTGCCTATCCTGTGACGATTAGTCTATAAACATAAAGTAAATAAAAACGTTTAGTAAAACAGTAAAATAATTTAATTCTTAACTGAGCTTAATTTTAAAATAAACTCTCGACTGAGTTTCAACGGTAATGGAACGAAAATCAGAACCGAATCGGAAAAGTTTGAATGTTTGGAGAAGGAGAGGAAAAACAGGTTTAAATGACTCTTTTAGAAAATACATACACTCAGGAGCACACTTTAATTTTATCGAAGAAAAGCGAAGCGCAGACTACGTTCGAAAAAGGATCCTCCGATAGGAAAAAGAAAAAGCAAATTAAAACAAATACATTCGATAGAGAAAAGAGGAGAAAGAGAGATTGAAACAAACGGGAGCTGTGAAACACCTCTTTTCCGACAATCGAATGGATTTCATTCGGGTTCAATCCCATTAACGAACGGAAATTAACAAAATTGTTTATGCTACGGATTATAACAATGGCAGTAATAATTAGTCCTTTTCGTTGACCAACCATTACGGTCGTAATTACGATTGAACGTAGTTTCACTTAAATCTGAAATGTTCGAAAAAGGATAAAGAGGATGTACACGAAAATTAATTCTCACTTTATTCGATTATGCAGTATGCTTTTCATTTCCTATCAAATTTGAGGATTTATAGAATTATATGATACATATATAGAAATTAAAAGTATATGAAGTTTTACAATGTGTACGAAGTAAAAATGTATAACATTATATAATATATTGAAATCAAAAGTATATACAGGGTATTACCACTAAAGCTACTCACGATTTTTCTCCCGCTTGCAGCCACCTTACAAAAAAAAGTTTACAACAATATTTCTAGAGTATGAAGTGCACAATAGATATTAGTAAAGCAAATTTCGAAAACAATTTGTTTTCTTGACAAAGTCAAGGTCACCTTGGGTTTTTTAAATAGGAACATACAATTTTTTTTATTCATAGCTTTAGAGGGCATCGAGACGAATTCAAAACACATATTACATGATATTTTTATTAACGTATTACAGGAAATATTCGATATCTGCAAATCTTTCGGGTCTGAACTGTTGCACATATCGTATAGGTCCTACATTGATTGATGTTTTACCGAACATAGAAAAGAACAGCGAGTGAAGGATACCGAACGTTAAGAAACAATAACATATCGGTGGGACAATCCTAATGTAAGAATAAAACTTTTTTATTTTCGATTTTTTTCATATGAAACTTCTACTATTAGGTTTTTTACATTTTTCTGATTAAAATGAGACTAAACACGACGTAATTCGGAATATATTTATTTGTAATTTCAAACGTTACGCTTACATCGAGGACTTTACTCGAATAAGTTATTGCAAGTAAATATGAACCGAATTACGTCATGTTTGGTCTTATTTTAATCAGGAAAATGTCACGAATATGGTAGAGAAAGTTGTATGAACCATCAATTAAAAATAAAAAAGTTAGCAACGCATTAACATTGTAAACAATTGAGGAGACTTTTGATCTTTGCCGACGGCCACGATCGCAGCGTCTCTTTCTTTTTAACTCGCTATCCTCCTCTGCTTTAGAAACTTTTATCGTCAATTAAACCAGTAAATGTAGTCCAAATTATACCGTGCTTAGTCTCATTTTTATCAGGAAAATGTCACAGATAGATTGGTGAAAGTTTTATGTAAAAAAAGTCAATAATAGGAAAGTTTTATATTTTCATTGGTAATGTCTCATGGATATACACAACCAGGTTCACGTTATACTTCTCGACGCTCAAGCTTCTCGGCATCTAGAGGGGTCTTCCCCCCACTGGTGGGGATAAATATTTTACACATATCGTGTAGGTGATTTTTGCAGATATCGAATGTTCACTGTATTCGATTTACAGAAGTGAAGTCATTATCACCATAATTAAAAATGTTAAACAGTTTAAATTATCCATTAAAAGAAACGAATTAAAATGAACAAGAAGCGAATAAATTTCAACACCGAGGAAATCGAACTTCCACTTACGCTTTAAGAAGTTCCAATTTAACAAGTATTTTGCCTCAAATCGTGTTTAGAAACATTCAAACAACTGAACTTTGTGTTTCTAACTTCAACGCTTCTCGTAACTTGACATACCAACGCTCTGTTTTCCTACCTCGAAACTCCATTGTCACTTGTTATTCCGTAAATGGTTTCGATTTCTTCGAAATTCCCTTCTCGCTGCAATTTCCATCCCTTTGTCGTAAAGTTTCGCTGTCCAACTTCTGCGAAACTTCATCAACTTGTTTCAATCGCATTGAGCATCTACCGTTCTTTATATCTCCTAGTACCAGTACGCCGATAAATAAAATTCGCTTCGAAACATCGCCACGTAATTCGTAACGTTCAGTTTTTAATTTCAATTAAATACTGTTTGTTCACTGAACAAATATTTATCGTTCACAATTTAAATACATATATGTGTACAGGGTGTATCCTATTCTCTTTTGTTGAAAAAAGGGTGAATCTACACGAAATAAGCCAAAAATATTCAGTAAAATTTTTTCATTTTGCATTTTTCTGCAATTTTTTCATTTCTGTTGCTTCATTTTCGTAAAAATTGAATTTGAACAGTTTCGAAGTATTTATAAAAAAATTTGTTTACGACCTACAAAATGATAAATACGACAACTTTTGATTACTTTCAGAATTAATGAACGTTTTAAACGTATAAATCTAATCATTAATACTACTAAAGTTAGCTATCAGTGATTCTTCATAACATTATTGATACAGATACTAATTTTTAATGCAATGAATTTAATCGATGATAAGGGCACACATATGTAACAAACCTATTTTAGCGATATGAATAATTATATCTATAAATTTATAATATTTATTTGCTATAGAATTAAGATACAATGTTAATTTTATCATTTTCTACGCTGTAAACAAACTATTTCACAAATACTTGAAAAATATCCAAATTCAATTTTTTTTTAAAATAAAGTCATGTAGGAAAAACTTTTATTCTACGTTTCTTACTTATTTTTCCATGTAGATTTGTCCATTTTTAGATTGTATGCGATATAGTGAAAGTTCAGACCCGAAAGATTCGCTTATATCAAGACGTTACTACAATCCTATCGAATTGGAACCACGTTCGAAAATTTCACTTTTATGTCTGTAACATTATGTCATATATGGAAAATTGTCTTAGATCATGTAAAATATTACTAAATTCGTTGATAACGATATATAGCGTTCAGTGAATAAAGAAAAAGAACTACACGAATATAAGAAATGCACAATTAGTAATAATACAAATTGCGTAACACGATAACTCGTGAAAACGTGCAATATGATAAAATCGCCATTAAACAACTGAACTATGTCAACGATCCTCTTCTACACGCATTACAAATATAATACCAACAAACAAGAATTTTAATAGGAAAAACAATGCATAATAATAATAGGAAAATTGATATTAATATAACAACTAGAAAATTATATTTTTAAAACGTAATTTAATTCTACATGTCCTTATTACGTATTAGTATCACAATCCACCGCGTGATACGCACGAATCGTTTTAGTGCATTGTATATCGCACATATGGAACAAGTCCCTGGCCATCGAATTAGGACCACGTATGAAAATTTCACTTTTATAGATATAACATTGTCATATATGGAAAATAGTCTTAGGTCATGCAAATTATTACTAAATACGTTGATAACGATATATACATAGTAATTTGTTACTATCGTGGTAATAAATTGTGTGGTGAGTGATTAAGGGCCATGCGTTTACGTTAGGATCGAGTATCGATAGCGCGTGAGGTGAAATTTGAATGTCATAGAAAATGTCTGTCTACTCAAAAGACTAGTTTACAACTCTCCAACCACATTATCTGAGTTGAAAAGAATTACAGATGTTTGGGAAAATAACGAAGATATAAAGCATATGATGTATACAGAGCATGCCGGAAGCTGTGACCAAAGCAAAGGGTGGAAATACAAGATATTAACATGTGTTAACAATGTTATATACAATAGTAGTTATGATAGTAGCTAATAAATATCATTACAATTTGAACTGGCCTTAAATTTGACAGAAAACGTGAAAAATGCTGAAAAGTAGTGATACTAATTCGATAGCCAGGGATTGTATATTGCCATTTTCATCATGGCTACAGCATGCTTCAATGTACAGAGTCAAATTGTTCGAAAATAACGTAATATTTGCAACAGAAAGAAAAAGGTATTAACGATCGATGAACATTCTATTCCTGTGTCTAATCTTCTCTTTGTTTGAGAAGAAGTTCCTGCTTTGATGCCTACGACAAGGGAGATTAATGATCCCGCTTTTCCCATTATACCAGCCATCGATTTGTCCAGGGAACAGAGATTGGTTTTGGTGTAATAAGAACACGTTGTTCGCTGTTGTAGTTATACCCTTCATTCTCTTTGATCCGATCTCTATTAAAATGGAGTGTATGTACCGAAGGATGTAGCAATAAACGTTGGTGCAGAATGTAATAAAACAGCGTATGGAAGTTCGGAGATATCAGACTTGTGTTTGTATTCTCAGAAACATATCAATATAATAGCAAATAACTGAGAAATTCAATTCCAACGTGGATTTTTTTAAATTAATAGCGGAAGATATTTTAAATATTTGAGTAACATTTTGTTTAAAGGACTTTGATTATATTTAAGAATAATTTTGTCTCGTGCCTAAAAGTGAAATTTAATATACGGATATCTTCTATATTCTCGTGTTATGAGGTCTTCAAATGCTTAGAATTACAAATACATGAATTTTGAGATCAATAAACTTGCATAAAATTGCAATAAAGTTGTAAATTTCAGGATTTTTAAATTACTTACTTCTCAAACTTGTAATTTTCACAATTTTCGCATTTTAAGATATTCCAATTCTTACATTCTCAAATATTTAAATATGTAAATTAAAAAATTTCTAAATTGAATGAAACGTCCAATTTCTATGCTCACAAAGTTTTAAATTGTTTGTCTTGTTTCTCCAATTTTCAAATTTTTATTTCTTGAAATTTACAACTTTCTAAATATTTCAGACCACACATTTCCAACATTCCAACATTTAAAATATTCAAATCTGAAATTCATTAAGTTGCCTAGACTTCAATTTAAAAAATGTTTAAATCTTCAAATCTGCACATTTAAGAGTTCCACAATTTTTAAGTTCTCAAATTTTCAATCTATAGATTTTTGAATAATAAAGTTTCAATGTCTTGAATTTTCGAATTTCTATACTTTCGAATTTTTAAATGATAAAATTTATAAATCTCCGAATTAAACGTTTCACATTTGTAATAATAATTAATAATAGTGAAGACTTTACACTAATATTATTATTCTAATACGTAACTACAATACTCTGTGTTATTGTCATTACTGTAATATATTAGTCTAATACTCTATACTACTGATACTATTCTAATATATCGCTCAAATAATTTCATTTTAATTTAACGTTATTTATTTACGAGGTAAATCACATTACAAAGAAAATACAATATGGAGGAAAAGATTTACTATGTTCTACAATTTTAGAATAACTCACAACAAATAGTATAAAAAGGAAACGAAATAATAAATAAGTAATAAAAAAAGAGAAGAAATTCAATTTTAACTACCTATCAGAAAAGTAACCATCACTTTATGGAGAATTAAGTGAAAATACTGTTTTCAGTGCAGAATAGGATTTTCATTATAAGAAACAATAAAAAGAAACACTTAAATAAATATATTTGAAGTAACGATAAAAACAATACCCGTATATCTAAATAACGGAAAATAGAACGCATAACTAGCTTCGAGTATTTCTTTGGTATCGTGTACGTGGTTTAAATATCTATTCCCAATTACAGTTATGAGATGTACAATACATTACCCTTGGTACATTTTTTACAGATTAGTTCATCCCTACAGTAACATGATACTTTCGTTCCCAACCGCGTTTTCCAGAACAAAAGTCTTATAACCTACAAACTATACATGATTTACCGAAATTAACTATAGGAACTTGTAAAGATATCATCTGAGAACGCCCTAACAAGTGATTGGTTTAGTACGAATAGTTTAACTATGAATATTGTTGTAAATAACTTTGTTCACTGTCATGTGTTGTCTTGGTTCGTGCTTGAGCGACATTGATGTGATCGGACAGCGCCGGTTCGTGTTTCCTTTCTATGTTAAAGTCAATGACGGAACATACGAAACCTTTTTCCATCCGACACGTTTTGTTCCTTATACACATCGTGATCTTATTCACTACTACGCATCAGTTATACCGCTATAATTTATACTTCTACGCAACAAATATTAACAAGATAGTCGAAATGGTAGAAATTTAGTCGACTGATCCGAATTACCAATTCAGTTTAACCACCGCATGCGATTCATTTTATGGTTCGGCATCAATCAACGAACAAAACAGATCTGCGAATGCAACTATGGAAAACAAGTTGTCTAAAAACGTTTGTGGAAGCAACAAAAAGACGCGTTACTTTTATCCCCATTTCTATCACTTGACTATTATGTATAATGGCTATTCAATAAAAAGGATGAAGTAGAGTGTTAGAACGAAAAATAGGACATTTAGAATGAGTCCGACTTTTAAATGTCCAAACTTGAGAATTTGTAAGTTGTGTTTTAATTTGTTAAGTTGAAAATATGGAAATTCGAAAATTAAGAGCTTCTATACCTCCAAGTCAGGAAATTCAGTTTTACTTTCCAATCGATAAATTTAAAGGTTTGTACATCCTAGTCAGGAAATTCAGTTTTACTACCCAGTTAGGAAATTCAGTGCTTTGTACTTAAAAATCAGGAAATACAGTTTTCTAAATTCGAACACAATTTGAAATTAACCGTGAATTTTCGACACTTCCTCGATGCAGCCGGAGCCGATGATCTGCCCATCACTCGAAACCACGATACTGCACAACACAATTCTCTACACAGCTCCTACCTGACACTGGAAGCTTTTATCTCCTGAATCGGAATCCGAATTCATGTTCCATCACACTCGAGCGAATTTACGACCGTATTGGAATGTTGCCGCTGCTGTTTAAACAACGTTCGATCCTAAAACTGTTAATTGAACACAGGCAAAGTGTTAATTTCGTCAGGATTAGGCGAAAGGAAATTCTCTGATCGAGTGAATCATCTGGTTATCTCCACGTGCTGGAGGTTCTTTCGATCAAGTAGACGACTTTCGACTCAACGGAATAATAATTCGAGGCGTGCAGAGGAACGCAGGCGTCGATGTCGTTGCCAGAAGAACGGATTTGCAGTTGGCAGAGAACCGAGAGACAACTTCCTGAGAAAGTTTCTCGAGCGACCGGCCACCCATCTATCTCTTCTCCATTCGACTACTCTCTTATCTTTGTCTCTTTCCATTCGGCCTTATCGCCTTTGCTGCTTTCGTCCGGAAGCTCAAAGAGGGTACGAACGTGCCTGGAAAAATTCCTTGGAAACCGGCCCTCCCCGCGTTGCGAGAAGCCTCTTCGCTTGCCCTCGGCTTCCGAAAATGGACATCCTCGAGATAATGCTTTCCTCTTGGATAGACTTCCTTCTGTTCGATCAACTTCTCTTGATTACATGATTGGTTGCGTTTCATTCGACCAACAATCGAATAATTCAATTGATTCGGTTACTTGTGATCGGACGAACCTGATGAAATTGTAGGTAACTGATAGAACAGTCCCTGGCCACCGAATTAAGATCACGTACGAAATATTCACTTTTATATCTGTAACATTATGACATATATGGAAAATTCTCTTAGGTCCCGCAAAATTATTACTAAATACGTTGATAACGATATATACATAGCAATTTGTTACTATCGTGATAAATTGTGTGGGTGATGAGTGATAAATGGATGAATAATGTATTATTAAACTTATGTTTGAGTTAAGAATATATTAGCAAAGTTTGATGGTAAAAAACTGGGTAAAACTACCCTATATATTACAATGGCTTTTTGTGACTAGAAATAAAGAACATTTTGGCACAGTATTTCAAATTATTCTTTTGTGTATTTAACATTAAAATATTCCATGAAAAATAAAATTCTATATTTAATCGAGAGTACAATTTCGCCCATTAAAATCGTATTATGACACCAGCAAAAGATAGTTTCGTATCATGAATGAACTGCTCCGCTTGCAAGCGAAGTTTCATAATCTTCTGAATTTCCGGTTTCCCTAACTTCCCTTGTTAAGTGTGACACGAGTATCTAAGTTATAAACAATGACTACTGTACTGTGCATTTATTAAGGCGATTCTGCTATATAAAGTAACAGAATCATGTTCAGTTAATTAATCACTGTCATTTCGTTATTATCGTGACACAGTGTGATTTGAGAATTTGGAAATTTAAAAATTTGAAAATTCGGTCGTTGTCACACGTGGATATTTTAGAAATTGGAGATTTATAAACTTGACCACAAAATTAATTACTAAAGTCGTACATTTCAAAATTGGTAAATTTAGGGATTCGGGAGTTTAGCTATTTGGGATCTGTGAAAATTGGAATTTAAGGATTTAGGAATGGATAGATTTGAAATTATGGGATTTAAGGATTTGCAAATGCAGAAAACAGAAATATTAAGAATGTAAAAATTGGGGAAATTGAAAATATATTCGATAATTAAATGTTTTAACATTAAAACTTTTTTTAATTTAGAAGAGATATTGAAAATATGGGAATTCAGAAAGTTGTGAAATTGTGAATTTGAAGATTCGGAAATTTGGGTATATTTCATCGTGAGCATTTGAAATATTCGATAACTGATTCTTCTGAAATATGCGGATTTGCGTATTTGGATAATAAAAAACTTGGAAATGTCGAAAGTTATAAAGCTGCAAGATTAGAAAGTCGGATGCTTGGAAAAAAATTCCGAAGAGACGAGAATTAATCTTGCATGATGAAAAATAATTCCAATGTGTTGGAAATTAACTACAATGAACTGAAAATTAATTGCAAGGATTGACAATTAACTCCGATTGGTTGGAAATTAATCTTGGTGGTTAGAAATGACCACGAAAAGCTTGGAAAATAATCGCGGCATTTGGAAATTCACTTCGCAAGGTTGGAAATTAATCTTGACGGTTGGAAATTAGCAGGGAAAGGTTGGAAATTAATTTCGGTATTGGGAAACTACCTTTGCAGGGTTGGAAATTAATCCTGACAGTTGGAAATTAGCACGGAAAGGTTGGAAATTAATTTCGGTACTGGCCAATTAACTTTGCACGGTTGGAAATTTATCTTCTCAGTTGGAAATTGAGCTGGGAAGGTTGGAAATTAATCTTGGTGGTTGGAAATTAGCACGGGAATGTTGGAAATTAATTTCGGTATTGGGAAACTACCTTTGCAAGATTGGAAATTAATCCTGACGGTTGGAAATTAGCCGGGAAAGGTTGGAAATTAATTTCGGTATTGGGAAACTACCTTTGCAAGGTTGGAAATTAATCCTGACAGTTGGAAATTAGCACGGAAAGGTTGGAAATTAATTTCGGCATGGGGAAATTAACTTCGCAAGGTTGGAAATTAATCTTGACGGTTGGAAATTAGCACGGAAAGGTTGGAAATTAATTTCGGCATGGGGAAATTAACTTGGAAAGGTTGGAAATTAATCTTGACGGTTGGAGATTAGCACGGAAAGTTTGGAAATTAATTTCGGCACTGGGAAATTAACTTGGAAAGGTTGGAAATTAATCTTGACGGTTGGAAATTAGCACGGGAAGGTTGGAAATTAATTTCGGCATGGGGAAATTAATCTTGACGGTTGGAAATTAGCACGGGAAGGTTGGAAATTAATTTCGGCATGGGGAAATTAATCTTGACGGTTGGAAATTAGCACGGAATGGTTGGAAATTAATTTCGGCATGGGGAAATTAACTTGGAAAGGTTGGAAATTAATCTTGACGGTTGGAAATTAGCACGGGAAGGTTGGAAATTAATTTCGGCATGGGGAAATTAATCTTGACGGTCGGAAATTAGCACGGAAGGGTTGGAAATTAATTTCGGCATGGGGAAATTAACTTTGCACGGTTGGAAATTTATCTTGTCAGTTGAGAATTGACCCGGGAAGGTTGGAAATTAATCTTGATGGCTGGAAATTAACACGGGAAGGTTGGAAATTAATTGTGGCATTGGGAAATTAATTTCTCAAGGTTGGAAATTAATCTTGGTGGTTGGAAATTAGCACGGAAAGGTTGGAAATTAATTTCGGCACTGGGAAATTAATTTTGCACGGTTGGAAATTTATCTTCTCAGTTGGAAATTGACCCGGGAAGGTATGAAATTAATCTTGGTGGTTGGAAATTAATAATTCGTTATTTCCTTAATTCGCGAATTCCGTTATTCTCTAATTCCTTAATTCCTTAATTCCTGAATTCCCGAATTCCCTAAATCCCCAATTCCATACTCCCCAAAATCCACAAATCCCTTTTTTTTATGGTCCCTATTGATCAAAATATGAAAATGGTCACCTAAATTCACAGATATTTTCGGCGGTAGGAACTATTATCTCGGACGGTCACGAACGTCTAATAATCCAAAAACAGTGACAATCTACAATTGTCTCGAGAGTGAGTAAAATAGTTCTTTTTTCTCGAAATATTACGCTGGAATTGTTCTGCTGGAATCATACTTGTGGCTCTTGAATAGTTCAATAGTACATATTGAAAAATTAACTGCAATATTGGAATTGCCAAACAAATATAATAATCCTGCGCACACATCAAAATGTGCGGCAGATCGCATGCATGTAAACCTAGCTTTAGCTAACCTTGCTCTCCACACTCACCGACGCTACACTCAAAACCAAAAAGTGTTTCCGTTTTCTTTAATACGTTCACTTATATGTTCTGTTACTACGCAAAATAGAATGTTTTGATTTCACAATCAATACATGTTCCACAGCAGATATTATATTATTTTTTCTAATACATACCGATGTATGTATTTATATTTGGCTGTTTAAAAAAATAATTTATCACATCGGGAAAAATAGTTCTTAACTCCAGAGAGGTTGCCGACCCCTGGGATAGGGAAGCCACTGGTGGCTTCTTTAACTTTGGGTCGGCATCCTACTCGCCAATTCCTGGGTTGACTGCTATGGATGGTAGCGACATAACAAGTGTCTACTGCGTCTATACCAATACCTGTCTTTACATCGTCGTCAATCAATAAATACAAAGAATATATATCTGCTTCCACGTCAGGTAATCACGACTACCACTGTTTCCAATTAAAATAGTCAAAGAAGTTCCGTGAATGAACAAGCACCGAGAAGCAAAAGGGGATCGTGAATTTCTCGAAAGCGGACGAAGCGGTACAGAATAGGTGTCAACAAAAGAAAGAAAAGTAAAATACGAGGCAGAATGTTTGAACTAGAGGGTGGTTCGAGAGTGAAAAACAATGGGTGAAAATCAAAGAATACGAGATGAAAAAGGACGGAGCTGAAGAGAGACAGAAAAGATTGAATTAATTGCTAGCTCCGGTTACCTGAGATCCGATCAAATGCAATCAACAAAATGTTTCCAGACTTCAATATAGTCTGCTTCCCTTCGAACTAACATTTTAGAAACTCTTTTATACGTCGATTTAGACAACTTGATTAAATACGTCGTCTTAATTTGTTAAATTGTTTATTTTTGTTGTGTGCAGAGAATAGACAGAGTTTGTAATACGTATTTTTTCACCTTCGTTGAAATCTTTGATTTTAGTATTGTAAGAGTAAATATGTATCTATAATTAATCTGATTTAAAGGGTGAATGAGGCAAAGTATGATTGTTACAGGTGAGTGGCCTTGAAATGGCTTCGATATAGCAGAAAAATGAACGAATAGACGAAATGGTAAACGGATTGCAAGTGTATGGAATAAAGTTCGAATTATATTGAAATATTTATTGCACCTAAGTTACATTATTCTCGTTAAAAAGTTGTATTATTACTTTCTTTTTTGTTACACTGCTATAATTTTACTATTTCGGTTTTATTTTATTTTAATTGTAGTAATAGTAAAATGAGATATCTTTACTGATTGCAAATAAAATTAATTTATTCCTGATGTTTGGAGATTTGAGACTATAATTGAAATTTTTGAGGTTTGAATTTTTGTGGTGTTTGGAGCTTCTGAGAATTCGGAATGTTGAAATTTGGAGATTTCGGTACTTTAAAATTTTTTAACATCAAGATTTTAAGATTTTGGAGCTTTGAGACTTTGGAATGTTACGAATTTTTAGATTTTTGAATCATTGGAATATTTTGGATTTTTGGGTATTGCCGTATTTGGGGATTTGGAATTTAAGGATCTCTGAACTTTGTGATTTTGGTTTTTTAGAATTTTGAAATTCTAAAATTTCGGATTACTGAATTTTGTATTTTGTATTTTGGATTTTCGGATTTTGAGACTTTGAAATTTCCGAACGTTGGTATTTGAAAATGCATGTAATTACAATTTTCTATAGAAATAAATCCCGATTGGCTAACAGAGCATTAATATAACAATACTGATTTATAATTATTAAACTTGATAGATTCTACAGATTATATCAGTGAACATTTCACGCATCAAATCTTCATGAATTCAATCAGTAATTATTCACCATTTTACTGTAATATATTTATACATTATTGAAATTGTTATTATTTATTGATAATCAGATAATTTTCGGTAATTCAGACATAAACAGTAGATTTATAACTTTCTCTTTTCCTTTTAATGAATATATGTATCGATTATACGTCTGTATATGTTTTCGACTACATTTCGTTTTATAAGCCTACGATTTCGACAGTTGGATATGTCACGTGATTATCCGAACAGCACCGAAGAAAGACGGAGTTATCCGATTTACTAGTACTCGTCTTCTCAAAACGCCTCGTAAATAATACACATTTAAATATAGTATTTAAACAATAAATACTGTAATGTATATAATATATTAAGGAGTGCTATAAAATACCAGTACCACGTTAATATTTTTTTCTGTACAATTATACAGCTCGTTTCCATATTGCGAAGCGGTACTTGTTTGATTATTACTAGAAATGTACAAAGTTGAATATCAGTCGACTAATTAACCATGAAATGCAAGTTCCAGGTAATATAAGAAATGCCTTTGCTTATACTTCAAAGGCTCTCGTTCTCGGTGGAGTAAATAAATGTCGAGCAAACATAGTAATGCATAAATTGCTTCATTTCTTAAGGACCTCTTTGCCTTGCGATCTTATTGGACCTAGTAAGGTTAATTTTATCGATAACCATCTACTTATTCGAAAAATATTTGCTCAAAACGAATATAAGCTGCACAATTAATTAAACTCATTAATTATAAATTTACAAACTATCGAGCTAATTATTGCGTAACATAGTGATATAATATAACATTATAACCTCTAAAATATTGTTAAAAAAAATTGTATTCTTTTTTATTTAAAGCGTCGATGCCTTACTAGTCACAAGTTAGTTGAAAATATTTATTAGTTAGAAATTACTTTTGCATATTTATTTGACTTAAAATTACTAGTATTAATTTTATAGGAATTAACTGGCTATTTTACTGATTTTCTATTAATAGGTATTAATTTGCTATTTTCACTGAATTATTTATTTCATGTACAGTACTTTATTTTTACTCTATATTTTACTTTATATACTTTATTATTATTCTTAATACTTTAAAATTAACTACTCTACTTAAATAATTGTATCTATTCATCTTTCACCATTATATCATGTTCATTGTATTTCTATAGATTGTTAAGTTGGAACAATAATTTTTTAGAATTAGTACTTTCAACAAACTATTAATTTGCATTTTTCATACTGTTAATTATTTAAAAATAGAAAATATATATTTTCAAAAATCTAAGTAGCAAAAATTTCTTTTCAAATTTAATATATTGCTACTGAAATTACAATCTTTATATCACTCTAAATTATTCTGTATTATTCAAAATGCACATACTGCATTATAAATCATTTTTACTACATAGAAATTTAATAAACATTCACTACATCATCAGTATCATATTATCACCATTGTTATAAATACAATATATATTAAAAAAAAAGATTTAGCACTTAACACATGTGAAACATGATTTGTTTACATAAATTATTACATGCACTATAAAGGGTGGTCCAACAAAATGTACACATTTTATCATATAACTTAATAAATAAAATGAACGTAAATTAAATTGATAGTATGTCAATCAATTTTAAACAACAAATGCCAAAAATAGTCATCATCACTAATATCATTTATTACTTTTGCTATCATTCTTATGTTTGACATTAATATTCATATCAATTATATACATTTATTTCTTAATAATATATATTATTACAGTAGTAATTTTATTCGTAGTATGAAAATGATTCACGTGATTGCAAATGGAAAGCTTACCGTACAATATTGAATTTTGTTAATCCTCATTTATTTCAACTGAAACGTTTTAACGCGACATTACGTCTGTAACAGAAACTTTGATGTGTAGATAAAAGATGGAATAAATAATAATATTATTTCCGAATTAAAATTAAAATTTATCGATAAACCGTGTGGCAAGAGAAACACGAGGTTTACACAGAATTAAATACACTGAACTTTATTCCTGAATTAATACTAACGTTGCACGTGTATGGATCGAAACTTCAATTTTCATTAAAATTCATTTTCCCGGCTGCGATAATATTTTCACAGGTGCACGATACCCAATACCTCTCTACATAAACAAAATGTTATGGTCGAAGCAGGGAATTAGAAGTTGAAGGCATATAAACAGCGCAACGAATTTCGCGTTTCGATAAATATGTTTGACAACTATATAAATAAAAATCAATGAACGAGGGAAATTCGAACTGAAATCGTTATGATTTCACTGAAGTTGCTTATTTATTGATAAAATAGTAGCTTCTGATGCTACATAATTTTATAACTTACATATTGATCCTCATGATGCTATCAACTAACCTATAACATTTCGATAAGCATGTTTGTAAACTATATAAATAAAAATTAATGCAGAAATAAAATTCGAACGAAAATTGTTACGATTTTATTGTAATTGATTATTTATGGATATAACAATAAACTTCTGATGTTACACATATTTTATAACTGGCGCGATGATCCTCCAGATGTCATAAATTAACCTATAAAGTTTCGATATACATGTACATAAAAATGTGAATAAAAATCATCAATGAACAAATAATACTCGAATTAAAATCGTTATATATAACATTTCCAATATTATTATTATTGCTTGCACAATGTTGAGCTAAACTAATTTAAATGCTTGACACAATGCATATAAATATCCTCTATTTGTTGCAATCGATTTTGCAAGAATGGTATTTTGAAAAATAACAGAATATTTCATATTGCGATACTTTTTTCGACAATTTTTCTAACAAATACAGTAATTGTTCTCACAGTGTAACGCAAATTGGAACCGAAAATACCGGCGGCAAAAATTTCTCGCTGCCTCCGAAAAGGTTGAAATGTATTCAGTTTACTACTCAACGAATAAACAGGTTTTATTAATAGCTGTTGGGTATTTGTATTAAATGAAACAGAAATAATTTAGCGCATTACGAAGTCAATTATACGTTTTTCCGAAAATTATTTTATCTTATAACTTAATCGTCGCTCGTTGTTTATTACAAAGTTATTAACATAAAAATATTTGGGAAATATGCATCTAAAATATTAATCTAAACTTACCCAATCTAGCGGGTTTTATAGTTCATAGTATTCATTACCTGAAATTTATTTTTAATTATATTATAAAATATGTTAAGTCAGGTTGGAATAATATTCCTCAGATTACACGGCCACAAATTCAAAACGATCAAAATCTGTTCAGTCTGATTTATAAATTCAGCCTACATCCCCCTAGACGTGGTCCCAAATATTAAACCTCTGCTAAAATCGTCAAATTGCCAGATTACAAATCTTGATTTTTATAAATCCTTTATGGTTAATAACTTTTTAAGAAACAATAAGCAATGATTAAGTTATAAGGAAAAGTTCCTCTGAAACATGTCCTTAATAATATGTATCAAGGTGATTAGGGCTAGGTCCCTTTCTGTCAATATTTACCTTAAATAATTATGAAAGGTGTTAGAGTAAAATCACCCCATGTTTTGTATCTAATATGCATTTTATTGTTGGCCAAGTGCTTAGCTAACAGAAGTAAACAAGAATCAGTATTCCTTCTCTGTTCGAACAAAAGTTCTATCGTCTTTCTCATAACCTCACATTTCCTTCGATTGGACGCCTATCATCAGTACATAATATACAAAATCAATGACGACAGACGTTACGATCGCGTTTCTTTCCGCCAAATCTGCGTGCACGTGTACAATATAAATATTTCACGGTTATATGTGTTTCAAAAAAGTGGTACGCAGTGAAAGTTACGAACAAGCTTTACTATTCTGCAATTTACAACTTCGTATTTTTCGAGATGTAAACAATTACAAATTAGATATTGAAATTCTCGGACAACCAATTGCAAAATGGTAAAGGACTCTTGGTCTTGTATTTATCCAGTTTTCGTGCATGTACAATGTTTAATAACTTTTTAACGACCAATGAAAGACAATTAAGTTAAGTTTAAATTGAGTCAAGTTTTTCGTTATAAGATTACGTAGAATTCCTGATTTTCGCAGATACTTTATTCATAATAACTTTATAAGAAACAATGAACAATTAAGTTGGGGAAAAATTCCTCAGGACGCGTCCTTAATAATATATGTCAAAGTCATTGGAACTGAGTCTCTTTTTGTCAGCATTTAAAATATTTGTGCTATAAGTCGTCGATACATGTTTCACTTTGTTATCCAATGTATGAGACATTCTATCACCCATGTGTCGAAATGGTAATAACGTTGAAGCATTAATAATTCGAACAAAGACGTCTTCTACTGGATGAGATGCGTGAAATAGTTGTTTTATTTGACCTCGACTGTAGAGCGTATAACACTTCATATTTCGCCTTTGACAATGAAGAAGTGCCCAAACGCGCTTTCAATATGATATATTTAGTTAATGGCTCGTGCATGAACGGATTACTCATAAATTTCTGAAAATGGAGTCATCCGTTATGGGCTAGAGACACACTTCTCTCAAATAATAATCACTATCATCACTTTACAGTGCACCATATGCGTCATACTTTAGTATTCTTGCTTTATCTACTTAGTGTCTGTCAAGTTTACACAATTTCTCCATAATATGAAGTTCTATGATGCAAATATAGAACAAATACGTTACAAATGATTTTGCAATTATATTTTTTAATCGATGTATATATTAATTGTGTAATATACACTGTTCAAAAGAAATTGGCGTAGGAAAATTTTAGTCAGAAATTGGCCAAATTTGTCTGACGGTAACTCCGTGAAAAATCATCGCAAAATTTTGTTCTTTTTTTTAAATTAAAGCTTGAAATCTCTACTTTAAGATACTGTAGTTCGATTTTAAGTTTGATGCATCCCTACCACTATAACACCATAAATGTAAGGGTATGTTTGTTGTATTGAAAATTACAAAGTTTGACGAAATACATGGACTTGCCACATTTTTTTTCGGAGATTCTGTTTGCAGGAGCATAAAGTACGAACCTTCATCTTCAATTTCCAGTAAGTGAAAAGTCGCTGCCCATTTTTTCCGCAAAGATACAGCACTTTAAAGTAACCTTTGCATTTATGGCATATACCGCCGGCATTGGCATTACGCAATGTACACCACGAGATTTACGAGGCCTAAAATTTTTCTATGCCATATTTCTTTTGAGCAGTGTATGATGAGTGATCAGATATACTCATATCTGACAAAAGATCAGATGTAATCATACATGACAAAAGACCAGTTGTGATCATACATGATAAAAGATCAGATGTAATCATACATGACAAAAGACCAGATGCAATACTACAAGACAAAATCAAATATAATAATACATAAAAGCATAATAATACAGGATACACACAATCAACAGTAAAAATTACAAACAAAGTTGGTAGTACTTACAGCTAATTGTACACTAGTACAAAATTTAAAATGCATGTGGCATTGCAAGAAGTTGCAGTTCGTTACGAGGTCCAGAGCTAATAGAGAAAAAGAACTCCAAGCTTTCACGACTTTCCAGAGCGTGTTAATCCGATCGTTAAGGATTTGAAAATTCGTACCAAAGTGGTTTCAACCTCAAATTACATCGTGGATGAACTTCGCCACTGGAAGGCACGAAGAAAGAACTTGTGCAGTCGGTCCCATTCCACAACTCATAGCTGCATTATAAACTACACAAGTGGAAAACTCTGCTATCATTCTGCATCTGGAAGATTTTGACGTAGAGTCTAACAAACCATGTTTAAGGCAGCGAACATCTTTGCTATAACATCGACATTTGGAAAGTTTGCAACTGTACATTTTGAAGCTTCGTTAAAAGAAGTTTGTCTCGACGCTCATCAAATGCTCGTTTAAATTTTTTGTAAGTTGACTGTGAGCATTATATGAGACTTGGCTGGTACAACTGAGAAAGAAAACTAGTACTTTCGGTTATGTACTAGGTGTGGCTATTAAATAACGAAACTGACGTTGCTACAGAAGTAGCATGCGTCAAACACCAGAGACCCACAGTTTTTTAGCGTGAAGTCTTCAGTTTCGAATGCAATATCTCCCGTTTCTATAAACAAATCCGTATAGCTGTAAACTACATTTTCGTTAGAGTTGTTTTTTTGTTCCGCAGGAAAAAATGTTAAGTGTAACGATAGAGCAACGAATTGTGAAATTTCACATGAAACTTGGAAAAACCGCTACTGAAACTTATAATTTATTGGAAATTGTGTATGGCAATGAATGTTTATCGCGTGTACGTGTTTTTGAATGGTTTAAGCGTTTTCAAGATGACCGAGAGGACGTTGAAGATGATTCACGCCTGGGTCGCCATCCCACGTCAAAAACGGATGACAATATCGAAAAAATCGGTAATCTGGTTCGACGTGACCGTCGGTTAAGTATTCGTGCGATTGCTGAAACTATAGGAATTGACAAGGAATCCGAATTGTGGAAGGAAAGCCATGGGTTCTCCACCAAGACAAAGCGCCGGTACATTTCGCATTGTCTGTCAAGAGATTTCTAGCCAAGTATCCCAGTGTTAGACCATCCGCCTTATTCGCTGAATCTTGCGCCGTGCGACTTCTATTTGCTTCCTAAGGTGAAATCTGCATTAAACGGAACAAAATTTGAGTCCGTTGAAGCTATAAAAGAGAAAGCGGCACGCGTCCTATAGGAGCTGTCAGAAGAACACTTCCAGCACTGCTTCAAACAATGGAAGATTCGCATGGAGCGTTATAGGGATAGAGAAGGAGTGTATATTGAAGGTGATATCAAGTAAAAAGGAATGAAATCAAAATAAAATGTTTTACAGCGTCAGTCTCGTTATTTAATAGCCGCACCTCGTATAAAAGTACGTGCGCCGTATTATTCGAGGATGTGGTATTAAACTGTTTACTTGACAATTCGTTACAATAAATCATTTTCATTCAGACTGTATAATTCCATAATCAAATTCCAATACTAATTTAGTTCACTCGAGTGGGCGCTGCAGTCGTAATGTCTCATTATCCGCCATATTTTTCCTGTACGAAGATAGAACGTTTCAGGTTAGGTAAGGTTATGTTAGGTCAAGACCGAAAACAGGTGGTAAAAAGCTGCTCTCTACACTTATTCTTGATCAGGAGAAAACTATGATGCATCGGAGTATACACAAGGTTAATGTTACATAAAACATTCTGCACTTTTCGTTAAATTAATCATTCTGTACCTGAAAGGTAGATTATCCCAACTTCGTTTTTGTTTTTAAAGACAGCAGGAAAACAGGAACGCTTACATGTTTTTTGTGTAAAAATCGATGAAATAGGAAGAAAGGAAAAATGTACTTATGTTAGGTTGGCATTTAGGTATAAAAATAATATTTTATGGAGTATTGTATGAAAGAAAAAGAAAATTCTGAGTAATTAAGAAAATGTTAAATTTTTCTTTTTATGAAAAAAAAATCATATTTGATTACCGAGTATTTTTGTTTTTATAATTAATTTTTTTGTTATCTGCATAATGTTTATGATATCTTGCACAATGCAATTTAACAATTTGTAAAAGTTTAAGAGTTTAGTACCTCATTAATCAAGAAATAATTAAAGTACAATTAGTAATTAAATGTATTTTAATTGAAAATAACATTCTATTTGATAACTAAATAATTTCCAAACTGAAAATTAAATTTTATGGTTTATTTAAACAATTTAAAAATTCAAGCTTGACTTGTATTAAAATTAACGATGAACTTTGAACCTCCTGAAATTAACTATTAAAATATAATTTTCAAGTCAATAAAAAATTAACTCACATGTTAGAGTTTATTTTTTAACCAAATTTTGTATAAATAAAAATTAGTTTTAATTATTAATTGTAATCTTTTTAAATTCATAATTAGAACACAATTTTTAACCATAAATTGATAATTACAGTAATTTTTATGTGATTACAGTAAAATTATTTTAATTTTCATTTAATTACAGTAAATTTTTAAAACTAAAATTTAATTCATTAGTTATAAGATGGATTGAGATTCAGGTAGAGTTAGATTAGACGATCAAATTCTTTAACATTGTAGTTAGTTTAATAATTTAATTTAAAAAGCAAGAAATTAAATTTCAATTTTCAGTCTAGAGTATTGTGCCAACCAATTTTTAATTAATAACAGAATTTTAATTGTGAATTTGAAAAAATTGCAATTGAAAATTAAAATTCAATCATACAAGATTCACTCGCAAAATAAATTTTAATCCTTGATTGCTTTCGATTATATTAAGGATTAAATTGTAATCCTTAACTGAAAGGAATTTCAATTAATATGCCAAAACTGAAAATTTGATTAATTAAATTTTGTTATTCATAAAATATGTGTTATTTATTATTTTTGCAATATTTCGTTATTATTATTATTATTCAAAATGTTTAATTACATAATATGAACATCTTTAAATAAAAAAAAAATTTCTAATAATAGAGGTAATATTTGAGGAATATATTTATTGATACATTGATGTGTTTTTATTAGAGATTATTTAATCACGTTGTAAATTCTAGCTTGATTCATCAATCTACAAGATATAAATATAGCGGTGTACACTAAAATGCAACATGGCGGAAAATAAGCGAATCTCGAAGTTCTGCCGCAACTCCTGTATTTTCCGTTACAACTGAAATCGAGATTCTCTAATTTGATTATAATTGATATGATGCTGCAAAATGGTGTTGATATTTATATGTAAAATGGTTTAAAATTGGGCACTGTCACGAAATCCTTAAGGTGTCAAAAGACCTCATGGTAGAAATAAGCATATGCACATTTTTAGATCTAGGATGAGCTGAAAGAAAATGATATCGCTGAATTAATTTAACTATTGTATGAAAAGTCAAAATATTAATTGTGCAGAAATGATTCAACTTAGAGAATAATTTTAAGTTAAAATTTGGAAGGTGTTTCTTGACACCACTTGGTAGAAATAATATTAACATCATTGTATTGGAAATTATAAATTTTCTTACAGAGCAGACCAAATGCTGATCAAGGTATCTATTAAGTTCGAAAGTAGCCTTATTAGACAATGAAATTCGTCACACGAATTTTCGATGCAAAGCTTTGAATCAAATTGCCTGTACTTCCATTACATCCGTGGATCTATTAGTTAATTTGCATCAATTGCATTAATTATACTATCAGTGTATATCTTCAATTTATTTCACATTGTGCGTATAAATTTCAATTAACCTCTTCCATAATTGATGATTTGTTCCATCGAAGCGATGAATGTGATATGACTTTGGTATCAACCATTTTGAATACGCACTAACACATTTTCACTGTAAGTAATATCGTTATAATTGATACTACCAATTCGTATTATAATTATTAGCATTGTTGACCGGCATATGGACAGAAGCTACCCTATGTCACCGATTATTATTACTTAATCGAATATGAAAATGAAATAACCTAAGCGAACTTCAATATACTTTATTGGTACATAATAAATTGTAATGAAGCTCTGTATATGTATATACATAACATTTAATCATTTTTGTGGCATGATAAACTGTATTGCAGTTAGATATAACTTTATTGTCACGATCTGTCATTAAAATATTTGTTGAAATATTTGTAATACCAGAACTGTTATCAAACACTGTTATGAAAATTCAAAAATCAATAAAAGTAATCCTGTTATAATGAAGCGAACAATATAATATGAAGAAAGTATAAAATATGACAATATTGATGAAGAAAGTATTTACAATATCCACTATTCTGAGTTTTAATAATTGAAATAATTAAAGCAAGTACAAACACGAGTTACGAGGAGAAATCAGAAAGTGAAGGGATTATTTTCATTTCAGCAGGGCTCAGTAGAATCAAACTTGTGGCTCTTGAGTAGTTTAATAGTACATATTGAAAAATTAACTGCAATATTGCAATTGTCAAACAAATATAATAACTCTGCGCACACATCAAAATGCGCGGCAGATCGCATGCATGTAAACCTAGCTTTGGCTAACCCTGCTCTCCACACTCACTGATGCCGCACTCAAAACCAAAAAGTGTTTCCGTTTTCTTTAATACGTTCACTTATATGTTCTGTTACTACGCAAAATAGAATGTTTTGATTTCGCAATCAATACGTGTTCCACAGCAGATATTATATTATTCTTTCTAATACATACCGATGTATGTACTTATATTTGGCTCTTTAAAAAAATAATTTATCACATCGGGAAAAAATGACTCTTAACTCCTGGAAAGTTGCCGACCCCTGATCTATACCCTATAATTTCCACTGTCACAAATTATAGACTAATACAAAGTCTCTAAAATTTTGTATCAACCACCGTTATTATCACTTGTGTTGGTGAATTCTTATCGATGAAAACACCGTGAATGATTTCAATATAACCTCAAACAGAATATGTAAGGACCCCACCAACGATCTGCAGTTTAACCCCTTGCACTATTTGCGTCGTCACTATTTCGTGACGCACTGGTACTTCAGTTGGGATTAATTTTACTCGAATTTTGAATATGCTTCCATTTAGAGTTCAAGTCCAATTATAATTTGCTTAGTCAACGATTGCATAATACCATGTTGTCATAACATTTCAACATTCTTTGTCTGTTTCAATATTGTAGCTGTGTTTAGTTACTTCTGACTGACGCACCTGACAAATAGGTCATAGTGCAAGGGGTTAATAGGCTAAGGATTATGGAAAGGTTGCCGACCCCTGTCTTAGGCAGTTCACATATCATCCCCAATTTATTTATTTTTCTACTTCAGCTCAAATTTAAATATAAGTGACCATCAAACGTCCGTAAACCTAGTATTAAATATATTTAGTTATAAATATAGTTATAATAATAAAACTAATTCAGTTATGAATTAATAGTAATTTTTTAATTAACTTCATCGTTTGTCGTTCAATTTACAGTTCGATTATGTAAATAAAAATCTAATACATGTATCAATTTAGAATGAAATACTCATCACTTCTTGTCATCACGCAAATTTGAGTGAGTTAAAATGTAAGGCGATAAAAAATTATTTTATAATGAGATTTTAATGAATTTGTTTACATCTTGCTTTGAGCATAAAACTCTATAACGGTTTCCCATTAAAATTTCTCATGTATCTTTATCGGCTTCCGAGATAGTACGGATCGAAACTTAAGAGGGTGGTTTCACCTCATAAACTCGCTTCTCAGCCGGCAAAAAATATGTGTCTCTTATTTTTCTTTGCTTAACAAACGCACGAAGTTTCATCAAAATCACAGGAAATGTCATTTCTTATACATCAACGTTAGCCTGACAGCGTTTCATCATTGCGATTGTAAATTCACTTGAAAAAATAAATTAAAATTATCTGAAACCAATTTTATTGTATTCTTAGTACCGTATTATTTATAAAGAAAAAGGTTTCGATTTTTTGAAGCCTCGAAGGTAGCTTAATCCCCTTTTAAACGCAATTTTTAGTTATAATTTCGTGCAGAAGGTTAAAAGCATTAAAAAGCATTTTTTGTTTAATTGCCAGTTTTAAATGACCTTCAAAATGTCTATTCTGATATTAATATTGTTCAATAATGTAAGTTCCTAAATAGTAACTTGCAATAGTTACTGAAATTAAATAGTTTTGATTTTATACGTCGTTTTATTACAATCATTGCTTAAGTGACTGCCATTACCTACTTTTACCCTGTTATTCTACTCTTAAAATATTTAACCCTAAATTCAAAATTCTAATTTTTTTAAAAGTACAAAAGAGCTCCAAGAATTTTATTATAAAACAAGAACAAATTCATTACGTGCTAAAAAGATTACAGGTATGGGCAAATTTCACGTTGTAGAATATATAGGTTTGATGAAACGTTAAATTGTTTAGTGAAACTATGTTTGTGCACAAACATTCGTGCATAGTTTGTAAATCAACCAGCACTAGCCACTGTACAGTGCGTCCGCTACATAAATTAGCGTGGAACGGACATTTAGTGTTATGCAATCTGTTCCCAATGAACTAAAGACAAGTACTAATGAATGTAGTTCGAAATGTATATTACTCCTAAAACTATACATGTAAACTCTCGACTCTGAGCGTACATGCAATAGCTTTTGGTTTTGTTCAATTTTCCTTTCACTGTTAGTAAAACAACAGGTATATAGAAATGACAACTAGCTTCCTCTTTCATATTCCACTTTTGTTCCTTTAAATAATTCTGATCGAACAAGTGATTTAACTTTCATATTTAAAAATATATCTTCAGATTCTGTTTTCAAGATTCTTCTTTCATTACCAATATTTCTATAAGATGTGATATAATAAAATTCTATGGAAATGAGGACTTTATTGGAGTGGCATTATTACCAGAGAAGTATTTTTATTTTCTTATTATCTACCAACTTCACTTTATAATCTTCATTGGAATGAGCCATATTTTCTTTTTATAAAATAAACAATTCATAATCAATTTTCAAACAATAGTGGAATTGTGAAGGGTTTTGTGCACCGATATTAAAACAAGAATCGTGTCGACTTTGTCGAGTATATATATAGAAAGTAAACTAGAACTTACTTGCAAGCTGATAATAGAAATCAGCAATACCTAACACATCCTCATATTGAGGTTACCTATATTACCAATTTGCAGTTTCTCAGTATTGTCATTATTACTAAAAATCAGAACTAGATCAGAGTAGAGATACCAGAGGCGACACTCTCTGTCAGCACCTTTGATCTCTCGAAAACGCTGTCTCTTTAAATTGATTGTACAAACGAGCGGGAAATTTAAATCAAGCAAATCTACTTTCATGTCAAATTCTAATAATTTGAAATATATTTGTAATAAATTTTCTGTATATTGCTAATATTGTCTTTCGAGGTATTTGCATCAATTTTACGACGTTGAAAAGTTGAAAAAGAAAAGAATATACGAAAATGATTACTCTACAAAATATATTTGAAGAATATATATCACGGAAATGATTATTACAAATAACTTATAAGAAAATGAAAAACTATATATCACAAGAAATTACAGATGAATGTGTTACAGAGATATGACAAAATATTTATTATAAATAAATTACTGGTGTTCGGTCGCAAACTCCAACCTTTACCGCAACTAAGGAATGTATTACAGGGTTTGAGTAGTTCAACGCGTAGACCACCGTCAATAGCTATATACACAGTATGTCCGAAAACGGAACTTTTTAAATAAAAAAAAAAAGTATTAGTTATTTTGCCAAAATTAATTTTTTTTATTCAAAATACATTCCTTCCGCATCAATACACCGCTGGGCACGCTCAGGCAATGTTAACATAGATTTTTTTATGTCGTTTTGCGGAATCGCTTCAATCACCCTTGTCACAGCTGCTTGGACTTGTGTAACAGTGTCATAAAACGTTCCTTTCATGGCTAATTTCAATTTTGGAAAAAGGAAGTAATCGCATGGAGATAAGTCAGGCGAATATGGAGGATGTTGGAGCACACAGACTTGTTTTTTCGCCAAAAATTCACGAACTGCGACAGTTCTGTGACATGACGCATTATCATGCAACAGAAACCAACTCCCTGGCGCTCGATATTCGGGCCTCACACGAACGATTCTTTTCCACAAACGTTCCATAACACCCAGATAATATTCGCCATTAACATTTTGTCCCTGTGGAACGAATTCCCGAAGTATAATACCTTTAGAATCGTTTAGAATTTAGAAAAACCCAAAACCTGGCTTTGGGTCGTCTTCCAAAGTATCACGACCGTCCTGGAATCGCTTATACCACTCGAACACACGTGTACGGGATAAACACTCGTCGCTATAAACATTTTTCATTAATTCAAATGTTTCTGTAAAAGTTTCACCGAGCTTTACCGAGCAGAATTTAATATTCGCTCTTTGCTCCATCGTGATTTTGTGACACGGTGACGAAAGGTTCTGTCGCTTTAAACGCTATAAGTTTACAATTCGTTGCTTGATTCCAATAACGATTGTTTTGTTTTGTAGGGGAGGAATACTGTTTTCAGATAGAATATTGTTTTAATAGATGGTGCTAGTAGTTTTCCTTGAATTTAAAAAGTTCCGTTACTTTTCAGACATACTGTGTACCTCGAAATACGGGTCACCGAGGACCCTTTTTGTCTATCAAGTCCCGTCCGGACCGGTCCCAACGTTAACATGAACATGCTAGGTTATGTTAGATTATCTTTCTAATACCGTTAATATATCACATTTTAGGAAATATCAATCATTTTTACTATAGATTGCTTACAGATAAAAATATATTAAGTTTGATCTATTAGTACCCTCATTTTTTCAAAAATAAACATGTCCCAAATTAAATAAACGGCTCATTGATAATTAAATACAATCAGATAAATATGCGAATTTAATGCAGCTGTTTATTCATGTAGAAAATTGCGAATACCTGTGAAAGGGGTAATAAGGAGGAAAAAAGAAAATACAAATTGAGCAGAGCGCTACGATTTCCTATTGCGGAGATATTGAAAGCAGAGCTTCGGAATGGTTTCTCTTATGGGCCATTTTTGTCGGCCATTGCCTGCTAAAGGAGCACCTTTTATTACCTCCATTTTCTCTTTCTGATTTTGCTTCCAATTTTCTCCGAAACATTCTTGCGGATTAACGATTTCAGATTCACTTTATTTTTCATCAACTTCTACTTTTATACCTGGCGTTACATAAAACGTCATATGTCCTTTTTTTCCTTTTACTCTATCATACTTTCGAACACTTTTTTGTCATTCGTATACTTTCATGTAAATTATTGTTAGGATATATTTGATGTTCGTAATAATTTGCGTTTAAAAATTTATTGAGATTTATTAGTAGAAATGGATTGATAGAAATTAACAGAATCGAATAGAAATTAATAGAAATTAATAGAAGTTAATAGGAAATTAATGGAAATTGACAAAAGTTAATAAAAATTAGTAGACATTGATAAAGATTAACAGAAATTTATGGAGACTAATGGAAATTGATTAAAAGTGATGAAAATTTATAGGAATTAGAAAATGGTAGGAGTTTATCGAAATTGATGGAAACTAATATAATTTAACGAAAATTAACAGAAGTTAAGGAAAATAATTAAAAATCGATCAAGCAGTTAGTATAATGAACAGAACTTAAAATACGGTAATAAAGACTAATATCGATAGAAATAATTTGAAATTGCTAGAAGTTAGTAAAAAAAAGTAATGAGTTTTGATGAATTTTTATAAAAATTAGTACATGTTAGTAAGCATGATAGAATTTTGCAAACTTCGTTCAATTAGCGAATATACCTATTTTATATACCTCGTTAATATCAGTAGTTTAGTAATTATCACCTTTATAATAAATAAAAACACAATCAAGAAAACTTGGCAGAATAAAAATGCAAGCAAGCTTTTTAGTGAAAGGTTATATTTAATTCAGGGTTCACAGCGGGACCTTAAAGATCTGAAATTTTAATTAAATCGTTAAACACGCAAGCGCTACTTCATAAACGCTTAAACACAGCAAGTAATGCTTCATAAAAATTAATTATCCGCTCGGGGCACTTTCTGATTATTCTTCACTCTAACAATATTATTGTAATTAAAATTTGTTTAACTGTTGAACGAATCAAATTTGATAACATCGAATTTTCGTTAAAAGTAATGGAGTTCTTTAAACAATTTTACTCGCTGCGGACTCCATTCTTTTATCAAAGTTAATCCAGATTAAAATTATGACGTAATAAGGGGAAATTACGTTACAGTTATTTCTCTTGCTTTTATTTAAAGTCGTAGAAATGAAACTGCAATTAAAGCAGAACATAAGTTTTATCGCAAGTTTTATTATCCCTTCGTTGCATGACTTCTTCAATTTTGGAAACGGAAATGACTTTTTTAATTCTTCAATGAACTGCATAATCAATTGTAAATTAGTTTAAAAATGAATGAAATTAAGAACTATAATAAAATAAATGAATTAAATGAATTTATTAAAACACTTGACAGCAAGACAAAGGTAATTTCAATATAAAAATTAAAAAATAATAATGTGGTACGAACTTTTATATCACCAAATTGTGTCAGACTTTAATATTTCGATTTCAGTTTATTATAAAATAACCTAATAAAAAAGTCTGTTATTTTTCTCTGAAAAAAATTCACCAGGATATTAATATTAATCTAAACCGACCAGACCCAACGACATTCATTTTTAATTATATTATAAAACATGTTAAGTTTGGTTAGGTTAGAATAATATATCTCAGGTTACGCGACCTCAAATTCAAAACGATCAAAATCTGTTCAGTCTGATTTATAAATTCAGTCTATATCTCCCTAGGCGTGGTCCCAAATATTAAACCTCTGCTAAAATCGTCAAATTGCCAGATTACAAATCTTGATTTTTATAAATCCTTTATGGTTAATAACTTTTTAAGAAACAATAAGAAACGATTAAGTTATAAGGAAAAGTTCCTCTGAAACATGTCCTTAATAATATGTGTCAAGGTTATTAGGGCTAGGTCTCTTTCTGTCAATATTTACCTTAAATAATTATGAAAGGTGTTAGAGTAAAATCACCCCATGTTTTGTATCTAATATGCATTTTATTGTTGGCCAAGTACTTAGCTAACAGAAGTAAACAAGAATCAGTATTCCTTCTCTGTTCGAACAAAAGTTCTATCGTCTTTCTCATAACCTCACATTTCCTTCGATTGGACGCCTATCATCAGTACATATATACAAAATCAATGATGACAGACGTTACGATCGCGTTTCTTCCCGCCAAATCTGCGTGCACGTGTACAATATAAATATTTCACGGTTATACAATGTGTCTCAAAAAAGTGGTACGCAATGAAAGTGACGAACAAGCTTTACTATTATGCAATTTACAACTTCGTATTTTTCGAGATGTAAACAATTACAAATTAGATATTGAAATTCTCGGACAACCAATTGCAAAATGGTAAAGGACTCTTCGACTTGTATTTATCCAGTTTTCGTGTATGTACAATGTTTTTGAGGCACTCTGTATAGATACGTGTCTATCTCTCCCTTTCTATCCTTAATCGTGTTAACAAACGTGTGTGCGCATTAAATTCTCGACTGATCCATGTATCTTTGTCGTAGATGTGTTAAACTGGACAACTAATTGATTGTTAATCAATCATATAACACTGAGACAATGAATAATACACCGGTAGTAAGTCTATTTTATAAACGGCTGGCTGACTTTTCTAAAAGCATAGTACGAAGACCTCTTCTATTCAGTACTTTACAGGGTGTCTCAAAAATATTCACCCCATCAAAAATCCAGGATTACTTATTCTTCTTTTCATTTATCATTATATGGTCTTAGGTTTTATTTTCGAGATGGAAATAATAGAGAGAGAAGAATAATACTTTTCAATTCAGTTTTAAAGTAGATTATAAATGAGAGTACTACAGAATAATAACCTTCTCATAATTAAATATTGTGATGCGGTTTTTTAAATTCATTTCGTATTTTTGATACTTGAAAATTTTAGGGTTCGATTATAGCAAATAGCTATTTGAAAAATTGCTAATTTTTGAAAGCATGACATTCTGGAAATTTTGTAGTTTGGTGTTCTGATACCTTCATATTTTAATAATTCACTAATTCGGCAACATGGTAGTGTCATAAGCTGGAACTTGTGAAAGATATTAAAACTTAAAAATTTGAAGAAACTTAATAGTTAGATAGTAAACAAAATTTAATAAATTCGAAAATTTGCAGATTTTGCGTTTGGAAATGTGAGAGTTTGGAAATTTGAGAATTTATTCATATGCAAGTATATAAATTTTAAACCATACACATTTGTATGTTCAGAAATTTGCGATCTTGGATATTTAGAAACTTAGGGATTGTTAAATTACAAAATTTAAAAATTTAGAAAAATAGAAATATAAACCTTACAAATTCTGATTTCTAAAAATGTATAAATCTCGATACAGTAATTTAGAAATTTAGACAATTATAAATCTACGTATACTAACTTATAATTTTAGAAATATAAAAACTTTATATTTTCAAATTAAAAAATTGATACCGACCAACGACTGCGAGTGCAATTATCTATCACTGATGTAATCACACAACTACTTTTGTTGCACAAGTGCTGACATCTGTAGAGCAGCAGCTCATTCAAGAATTCAAACATGGCGCCCCAAACATCGAACAGCTGACTCCCATTCATTTACATCTCGAAATGAAATTTTCATCAAACCTAGGACTTTTCGATTTCATTTTTCACGTAGTATCCGCAATTTTTTCATGGTGTGCATATTTTCTCGAGGCACCCTACGTATTTTTCGCTTCATTCGCACATGCACACCTTTACACCCTCCTCGTTCTGTCTCATTTCCTTCCAAATACTCGCAGCGTTTCGTGTGTACGCACCCTTTTTTTTCTGATCGTCGGGATGGTTTTCTGTCGATCGATTCGATTTTATCCTACTTAGTTAACCCCCTTCGAATCGACGAGGATATTCTCTTGGAAACGATCGACGAACATTCGCCATACTTCTTACAGCTCTATTGAAAACGATTTTGAAAAGTGATCTAGCGACAGTTTTATGTCTATTCATTATTCTCCTCCGTACAAAAAGATGTAAGGAAATATACGACGCTTTTATACTCTTGTACTATTTCTCGTTTGACATTTTACGAGCTTTCAAATATACAAAGAGGTCAAAAAGATACGAAGGAGTTTGGTAACTAATAAATTTTTCGGTTTTAGAATTCGCTTAGGCCCCTTAGGGAAATAAATATAAAAAATTGAGGTATTGTACGAGGAATGACTCAATTTTACAAATTCGATATTTTGTTACGCCAAAATAAGTTCAACTTTTTTACGTTGTTATTTTTCTTGTTAAATACTGTTATAATTGTTAGACTGCAGAAGGTTATACAATTGTAATATAAAAAAGTGTAACATATGCAAAGTACATTAAAAATAAAATTATTTTTTTATTGTTCTATATTATTTATTATTGGACTGTAATGTGTAATTATAACCGTTTCTATATTTTTCAAAAATAGCTTGGATATTAACTAGATAATATTTTGCTCAACGCTACTTATGTCTTGTTCTGATTATAAGAAGAATTTAATTCTTTACAAAAGAAATAAATTTTCATAAAATTATCTGAAATTAAAAGTCAAAGGTTTCCAAATTTGATATTATTGTAAACGGAATCATAACATTTTGACCAATTTTTCTGCCTAAAGTTACTCGTTTACCTAAATTGTGTGATTTAAATATTTAATAAAATACGTTATTTCAATATTTTGCCATATTGTAACTGATTCCATGAACAATTTTACACATTTCATTTACTTTATTCTTAAGGCTCACCCACAAATGTTATAAATGAAGCAATCAATTTTTTTATTCAGAATTAGATTAAGTCAATAGAAAATAGTAATTATTTCATAAATCATTTGTTAGATAAAATAAATATATTGTCAAGTGCGGTAAATTTGCGAAACAATTCTTTCATCATATGTTTACTGTATCAACTTTTTCATATGGCGCCAAATTTAAATATTTTTAGCGATAAGCGTAATATTTGAACTATTTTAAATATTTAACAGAAAATAATTTTGTACGATTGCTTTAAGATGTCTTCCTTGTAACAACTATTTCATGTGGCGCCAAATTTAAATGTGTTTAGTGGCAATTGCAATTTTTGAAGTATTTTAAATGCCGGAGAGAATAAATTTTTGTGATTTGATATTTTTAAATTATATTTACGGCAATAGCTTTATCATTTCGCGCCAAAATTAAATATTTTTAGCGATAAGCGTAATATTTGAACTATTTTTAATATTTAACAGAAAATAATTCTGTACGATTGCTTTAAGATGTCTTCCTTGCAACTATTTCATGTGGCGCCAAATTTAAATGTGTTTAGTGGCAATTGCAATTTTTGAAGTGTTTTAAATGCCGGAGAGAATAAATTTTTGTGATTTGATTATTTAAAATTATATTTATTCTAACAGCTTCATCATTTGGCGTCAAATTTAAATATTTTTGTGATAAGCGTAATATTTGAACTATTTTTAATATTTAACAGAAAATAATTCTGTACGATTGCTTTAAGATGTCTTCCTTGTAACAACTATTTCATGTGGCGCCAAATTTAAATGTGTTTAGTGGCAATTGCAATTTTTGAAGTATTTTAAATGCCGGAGAGAATAAATTTTTGTGATTTGATTATTTAAAATTATATTTATTCTAACAGCTTCATCATTTGCCGCCAAATTTAAATATTTTTAGCGATAAACATAATGATTGAAGTATTTTAAATATTAAACAAAAAATAATTTTGTACGACTGCTTCAAAATATTTTTCCTGTAACTTTATCATGTGGCGCCAAATTTAAATGTGTTTAGTCACAATTGCAATTTTTGAAGTATTTTAAACGCCCATACGAAAAGTGTTCTGTTATTTGATCATTTTTAATTATATTGACTATAATAACTTGTTCATATGGCGCCAAATTTAAATGCTTTTAACAGAAATTGTAATTTCTTAAATACTTTAAACACTTGATAGAAAGAAATGTATAAAAATTCATTGCCTTATTTTTCTTTTATAATTTAAAGAGTAGATACAAGGAATTAAAATTAGGATTTTTAAAATCAGAGCTATTGTGTGGCGTTAAATTAAAATATTTCTACTTTCCATCATAATTTATTAAATACCTGCTCGAAAAGAAAATGTATAAAGCTCATCTGCTTATTTGTGTTGTTTTAAAATAAAGATAATTAGAGACAAGGAATTAAAAGAGATGTTTGTAAAAATCAAAAAACTGTCGCTCTTCATTAGTGTGTTAAACAATTATCGTTTCAATTCGTTCTTGAACAAGCGAACACTCGACTACGTTTAACGAAGCAGGCGAAGTTCATCGACCCTGCGTGTCGTTTATTTCGATAGAAATGAGGAACAATTTTCCTGTCGAATTTTGTGCAAAAGTGCTCCTGTCGTTAACTGTCAATTTCGCTTTGACTCGAAGCGTCGTCGTCAACGAGACAATTTTATCACAGAATTTTCTCCTTTTTTTTTTATTTCAACAATTTGGGCACCACGTGATTCGCTTGGTTCTCACGGAAATGATTAAACACCGAAAAATAATAGGCTCAGCTTCCATTGACGAGACAAAAACACACTCGACAAAATCGATAGACATTTAAATTTTCGTTACAATTAATCGAACTACGATTATTTGCTGAAAATTTCATCGATTTTAATATACAGGTTCCATGCGTTCAATTATGATTGTCTCCATATTTTAATACTAAAAGTACAACAGAATTGTTTATATAGAAATTGTATGATAATAATGATCAAGTGTACTAAAATCAATTAATCTCTTATAATTAATTGTGTTATTATATCAACAAATACTAAATTTTTGTAAACAAATTTTGTCCTATTATCATTTCTATATTTTACATGCATTACATACATGTAAACAAATTCCTCTTTTCACAGAAAAATGTTATTCAAAACACAAATGTATATAAACAATTTCAGATGCAGCAGTTTTATTATTCTTTATTTAAAAGAACTTGCAATACTTTTTCAAGAATGAAAGTAATTTCTAATTTCTTTAAAGAAACTGTATATTTTTCTTTACATAGATTGATTTTTTCAAACATCCCGCGTAAAAAAGTATTATAGTACAATGTTAATAAAGTCAACAATTTTCGAGATATTTTCAATTTTACGATATCATGTTCGTATGTCTCTTGATTTGAAATATCTCGTGAATCATCGATTTTCTTGACATTCTACCCTGACACTAGTTTATGCAGAGAGTCTTAAAATTGTAAACAACTTTATTTTATATATAAAATCTTACGTTCTTACTACACGTCTTTTTGGACGCGTCCTGTATATTGATCCGCAGAACCTGAAGATATTTCGTGCATGAATATCATTCCACTTTCTCACTATGTTTATTATCAACAGTAATAAAAAGCTAGCAAAGCCTTTACAAGTATTTTGAAAAGGGGGAAACCATGTCAACAAGACGTGAAACATTTCAGCCATTTTGTTGTCAAGTTTTCTAAGAGTTCGTCGAAGCTGTCCCTAAAATAAATACGGTGTCTTATATCGAGTAGAGGAAGAACCGTGTTTTAAAGAAGAAACGAAACGAACGAAAGAATTTAATTTATTTACACTTGGGTGCGACATTTCTTTTGCTTAGAAGAAAATGTAGGTAAAAAAGTGTTGTGTTAATTACTCTCAGTGTTGTGATAATTTAGGAATAATTCAGGGAGAATTAGAAAGTGTGTAGAGAAGTTTAAGTCTAGGGAAAGTCTACAGGAAGTTTAGGGAGAATTTAGGGAAGTTTGGAGACGTAGATGAGGAAGGTTTCAATTAAGGAGATCCTAAATAAATTTAGAGAAATCTTAGGTATTCTGAGGAAGATCGTAGGTAAGTCTAGGGAAAACTTAGTAACATCTAAGAAACCACAATAGAGAGTTAAGGAGATCCTAGTAAAATCCGTAGGAATTCTAAGGAAGCCTCAAAATATCCTCAGGAAATCTAAGTAGACCCCACAGAAATCTAGGGATACTATAGGGAAGTTTGAGAAAATATTTAGGAAATATGAGGTTCTAGGGAAATTTGGAGGACCGTAGAGGACCTAGAGAAATTTAAAAATATCTCGGAGAAGTTGAAAGTCTAAGTAGACCCCACAGAAATCTAGGGATACTATAGGGAATTTTGAGAAAAAAATTAAGAAATACAAGGTTCTAGGGAAATTTGGGGGACCGTAGAGGACCTAGAGAAATTTAAAAATATCTCAGAGAAGTTGAAAGTCTAAGTAGACCCCACAGAAATCTAGGGATACTATAGGGAAGTTTCAGAAAAAATTTAGGAAATACAAGGTTCCAGGGAAATTTGGGGGACAGTAGAGGACCTAGAGAAATTTAAAAACATCTCAAAGAAGTTGAAAGTCTAAGTAGATCCCACAGATATCTAGGGATATTATAGGAAAGTTTGAGAAAAAATTTAAGAAATACAAGGTTCTAGGGAAATTTGGGGGACCGTAGAGGACCTAGAGAAATTTAAAAACATCTCAAAGAAGTTGAAAGTCTAAGTAGATCCCACAGATATCTAGGGATATTATAGGAAAGTTTGAGAAAAAATGTAAGAAATACAAGGTTCTAGGGAAATTTGGGAGACCGTAGAAGACCTAGAGAAATTTAAAAATATCTTAGAGAAGTTGAAAGTCTAAGTAGACCCCACAGAAATCTAGGGATACTATAGGGAAGTTTGAGAAAAAATTTAAGAAATACAAGGTTCTAGGGAAATTTGGGGGACCGTAGAGGACCTAGAGAAATTTAAAAACGTCTCAAAGAAGTTGAAAGTCTAAGTAGACCCCACAGAAATCTAGGGATACTATAGGGAAGTTTGAGAAAAAATTTAGGAAATATGAGGTTCTAGGGAAATTTGGGGGACAGTAGAGGGCCTAGAGAAATTTAAAAACATCTCAGAGAAGCAAAAGGAGACTCTAGGGGAATCTAGATCTCAGATTTCAGTAGATCTAGAAAAATTTAGGAAGATTCCAGATGATCCTAGAGAAAAGAGGCACCCAAAGAAAAATGGATCCTAGACAAACTTAGAGTTTAAAGAAACCTCGGAGGAACTTAGGAAAAGTAGGATCTAGGAATTTAGAGGGGTCCTGAATGATGCTAGGGAAATTTACATAGATCTCGAAGAAGCCTAGGGAAATTTAAGGGTTTTCCAGACGATCCCAAACAAATTTAAAGAGAGTTCAGATGAGTCTAGGGAAATTTAGGGAGTTCTATACGATCGTACAGAAATTTAGAGAGATCTAGAAGAAGCCTAGGGAAATTTGTAGAAGGATCTTAGACATATCCTAAGTCGTTCTAATAAAGTTTAGGGACTTCTTACTGAAATATAGAAAATTCATAGAGAATCTAGGGGGTTTCTAGGAACATTTAAATAGAATCTAGCAATAGAATCTTATCCTCAGATTTAAATTGCATGTGAGGATACTTCTGGGAAATTAGAGAATGTGCAAAAATCTGATGATAATCTGGGGAAATTTTTGAAAAATTTAAGGATAACCGAATTCAAACACAACTCTTAACTATTTTTTATGGAAAACTACGTTGTACCCAAGTGTATATTCACCATAGCACAATATTTTCTTTCGCTTCTTTGTTATTTCTCGCACGTTTCATCGAAATTTTCGAATTTCATGCCTTCCGTATCTATTTTTTTTTGTTTTTCGTTTTTATTCTTACAAACGAGCATCAACCAAAGCTTGCCTCGCACCCACACGCACACACGGTATTCACCATACAAAAAAATGTCACGTAAGAAAATATAAATGAAATTCAATTAGTGTCTCTTTGCTTATACTGAAATCTTGTTCTCAGACTTTTGGGCTCGAAAACACGTCGCACGTCTACTTAAAAGATCTCACATTCTCACCCTCTCTCCTCACACCCATTAATTCTAGCTTCTTCCGTTCGTCTGCACACACTTGCACGAACTACCTCGTCTACCCGTGACTCACGTTATTAAAATATAATATAATTTCGATTCGTTAGAATAAAATATTATCTTCTTTTGTTTATTCACTTTCTCTCCCTCTCACGCTCTCCGTCCGTCTACAGTCACCCACGATTAATATAGATTATATTACGATTAGCCACGATTAGCTTATCACGAATTTTACTTCCTCTAAAAATGGTGATCGAATACAGTCGAGCCTCCTTATCCGCGGTTACGAGACAACAAAATGTTATACAGCACTTTACAAGGGCAACTACATGTTATACAGTACTGCGATCTTAGAACTTTCATAATCTAAAAATTGTAATTAATTTTACAGATTTTTTTGAAATTTTTTTGAATTGTCACAAAAATATTATGAAAAATGATCTATACTGCGATTTTAAAAAATTTTAATTTTTTTAAAAATAGAAGCACGTAATTTTATGACCTAATCTGTTTAATATTTCAGAAAAACTTAAATTTTTTAAATATTATTTTGTTGTAAATATTGATGCAAGTTGTATGCGCAATTCTGTACGTAACGTGATATTCATGTAACTAGTAAAAATATAGTAAATGTTTAATTCGTAAATTAAATTATATTTTAAATGTACGAATATTAAATAAACTAATAATAATTACTGCACAATATATTATACTTTATCTATACTTAATAATGACTGCATATTATACTATATCTGTACCTCTCTTCAGACAATTCAAGAGAACGTCACACAAATCCGCGGATACGGGGACCGACTGCACGCAATCTGACGAAAAAGGGATCCATTGTCATTGGTAACCAAGGGTCTCTTTTCCTTGTAAAATCTTATATTAACCCTTTGGGAACGAAATATACCTAAACTTATCACTATGTGAAGAATTTAGTAAAATTCGAAGATATAGTGCGGTCGTAAAATCATTTAAATACGAAAAATCATGAAAATCGAGTGTCGAATCATGAGTTCCGAGAAACTAGTAAAGTGTAAATTTGGACGTACTGTTTTTATTGTAATTTGTAATTTAGGTTGCTTTTGCTACTATTTATACAATAAATTGTTAATAAAATATTTGTACAGTAAGTTTATAAATACAATATTTATGTCAACAATAGAAACGTGAACGTATAATAGAAACGTGAAAGGTTCTGTGCGTTATTGAATCAATACATATTTTTATTTTGTGTTCTAATTTACGACCATGCTATATCTGAGAATTTAACTGCACCTTGTGTAATGGATTTTCCAAAGGAAAATGTAAACAATGGAAGTTACTTTCACTTGCTATACATAAAAATGTAAAGCTATACTTTGACTTTTTTATTTCTTCTTGCAGTATTTTATGTTTCAAATATTGAAAGAGCGACCATGTTCTGACTCGTTAAGTTTCGCTGTTTTGTTAAAATCTGGAACTAATTTAAGAAAATATTGATTATTTTAATGTATCAAATGAATCTTAAGAGAATTTATTTTCTATCGATATAATATTTTTTTTCATTTAAGCTGAGACATATTTTTTAAATGTCACATATTAACAAAGTTCAGTAAAACAGTAATATCTATAATAGTTACAAATATTTGATAATTTAAAAAACTGAAAAAGTTATTAACTGGACCATGATTTCAACACATACATGGGTATAATTAGTTCAAATTCTTATAATAATTCAATACTTATAAAACAAAATATATGTAACATATGAAGCGTATATAAAATCAGTTTTGGAAGCATAAGTAAATTATGCATTTTCAATTTTAATTAATGTAAATTAAGAGGAATGTTATTTTACGTGAACTAAAACATATAAAAACGTATTTTTCTCGAAGCGAATATTTTAAAAAATGATTCTGGAAATCTTACAAAAACTACCAAACCGGTTTGCATGAGATTAATTACAATTATTCTACGTATAATTATCTCTCCCATAACATCTTTTTTTCTCCATTTTTTTAATTATTTTAGAAGAAATTCTATTCTACAATTCTGTTTAACTGATTTAAATTAATTTTAGATAAAATTATATCTAGAATAATCTTGAGTGACTTTTTGCATCTAGATATCATTCTTCTGTCGTGCAACAAAATTTTGTAATAAAAATATTAAACTGTTCTTAAAATTAACTGCGATATTTTTCTAGAAATAAATTTTAAAAATTCGCCTTTTGTACTCTTTATTAACGGTTTCAGTCCCAAGAGTGTTTTAAAACACTATTCCTTAAAAGTTCACAGAATTTCTCAAACATGAAAGTACATGAGATTATAAAATACAGTGGTGATAAGGATCTAATACGATAAATAAGGACCACAGAAAGATATATTTAGTAGACTTAAATATTCTCTCTATACCTTCACTTTATCATTATCGAACTGCATTTGCTACTACCGAAACGTGTTCGGTATCTGTTTCTTGATGGATTATCTTGCAAATATACGGATAATGCAACCCCTAGATTTTACGTGAAAAAATAAGTCTAAACTGTAAAATAAAATTTATTTATCCGAAGCATAAGTTTTCGTGAAAATCGAGTTTGAATATTCTTTAAGTACTCGTGCACTCGATTAGTCGCCAGCTGCTGGCTCCTCCACTCAAGTTAGGCACAGATGTTTTGAGTTAGTATGATTGCGAATAATGCAGCTAGTTCGAACGAAGAATTTTTTCTTCGACTCTGTTATAACGATATCGATTACGACCACGATTATTATGAGATGCGAAAACACTGCACTCGATAAACGTTCGTTCTGCTCTTTGTGTTACTCTGTCAAGATGGCGTCGATTAGGGTACCGTCGTTTGTAATATTCTGCTGTAGCTAAAGCATTGCCATCGCAAGCCCCTGCCACACGAATCATATCACTGTATTCACGATTGCTATATCTTGCTATTTTAATAGCTTCAAAAATACTGCTAATTCCTTAGTAGAAATGAGACAAGTCAGCCACCACAAGATTAATGATCTTCACATTGCGTATAAACAAACAGTTACGCGCCAAATTGGATGAACTACAAAACTCGCGGCTAATTGAGTGCACGTGTTCTTAACGAATATTCAAATTCGATTTTCTCCAAAACTATGCTTCGGATTAAAACATTTTATTCTACGTTTTTGACTTATTTTGTCACGCAGAGTCACTCTTTGATCGGTTGTACCATTTAACATCCTGTGCAAGGAATTTATATTGTTCATGTCTACACTTTTCCGTTATCATATATACGGGGTGTAAAAGAATAATGTGTCTCGAAATTCGGAGCCAAATTTTTTTTGGTTTCATCAAATTTTACTTGTGAAGATAAGTAAGGTAAAGGAAATGTTTGGTAAATATTTTTACGCTAGTTATTATGTTTGCATGTGCAGAACCGGACAAATCGTAATGATTCTTTGAAAATTAATTTCTTGTGCACTAATTAACGAAGAGTAGAAATGTCTTCAAACGTCATTTTACTTTTTTGTAATACTATTACAAAAATTATCCGAAAAGTACTGAAAGTAAAGAAAGTTGTCAAACTTATATTTTTCATGTTTTTAGTAAAGGTTTGTGGGAACTTCTGAAAATGTGCTTCATAAACAATATTTATGAAGAAAAGTTAATTTGCAAAGGTTTCTCCAAATCACTCCCAAAATTAAAATTACTCTTCGTAAATAGTTTTTTGAAAACAATGAAAAATTTTGTATAAGCTTAATATTATCATTTACTAATTGTAATAATGCTTCTTTGTGTTCTTTTTACTTTCCAATAAATATTATAAAATTGTTGAATTTATTAAAATTCATAATATAGTATAATGCTATTCTTAATAACTCCGTGTACTTAATACATATGTATGTATTAAAATAATCATACATCCTGTCAAGGTATATAAAAAGATATATTAATATACTAAGATATATTATTAATATTAAGGTACATTATTAAAAACGCGTAGTTTAATAGCTTTCAGTACTATAAATACGTCAGTATTATAAATAAATAATGCCGTATAACTCGAAAGTAAAAGATTATACCCGCGTTTGTTAATTTTTTAACTACAGCCATTTTTTCTCCAAAATCTTCTACATTGTTTGAATATTAAGCCATCTTAACTTAACACACGAATATAAATAAAATAATTTTACTTATAACCAGAAGTATAGCTATTTTTCCGACTTTTTAATTGTCATTTGAAAATCTTTATAGCATTGTCGCTATAATTAACTCAAAATATAGTGTCACTCTAATTATAAACATTTTTTGTAGTTTTACTCTTGTTTATTTTTATGAGCTATAAACTCTTAAAATTTAACGCAAGTTTTCTTAAACGTCTTGCAATGCTTTAGTAATTTATTTATATTTATTTTGAGGTTAGGGTTAAATGACAATAAAAATATTTATGTACTTTGGGACTTATATAAATTTTACATTTCTATCCGTAAACAAACGAATTAACCTCGAATTTCAGTTTGAAATTGAAAGATTTTTATCCTCACAAAGGACTATGGTAGTTTGTTATTGGAGTTTTGCATTCAAAAAATATTTGATGCGTATTTTTAACAGTTTTTACTAACTCAAATTTGGAGATGTAAAACATAGTTTTTGTAAATTGAATTTCATTAAGATTATTTAATATTTTACTCAAAAAACTAACTTTTAATGTATGTAAATTTACTTGTAAGAATTACAGTAATATAATATGATAATATAAGTATTACGAATTTACTATTAAAAATTACTTAAATCTCACACATATGCATATTTTTCTTTAATAAATAGTTTACCGAATATTCGAAAACATTGACAGACGTTACACCTTCATTATGATCTACAAATAACAAAAATATGCGATGAATATTTATCCAAATTCTATATTATACTGAAGTTTGAAAAATCAATGTTTCTAGGTTTTTTACAAACAAAAAATAAAATCAGTTCTAAAATCCACAGGATAATATTTTTTACACCCTGTGTCTACCAGTTCAAATAATTTCCATACACTTAGCTGAAGATTATTTAACATTGTGTACATATGTATAATATACGTACATATGTAAGTTTACATGTTTAATAAATATATAATATATAAAGAAAAATAGTTTACATTAATTCTAACAAATACCTCAGTTAAATGAAGTAATGTTCGATTGACTGCACCTAATTTAATTATTAATATTCACATAAATTATTTTCGTTCATACGAACAATAAATATTTCATACTAATTGAGTTTTATAAATATCAGATTTCGTAACGTACAGTCTGCTGCAAAAGTAATCAGACCGAATTTTCAGAATTAAAATTTCACACCCTGTTTCATAGCTGACAAACTGTTCTTTTGTTCATTTCGAAAATTATATATAATTATATTTATGTAAATAATTTATTACCGTAAATTGCATGGAAAATAAAGTATAAGATTTCGTGTATAAAAATAAACTTAGAAACATATGCATGATCTAACGTCGAACTTATACCTATTTCTAAATGAAAAATAAATAAATGAAGGAATGGAAAATAAATTAACATATAGAATTATTCTTCATCTCGACAAAAGTCAGTATATATTTCGACAAAAGCATGTTAATAATTTTCGTAACTTAAAATAAGAAATCTGAAATCCGCCATTTTGGCGGGCATGATTGTTCCAGCGTTTTACAAATATTGGAACAATCAATCTCATTACGTTTAAGACAGACCGCGTAAAATAATGTGGATATTATTTATTCATCGCTTGTGTAGAAATTATACAATGTTAAAGTAAGTTCTAACAAGATGTACGAAGACTTTTTCTTCATCGTCCTCAAAGGGTTAAACTTATCGAAAGAAACGTCCAACATACCATTTTCTTTTTTCACCCTTTTTCACCAATGTATGTACACCACCATCCAAAAGTATTAGATTACTCGCTATATAAATTACGTTTATTGCCTAATTATCATAAAAGCGGTTAATTTTATTATTTAGCTACCTTAAAGTTAATACGTCGCTTCACTGGTTATGGATTTTAAGTATTACGGTCGATCCTTCTTTTGCTTTATATTTTACTATGAAATAGTTACTTTTAGATAAGATATTGGAGCTCTTTTGTTGCTCGTGCGGCAACAATTACCTTATCAAAAGAAGAGTATTGTATTCTATTGGAAAGATGTAGAGGTAACCCTATTGTAACACGGCTTTTGTACAGTGGTTTAAAAATTGCAAGAGCAATCGTATAAATATGGTACTTCCAGAAAACGGTTTGGAAATTTAGTCCTTTTTTGTGATGTGGAATTTTAGGAGAAATAAGATATTATCCAAAAGTATTGCATTGTATAGGATGTTCAAAAAAAGAGATTTAAGAAGTTGGATTTTTATAGCAATGAACTGCATGGTCAAGTTTCGTGGACATCTCTATATCAAAATTTGGAAATTTTTAATTTGTATGTTCTAAACTTAATATTTCGATATATTTAACTGATCGAATTAATAGTTGAAGGTTAAATTTGAAAAATTTCACAACTAAAAACCTTTGCGTTGCTGAACTCTGTAAATTTCCAAAATAACAGTATTTCGTAGATTTGTATATTTGTGAATTTATACATTTGAACATTTGTAGATTTGGAAATGTATAAATTTGAAAAATTTGTATTTTCATATTTCCAAGTTTCTGGACTTTTAAATTGTTAAACTTTTGAATTTACTAATTGGAAAATTTTATGTTGAAAAATATAAAAATTTGCAAAAATATAAAAATTTCAGTATATTTGAATATTATTAATTTGCAAATTTGTAGATTCATGGATTACCAGATTTGGGAATCTGGAAATTTGTTATTTTTATATCTCTAAACTTGTTCATTTATATTCAAAATTTTTGAGTTTATGAGTTCCAATCTATGTTTTTGAATTAATAGATTTCGAATATTCCATTTTTTATATATATACTTATTATTTTCTAAATTGTTTAATTTCCAATTTTTTAAGTTTAAATATTTGAAAATGTGAAAGTAAAAATTTTAAAATTGTTAAAATAGTTTGATAGTTAGAAAATATGTAAATTTCAAAATTAAAAATATCTAATCCTGTAAATCTGTAAATTTTTAGATTTAAAAAATTTGAAAATTTAAAGATTTGTAAATTTTTAAACTTAGCTATTTTATATATCTAAATTAATAAACAAAGTTCAAAATATTCAAATTTACAATTTCTGTATTTCTAACCTTATAGATTTTTAAATATCTAAATTACTCAGTTTCTTGCAATAATTGAACATCAAACAAATATTTCTTATTTGATGAATACATAAAACTTAATTTTGGTTGATATATTATTACCAACGAAACCTTTTTGCTAAACTCAAACCTAGTTTAAGTGCTCATTTGTTATTACAACATGAAAATGGCAAATATGCATTTATGTATGGTTTAGCCAACAGAAATACAATATTTTGTAGCCTCAGAGATATTTATTTGTTTCTCTTTTTAGCAGTATTTTAATTTTTTCCTTTTTTTTGAACGGTTCAATTTTCCATATTAATACAATAGAATATCTTTTTCGACAGGATATATAATTGCCTGTAATCGTAAAAAATTATTGTATCTTTATCTCCATCTTCCTATGGAATATATATACGCATATATATTTAAAATATGTAAAAATAATAAATCTTGAGAAGAACCACTTATGTCAACAAAATGTGTAGTATTGTTTTGTTAATTCTTATATCAATGTCATTCATAGGAGATCAAAATAAAGATAACAAAAATTTCCAAACCATTGGTTTAACTTAAGATAATTAGATACTTTTTTACTTCTTTCAGTGAGTATTATATCCTCTCAAATTATTATATCCTTAATTTTAAAATGCTTTATATAAATGCTCTTATGTTTATATAAATTCCTGCATAATACTATAAAGAACTTACAAAAACCATAGTAAGTGTTATTCAGGCAAAGAAGAGTTTTGTATAATAATAAAAATAAAAAAAACATTAAACATTATTTTTCAATTTTTACTACCATTATTCTATATTAATTTAAAGTGTAATATTCTAGGAAAGTAGTACTTTACTTTCAAGTTTCACTGATTTCTAAAATTAGAAATCTCCAAAACATCAATTCTTTTATCGAATTTGAACATTCAATTTTAAATGTTGATGAAACAACCCAAATGTATTTGGGCATATAATTAACTGAACTTAACAAGTTATTGTTAAATTTGTCTATTAATCACTTCAAACTCCATTCTAACATATTATCTATTGCTTTACAGATTTACGGTGTCATTAATTTAGACATTTGAAAACTTGTAAATCTATAGACTTACAAATTTATAAATTTATAATTCTAAAAATCTGTAGATTTATAAATTCACTAATCTAGAGATTTACAAAATTATAAATTTGTAGATTTACCAGTTCATAAATCTACAAAGCTAAAAATTTATAAATTTACAAACTAATAGATTTACAAATTCACAAATTTATGCATTTGAAAATTTACAAATCTACAGATGTACAAATTTGCAAATCTATAGACTAACAATTTAGAGATCTAAAAATACACAAATGTATGCATTTGAAAATTTACAAATCCACAGACTTACAAATTTATAAATTTAAAAGTTCACAAAATTCACAAATACAGAAATTAAAACTTTTTGAATTCCCAAGCTATTCAACAGTCAACAAGAAACCTACAAATCTGGTCATTTAAAAAGTAAGAAATAGACAAATTTTAAACTTCTTAATTTTGAAATTAAGAAATTTATACTCCTTTGCACATATTACACTGTTGCTATGTCAACATTTCATGAGTACCGCCATATTGGTACAAACGTAACTGACTCTGCTTCAGAATTAAATATATTATAGCATATACTATAATATACTATACTATTATAGCATATACTATATACATTAAATATACTGTAGCATTAAATATATTCGTAAAATAATAAAATTTTGTTTCGGTACAACTTAGTGCGGTTTTTGCGTGTTACAGTAAAGTTACCCGTGTCCAAAACTTTGTGTTCAAAGCGTACACGAAATTTGCTAAGTACTCTATTACTTTTGAATGGTAGAAGTTTCATCGCAAAACGTCGGTGTCTCTTTTCTCCACCATGCTTATATAATATGTACAATAACGTGCGCTCGTTGAATGTCTCTTTTTTTTGTTTTTGTCATTTTTTGTTCTTTACTGTCGCGAAACGTAGTATCGTTCCGATCGACGACGGATCGAGAAGGTATAAAAAAAAGGCCAGGGACACTGACACTTATCTCCATCCACCTAGAAACTAAGATATTTACAAATCTACAAGCGAATGTGCCTCGTCTACATTGTCTATGAGTAGGCTGCACAGAATCAAAGCGTATCAAAACGACACTTTTCCATTTTTGCGCGATAAAACGTTAATCATTTCGTAGATTACGGTGCTCTCCCAAATGAATCGCACCGACTCGACGAATCTCTCGACTATACTTCGTCTCGTTTATTTTTTTTACTTTTCTTTTTCGTTTAACCCCCGTCTCGATTTTCTTTGCTCTTAAATTGAAAAAATACTATGTCATGTACAGATTGTACGCACTGTGCGCGATCGAATCGATCGACCTCAGAGGATAACAACCTACGTAACGCTAGAAATAGAAATAGAAGTAGAAATAGAATTCTATGGGAATCGGCGAGGGTGTCTAAGACATGCCGCTCATCGACCACGTACACTTACGATGCTCTATTTACACGACGACGATCGTACGCGTCATGATATTATAAGTACTCCGTTTGTTATTTCATTTTTCATTTCATCTTCCTTCGGGTCTCGTCCGAAGAGAATCGTTCATTTCGTCGAGATGAAATCTAACCAGAGAATGCGTGGCTATTTATTGTATTCGCAGTTTGTACTAAAATCTTGCCTCGTCTCGCAACAAGGGCTGAGAAACACGCTTGTGAACGCGGCATCTCGACTCGTGAATGAGTAGTCGGCGGAAAATCCAGTTATGATTGTATAATGAGCTGCAACTTAGGCTTTCGTTGGTTAAAAACAAGTACAAATGAAGAAATTCACCACTTGCATTTGGTGAACTCTGGGGAGAGCCTGAAGAAACCCAAGGCAAACTTAAGTTCTGAAGCTTATGGAGAATTGGGAGAGCTAGAAGGATAACATTAGGAAACAATGGATAATAGAAAATTAAGGATAACAATAGGAAACTAGAAACAATACTAGAAAGCTAAAAACAACATTAGAAAATTAAGGATTACAATAGGAGACTAGGAATAATGCTAGGAACCCACTCAGATACAGATCATAGAAGCATATAGGGGATCATGATAGATGAGCTCTAAGAGAACCCTAGGGAAATCTAACGAGGATAGAACTTAGGAAATATATATAGGAATTTTACAACTTGAAGAGTTGGAGACTTTGAGATTAGAACTTTGGAGCTTTGAGAAAGTAAGGTGAGGTTAGTGAGTTTTAGATTGTTAAGATTTTTAAGTTACAGAACTTTAGATTTTGGAATCTTGGAGAATTATCAGGGATTGAAAGAGATATGGTCCAGCACGGTCCAGAAGGAACCTAGAAACGTAGAATACACTCAGAACCTAGGTGTGACCTAAAGTGTACCTAGAAGCAACCTAGATATGGCCTAAGGTAAACCTAAAAGGAACCTAGGAATATTCTAAAGAAAAATCTTGAAATATTCTGGGAATATCTCTGGGAAAACCTAGGGTAAAATCAGTCCTCCAGTTCTCCCATAGACCAATAATAAATGATGTAACCTTCCCTTATACTTTTGCCTAACTAGAGAAAGCCTAAGTTGCACCCGACCGTACTTCCGTTTACAATTGATCCGTCAACTCTTCAACAAGGATCTGAACCGGAAGTCGGTATTCTTCCCACCGACAAGGAAACGTCGTGGAGAAATAGAAAAATGATCGAGTAGAAAAACGTCTTCACATGTAGCCGTCCGGCAAATATCAACTTGGAAACAGTAACGAGCGTAGCAAACAAAAAAGATCGTGTAGCACCTTGTCTCGTATCACCAGCGACCTTATCGTCGTTAAACTTAAGAAAGAAAAGGAAACGGAAAGAGACAACTCTTCGTGATTAACACCTTGACGGCTATCAGTCACTACACTGCACCGCGTGATTCGAAGGTTAGTACAAAGTGTTTTGAAACTAACCGAACTTATTCGCGAAGAACGCGCCGCAGTGATCAGGTCAGGTTAGACTTATCTCCAACCGTGATAATTTATTGAAAATGGCGATTTGTTCGCGAAACATTTCCTCGAAACGAAAACGAGAAATTGACTACTCTACGGGTAAGATTTCTAAATGAGTGTCGATATAAGGCAAGAGGTTAAATACAAAATGGAGAAAGTAGCAAGAGCTTGAATGAAACGTGAGGCCGTCAAAGCGTCGTTCTAAGTACGTTTCAAGAGTATTGGAAAGATTCGCTAAAAGCTCGAGGCTGTGTTGAAGAACAGGCCATTTTCTTCGATTGATCAAAATACAAGGTACGCGATAAATCTCTCAACCTTTTCTCTCCTGTGTATATGTATGTATATACGCATGTATGTATGTATGTGTTCTTTGTTCTCGCGGTCAGACAACAATATTTAACACCGGTCTAACGATTAACAATCAGACTGCGATCCGATTTACGCTTACAGATTATACACGCTTAACGGTTTATGTACAGTTTACAGAATACTACGTGCCATTATTTACAATCGATAAAATTTTTATTGGCGCTTTCGTAATGCCACTCGGAATACATATTGCATCTCTCCTGTGTATATAATATTATGTGTTAATCGTCCGTTCGACGATGAATGAGCTCGAGAATGGAACAGAAACGCTCTTCGTGTTCTGTTCGCGTCGAGCCTCGTTCTTGCACGAAATGTCAAAGTCTCAGAAATTAAAACAACGCGTCATTGCACAACGTTCGTTTGGAACGTTTGAAGGTTTGCAAGCTTCGACTTTACTGAAACGAAATACGGTACATCCGTCGATCAACAACTGTGTGCTCGATTAGGAGAAAAATCAACGACTGTAACAACGTAATAACCTTGAAAGAAAGAAAGAAGGAGGAAACGTATCTCGTTCAGTGCCGATAACAAACAACGCTTGTGTCTCGTTACCCTGAACGTCTTTTGGATCGCATCGAATTACGATCACGAATGTCTCTGATCCCGAACGAACTCGGGAATCATCCAGAATGCTGGATTTATCGCGCGTGGCGTAGCGACGACCACGGCGTTTCATTTATTTCGCAGTAATTTCTTTGCTGACGACAATTAAGTAACACCCGTTAACTTAATCGTCAGCTTTAGCTGTTCTCAAACAACTCCTGGTTGCATAGTCAACAGGTACGTGGTTGGGTCGTAGTAGCCAGCCAAATAGTAGATGTCGTTGTTGTCGTAGATGGTCAAATAACGGTGAGGCTCCTTGCCCAGCTTATCGGTGTATTCTTGAAGAGGAAGCACTTCACATTTGTGGGAAATCGTCTGTACGTCGTTCTCGTCCATGTGGGGGGATTCGAACAGAGCACCCTGGGGACATCGACAAAATATAAATTTATGGTTACTAGAAATTGGAAACAGGATTTGAGTATTAGCAGTTTAAGTGTTGGGTGTTTCGGCACCTTTATAACATTTTGGTGTTCTACGCTTTTAAACTTGGTTTCTTGGATCTATGGAATTGTTGGACTTTGGAATTTCATAATTTTTAGATTTTGAGACTTTTGAGATTTGTTGATTTTTTAATTTTGGAACTTTGGGTTCAGGAGTTTTGGAATTTTAGGATCTGGAGATGTTAGTACTTTGGAAAATTTTAAACATAAAATTTTTTTAAATTATGAAATTACTAAATTTCTGAATATCTAAATCTAACATCCGAAGGCTTGACATTTTAAAAATTGTGAGTTATCATAACTTACTATATAAACTATGTATTACTATGTAATATAACTTACTATGTATTATAAACCTAAGGTTTGTACACATATAAAGTCTCTTTGATTCTGGAGTTTTGAAGTGCTTCAAACTTCTACTAGTTTACTAATTTATCAGTTTACTAATGTACCGGGTAATTAAATTAATTTAAATAAATATGTTTAGTCTCAGTTTGACAAAGAAAATATTACAGATATGTCGGTAAAACTTTCACAATAAAAAAATAAAAAACGAATGAGTTTTATCTTTGCATTGGTACTGTCTCACCGATATGTTACTATTTGTTTACATTCGATTTATATGTTTTATTCGCTCGGCAAATTTCGATCAATGTCAAAACTACTTGATATAAACGAAACTTCAGATCCGAAAGATTCACTTATATCGAGGCTTTACTGTAAAATTATTTCTTACCGGATACTTCAAGTTCGTCGGGCACCCAACAGTCTCTTCAGGATGGTAGAACCATTTGACTTTAACGATCATGTTAGAATTGGAAGTTTCCCACATGGATTCGATGCGTCCAATATATGGCCGATCCGGTCTGCCAGTCGATAAAAAGACGGCACTGTCGCCGATTTGAATCGTTTCGCTACCTCGTTGAATCGCCCTGAAGAACTGCTTCTTGGCTCTGCCTTTAGCACCAGGTCGCCTGTAACCTTTTCCAGCCCAGCCCCATAATTGTCTAGCTGGAAGGAATGCAGCCATTTTGCTTCGACTTTCCACTGACTCTTGTCGTTCGCGCATTTTTGACTTTTTATCGGACTTCTTCGGCTTTTCGGGTTTCTCTTCGCGAACTGGTTCTTTCACCGGTTCTGGGATTATTTCCTCTTCTTGCATTGGCTCCTCTTCCACTTCCTCCTCTATTTTCGACACCGGCTCTCTCGCCGGTTCCTCTTCGCTTTTCTGCCCACAACAGCTCTCCCCACTGCTGAAGAAGTTGTAAAAGAAACTGTTAGTATTACGGATTTCTTGTTATTCTTTGAAATACACTTTCAAAAAATTATAATTTAATCATCAAAAACTTCATTCCAATGTATTCGCGTAGAGAACAGCACTGTCGCACATTGTAGTGCTATTTACGCGTAATTCATTTCAAACTCTGTCGTACAGAAAAGCAGCGTAACGTTCATTGTAAGGGGCTAAAGTACCAGTCGTTTACCAGTAGCTAAACTGTTAATTAGATCATTTACCAGTCGTTGACCAGTTTTTAAAAAGAAAAATAATAAGGTTTTTATGTATTGTGTATTTTTTATGAATGTGAACTTCAGATGCCGCATCAGTCAATTATAAAACAATCGACTCTCGCTATTTAATAACAGTGCAATCCATTGTTCATGTGGAAGATTTCTCTTAACTAGTCAACTAGTGGTGTCATTACTAAATAGCAATTTAGCCACCATAATAAAACAGAACAAACCTGATGTGACTTCCATCACTGTGGCTGCTATGATGGCTGTGCTTGTGTTTATGTTTCCTGTGTTTCCTGTGCTTGTGTTTTCTGTGCTCCTCGCAACACTTGTGTCTCCTGTGCTTCTTCTTTCCTTCCTGAGCCTCCTGCAATCTCTTCAACTTGTCCCTCCTTCTTTTCTTCATACGTTTCCTCTCGCGATACTCCTCCAACTCTTTGCTATCCATATCGTCGGACTTGTGTCTTTCTACCGACGGTGTATCAGACGACGTGACGTAACAATTCGTCGTCGACGTAACGGTGGTCACCGTGTTGTTCGTGTTTGATGTAACGATGGGTTGACTGTTCGTCGACGAACGTTTGTCTTCCGTCGAAACCGACGTTTGACGTCGGCGTTTGCCCAGCGACAACAACGGATTTGGATCATATTCTGAAATTTTAGGTATAATTATATTTTAGAAAATGCAGAAAATTTACAGGTGAACTTTGTATAATATCGTTGTTAAGTTCCTAACAAATATTAAGATTTGTTATTTTATTATTCAGTTATTACACGGGTAATAATACGTAATTTAAGTAATGTAATACGTAAGGGAATGTAATAAAGACAAGAGTCCTAAGAATTCTTAACAGAGTTCTTAAAGTTATTAAATTGTCACACAAGTGAACAATTTCTTATTTTTTCAAAGCCTTAATCAACCAGTACTCCAAATTCACAGATCACCAAACAATAAAATTTCTAATTTGCAAATTTCTAAGTTCTCAAATCTCTAAGGCTCGAAATCCTTAAATTCTCAAATTCCTAAATTTTCGGGTCTCTAAGTCCCTAAACTTTCAAATTCCTAAATTCCTAAATTCCCAAATTCCCAAATTTCCAAATTCCCAAATTCCCAAACTCCCAAATTCCCAAATTCCCCAATTTCCTAATTCACAAATCCCTAAATTCCCAAATTCCTAAATTCCCATATTCCTAAAATCCCAAATTCCCCAATTTCCTAATTCACAAATCCCTAAATTCCCAAATTCCTAAATTCCCATATTCCTAAAATCCCAAATTCCCCAATTTCCTAATTCACAAATCCCTAAATTCCCAAATTCCTAAATTCCCATATTCCTAAAATCCCACATTCCCAACTTCTTAAATTCCGAAATCCCTATATTCCCAAGTGCCTAATCTTCCACATATTCAAATTCCCTAAATCTAATCAGTATTCAACTACATACAGTAAACATCCCCATACTTGATCATCCTCAAGCATATTATTATAATATTTATACAGATTCAAGAGAAGAAATACTTCTGAAGTTAAAATACAATGGAAAATTAGCCTATACAGATGAACTTCATACAAAGATCACCTCAAGATCAAATCTTCCAAATTTTCAATGTTTCAATGTTTTGTAAACAAAGCAAAACGCACCAACAACAGGGTAATCAGGTTGCAGCAACCTGATATCATCCAAAGCGATTCTCCCGCTGTCTCCATCATCGAATTCGACGCTGACAAATTTCTCGTCGAGTTCTGGATCAGGTTCCGTCGGCTCAACGGACGTACCTGGATATAAACATCTATACTGTTGGCTCCAGTACGCGCATAATCTTGTACCAGGTGGTAATTCCTTCGTCGAAGTGGGACAAACTTCTACAATCTGTGAAGATAGAAATTATAAACGTTAAGCTTATTACTGACAAACTACATAACGTGAACTTTATCATAAGTAGACTGAATTAAGATGACGTTCATTGCATTAAACAAATTTTCTTGTACTTTAACGAGGATTTCTAATTCGAAATAATCTACTCTAAATTATTATTTTCAGTAATGTGTCAAAATTGTCTAGACAATTATTTTAATAATTTTTACAAATAATTTACATTTTTCAGTTTGAATAATAATCATTATCAATTTTTTTAAAATAGTCTGAAAGTTTGAGCTGTTATTGAAAATGACCTGGACAATTATTGTTAGTAGTAATTTTTTTTAATAATCTATATAATTGTTTGCAATCATTTTTAAAAATAATCTAGGTACTTCCAATTTTTAAAAATAATGGATCCTTTTTTATATAATTTGAATAGATATTTTGAGGGATTTTTAAAAATTTTCTGAACCATTATTGTCAGTAATTTTAAAAAACAATTTACACAATTATTTTCAGTAATTTTAAGAAACAGTCTATACAATTATTTTCAGTAATTTTAGGAAACAATCTGCACAATTATATTCAGTGAGTTTAAGAAACAATCTACACAATTATTTTCAGTAATTTTAAAAAATACTTTAGATATCTATTCCCAATGAATTTTAAAAATAATCCAATGTAACTATTTCCAATAATTATAAAATAATAATTTTCCATCTAATTAAAAACAACTTCTGACTGAAAATCATGTCTTGATTATTACAGATTTCATCAACTTTGAACAAGATTGACTGATGTCATCAAAATGTACAAAAAAAGCAGTACCACAAATGCCTTCCTGATATACAAAAGACTTTCCGACTTTTTCGCTATTCGAGTGAAGACCTTTATGCGCAAAGTTCTTTGACCTTATAATCTCCTCATGAGTGCGATATCAACTTTCTCCAAATATAAAATATTTTAGTATGTTATGGTTATAGGGTGTACGAATAATTTTGCAACAGATCGTGTAAATCCAGAGGAATTTACCGCATCTCGTAGAATCTCCTCTCTGGAATGGATATGGGGTCTGTTGCCACGTTCGCCGTCCAGTGTGATGGCATAAACGTCAGGTGCTTGAACGGCACTGAGTCTTCCGGCGTAAAATAGACCGCCCATCGCAGTCAACACCCTCAGCTGGTCTATGGCCAAGTGTGCCGACGTTAATTTGCATCTGTTCACAATTTCCGTCTTCTCCGCTCTCGCAGCTTTCGCGCACTCTTGGCACTCGAGCGATTTCCTACGCTTCGATTCCTTCTTCTCCCGATCGCTCGACTTGTGCCTCGACGGCGACGACGAACTCGACTTTCGTTTCTTCTTCTTCGATTTTTCGTGCCTGATCTTCTCCGGTTCCGTGTCCACGCTCTCCGGTGTGTCCACGGGAATCTCCTAATTCATCGAGAAATACAGTACAGTCGCCGTAACTGAGCGTCCGTCGAGTCTGCGCGCGATCAGTTACCGCGATCGGTCGCAGAAAAAGATCGAGGAGCGAACCGTCTTGGTTTTCTATCGCCAGACTTTTTGTAAAATCTGTTAGGTTGAGAATATTTTTTTAGAAGCAAATGAAATTACATCAATGATAAGGTTTTGCATTACTCTGCAAAAATGACTGTTTTAACGAATATATTATTATATGTACAATTTTTTCATTTTTGTCGACGGTTTGCTCCTTGAAACTAATAATGATAGCCGGCTTTACGGAGGCATAACGTGACTTCGTTACTTATAAAAGTCAACGGAATGCAAGTGCCATTTAAGGTTCATTTACTTCACAGTTTAAACAGTTTCTAAAATTTGCCCTCTTTCCAAAATTAAATTTCCCAAAAAATAAATTGATTTCAGATACGAAATTGAAAATTTCAGATGTAAAATTAAAAATCTACAAATTGAAGAGTGATAGAAAAATGTTATTTAAAGGAGAAACTGAGTTGAATAATTGAACAATTACCGGGACCGGTTCCTGCACAGTAAATTCTGGTATCGGAGTTTCAGCGACGCTGCTCGATTCATCGTCTTCCCACGTTTTCACCTTGACCTCAGCCTTCAGCTTAGGCTTCATCTTGCTATGTTTTTCCAGCTTCACCTCTTGGCTCAATTTCGCCTTCTCGGCGATAATCGAGCTAATCACGTTTTTATTGTGCAATGGCGTCTGTTTCGCAGGCTTGGACTTCGATTTTGCTGATTTGTGACTCTTTGATGAAGATCTCATGGAAGATAGCCCGGACTTAAATGGCAGAGGAGTATAGCCAGTTTTACCCACGTACTGTTTGCAACATTATAATTTATAATAATGAATACAATTTTTAAAGAACTTTCTTCAATTTACACACGTTGATTTTTATGCAATTATGGTATGGTAGAAAATTTTATTTACGTTTCTTAAATATTTAAAAAATACTCGTCACGTATTTTGTGAATGAATGTACAGTTCTAGTATGAAGATGGAAGATGCACTTTTTTGTTAATGTTATATGTAAAAAAGTAATGGGCTACGAAAAGAATTGAATAATTAATGAAACATCTCAAAATTTGAACTCTTAGGTTTGAATTTTAAATGCTTTATGTATTATCGATTTTTTAACATTATAAGGTAATATTTGTTACTATTTTTTAATATTATATACTTTTTTACATAAAATATTTTGAAAAATTGATCTCAGTAAAAAAGTGCAGCTGTAATGAAAAAATATAGCTGACTTTGAAATTTGTTAACATTCTTAAAGTAAAAATATTATCACTGCTTATTATAGTACGTGAAAAATTAATTACTTTTGTAAATATACTTCTGTTATGTTTATATAATTATCTACAATGAAATTTCTAATTATTCGTGTGATAAAATAATGTCCAGCTTTTTATAATAATAAAATGACACTTGTCTAAAATGACAAATCTGCAATATTCATATTTCAAAAATTTTTAATAATTAAATTAAAAAATCTTCACATTTGCAAATGTAGATCTTCAGACTCATCAGTTAAAGAATTTTCTAATGCAATGATTTTCAAATATTCTAATCACGTTTACAAACTTTTAAATTTTCCAATTTACAAAATTATAAATCAATAAATATTCACATTTGGAAATTTTCAAAATTAAAATGTTGTTAATGTTTAATTCTAAAACATTCAAGCTAACAAATTTCTTAATTTTAACATTTACAAGCTTTCAAACATTCAAATTTACAAAAGTTTTAAACAATTAAATATTAAAATTCTCAAAATTTCAAAATTCCAAAGTTTCAATTCTAAAATTTCAAATTAATAAAATTACAAAATTTTCAAATGTTTTAATTCTTACGTTTACAAAATTTGTAACTAGTTAATTGTTCAAATTTACAAAAGTTTTAAACAATTGAATATTCTCGAACTTCCAAAATTACAAAATTCGAAAGTTTCCATTCTAAAATTTTCAAATTAATAAAATTAAAAAATGTTCAAATGTTTTAATTCTTACGTTTGCAAAAATTGTACCTATTTAATTGTTCAAAACAAAAGTTGTAAACAATTGTATATGCAAATTCACAAACTTTCAAAATTGCCAAATTACAATTTTCAGTTCTAAAATATTCAAATCAAGGAATTTTTGAATTTCAAGATATTTTAATTGTTACATATAAAAAATTGTACCAAATTAAATATTCAAATTTACAGAACTTGTAAATAATTAAATATTCAAATTCGTAAAATTAAAAAATTCAAAAGTTACAAAATTACAAACATTCAACTTTACAATTTTCAAACTAACAAATTTTCCTTTTGTACAACTCCGTTTGTGTCAACACAACAAAGAACAGTGTTAAATGAACCTAATCCAGCAGAAGAAACTCTTTGAATCGCTTTAGAGGTATATGTTTTTATTTCTGTCAATCGTTAGCTCACAATAAATTTCGTTCTTCAATGTTCCGAAAAAATATGTCCAAGCAATGTTACATCTGGCGAGTGAGCTGAATGAATCTACCGTACAACATCTTTCTCATATACATATACAGCTTTTACCGAGCGAGCTTAATGGATGTTTCATGTTAACAATGTCTGACATCCAACAAGAACTGTGTTTACAAACATGACCTACCTTCGTAAACAGAGTTGTTCTGCACGATGACTGAGCGGGAAAATTCCAATATAAAACGATTTATTTGGGAATATTTCGGTAACTGTTAAGTTTATACTTTATCCGGCGTAATACCTCTGATACAACGTTCATTATTAAAGTCATGAAACGGCATAAATTTCTTTTTCAACGATTCAACCTTTTTTTCCAGCGTATTAATAAAAATTGAAATCATTGATCTTAGGAATATATTCTCTAAGGTAATTTTTAATGACCTTTTTGAATCGTTGCTATTTTATCCACGTCTCTGGTTCTTCAATATGGCGACTTTTTCCCAGAAGAATATGGAAGTTTATGAACTTCATTTTGTTTTAGATAAGAGCAGCAGTAGTTGACACTGTACCAGTACTTGACACTTTTTCAAAAAAAGTAAATAAATAAGGAAACCACAAGTTGGAATACATCAAACCTTATTAATCTGTATACTGTCGCACTTCAGCTGCTTAATTATGAACTACTGCGCATATCCGCTATTCAAAAGTGTCATATCAACCGATTAATCAAACTTGCGCACGGCTCTTACGATTTTTCAGTGTTTTCTTATATAAATCGCTAAGGTTTGGTTAAAATGTAAGTATTGCAAGTTTGTATTATTTAATCATTGTGAATAAAAAAGACATTCGTTTATGTTGTTTGAAACTCAAAAAGAGGTTTATTTATTAAAATCGGCAACAAACAATGCTAAATTGTTTAAATTCACCCCGTGTCAACTATTGAAACTTGTAATCGCCTATTATTCAGTAGTTGACATGGGGTGTAAACTATTAAATTACTACGTGTCAACTACTGACTTTGTTCCTCTGTCATTTTTGAGTGCCTTCTACGAAGGATAACTTCATAAATTATACAGAAGTGACTATATTTTTGTATTTTCCTACGAAAAAGAGTTGTTCCCTGGAGTTATAATTGCTGTGTCTGCAACGACTGCAACCATTTCAGCAATGGCAAAGTGTGGTAGACTGTGAAAGTGGCGAGAAAGAATGGATAAGCTAGATTATGAATAGGAAACTGCCGTTTCGTATCAACGAACCCATTAAAATGACTAGAACCAAAAATGTGTATTCAGTTACCAAACTAAGTTAGATTTTTTGTGAAAGTAACTTCTAATTGTTGAATATTTTTTTTGTAAACTTACTCAAGTATTCTTAAACGTTGAATAAAATTCTGTATTCATACATTATCATGACTAGTTCATTAATTGGATTTTCTCCCTATGTCAACTACTGACACAAAAGGATGTCAACTACTAAATTTTTTGTTTTCGCTGGGTGTCAACTATTGAATCAAATTTTATGTTTAGAAAAAAAATTTACAACAGCCATCAGGAATTAATACTTGTTGTAATATAATAGAAGAATAGTTTGTGTAGCGACTGCTAATCATAAATTTTCCATAAAGTGAACTTAGCCTGAGCTATGTGAACAAATAGACAAAAAATTCCTTAAAGTGTCAACTACTGGTACCTTCACCTTAATACCGTTTTGAAAATGGTGTCCATTAATAAAAATGTGATATCGCATAATTTGTGCTTAATTTACTGTAAACTTTTTTCTATAACTTGACATAAATAAGAATTTTTAGTTGTACTTTAAGTCTCCATATTTCTACAAAATCCAATATGGCGAATTGTCGGTGGCTTTTACCACGAAACTTACTTTTTCGTCCTTTTACCTTACTGATGCAAATTCAAACTTGATATTCGTCTTATACGTAAAAGATAATTTCGTTTTTATATGAAGCATGAAATTACAGTAATACAATTGGATGGACACATAACCTCAAAATCCTAAAATCCTCAGAATCCATCAATTCTTTTGGGTTCGAAGTTTCGCTTATATCGAGTAATTCTGGAATTAATCAAAATTCGTGGAAAAAAGAAATTCGTAGAAAAAGAGCGGAAACTTTCAACAATTGAACAAATAGTAATATTTTTTTTGGGAAGTCAGATTTTCTTTGCGCTTTGAAAGTTCCTTACTTTCAGTTTAATTGTTGAAACACGCAGACGTCCTTTGAGTCTTTCATTAAATTCATTAGTGAAAAGATACAAAGTTTCCACTTAATTTAAACAAATTAAGGTAACTCAATTTTACAAACCACCACGTATCTGAATATCTTCATAGTGGATAATTATCAATAAAATACAATATGTGTTTCATACCACAATCACATAAAAATCGATGACATTCCTTAAGAGTAAAATTACTCACTTTCGTTTGAAGATGTCTATTTTTCGACGACAACAGGTAGCCAACAAGAGAACTCTTGCTTTTGGGTTTCTTCGCGACTATCGTTTCCGTTAGGTGTCTGACACTTCCGGAGGTGCACATCAACTTCCTGGGCCGACCGACCTTCCGCTTTTTCGAAGCGGAACTCGAACTTGCCACCGTTGGTGCTGGTGACGAGGTATCGTATCCCATCTACAAACATTTCAGTATAATCTGTAAAGATTTTTATTTCATAAATTTATAGAAGATTCTTTTATCATTTTCATGGTAGACTCGGTTAAAATGTAAGAAACAACTGAAACAACAAATTTTCAAATTCAGAAACTTAGAAATTTTTTAATTTATGTACGTAAAAGCATTAAGTTCTTAAATTTGTATACATTAGCACTTAGATATAACAAAATTTGAAAAGTTAGCAATTTAGTATTTGAGAATTTATACATTTTGAACTTTAGAATTGCAGAAATACAAATTCTAAAATAGAAAAATTTCATATATTTAAATCTTGAAATATACAAATTTAGAAATTTACTAAACTTCAATATTTTCAAATTTACAAGCTTACAAATACTACGTTTTTAATTTTAGATATATTAAAACTTAGAAATTTGAAAAATTTGAAATTTAGAAGTATAGAAATAAAATTTCTAAATTCTCAGAGTTTTTAAATTAAAAATACATAAATATAGGAATATTAAATTCGTAAATCTCAAATTTGACACACTAAAAATAGATAAACATAGAAATATAAAAACTTCAAACTTTTAAATTTTCAAATCCACAAATTTAATCATTTGAAAATTTTTAAATTCACAAATTTTCAGTTTTACAAAATTGATAACTTGACTTAAATTCCAATATCAGACTCCCAAATAATACTCCATATTGTGCGTCACTGGTGCATCATTGATACACCGCATTCTTGCGGACGCTATTGGCTACCATCGATATAGCTAACGCAAAGAGATTGAAATTTGAAACTTACCCCTCCCAAACTCTTTTCATCGTCGTCCTGCGACGTCTTGCTCGCTGGTAGCACGGTAATGGGTGAAGCCACTGGTGGAACTGGGATTGGAATGCTCGGTATACTGTCCAATAGTTTAATATGACTTCTTGGTTCACCCAGTTTCACCAAGTTTACGTTACACCTTGGCATAGCCAATACAGCCGAGGTCAATGGCGGTGGAGTTCCATCTGGTGAATGTTCTGGTGATTTGTGCGGAGAAGATATTGCCTCCAGCATAGGTGGCGATGCAAGAGGTCCATGTTCAGAACTGTCAATATTATTTAATAAATATCGATTTTTCTTTTTTTAAATTTACATTTAATTATCCAACTTCAAATTTAAACCCATGATTTTTTAAATAACCTCAAACCTAAGTTAAACTGTCAGAATAATCGAGCATTTTGGAATCTAGCAGTTGAAATATATAATAAACGAATTATACTAATATAATTCTAATTTTAATATTAATATTAAAATAATCAGTCGGACATTCGAATAATCAGATGATTATTTCAATAATATACAGGGCGTTTCAAAATAAGTTACTGAAATTAATTAGGTGGTATTAACAAGTACATATCTGTTTTGTTCCGTTGAAACTGAACTATAAAATGAATCGCATGCGGTGGTTAAATTGAAGTGGTAATTTAGATCACTCAAGTAAACTACCATTTCGACTTTATTCTTAATATTCATAGTTAAACTATTCGCATTAAACCCATCACTTGTTAAAGCGTTCTCAGATATCTTTACAAGTTCTTATAATAAATTTCAATAAATCACGTATAGTTTGTAGGTTATTTCTGTTCTGGAAAACGCGGTGGAGACGAAAGTAACATGTTACTGTGGCAGGGGTCGGCAACTTGCGGCTCAGTAGAATCATACTTGTGGCTCTTGAGTAGTTTAATAGTACATATTGAAAAATTAACTGCAATATTGCAATTGCCAAACAAATATAATAATCCTGCGCACACATCAAAATGCGCGGCAGATCGCATGCATGTAAACCTAGCTTTAGCTAACCTTGCTCTCCACACTCACCGACGCCACACTCAAAACCAAAAAGTGTTTCCGTTTTCTTTAATACGTTCACTTATATGTTCTGTTACTACGCAAAATAGAATGTTTTGATTTCACAATCAATACATGTTCCACAGCAGATATTATATTATTTTTTCTAATACATACCGATGTATGTACTTATATTTGGCTCTTTAAAAAAATAATTTATCACATCGGGAAAAAAATGGCTCTTAACTCTAGGAAGGTTGCCGACCCCTGATCTATACCCTATAATTTCCACTGTCACAAATTATAGACTAATACAAAGTCTCTAAAATTTCGTATCAACCACCGTTATTATCACTTGTGTTGGTGAATTTTTATCGATGAAAACACCGTGAATGATTTCAATATAACCTCAAACAGAATATGTAAGAACCCCACCAAGGATCTGCAGTTTAATAGCCTAAGGATTATGAGATAGAAATTGCTTCTGACTATGGGGACGAAAAGAAAGTGTAAGAACTGTACAGTTCTTACAAGGGTAATTATGTCATAATTATAATTGGGAATAGATAAATAAACCACATATATGGTACTAAAGAAATGGTCAAAGGTAATTACGTATTCTATTTTTAGTTATTTAAATGCTCGAATATTGTTTTCATCGTTACTTCAAATATAATATGTTCATTTAAGTGTTTCTGTTTATTGTTTCTTACACTCAAAATCCTACTCTACGTTAGAAAAAGTATTTTTACTTAATTCTCTACAAAAGAATTAATGTTACTTTCGTCCTGATGATTCAATTTTGTTTTTATGAAAAGTGTCCTGATTTTCATTTCTATGGTTAACACCTGAAAAGTTGTAGATACGGCCCTGATGATGGAAACTTGATAATGTAGACATCATTTACGTGAAATGATCTATGACAGAATAAATTAACCTTAATTTAATGGCGCGCTGTCGTGGGATTTTTCTCACAATGAGCTTATATGTATGCGCATGAATATACACATATGTATATTGTGTACATATGTACATACGTTAATACGGTATGTATGTTCAAGAGAACACCTGGTTTCCCTAAGAAAAGTGTGGCGTCTGTAAGGGGAAATGCGTCATATCTGTTGATTACTAGGGATTTTGGAGGATTTAAAAGTTTGGAATGGGTTGAGAATTTTAAGACAAAAATTTGGGGATTTATGAATTCGGTAGTGTAGGGATTTAGTGGACTAGGATTTCAAACCTAGGTATTTGGGAACATAGGTATTTTTAGACCTAGGTTACATCCGTAGATTACTAGGGATTTTGGAGGATTTAAAAATTTGGAATGGGTTGAGAATTTTGGGACATCAAAATTTGGGAATTTATGGATGTGGTAATATAGGGATTTGGTGGACTAGGAGTTTAAACCTAGGTATTTGGGAACATAGGTATTTTTAGACCTAGGTTACATCCGTAGATTACTAGGGATTTTGGAGGATTTAAAAATTTGGAATGGGTTGAGAATTTTGGGACATCAAAATTTGGGAATTTATGGATGTGGTAATATAGGGATTCGGTGGACTAGGAGTTTAAACCTAGGTGTTTGGGAACATAGATATTTCTGGATCTAGGTATTTGGGACGTGGGGATGTGGAAATTTGAGAATTTGGGAACTAGAGATTTACTTGTATAAGAATTTGAACGTTTCAGTATTTGGGGATTTTGGAATTTCAGATCTTCAGAATTTAAACATCTAGGGATTCGAGGAGGAGAAAATTTAGAAATTTGAATATTAAAAAATCTAGGAACTTTTCTGATCTTAAAAATTTGGGAATTTGGATATTTAAAAATCTAGGAATTTCTAGGTTTAGAAATTTAGGAATTTGGATGTTCAAAAATCTAGGAATTTCTGATCTTAAGAATTTGGAAATTTGAGTATTCAAAAATCTAGGAATTTATGCACTTAGAAATTTGGGAATTTGGATATTTAAAAATTTTGGAATTTTTGGTCTTAGAAATTTGGGAATTTGAATATTCAAAAATCTAGGAATTTACAGACTTACAAATTGGATCAGTTAGAAAGTTTGAGAAACTGAGAATTTTTTAATTTGGGATTTTGGAAATTTGAATATACATAAGTTAAGGAATTCTTAAATTTTTAAGTTTCTATACGTGTACTTATTCAATGGAAGTCTACGTACACCAAAATATAAACATAACGTTTTGCAATACTAATAATATTTTCTGCGACCACTCTTTACCGTCTACCAAAAATGTTAGTCTTCATATAATAAATTTAAAAAGAGACATAATGTATACGTATAAACATAAAACTATTATGTATAGCTAAACAAACGAGCCATGTATAGTATTATGTAGAACATAAGAAGTAACAAATTTTATTAATACTCTGTATATAACATTTAATTTTATTCCTTGAAACTTTCTCCTCTCCCTAAAACTATATCTACCTTCTCCATCTGGACCTAATGATAATCTCATATTTAATGAACGTAAGAACATCGTAATACGCCTAGTTTTTAGCGTGTCAGAAGTCCCGCCAGTGCGCAACATTATTTTGTCCCACGAGTAATTTCATAACATAAGCTTGCTAGAACCCTACGTACTCACTCCCACTGTGTTAACGACTCCAAACCGACTATATAAAAAACATCAAAAATTTACCTCGAAGAATGGCTTTTCTTCCTCGGCCTGCCAGGACTCTTCTTCTCATCCTTTTTCGGCGTCAGTTTGGACAGCTCCCTCTGTTTCTCCCTGTACTGTCTCTGAATGTCAGCCAACCTGACCCTCATATCCAGCTCCATAGCGTCCATGTTCGGCCAATCTGCGTCATCGTCCAAGTGTCCTTTCCTAGCGATGAACTTCTTCGCGTCCAGCTTGGCCTGCAGGTTTCTATAATCGTGGCAGTCGCGATGATCACCGGTAGACAGTCGTCTCTCCATGCCGTCTGGCCCTTCTTCGGTCATTTCGGACATCTTCTCGCAGTACATGTCCGTATCAGAGTCAGAGACGTTGTCATCGACGGAGTCCTTCTCGCTGTACACGCCATTGCTCGCCTGATACTGCTCGAAACCCTCAGGACCCTTGTAAGGATGGCTGGCGACAGCGTCGTTGTTCAACAACAACATCTGGTCACCTTCGACCCCGTATCGTTCGCAGAACTCCATACTCCTCCTGACCTTATCCTTCATCCTGAACACCGTATCCTTAGGGGCGGTCTGCTGGTAAGGCTCCTCCTCGTCAAACTCGTTCGACTTAAACTTCTTCGAGCCTGCATAGTCCTCCTCGGCGTATTTCCTCTTCTCTTGCCTCTCTGGAGCGGCAGCTCTGCCCAGGTTCAGCAGCAGTCTACCAGCGTGCGAGATTTCTTCGGAGCTGTCCAGGTTCAGCTTCCGGGGCACCTTGTCACCCACCTCCTCCATGAACCTCTGCTCCGCGAGGGCGCACAGCAGACCCAGTGGACTGTCCACGTTGTTATTATTGCGTTCTGTCTGGGGAGACATCAGTTTGCCCTTGACGGGTGACTTCTCCAGTTCAGAAGTCGCTACCGTGCTCGGACCCTCGGGTTTCAGCTGCTCCAGTTGCTCGATGCTGTTCGACAGCAGCTCCAGTCCGCTGATGTCGACCGCAGGCTTCTGTTTCGAGCCAGCGACTCTTGGTTTGACCACCTGATTTTCGGCGGTCTCTTCGGCAACCTCCACTTTGCGATGCTTCTTAGGCGTGAGGCTGTCCGTGCAGTTCATCTGGGACACGTCGAAAATGTCTGGTGACGTGGTTTTCTCTTCCTTCACGACGGGAGGCTGGTTCTCGTCGACTGTCTTGATGTTGTTGTTGCTGTTCCTGGCGTCGTTGTTGTTGTCCTTCAGGTAGCAGTCTCTGGGATAGTTCAGCAACGAGTCGAACGAGGATTCGGCGGTCGGTTGGGGCTTTTGGGGCACCTCGGGCTCTCTGGGCGCTTCCTGCTTCTCGGCCAACTGAGCGTTCTCGCAGAACCTCAGCAGGTGCTTCTTGAGGCCGTTCTCCAGCTTCCTGGGGGTGATTTCCGGTCTTCGTGGCTTGGTGTCGTCCTCTTTGGGAGGAGCCGACTCCTGCAGAGCGGCGACCGCGTTCTTCTTCAACTTCTCCACCACGTTCTCGATCCCTGGGTGAGACTTCTCCGCCGTGTGCTTCTTCGACGTGTCCAGACACCTGGGTCTCTCGGCCATCGACATCGCCTCGCATCTGTACGGACAATCCTCGAACGCTGGCTCTTCTGCTTCCTGCTTAATCACCACTTGCTCCAGCTGCTCCTCGCAGTCGATATTCGGCATGTCGAACGATTTCACGGTGATCTGCGGACGCGTAAGCGGTTCGGGCATCGGAACTGGATCAATGTTGCAGTTGATCTCCATTTTGGATTGGGTGGACCCTTTCGCTTGCGATTTAGCCTCCTTCTCAAGGTCTTCCGGCGCAATTGCCACTTGCCTATTTTCCGCCATTTTCGCGGCTTCCTCGGCCTGAAAAAATGGTTTTTGCTTCTTCTTATTATTATTCTTGGATTTAGTTTACAGATTGCAATAGGGCTTTCGGAGCTTCCTTGAGCGCTCTTTGGAGTCGACGTGATAATTGGTTTGAATTAGTTGTTTGGTAGATTATTAGAATTCGAGTTCATAGTTGTAGGAATTACGCAGTATTCTACTTCAGTTCCCACGTAATTTTTTTTTGCAAGGTCTTCGTTTTTTCATTGTATATGTGCTATCTGTTTTAGGTAGCTGATGAAAATAACTAAAAAATACGTACACCATCAGCCATGAGTATTTGGATACTTGTAACTTGTATTAAATGTGACTATAGTTTATATAAATTTCTGAATTTTTAGCTGTTATTTTAAATTACGCTCGCTTTTAGTACAGATGATTTGTTATATGAGTAGCTGATTTGATAGATTGGAGGATCGAATTAATTCTGTATGCAAACCAAGCCTATGTATGGACTTTGAAGGGTTTCTCGTGTATCAAAGCCTGATTCTGTGACGAATTTTGCTAGTTTGTAAATTTCTGAATTCATGTGTTCGTAAATTTGTAAAATGTAAATTCGTAAATATGCAAATTGTGAATGTGTAAATTTGTAAATATGCAAATATGTTAATATGTAAATGTGCAAATTTGTAAATCTGTAAATTTGACAATTTGCGAACTTATAAATTTGTAATCTGCACATTTATCCATTTATTCATTTGTTCATTTCATCACTTATGTTTGTAGAGTTGACACATACTATTAATTAATTAACGTAGTTGATTTAAATGTTTTATACATTCACTAATTAATTAATGTTATAATTTAGTAAATGCAATTATTAACTCTCCGTTACATAATCTTTCTAATATAATAATAAAAAAATTGTTTTCTATTTATAAAATAATTTAAAAATAAATTACAAAAAGTTGCAAGTTAATATTTTTAAAAAGCAGAACAAAAAATTGTAATTGCAAAAAATAATACATGTTTTCAATAATTTTATGAATAATGAAATATTGTTTATTCGTTTTTTTTTTTAGAAAATTTTGTTTATCAAAAATTTCAGAATATCTTTACCAAATGTAAATGAAAAAATATATTATAAAATATATATGTGAAACACGTTATTAATTACTATTTTTCATGATATTATTACAATTCCAATGTTTAACGCGATAAATTTAATTAAAACTATATTATAAATTTATTCTATTGTATCTTTATTATCTTTTTTTATTCTAACAGCACAATAAAAACAATACAAATAATTGCATTTACTAATCTGTAACGTTCATTAATTGTCCAATTAACCAAAAGATTATCGATATTGTTAAATTTTTTATCGTAAACATATTTGGTTACAAATATATTCAAAAATTTTCAGATTCAGTTAAAAAAAAATAAAGCACAACAAAATATGAATATAAATAAAATTTTTAATAGTTTAAGAAATATAAAAATTTGTTTTATATTTTCAACTTGTTTTTGCATGTAAAATAATTTATTTTCTGCTTATATCATTAATACTAAGACATTCCCTATATGCTCCATTTTGAACCATAAAATAGTATAATTTCGAATTATCCAATAATTTCATAACTCCTTTTTGCATTTATCTCAAATTTTACACATATCCAAATACTAATGGCCAGTAATACATCAAGAATGAATTGTTTTCATTTTTTTTTACGGTAAAACACGTTGTTATTTCTTACCGATAAACATCACAAGTTTTAATTATTAGATACTTTTACCTTTTTAAGCAATTTAAATACATAATAGTCTCTGTTAGAAACTGAACATGTATATATTAATTTTTGGAGTAAATAAATATCGATTTTAAAATTTATTCAATAAGTTGTATAATAAACAAATTGTTAAAACAAGCAACATTCTAGTACAGCAATTGTCCACAATTTATGTGGACATATAATGATTGTTGTATGGCGGTCATATGTAACTCTTAACAGTCACACTAGGATATGAAACGACCTCGGTTAGCTTCAATTTTAGTCACTTTATATCTTGAAAATCTAAATAAATAGCTTTTCTGAGACACCAGTATTTTTACTATTTTTTTCCTCGAACTGTTATATCTCAAGAGTGTTCGCTGAAATTTCAACTCTTTATATGAAAATCGAAAACAGTTTTGAATTTTTCTATGAAAACCGTCATTTTTCTATTTTTTCACATTTCTGAATTTTTATTTTTTTTTTTTATTTCAACTTTTACGTCGCATCGACCTTCAGGTCATTAGCGACGACTGGGTCCTCTTTCCTACGTTTCTGTTTGGCTATATTTTATTTTCGTATTCAACGTTTAAATTTACTGAAATCAGCTGTGAAATATTTTAAAACAATTTTTAAAGATTATTTATAATTTTTTTCAAGTTAAAATAATGAGTAGATTCTTTTTACAAAACAGTTTTAGTGGCTGGGGTCTTTAACGTCCCAGGTGTGTTATTCTGATGAAATGTGACCGTTAAGGGTTAACAGTAGACATAAATTATAAATTAACTGAAACAATACTGAATGGAAACAATTCAATTAAAAAAGGGCGAAAAAAATAACAAACTTCATGTTGTTTCGTAAATCTTTACTGAAACGAATGACGTTAATGTAAAAACCAGTAAATTCGTTTTATATTAATTTAACTCATGTTTGTTTTTTAACAACACGGCCACTTTGCCTCGTTGTTTTTATTCGATTTATATATTTTTGCATGTAAACTCTATTGGGATTTACTAACAACAACAATGAATAATTGAACTTTTATTCCATTTGTTCGAAAAATAAAAACATAAATATTTGTGTAATATTTTCATCTCAGGGTATTCTTTTTTTTGTAAGCTATAATCAAATATAATTTGTATGAAGATATTTTTACTATTTACTACTGCATATTTTATCAGTTTTATCTTATTTACACTATTAATTAATATGAAAATTTTCAGAAGAATATGGACCACCTTTGTGCAGGTTTCAACAAATTTCTTCCCTCGAGAATCAGTAAAGATAATTAACAATAGGAAGGGCTCGAAAGAAAGAATAGAAATTTTTAGTTAAAATAAAATTTAAAACCATAAATATTTTGTAAAGGTAAACCTAACGATGTGTGACTCTCTCATGAATTCTAATGATCTTTTTCGTATATTTTACAACGTGCATATAAAGGGACGCTCGGACTTCAACGACCTTCAAAAAAATAAAATACGTATCGCTACATTGATGTACTTGCATTTATTCAGTTTACTTATACTGTTGTATAACGATATCTAAAAGACTATTCTTCAAAAGATGTGTTCATTCAAGTCGCTTGTATACTTTCTGAACAAATATTCCGCAAAATACGAAGTCAAATCTTCCAAGTTGTTCAACGCTTGATTTACAGACTAATTCATTTAAACCGAAAATAAAGTAGCAAACAAAATAAATAGATGAAACAGAAACTACCTCATAAAATTATTGTTTATCTCGACAAAAGTCAATGTACATTTCTCAACTAAAAGCTTCTGAACAATTTCTGTAATTTAAAGCAAGAAATTTATGATCAGTCATTTTGACGAGTCCCGTAAATCCAGTGTCGAAAGAACTGTTATCAATCAATTTTCATTTATTCCTACACGAATCACTGAGAATTGTAAGAACCAAAATGGAAACCATGAATTATGTAAGTGCAATGTGTTGCACCGATGAATTTTTAGAAAAGTACTCGTTAACAGCGTAATCGGCTGTCTCACAACGATCAAATATTAAAACATGACCCAAACTAGTATCGGCACACCACACGTCGCGTTATTGATTTACAACTTTGTTCGCGATATATTAAATGCATTAAAGCTTACTTCTCTGCAGAAACTGTTCCATTCAGCTATGGTATTTGGTCCAAGCTATTCGTGAAGTAGCCGTTTAGTCGGCGAAACTGTACTCTTTATTATTTTACTGCTCTTCTACCGATCGCTTCGATCAGAAACGTTGTTGAAAACGCTCGACATTTCTCACCCTCAAACTTTCATACAAAACAATTAAGAGAAGTCTTGTCAAATTTGACCAGTATCCATAATGGCACTGCGCGTCAACAGTGATCAGGTCAGCATTTCACTTTTTTAATGGTCATCCAGTTCGAACGTCAATTTCTATATACCCATGCCGAATTAATTAAAAAAGAATTACCAAAATTCACGAGAGCACGATTCGATAGACCCTACAAAAGCGTTTCATTAAAAAATATGATTGCGTAATTTTAGTCCGGGTATTTCTGTCGGAGCAGGCGCTCGTAAAACAATTTTAAATTTACCGCGCATAAATGCCAGTACTGTCACCTACTGTACCTATTATATAGCATTGTATTAAAATATATCTTAGGTATTGAGCTAGTTGCGTCGACGAGAGTTATCGCTAAAATAAATCTAATCGTTAAATTACTTTCGTCAAGTAGTACCGCAGTCAAGAACCGTTACGGTGTTAGAAAATGTGTAGAATATAATAGTGTTGAAAAGCATCGATTGATATGCAAAGAGTTAATCACTTACTGTAACTATCCGAAAGGTTAAAAAGAAGTATGATGCTTACCTCGCAATTCTCCTTAGGCTCGATCTCGCCATTTTGCTCCCTGTCAGTAAACTCCGCAGCGTAGTACCTCTTCCTCTCCTTCTGTCGATCCATGGACCTATCCCTGGAGTGGTCCCTCCTCCGTCCGAAGAACTCCAAATTCTCATGAAAACTGTCGCAATTTTCTTCGGTAATTTCGATGATCCTTGGTCCGCTCTTCAAATCTCTACGCGACAGCCTGTCCTCGACGATCGATTCGTCGTCCTCCTCGTCAACGCGAATCTTCTCCTCGTATTCTCTGTCCATCTGCCTGGCGACCACGTGCTCTATGGTCCTGTCGATGGACGTGACACTCCTGCACTCCTTCGTGATCGAATATTTCGGACAATCGGCCATGTTGATGACCGTGTTCTCAGCCTTGTCGACCTTGCCCACGATGCTGCAGACCGCCGGGTTCACCGTGGTCGTGGTCGTGGTTATTCGCACCACGTTGCACACCTTCTCCGGAGAGGCAGCGACGATCTCGAAGTTCGTCAGATTCGTCAGGTTCGTGGTGGTCGTCGTCAGGTTGTTGGAGCCCTGCATCTGACAGGTGTTGAGATTTTGCTCGTGTTTCACGCACGGTTCCGGTCCAGCATCTTGGTCCTCCGACTCGGGTGCGTCCGTTTGGTTCGAGGCGTCTTGCACGCCCACCATCGGCGCCACTTCCGGTGGCTCGATCGCGTGGATCGTCGGCATTTCCGGCGGTGGTGTCAGACACGACACGGGGGATGTAGCCTTCAACAGAAACGAATTTCGCTGCTACGCGCAGGATATTCGACGATCAAGTGTCTTGGCGTGTTAAGCGACGGCGGATTTCGATAAAGTTGGACTAAAACCGTTCTGATTACTCTGTGACACGTGACTGATCGCTATAGTGATCGATTTGTGAGGTAAGTCTACTGCGATCGCTTTAATCCCGTACGATTTGTCGAATGCAGCACTGAGTATTTACTGTTACAATTTTGAGTATTTGCTATTGCTATTGAATGATGTTAATATTGAAAGTATAGGAAATTGAAATGTTATTTTAATTTATTCAGTGAGTATGCAAATTGTAACTTCAGATTGGAAAGTATTAAAAATTTGAGTAAGATTTATTATATCTCAACTATGTGCGTCAAGGACTCGTCAAAATACTAATATTAATATTATATATATTATGTTAATATTATGCTAGTATTAATGTCGAGTTTTTACAAGTAGAAGACTTCTATTTGATTTATATGTCCATATATTCTTTTTCTTCAAATTTATTCTAAATTTAAGTATTTTCTCAGCATATGATTAATATTACTGTATTGTTTCACTATTTGTCACGATAAAAATTTTATTTTATTTGAGTGCAGTTTGTCCAACTTTATTAAAATCTGCCCTAATGCAAGCAACGGCTGCTGTTTATTCGTTCTACAAAGCTACAAGCACGTTTACTAATGCATTTTTTGTTAAACAAAATTATAATACCAGTAGAAAGACAGTGATCATCGTAATTGTGTTTGTAAATATATCTAGTAAATTACAAATTGTAATTGTGAAGATTAATCTCAGTAAAATTACTTCATAATAATCATCGTGGAAATAGATTTTAATTTATTTATAAAATTTTTGAATGATGTGGGCGCAATTGTACGAAAAAGTTAAGTGAAAATATGATGTAAATATACTTTTACTATATTTATAATTCTATGAAAAAAATGGTATGAATGAAAATCAGTGGAAATTAATTTTTAATTAATTAATTAATTTAATTGTAACAAAAAGAATAATAAAAATTATAATAGTAAAAATAACAATAATAAATATAATAAAAATAAATATAGTAAAAATAACAATAATAAAAATAATAGTAAAAGTAAAAATAATAAAAATAAAAGTAGTAAAAATAACGATAATAAAAATAATAGTAAAAATAAAAATAGTAAAAATAACAATAATAAAAATAATAAAAATAAAAATACTAAAAATACTAAAAATACTAAAAATAACAATAATAAAAATAAAAGTAAAAATAAAATAATAAAAATAAAAATAGTAAAAATAACAATAATAAAAATAATAAAAATAAATATAGTAAAAATAACAATAATAAAAATAATAGTAAAAATAAAAATAATAAAAATAAAAGTAGTAAAAATAACGATAATAAAAGTAATAGTAAAAATAAAAATAGTAGAAATAACAATAATAAAAATAAAAGTAAAAATAAAATAATAAAAAGAAAAATAGTAAAAATAACAATAATAAAAATAATAAAAATAAATATAGTAAAAATAACAATAATAAAAATAATAGTAAAAATAAAAATAATAAAAATAAAAGTAGTAAAAATAACGATAATAAAAATAATAGTAAAAATAAAAATAGTAAAAATAACAATAATAAAAATAAAAATACTAAAAATACTAAAAATACTAAAAATAACAATAATAAAAATAAAAGTAAAAATAAAATAATAAAAATAAAAATATTAAAAATAACAATAATAAAAATAATAAAAAAAAATATAAAAATAACAATAATAAAAATAAAAATAATAATAAAAGGAAGAATAAAATGAAAAATAGTGAATATAACAATAAAAATAAATTGCCAAACTACAAATTCATCAAAGCAATAAACAAACTAATTTCGAGCAAGCAACTGTCCTAAATCAAGAAAGTAATTTTCGCAAGTTTTTTTGTAACGAATAAAAACATGAAGGAAAAAGAGGAGTCGCGTTCGGTTATCGATAATCGAGCAAAAATTGCAGCTGGCTGAAAACTCGCTGCAAAGAAGCTTACGGAAACAAAATCACGATGATCACTGGCCTATAAAGGGAAAGCAACATTGAAGCAGTCGAAAGAAAATAAAAGCTTTCGATAGTGAAAACGAGAGAGAAAATACAGGGAGCGAAAGAGAAGCAGGAAATGAAAGGAGAGAGTCAATTGTAGTCTACGGTGGTAAAGCTCTTTGGAAGTATGAAAAGACTGTATACTTTAACGAAAAAGGAAAAAGCACTTAAACTATATACAGAGAATTAACGTGCTTTCTTGTAAACAAACAAGACTTTAAGCTCTTATCCGGCTAACAATTTAACGCTCTTGAATTAATGTAACGTTTTAAACACAGCGTAAACAAGGAAACACCTTGAGGAATAAATCGCGGGAGGAAGAATAAAAGTTGTTACGTTACTAATCTTTGCAGGTTCAATACATTGATTTGTACAGTGAGTGGCCAAATTATTGTGTTTGAGAAATTTCTTTATTAAAAATACCCAAATTTCAAAGTTCATGAATTCTCAAATTTTCGGACATTAAAATTAAGGGTTGAAAATTGCAAAACTTTCAAATCTTTAAGTTTCATCATTTCAAAATTTCATAATTTCCATATTTCTAAATTCCCGAGTTTCCGAACTTCGAGATTTCTAACTTCGATAATTTCCAAATCCATATTCAGGTTTAAAAATTAAAAAACTCTCAAATCTCCAAATCACATAATTTCATCATTTACAAATTTCTAAATTCCGAATTTCACAAGTTTCCAAATTTCTAAATTCCCAATTTCACAAGTTTTCAAATTTCTAAATTCCCAAGTTCACAAGTTTCCAAATTTCTAAATTCCAAATTTCACAAGTTTTCAAATTTCTAAATTCCCAATTTCACAAGCTTCCAAATTTCTAAATTCCCAATTTCACAAGTTGCCAAATTTCTAAATTCCCAATTTCACAAGTTTCAAAATTTCTAAATCTCCAAATTCGAAAATTGATAAATTCACAAATTCGCAACTTCTTAAATTTCAAAATTCTCAAATCCTTAAAATCCCAAGTTCCAAACCTCAGAATCCTTAAATCTTTAGATTCAAAAATGAAAAAATTCTCAAGTCTCTAAATTTCATAATTTCACAATTTCCAAATTACCAACTTCTCAAATTTCGAAATTTTCAAATCCTCAAATTCCTAAGTCCTCAAATTTAAAAACACCCAAATTCTCGAATTTACAAATTTCTAAATATTGAAATTCAAACAGGAAAAATCACTTGAATCTTTAAATTCCATGATTTCATAATTTACAAATAGCAAAAGCCCTAAATTCACAATTTTCCAAATTCTCAAACCGCCAAATTTCTAACTTCTTAATTGTTGAAGTTCTCAAATCCTTAAATTCCTAAGATTCCAAATTTCAAAACACTCAAATTCAGAAATTGATAAACCCCTAAATTTTCAGATTCAAGAATTAAAATATTTTCAAATCTCTAAATTTCATAATTTTCATATTCTCAAATTTTCAAACTCCCAAATTCCTAAATTCCCAAATTTCCGAATTCCCAAATTTCTAAACATCCAAATTCACAAATTTACAAATTTCTAAATCGCCAAATTTAAAAATTAAGAAACTCTCAAATCTTTAAATTCCATAATTTCCAAATTCCCAAATTCTCCAATTCTCAAATCCCGAAATTCTCAAATCTCCAAATTTCTAATTTCTCAAATTTCAAAACATTCAAATTCACAAATTTACAAATCCCTAAATCTTGATATTCAGAAATTAAATAACTCTCACATCTCTAACCTCTGCAATTTCACAATTTACAAATTCCTAAACTGTGTAATTCCTATATCTCTAAATTTCCAATTTTCCAAATATACAAATATATTGCATACTTTGTTATATTATTTTTTAATAATACATTATTTTTACAATGTAATAAACTGCAGTGTATTGTATTTATAACATAATACACTGAATTGTATATTGTAACAATACATACTTCCACGTATACTTTGTCACAATATAATTTTTCAAAAAAAAATGATTTCCAACAATATACTATTTTTGTAATATAATTTTAACAATTTTCTAATATATTATTTTTGTAATGTAATATACTGTACTTGCATATTACTTTTACATATCATTTTTATAAATTACAATAATCCTAATAATTCCTACTATAATAATAATTCCAATAATAATTACAATTATTCCTACAATACGTCACGTGCCAATATACCCCAATAAAAATACCCGTACCACAGCAATAAAAATACCAGCTCCATTCCATCGCCTAACATTATAAAACACGAAACTTGTGCACACTAATTTGGCCAGTCGTAGTTAGTAATATCTATGCAGATAGCGATGCAAATAGGTTCGCGCATGATTAATCCACAATATGCGATTATGCGAATGGTTAGACCGCGCCCAGGGCTCCGAATAATTAGCCAGAGTTTACCGTCCCCTTCCAGGGACAGTTTGACAAACAGCAGCAAAACGAAAAGCTCGAAAAATCAACTTACCTGTGATCTGCAGTGCGTCGGTTCAGCCTGGCTGATTTGGACCAGTGCAGGCGTGTGTGGATAATAGTGCAGGGTTGTCACTAGGGGCGCATCTGGAACTAGGGTGCCGGTCATCGAAGTCACAGTCTGCAACGCCTTCGTCGACTCCGTAGACGCTGCAGGATTTAGTATTTCAGTATCATCGAAACAATCATTCTCATCGAGTCTAACTTGCTGTACGAAGATTTTTAATCGTTAATCGCCGACGCATAATAGTGGGACGTCGAGATGCTCATTCGCAAATTTTCAAGTCAGGCATGCCAGGTTTTTCAATTGCTTTGACTCTACTTTTCGGCTGATATGGTCTTAAAATGTTTCAACTCCTTTCGGTATCCAAAAGTCTTGATACTCTTGCAAGGTTAAGAGTCTTGTCAATTGTAAAATTCCTGAAAATGCTGGAAGTTTCAAGAGCCTTAAAAGTCCTGAAGATAGTGATAAATATCTTGATAGTCCAAAAGTCTGAAATGTCTGCAAAATCTTGAAAGTCAGAGTCTTAAAGATGATAGTGACGAATGTCCTGATAGTCCAAAAAGTCTGAAATGTCTGCAAAATCTTGAAAGTCAGAGTCTTAAAGATGATAGTGACGAACGTCTTGATAGTCCAAAAGTCTGAAATGTCTGCAAAATCTTGAAAGTCAGAGTCTTAAAGATGATAGTGACGAATGTCCTGATAGTCCAAAAGTCTGAAATGTCTGCAAAATCTTGAAAGTCAGAGTCTTAAAGATGATAGTGACGAATGTCTTGATAGTCCAAAAAGTCTGAAATGTCTGCAAAATCTTGAAAGTCAGAGTCTTAAAGATGATAGTGACGAATGTCCTGATAGTCCAAAAGTCTGAAATGTCTGCAAAATCTTGAAAGTCAGAGTCTTAAAGATGATAGTGACGAATGTCCTGATAGTCCAAAAAGTCTGAAATGTCTGCAAAATCTTGAAAGTCAGAGTCTTAAAGATGATAGTGACGAACGTCTTGATAGTCCAAAAGTCTGAAATGTCTGCAAAATCTTGAAAGTCAGAGTCTTAAAGATGATAGTGACGAATGTCCTGATAGTCCAAAAGTCTGAAATGTCTGCAAAATCTTGAAAGTCAGAGTCTTAAAGATGATAGTGACGAATGTCTTGATAGTCCAAAAAGTCTGAAATGTCTGCAAAATCTTGAAAGTCAGAGTCTTAAAGATGATAGTGACGAATGTCCTGATAGTCCAAAAAGTCTGAAATGTCTGCAAAATCTTGAAAGTCAGAGTCTTAAAGATGATAGTGACGAATGTCTTGATAGTCCAAAAGTCTGAAATGTCTGCAAAATCTTGAAAGTCAGAGTCTTAAAGATGATAGTGACGAATGTCTTGATAGTCCAAAAAGTCTGAAATGTCTGCAAAATCTTGAAAGTCAGAGTCTTAAAGATGATAGTGACGACTGTCCTGATAGTCCAAAAAGTCTGAAATGTCTGCAAAATCTTGAAAGTCAGAGTCTTAAAGATGATAGTGACGAATGTCTTGATAGTCCAAAAAGTCTGAAATGTCTGCAAAATCTTGAAAGTCAGAGTCTTAAAGATGATAGTGACGACTGTCCTGATAGTCCAAAAAGTCTGAAATGTCTGCAAAATCTTGAAAGTTTTAAGAGTCTTAAATTATGTCTTGAAGATGATAATGATAAATGTCTTGATAGTTCAAAAAGTGTAAAATGTCTGCAAAATCTTGAATGTCTTAATAGTCCGATACGTCTGAAATGCCTGCAAAATCTTGAAAGTCTTGAAAGTTTTAAATGTCTTGAAGATGACAACAGTGACGAATATCCTGATAATCCGATATGTCTGAAATGTCTGCAAAATCTTGAAATTCTTAAGAATCTTAAATGTCTTAAAAGTCTTGAAGGTGATAACAATGACGAATGTCTTGAAAGTCCAAAAAGTATGAAAAGTCTAGAAAATCTTGATAGTCCTGAAAGTCTTGATGATGTTAAAAATGATGAAAGTTTGTGAAAGTCCAAGAAGTCTTGAAAATCGTCTTAAAGGTCTTAAAATTCTAAAATACGTTAAAAAATTTTTACAGTGTTCAATACTTCAAAAATCTTGTAAGTTTTGAAAGTCTTAAAAGTCTAGAAAGTTTTAAAAATATTGAAAGTCTTAAAAGTCTTGAAATTAATAATAATCTTGAAAATTTTAAATGTCTTAAATCCGTGAAAGTTTTGAAAATATTAAAAGTTGTAGGTATCATGCAATTTTTGAATATACTGTCTTAAAAGTCTTAAATTTTTGAAAATCTTAAAAGTCTTAAATTCTTGAAAGTCTTAAAAGTCTTAAAAGTTCTGTAAGTATTAAAAGTCTTGATGGTCATACAATTTTTATAAATTTTCAAAGTCAAAAAGTCTGAAATCATTAAAAGTCCTGAAAGTTTCGAAAGTCTTGCAAGATTTAAGTCTTGAAGGTCATATCATTTTTATAAATTCTGAAAGTCTTAAAAGTCTTGAAGGTCATAGAATTTTTATAAATTTTAAAGTTCTTAAACGTCCTGAAAGTTTTAAAAGTCTTGAAGGTCATAAAGTTTATAAATCTTAAAAGTCTGAAAAGTCTCAAATTCCTGAAAGTCAGATTTCAAAAGTCTTTAAGAATTTAGGTGTTGAAATTCTTGATAACTTTGAAGGCCCTAAAACACTTGAAAGTCCAAAAAATCCTGAAAGTCTTGAAATTCTTGGGAGTTTTAAGTCTTGAAATTCTAAAAATGTCCTGATAGTCCTGAAGTTCTAAAAAGGTCCTGTAAGCCTTGATATTTTAAAGAAGCTCTGAAAGTCTTGAAATTCTGGAAAGTTGTACGTCTTGAAAGTCTTGAAACTCTTCCGAGTCTTAAAATTCTTGAAAGCCTTAAAACTCATAAAAATCTGAAAAATCTTGAAAGTTTTTAAAGTTTCGAAAATCCTAAAAGTCTTGAAAAGCTTGGAAATCATAAAACTTGACACTTTTGAAAAGGTTGATACAACACAAATTAGTATTATTATTAATAATGTATTCCAATAATGTATTCTCATTTCCAAATTTCTAAATTCCCAAATTTACAAGTTTCCAAATGTCTGAATCCTTAAATCTTCAAATTTAAAAATTAAAAAATACTCAAGTCTTTAAATCTCATAATTTCTATATTTCCAAATTCCAAAATTGATAAATTCACAAATTTCAAAATTCCCAAGTTCCAAATCTCTTGAAAACACTTTTGCAAAGGTTGATGCAAGACAAATTATTATAATTATTAATAATGTATCTTGTATTATTTTTTCTTTGTTATTAATAATGTATCTTATAGAAAATTTGTTTGTTATTAATAATATATTTTATGTTATTTTTTCTTTACAATTAACAATGTATCTTATTTTTTTTTATTCAGCTTCCATTAGTTACAGTACACTGTTCAGATAATTGTACCATTCAAAATTGCCAAGACTTTTAAGACTTTCAACACTTGCAAGACTTTAAAGGATTTGCAAAGCTTTACAAAATTTTCAGCACTTTCAGCCATACCTAATAGATGTTCAAAGCGTTTTGAAACTTCCTGAGTTTACTGCCTGTAACTTGAAACATTTTGAGGCAATTTCTATCTCATCCATAATCCTTAGCCTATTAAGCTGCAGATCCTTGGCGGGGTCCTTACATATTCTGTTTGAGGTTATATTGAAATCATTCACGGTGTTTTCATCGATAAGAATTCACCAACACAAGTGATAATAACGGTGGTTGATACGAAATTTTAGAGACTTTGTGTTAGTCTATAATTTGTGACAGTGGAAATTATAAGGTATAGATCAGGGGTCGGCAACCTTTCTGGAGTTAAGAGCCATTTTTTTCCCGATGTGATAAATTATTTTTTAAAGAGCCAAATATAAGTACATACATCGGTATGCATTAGAAAAAATAATATAATATCTGCTGTGGAACATGTGTTGATTGTGAAATCAAAACATTCTATTTTGCGTAGTAACAGAACATATAAGTGAACGTATTAAAGAAAACGGAAACACTTTTTGGTTTTGAGTGTGGCGTCGGTGAGTGTGGAGAGCAAGGTTAGCTAAAGCTAGGTTTACATGCATGCGATCTGCTGCGCATTTTGATGTGTGCGCAGAATTATTATATTTGTTTGGCAATTGCAATATTGCAGTTAATTTTTCAATATGTACTATTAAACTACTCAAGAGCCACAAGTATGATTCTACTAAGCCGCAGGTTGCCGACCCCTGACATAGGGAAATACTAGGACATGGAGCGCAGAGGACAACCAGATTTGTCCTTGACTGTATACGAAAACGAAAATATATGTATTGTACGTTTTTAACTTAACGTCTCTTCGAAAATCATCACTTTCAAGGTTATATTAGCCGTTTTGGACATTGTACTCTTGTGTGAAAGAATTTTTTTGTAATATAAACGTATCTTGAACGCGTTAATTTTCAATTTTATGTACTAGGAAAATATGTCGTCTAATATTTTGAAAAAGTATAGAGCGTTACATAATAGTGTACGATAATAAGGTACTTTCCTCTAGCATTTAGGTTAACCCATAACGGTCACAGTGGGGTATGCAACGTCCCCAGCCAGTTCAGCTAAAATTGAAATATTAGCCATCTTTCCATCCTCAAATTCTGAATAAATACCTTTTTCAAAACCCCGGTATTTTTACTATTATTTTCCTCAAACTGTTATATCTCAATAGTGTTTAGTTAAAATTTTAGTTCTTTCTTTTAAAATCGAAAAAAATTCTGAATTTTTACGTTAAAACCGTCATTTTTTTCATTTTCTTACGTTTCTGAATCTTGTTTCATATTCAACGTTTAAATTTATTGAAATCAGCTGTGAAATATGTTAAAACTTTCAAAGATTGTTTATCATTTTTTTCAAGTTAAAATAATGTATAGCTTCTTTGTGAGAAACATTTTTAGTGATATCCCAATGTGCCAGATATGTTATTCTGATAAAGTGTGATCGTTAAGGGTTAAACAGGGAACGAAATCCTTCGTTTATGAGACTTCTGTAATTATTTTATAATTAGTAAAAAATACAAATTGTGGGCTATAGAAATAAAGGTTATGTCAAAGAAATGAAATAGAAAGAATTCATTATATGACAAAATTTCTATTAAAAAAATGTCTAACTTGGTCCTGTTCTATCTTTCCCCTTTTTCTCATTAATTTCATATTACATTGCAACCTTTTACTTTAATGCAATACTAGTGGTATTTCACCACCATCTACACTAGAATTCATAGACCACAGTATATCAAAGGGAATAATTTCGTAATTAACCCAGAATATTATTAATAATGTTCAATAATTTTCTGCTCGTACAACCCCGTTTATGGCAATATAACGAGAGTATAAAGTCTCTTTTATTACGAAGATATTTGATTGAATTATTATCGATGAAAATAGCGTTGGTAATTTTAATAAATAACTCATTTTTTCGGTACCATTTGGTACCCTCTGCTAATTAAATTATTAATTAATTTTAAATAAATCAATGTGAAATCAGTAATATTAATGGAATTATACTTGTTATAGTTCCTGTTACAAGTAGATGTTTCTTAACACTTTACTTATAATTTTTTATATAAATTTACTGTTTTATTAAATCAATAAATTCAAAAAATTCATAAAATTCAATAAAGTCAATAAATTCAAAAACTTCAACAAATTCAATAAAGTTAATAATTTCAATAATTTTTATAAGTTCGGTAAATTCTATAACATATATAGATTTCATAAATTCAATAAATGTTTGTAAATTTTACAAATTCTTAAAATTCCATAAATACGATAAATGTAATAAATTTAAACAATTTGTCAACATAATATTACAAATACAAAACTCAGCAAATTAATGATAATTTCATTCTACTTTTTCTAGTAATAAAAAATGTTTTTCATATGAAATCGCTACGTGTCAATAAAAACCCAAAAGACCACAACAGGTTTGAAATCAAAGTAATTAAAAAATGTAAACGATTAAACTGAAACGTATACATCACATTCCACGTGAACTAAAAGAAATTTAAAATTGACTGTGACTTCCAAACTCAGTATTTAATTGTCGAAGACTTAAACTAAAACCTCTTAGGCACGACGCGCCACTATAGTGGCTTTCGCGGATGCCATCTGTCTGTACGATGGTCCACCATAGTGGCTTTCGCGAATGTCACCGTAGATTACATAGCGCCATAGTGGCTCACTCTACTAGCTCACTAGCTCACCGTTTCAATTGAATGATCCTTTTCATATGTTTTGATTCGCGCTTTTTTGCCTTCACCACGTTTTATAAGAGTATTAACAAATCCCACAAAAGTACATTACATGTAAATAAAAGGTACCAAGTAGTTTAGGTACCATGGGAGCACCTCTTTGCACTAATACACGGTATTGGAAACATTTGGAAATTACATATTCTGTGAATTTTCGAAAAAAGTAAATTATCAAGGTTAAAGCATATCATATCTTTGGGAAGAATTATAATTTGATCATCAAAAACTTCATTCCAATATACTCGCTTAGAGAACAGCATTGTCACACATTGCAGTGCTGTTTACGCGTAATTTGCGTCAAACTCTATCCTACAAAAAAGCAGCGCCACGTAAAGTTTAGCCGTGCCTAAGAGGTTAAACTTAGATCTCCTTCCAAGGGTGTCCTAAATGTGAACTGCAATGCGTTAGTATTTTAATTACAGAAGTCAATTAGACGTTACTCACTGATTATCGTGGTAGGACTGTTACCACAGTCTGCCTCTATCTTCACGATAGGTAGAGTGCTCTGTTGTTTTCTTTTACTTTCGGTGAGAACCAACCTTGCACCACCAATGTCGCTCAACAGCTGAAGAGATGGCGGGGGTGGTGGAAGCAAAAGGGGTGGTGGTGCAACATTTCCATTGTTATGATTCGAGTAATTTGGCCACACTACAGCCTGCTGCATTTGTTCTGTCGACAAAGAATCATAACATTTCGTTTTTTAACACCGGTGACCGACAGTACGAATTTAATTAGCCAGTTAATTGCGTTCGACTTGCATGCGCGTCAATCCAAAACTTTAATCCGGTCGACGCGCATAAATTTCATGGAAAATTTTTTATTCTCGACGTGTAAATCGAGATTATTATAAAAGCTCGAAATTTCAATAAGAAATAATACAAATACTATATTTATAGTTTTTCAGTAAGACGTAATAAAAATGTTCATTTTATATTACTTCAGTAAAAAATAATACAATTGTTATTTTTATATTATTTCTGTTATTGTTAGGAATGAGCTACTTCCCTAATTCTTCGTTGTACAATTTTAAATAATTTTGAATGAAAAAATAGTTGTGGCTGTCAAACATTGATAGTAAAAAAAAAATACTAGTATCTACATTTTTTAACTAAATTTTTATTTAACTCTCCATTGCAAGCAACAATTGTAAATGTTATTTTGCACATGTTTGGAAATTGTGATTCTGTGAACATGAACGTTATATCAAATGTTATTTATTCGTATTATTTATAACACGTTTTCGTAGTTGTAAAAATTAACGAATAAAAGAAAAAAAAATATACACGTTTTCCGGTCACCATTATTTACGCTTCTCCCTTTGCAATTGATACATAAATTGAAAATTTTATTAGCGACTACAATTTCGGCGCAGTATTGAATATTTTTATATTTACTTTTCCAGGAAAATTCATTTCACATAATTCTTTGTTAACTTCACTGCAAGCTCCAACGTGTAAATGTTAAAAATTTCAATAGAAACGTGAAAATAATACAAATATCGGTATATACAACCATGAAGTATCAATTGAAATGTAATATAAGCTTTCGCCTCTTGTTCGAAACTAATTAAGTTGTGTACCTCATTTTTTACGTAGAATTTTTATCTGTATATCGATTCACTGTTCAGACAGTCATAGTGTTACATGAAAAATAAGCAAACTCTTGTAACAAAATAATTTTTAATATAGAAATTCTACCTGCAGCGTGGATGAGAAGAAGATGACCCGTTGTTGGATCTCTAACCAATTGCAGACCACCTTGAAGTCCGACACCCATTTGAGGAAAACCAACTGGTTCCATTGGCATTGCTGTAACAGTTTGAGCAATCGTGAAATTAGGTCAAAACGAAGTTTTCATTAACCTTTTTCATTGTTTTTACAAATTTTCAAGTACTGAACGTATATTTTTGTCCTTGTACCTTAAATTTTCTAGTAAAGTACCTAGAATTTTGACAACAGAAGTCTTCTTTTAATCAGTACTTTTACATCGAATTTTAAAATTGAAGACTAAATCTCCTTTTTACGTCTTCACTACTTTCGTATTAATTTGTTATGAAAGTAGGATAAGTTCGTTCTTGAAAAAGATGAAAATGATAACTATAGTTACAATTTAATGTATTTTCATCTGTGAGTAGTCTACAGTGAAAATAATTGAAATTTACTAATTGGGCAGTGGAAGTTTGGCTGATTATTGCAAAGGTGTTTATGAAAGTAGTAAACCTTAGATTGAAATTATTATTATTATTTTAGCCAGTATTTTAAACACTACTGTATAATAAAAATACATTATCTAACAGCACGAAATATAAAATCTATCAATTTTTAAATTTATTGAAATTGAACCCCTTAAACAAAAAATAGACTTGCCACTTTCAAAATAAACCGTACATGTATTAATATTTTTCAAAGATTTTCAATCGCTTTCCTGCCAAATTTAATGTAAAAATTTAACCCTTGATTACATTTTTGAATAACCCTTGATTTTTTGAAAATTATGAATGTAGTACCTTTTCTTAAACTACACATATGAATCCAAAAAAACTTTCTTTAAAGAAAAACATATATATTAATATAAATTTAATAGTTTTATATAGAATTGCATTTGTTTCTAAATAAATAAGTATATCACAAGTCAGAAAACGAACCGGAAGGTTGTTTAAGAATTAAATATCGCTTATTTTAAATTGTAATCGCAATTTTTATGTTTGACCGCAAAATCTTCAATCTAGGACAGAAGTCTACCATTTTAGCTGCTGCGCCGCCATTTTGTCTCTCATTCCATCATAATGCTTTGATGGCTGGTGTCAGATATTCATGACTTTGATACATACATTATTTTTTACAGCTTTTTCCTACTCGCTGCACTACGTACTAATTGTAATTTTTAAATTTATAATTTTATAGCGTGCAGCATACAAACTGTCAAACGTCTCTCAGTGACTTGTATTTAAAAACAGAGAGAGATAAAGCTGCAAAGTCCACTTGTTCCATAAAATATATTGTCATTATAAATGTATTGAAAAGTTATTATTATATAGATAATACTCGGTCAATTTTGACTCACAGTTATTTTTAATATGCAATAATGAAATGAAAATTTACTGTATATCAAAAAAATGAAATGTAGCAGTGTATATGAGTCGTTTACTTTGAAAGTGGCCTAAATTCATTTATGTTTAAATTGAGATATTTAAGGGTTTCAATGAAAGTAAATATGTACGGATACAAATGTATCACACCCCTGAAATGTATCTAAAAGAGTTACATTTACAATTCCTATTAAAATAATAGCAATTATTAAGTGGATATGTCCAAGAATGGATTTACTCTCAAAATTAACAACTAGATTTGTGATAAAATTTTAAACAGCCCAAGTCCATTCGATATAACTTAAAATGCTCCGAAATAAATGGCTAAAAAAAAACAAAATGGAAAATACTGTATATCAAAGAAATGAAAAGTTGCAAAAACGTAATAGAATTTAACGAATTTTCCAATTATGCATATATACATAATTATAGCAATAAAACGTTATCCACAACAGAACGTTATTTAGCAATAATGAATTTCGTTTACAAAATGAAGGCAAGTGATAAAAAATGTGTGTGTAAATAAAACAGAGAATTGACTCAAACAACTTATTTTCTTTTTCCACAAGTGTAAGTGTTTGTAGTATTTTAGAAACTAAGCTAACCGAATCTGACTTTGTCTGCGGTCAGTAGTCCGAAAGTTACTCTCTAAATCTGAATCACTGAAAACTGATTTGCTCAGTGAACCAGTTTTCCACATGGTTTTCAGTGGCTCTGATTGCAAAATCAGTGAATTCCCCGTCGAACCAGCGACAGTCGTAATGTCACTAACGAATCACTGAAATATTCTAATTTTACACCGCCTAAGTTTTTGAAGTCAATTCAACTACAATGATTTTGCACAATTTTAATATTAACAACGTGAACTCAACAAGTGTTATACACTCATAAGTGCTGTACAAATCGGTGAAATTAATGTATAATTAAGGTAAAAGCACCAGTAATTGACACTGTGCCAGTACTTGACACTTTTTAAAAAAAGTAAATAAATAAGGAAACCACAAGTTGCAAACCTTATTAATCTGTATACTGTCGCACTTCAGCTGCTTAATTATGAACTACTGCGCATATCCGCTATTCAAAAGTGTCATATCAACCGATTAATCAAACTTGCGCACGGCTCTTACGATTTTTCAGTGTTTTCTTATATAAATCGCTAAGGTTTGGTTAAAATGTAAGTATTGCAAGTTTGTATTATTTAATCATTGTGAATAAAAAAGACATTCGTTTATGTTGTTTGAAACTCAAAAAGAGGTTTATTTATTAAAATTGGCAACGAACAATGCTAAATTGTTTAAATTCACTCCGTGTCAACTATTGAAACTTGTAATCGTCTATTATTCAGTAGCTGACATGGGGTGTCAACTATTAAATTACTACGTGTCAACTACTGACTTTGTTCCTCTGTCATTTTTGAGTGCCTTCTACGAAGGATAACTTCATAAATTATACAGAAGTGACTATATTTTTGTATTTTCCTACGAAAAAGAGTTGTTCCCTGGAGTTATAATTGCTGTGTCTGAAACGACTGCAACCATTTCAGCAATGGCAAAGTGTGGTAGACTGTGAAAGTGGCGAGAAAGAATGGATAAGCTAGATTATGAATAGGAAACTGCCGTTTCGTATCAACGAACCCATTAAAATGACTAGAACCAAAAATGTGTATTCAGTTACCAAACTAAGTTAGATTTTTTGTGAAAGTAACTTCTAATTGTTGAATATTTTTTTTGTAAACTTACTCAAGTATTCTTAAACGTTGAATAAAATTCTGTATTCATACATTATCATGACTAGTTCATTAATTGGATTTTCTCCCTATGTCAACTACTGACACAAAAGGATGTCAACTACTAAATTTTTTGTTTTCGCTGGGTGTCAACTATTGAATAAAATTTCATGTTTAGAAAAAAAAAAGAAAAAAAATTTACAACCGCCATCAGGAATGAATACTTGTTGTAATATAATAGAAGAATAGTTTATGCAGCGACTGCTAATCATAAATTTTTCATAAAATGAACTTAGTCTGAGCTATGTGAACAAATAGACAAAAAATTCCTTAAAGTGTCAACTACTGGTACCTTCACCTTAATATTATTATTTAAGTAATATAAGAATATAAAATTGTACCATTGTAAAAATATTTAAGAATTAAGAATGTATAAAAGTTTAAAGAAATTTGGACACAAAAATATAGATAAATGTAAAGAAATTAAAAAAAAAATGTAAAAAAATTTGTGGAAATTATTGTACATACTATTGTACGTATTACTACTGTGGTCACTCGCTGTTAACACAGCTATCACAAATAATTATTAAAAATAATTGTAAGAGTCAATCAATTGAAATGCACTAAATTGAATAATACCGACAATTATTAAACTTGATCGGATCCACTCATTTATTTCCACATTTTTAACATAAACATAAAAAATCAACTAGATATTTTAAAAAATTTTGTTGTAAGGTATCAAACAAAAGTTGTGCATTTTTCACGTAGAAGTATGTATGTAATTATGATCATAATTATAATCAGCTAATTTTTATTGATTCAGATTAGAGAGTTACTGTTAGACAACGAGAGAATTAATATTCAGAATTGTAAATAAGATTACTTTAAAATAAAACTGTAATCTTACACCTAACCTAAAACGTATAAAAATATTCGTATCTTCAAACTTCTCGAAAAACAACCGGTCTTTTCACGCAAGAAATAATTTTCACCGAATTTAATTTCATTAAATTTGAACCTGAATGTTTTAAAAGACGTCTCCACTATTTTCAACGCAGATTACATTTTCAGAAGTGTAATAAAGTGATTACGTTTCGAAAGAGAAAAGAAATCGAATGTTACGGACTTTTATATTCATCTTTTTTCATGCTTGACATTCGTTATCGTTCCAGGTCAAAATCTGTTTTTCATCAGTTCTGGAATACGGAAAAAGGATTTCCATGCTGACGTCTTTTCAATCGCAATCAAAAAATTGACAGACGGTCAAAATAAACGTAGAAAAAGGACTGAATGCAGAAACTCGTTGAAAAGCAGAGTGGGTTGAAATCTCGCAAAAAAAAGTGGAATGAATTTAACCCAGAATCATTTTGAATCTCTCACAAACGTGAAACGGATATTACAGGGTGAAAACTTGAAAATTTGCATTGAACAACGTTTGTTTAAAACATTATTCTTATTTCGTATAATTAAGTAGGTAACTTCCTCTTGAAAATGGGTAAGAATTAAATATTTAAGACTCAATATAGTTAGACCCTCAGATTTTACACCTGCAGTCTGTTTTTATGGGGTTACATAAAACAGCAAGTGATAGCCACTGCGCCATCTATAAAAGAAGATATAAAACGCAAGCTTTACATGCTTGAATAACCTCAGCTGGGTTACAAAAAATACTAAAGAAAGAATTTATAAACGTTTGAAACTCGACATTATCTTCAATATTCCTTAAAATCATTTTTTGTTATTTAACGTACGATTTTAATGATTTTTTAATTTAACGTACTTTATTTCGAGTCGTTTGCAAAATTTCGAAGGGGATCTTTTGTCATACTTATTGTACGAAATAGGAATAAATACTTTATAGAAATATTGTTGTATACTCAACATTATTGTGAAATTAAAAAATGTTCGATCTGTATTTGCTTCATTTTAATTATATCAGTGAGCGATTTTTAAAATTAAATTCAGCACTTAACTGATCGATAAATCACCATGAAATGTAGGATTTACCACGTATGAATTTGTCGGAGAAAAATGAAGTGTTGACACCTAAATTAGATGAATTTACTGAAAGACTTTTTCACTAACATATCTAAAAATCATAAAAATTCTGTCCATTTTCTAAATAAATGTCAAATATTTTTGAGCAACTTAGAATATGCAACATAGCGTGACTTAACCGAAGAAAATAAGGTAATTATTTACTCCAGTAGTTTCTCATCGATTTCGATAACCTTGAAATATATCAAGATCACTATTTTGCATAACTTTTCTTTTGGTTCAACTGCTCGGCCTTTGTTTTTTAAATATTTGCAAAAAGAATTTAGTTAAATTTCACATTGCAATTACGTAGACATATTTGTCTCGAATAACAAAACCTAACCTAATAACTAAATTACGTTATCCACCTATCGATTAAGTTAGGTTAGATTAGATTAATATTCTAGCTAGCGTGCAATTTTGTTTAAAGAAAGTTAAAATGATATAAATACTGTGATTGAAGTATTACGTGACACCGTATTTATAAATAGCTACAAGTAAGGTGTTTTACGAATTTGTTCGACTTTGCAGTCGTATTTCGATTATTATCCTGACTTCAGTGATTATTGTATGTCGTATTAGAAATACATAAAATGAAGTTATATGAATCTTTAGACATACAAAAAAATTATAACAAATTAACCGATTTTTTAATTGCACGAAAGGTGATTCTCAATGCTATAAATTGCATAAAGTGTGCAAAATGAAATTTGACCGAGTTTCATGTTGTTCAACATCCTATATTAAAAATCAGAATAAAAACGTCTTAAAGCACCGTGCAATTTAAAGATTGCATACAAAAATTCTTGGTTTGAATAATCGCGCCTTCCTGTCCAAAATGTCTGCCGTTTCATTGGATACTTAATGCTCAGACCGCCACGACAAATTTTTCTACAAAATGAATTTAATCTATCATCAAAAACAGTTGTTGACTGGGAAAGTTTTTGCCGAGAGTTATGCGTTTTATGGATGGAAAAATCTCAGTCCAAGTCGGAGTTGAAAATGTAATAGTTGAAATTGACGAGGCAAAAACCGGAAAACGTAAATAGAATAAAGGACGTCTTAGTGGACGATGGATTTTTGGCGACGTCGAAAGAACGACCAAACGTTTATTCATTGAACCAGTTCCGGATAGATCGTCCGAGACTTTACTTCGTGTGATTAGAAAATGGATTAAACCCGGTTTTACAGTTATATCAGATCGATGGAAATCTTATAATTGCCTCAGTGAAGAAGGATGTAAACATTTAACTGGGAACCATAGGATGAATTTTATCGATTTAGACAGTGGTACATATACTAAAAATATCGAATGTTGTTAATGTGAAACGAAAGCCAATATTCACAATTATAGAAAGAGCATTATATTAGTTATATTGTCAAATTTGAATTTTCACAGAAGTATAATTTCAGTACAAGAATTTTTTTATTTAATGGAAGGCATTTTTCTAATTTCTATTAATGATAATTGAGAATAAAGTTTAATATTTTATCTTTAACGTAAATTGCAGCTAACACGGGTATGAAATTATTTTTGCGAATATCTAGAAAACGAAGACCGAACAGAGGTAACATGTATAAAGAAGAAATGTTCAGAATAGTGATCTTGAGAGGATATTTCAAGGTCATTAAAATCGGCGAGGAACCGCTGAAATACAGTAAAGAATGTTCTACATGCTAATGCAAGAATATAACTTTTTTTATTTCTGACTTTATCTACATTTTTCTGATTGAAATGAGACCAAACACAATTATTTGTCTTTAAACTAATTCACTGGTTAATTTAAACTATATTTAGTTGTTTAATTTACGATAAGTTACGAACGCACAGAATGACCGTGAGTGAAAAAGGAAGGGACGCTGGATTATGGCAGACGGCAAAGATAAAAAGTCTGTTGTACTGTTTAAAATGCCAACGCGTTACTGACTTCTTTATTTTTAGTCCTTCTTTTATACAACCCTTCCCACCATATTTGTGACATTTTCTTTATTAAAATAAGACAAAACAGGACGTAATTGAGAACATATTACTTGCATATTTAAACATTTCAGCTACAGAAGTCTACGATTTCAATTGTCAGACTGTATCACGTGATCATCCGAATAGCACCGAAGAGTAACGAAGTCACCCGACGCGCCGCTAGTTCGTTTACCGCGAATCTTACAGTAAAGTCGTTTACATAAAGGAAACGTTTGAAATTACAAGTAAATATGTTCCGAATTACGTCTTGTTTGGTCCCGTTTTAATCAGGAAAATATCACAAATACGTTGGTAAAAGTTTCATAACAAAAGAATCAAAAATAAAAAAGTTTTACAGTTACATTGGTATTCCATCACGGATATGTTACTGTTTATTTACGTTCGGTCATTCGGACGTTTCCGTCGCTCGTTTTTTCTACGTTCGGTCGTTCGAACATTTCCTTCGCTCATTTTTTCTACGTTTGGTCGTTCGGACGTTTCCGTTGCTCGTTTTTTTTACGTTCGGTCTTTCGTCCGTTTCCGTCACTCGTTTTTTCTACATTCCGTCGTTCGGACATTTCCGTCGCTCATTTTTTCTACGTTCGGCAAGCTTCGATGAATGTAGAAGCTACACGACATAAGTGAAATTTCAGATCCGAAAAATTCGCTTACACCGTTCGCTTTTTCGACATTCGATAAATTTCGGTTAACACTTTGAGCGCCACGTCAGCCACCGGTGGCGGACACTGAACTTTTTCGTTTAGGACGCATCAACCACCCGTGGCTGACAGTGTAAAATATCATGTAAAACTAAAAAATTTATATTATTATAAGTAATTACTGAAAATTTATTTAAAATTTACTTAATTTTTATTTATTGCAGGATCGTATTATTTATGAATTTAAATATTTCTTTCCATTACTTATTGCGTGGCCTAAATGGAATGTCCTTAAGAATTCGCGTGGCGGTCAAAGTGTTAACGTAGGAACTACACGATATATGCGAAATTAGAGACCCGAAAGATTCGCCTAGATGGTGCAAAAGAGTAATATATTATCAAACTGTAAAATGCATTGTAACAGCGTTGCTGTAAACAGGTATAAGCTTCGCATAAAATTGCGATCGGTATTTAATGACGTATAATTACGCAGAAACGAAAAATCGACAGTCGATCGAGACACATCGAGACATGTACGTCAACGGTTACATTTTCTGTAATATACAATATATGTCATATATGTATATATTATATATGTCATATTATATTTTATATGTCATATATATATTAAACTACATTAAATACGAGTTCAATATTTCCCGTCATCCCTATAAGAAAACAAAAATTGCTCGTTCCTTCTACATTCGTCAAACGATGAAAGTAGGAACTACAGGACATAAGCGAAATTTGAGAAGATTCGCTTGTATCGTTTTACCGTAATTACCGGAAATAGGAAGAAAAGAGAGAATGGAGTCTCACCTGCAGCTGCAGCCGCCGCGGCAGCCGCGGGGTACTGCCATAAAGTTGGCGGCCATGCGGCTGTGGCCGCAGCCGTGGCTGCAGTGGCGGCGCTCGCCGCGGCGCCGATGCTGCCCAGCGTGGAATTCAGGCTGGAATTCAAGCTGGAATTCAGGCTGGATCCAAGAGCGGCGTTCAACGAGGGCGCTAGGGCTCCCGAGGGAATGGCGAGGTGGGCCGATCGCTCCTCCCCTCCGGCTCCTCCGCAATGCACCAGGGTCGCACCGCCTACTGCCATGGCTGTGCTCGTACCTAACAACAAGGCCCAACGATATGCATTTCTTGCCTCTCCATGTTAACACGAAGCTCTCGTCGCTTTAAAAATACAGTAAAATCTGGTATACGCTCGAGAATTGTTTGGAATAAATGTGGTAGTCGGCTAGTGCCATTGACGGTGTTGGAACAAGTCGTGTGATACCAATAATTACTGCTCAGTACTTTCAATTTCGGTTCTGTTACAATTTATCCATAATTGCTCATTATCAATAATTTCAATTGCGGTTCTGTTAATTTACCTACCATTACTGTTCAGTAGTCTCAATTTCGGTTCAGTTACAATTTACTTATAATTGCTCAGTAATTTCAATTTTGGTTCAGATAGAATTTACCTGTAGTTAATGTTCAATAGTTTCGATTTTGGTTTAATTGCAGTTTACCCATAATTACTGTTCAGTCGTTCCAATTTTGATTTAAGTAGAGTTTACTCATAATTTCTATTCAGTGATTTTAATTTCGGTTCGATTACAATTTGCTCATAATTTCTGTTCAGTAGTCCTAATTTTAATTTAATTCCAATTTTGTCATACTTATTGTCTAGTGATTTTAATTTTGGTTCGATTACAATTCACCTATAATTATAGTCCAAAAGTTCCAATTTCGATTTAACTCCAATTTACCCATACTTACTGTACAGTGATTTTAATTTCGGTTCGATTACAATTCACCTATAATTACAGTCCAATAGTTCCAATTTCGATTTAACTCCAATTTACCCATACTTACTGTACAGTGATTTTAATTTCGGTTCACTTTCAATTCATCCATAATTCCTGTTCAGTAATTACTGTTCACACCTAGAAAGAATGCATGTGTGCTCTTATCTCCGCCTTCAACACCCTATCCTTACTTGATCCAATTTCTGTATAAAAGGGGATATTCCATAAATAATAAATAAATTATTACAGCAGTTTTGAAAAGAGCTTTCAATTGTTAAAGAATTTAGCTTCAGGTCAATAATACGATTTAATCTTGCTGTAACCAATCGCAATGGGTACAACCAATCAGGTCCACGTGCATTCTTTCCAGTTTCGAAAACTGCAAGGAGTGTTAGCCTCCTGTCAGTCAATGACATTAATACATTTTTAGAAACAATATTTGATATCCTTTACGTATGTTATCTCCCATTGCTAAAGTTAGGTTAGGTACATAACCTATTTGACTAAACATCTTGAAAATAACTAAATATGTTGTGTTTCTTGTAAAATTTTGTAATTTGTAAATTCTTGGATGCTGAACTTATATAAGTAGATTGTGTAAAAATCTATGTACTTAAACAGTATAATAAAAAGTGATATATGATACTATTTATCTATTTGCATTATATGATATATGATATTATTTATTTGTACCATATGATATATGATATTATTCAAAATATCGAATGATTTTGACAAAAAATGTAAACAGACTGCAGGCTAACACTCATTGCTAGCTTCGCTTGAATTTTCCCTAAATACACGTATACAGTCGTTCACAGTGAAAATCGCATATTTGTACAAACTTGGAATAATTTTTATGAAAAGAAAGCCCAAATTTTAAGTAACTGATTTCAGTGTAACTTTTACACAGAAAATGTAATAGGTTTCATTCTTCTTACAAATCGCCCTCGTAAAAGCAAATAATCAAAAGTTGCGAGCTATTTGCGTCCGAAGTTCTCTGTATTTTCTGCTTCTCGAATTTTGTACGTTTGTTAATGAGAATTTTGAAACATGAAATAATTACTATATATATAGTGCACAATTTGTTCTGACTGTCTTTATAATGATCAGCTTATGGCAGTCGCTGCCATTTTGTCGTGTACCAATGACGTGAAGAAATACTGAGCATGCATGAAATATACTATAATAAGTTTACGAATTTTTAAATAATTCGTATGCATAGGTTTTTCAAAAAATTTTTAAAGTATCACCTCATTTTTCGATCATCAGTAGAGAGATCTCTTAAGGCAGGGGTCGGCAACCTACAGCGAGCCGCAAGTGGCTCAGTAGAATCATACTTGCGGCTCTTGAGTAGTTTAATAGTACATATTGAAAAATGAACTGCAATATTGCAATCGCCAAACAAATATAATAATCCTGCGCACACATCAAAATGCGCGGCAGATCGCATGCATGTAAACCTAGCTTTAGCTAACCTTGCTCTCCACACTCACCGACGCCACACTCACCGACGCCACACTCAAAACCAAAAAGTGTTTCCGTTTTCTTTAATACGTTCACTTACATGTTCTGTTACTACGCAAAATAGAATGTTTTGATTTCACAATCAATACATGTTCCACAGCAGATATTATATTATTTTTTCTAATACATACCGATGTATGTACTTATATTTGGTTCTTTAAAAAAATAATTTATCACATCGGGAAAAAAATGGCTCTTAACTCCAGAAAGGTTGCCAACCCCTGTCTTAAGGTAGCTGTGTCATGAAAGTCAAGTTCAAAAGTTAGGACACTATAGGTATCGAATAAAACAGTATAATATAGTAACAAGTTTTTATAATGAAGGATATAATTTTTAATGTAGCTCGAGTTTCAACTTTTAATGTGGTTAATAGTTAGTGAAAAGTGAGTGTAATTCTATTTAGTGTGGCTCACTATGACAATATAAAACAAATGAAAAATAAATACTTCTGCTGGTCGATCTTTGGAGACAAGATATTAATGTGAAGTATACTTGTGTGCAACGTAGACGTACACCATTTTCTGCCGATTTTGAAAAATCGAATATGCAAACTTGAAATTTCTGTTTCCAAATTTTTGAATTTTTAAATTTCCAGATTTTCCCAACTCTCGAAGTCACAAATTTTGAAATAACCTGAGGATTGATATTTCTAAACCACACATTCCTAAGCGATAAACCATATATTGCAAGTCATCAAAATCCCATAATTTAAAAATTCTCAAATTCCCAAATTCCTAAATTCCCAAATTCTCAAATATCTGAATTATTAAGTATTTATATTGTTGAATTTCCAAATTTCCAAGTGGTCAAATCTTCAGATATACGAATACTTAAATTTTCAAATTTTTTAAACTTTACAGAATTCAAAGTCCCTAATTCTCAAATTTGCAAGTCCTCAAATATTAAAAATCATAAAAGTTGTCAAATTTTTCAAATTTCCAAATTCGTAAATACACAAAGCATAAAAATCCCTAAATTTAAAAATTCCAAAAAATTGCCAAATTTAACAATTTCCAAATATTCAAATTCCTAAATTTACAAATTTCTAAATTTTTAAGTTTCCAAGTTTCCAAATCTTCAAATTTTTATTCCTTTGGAATAGGAATCCTATTTCCAAAGGTATTACTAGTTCCAAATGTTTAAGTTTCTAAATTTACAAATGGTTAATCTTCCACGTTTTCAAATTTCAAAATTTCCAATTTCCTCAAATTTCAAATTTTCAAATTCATAAATTTCCAAATTTTTAAATGTTCTAACTCCAAATATCCAAATTCCTATTGTTCCAAATTTTCAAATCTTTTAATTTTTAAATCTCTATAGTTTCTAAATTTACAAGTTTCTAAATTTCTAAATTTCTAAATTTCTAAATTTCTAAATTTCTAGATTTCTAAATTTCTAAATTTCTAAATTTCTAAATTTCTAAATTTCTAAATTTCTAAATTTCTAAATTTCTAAATTTCTAAATTTCTAAATTTCTAAATTTCTAAATTTCTAAATTTCTAAATTTCTAAATTTCTAAATTTCTAAATTTCTAAATTTCTAAATTTCTAAATTTCTAAATTTCTAAATTTCTAAATTTCTAAATTTCTAAATTTCTAAATTTCTAAATTTCTAAATTTCTAAATTTCTAAATTTCTAAATTTCTAAATTTCTAAATTTCTAAATTTCTAAATTTCTAAATTTCTAGATTTCTAAATTTCCAAATTCTCAAATTTCTAAACTTCTAAATATGAAATATTATGAATTTGAAAATATATATGTTCAAGAATGTTCAAACTTTCAGATTTACTAACTAAAATCAACGAGTGTTTAATTTAATCGATTCGAATAAATGTAAATATCCGCACTCTGTCTAAACTCTGTCCTTCATCATCTAAAATTACATACAATCGTTTCAATATAATAAGCACTTTCATTAATACCATTCATACAATTCATTATTAAAGCATGCAGGAAACTTCATAAACAATTAATTCAAGAACCTTCAAGTATCTGCCTCTATATAGCAGGTTAAGAATCACGGTGGTATAAATTACATACACTCTATATAAAAATAATCATGATAAAAATAATCGATATGAAAATTAACGTTACGAAAATTACCCTTAGAACTCGAAGGTATTTTTAAAGTATTTTTCAGTATTTTTGCTGTTGTCAGATATCAACCTTAAAATTTGTTACTTAAAGAGTTTTCTAAATTCATTTAAGATTACTATTTTTCTAATAATAACCACTATTGTCTGTTTGACTATGTTTATACACCGCATGCATAATACTATAGATTCGATTAAAAAATATGGTGAATATTTAGAATGAGGGAGCCACCTCCGATTTGGATCACCTTGAAATATGTTGTCAAGGTCATCATTCTGAACAACTTTTTGTTATACATGTAATAGTCGGACTCTTTTAGTTTTTGAGATATTTGGGAAAAAAGTTATCTTAAGGCTACATAAATTTTCGACATCATTTCGCGTTCAATGGAATGCCGTGTGTATATATACATATATCTTGTTTATGTTTCTTACTCAAGTCGTTGACTGTTGTATTTCATGAACAGTATACGACTAACCATTGTAACGTACAGTTATATACATATCAATTCTCTAAAATGAAATTCTACGAGTTTCTAGCTATAACCACAAAACGCGACGAACTATTGAATTATTTGTATTCTAAAAATGTTATTCGTCAAACAATAAAATGTCCACGATGTGGAAGTATTTTAGAAGTAAAGTGTTTAGAGTTATTATGTTTTCATTGTTCTAATCATTATTATAAACAATTAACAAACCGTAAAAGAAAGCGATTAACATGCAATTTTAAAATCAGTGCATTACATGGGACCTGGTTCTCAAAAGCAAATTTAAATATTGATGTAGTTTGTCGATTAATTTGCTATATTTTAATGATAAATACTCCTAGGCAAAGATTTCTCGAAGTAGAACTTAATATTTCATCTTCCACATGTGTTTTCAAAGCACCTAAAAAAGTACGTCCTAAAGGGGTTTGTGGTTATTGTCGTCACCGATACCAAATCAATACAGGAAACCCTAGTTGCGATTTATTCACTTTTGGAAATATTGACAGTAAAGCGCGCTATTTTTTCAAATATCTCGAAAACTAAAAGAGTCCGGCTATCACATGTATAACAAGAAGTTGTTCAGAATACTGACCTTGACAACATATTTCAAGGTGATCGAAATCGGAGGTGGCTCCCTTATTCTAAATATTTACCAAAAATATTTCAAATGTGAAGGTGTTACCTTTCGAGTGCACAGGGTTAAAGTACAAATTAAAATTTTATATAATTTACAAGCGAATTATGAAATTACTATTAACTTGTTATAGTGTATTGAGAGTTGGTAACATAAGCCTATGTATTAATCGAGAGTCGTGAATGTTAAAACAAATGATCGCAAAGGATTCCAATAAAAACTTCCTGAGGCCCAGACGTGCTTCACTTAGAACCCTTAGATTCCTTACGTTAGAAAACCTTCGATCCTTAGTGCAGTTACCACATTATACTACTAAATTTCTGAACATTTTGATTACAGTGAAAATAGTAGTAGTGATAGTCCGCCATATTTGTTCACGGTAAATTAGGATTAAGTAAGAAATCAAAAGAAACAGCATTCAGAATATAAAAATCAGCTAGTTTGTCTTTAAATTACATCGAGTCTCAAGAAATCACTGAAGGGTTACAATTTTACTTCGAAAAGAGAATATATGTTGCATAAAATGAAAAATTGAAAAAAGAGAAAAGGTTAGACATAACTGAAGTTATAACATTTGTACCATAAGAATAAATAATTTAAGTTTTACCTGATCAACTTCAATTTTCCGAAATTCGAATTTCACCTATGATTCTCAACCCACCATATTGGAAGATGATTTGAAAAGATGCCTGTTATATTTTCTGAAAGTCGCATTAAAATCGGCGACTTAATAACAGGACAAAAATTCTACCATCAATTTCTGTTTTAACCAATTTCCATGACACATAAATTTACATTCAAACTTATGTAATGAAGTATTCCTGCATTTGTCCAAGAAAAAGTTATTTTTTTAACATCGACAGTTCACAAAGAACTGAAGATCATGCGATAAATTGTTTACTCGCTGAACAATTTTTACTGTGACTGTAGGTTCGCGAATTTTAGTGCAGGGCCGCGTTTATTAACGTTAATAATGTTTATTAACAAGCATGCCAGGTCCGTGATGAAAAAAGGGGCCCAGATGTTCGTCACTTTCAAGATTTAAAAAAACTTGAATAACTCTGAAATTTTAACAAATTCATAGTGATAATTAGGAAATTGGAAGATGGAATCCATTTTCAGTTTAATTTATGATTCTCCATTTTCATTTAAAAGTTTTTTCAAAGTGACATTACTGTCAAACTTGAATAACAAAATATAAAATAAGAAAACTAATAAATTATAAACTGATAAAACTAAGAAATAATAAATACCTAAACTACTAATTTTTCTCAAAGTGACATTGCTGTCGAACTTTAATAACAAAATTAGTAAAACTAATAAATGATAAACTGATAAAACTAAAAAATAATAAATACCTAAACTACTAATTTTTCTCAAAGTGACATTAGTGTCAAACTTGAATAACAAAATATAAAATAAGAAAACTAATAAATTATAAACTGATAAAACTAAGAAATAATAAATACCTAAACTAATAATATTTCTCAAAGTGACATTGCTGTCGAACTTGAATAACAAAATATAAAATAAGAAAACTAATAAATTATAAACTGATAAAACTAAGAAATAATAAATACCTAAACTAATATTTCTCAAAGTGACATTGCTGTCGAACTTTAATAACAAAATTAGTAAAACTAATAAATTATAAACCGATAAAACTAAGAAATAATAAATACCTAAACTAATATTTCTCAAAGTGACATTGCTGTCGAACTTTAATAACAAAATTAGTAAAACTAATAAATTATAAACTGATAAAACTAAGAAATAATAAATACCCAAACTAATAATTTTTCTCAAAGTGACATTGCTGTCGAACTTTAATAACAAAATATAAAATAAGAAAACTAATAAATTATAAACTGATAAAACTAAGAAATAATAAATACCTAAACTAATATTTCTGAAAGTGACATTGCTATTGAACTTTAGTAACAAAATATAAAATAGTAAAACTAATAAATTATAAACTGATAAAACTAAGAAATAATAAATACCTAAACTAATAATATTTCTCAAAGTGACATTGCTGTCGAACTTTAATAACAAAATTAGTAAAACCAATAAATTATAAACCGATAAAACTAAGAAATAATAAATACCTAAACTAATAATATTTCTGAAAGTGACATTGCTGTCGAACTTTAGTAACAAAATATAAAATAAGAAAACTAATAAATTATAAACTGATAAAATTAAGAAATAATAAATACCTAAACTAATAATATTTCTCAAAGTGACATTGCTGTCGAACTTTAATAACAAAATTAGTAAAACTAATAAATGATAAACTGATAAAACTAAAAAATAATAAATACCTAAACTAATATTTCTCAAAGTGACATTGCTGTCGAACTTTAATAACAAAATTAGTAAAACTAATAAATTATAAACTGATAAAATAAAAAAATAATAAATACCTAAACTAATAATTTTTCTGAAAGTGACATTGCTATCGAACTTTAATAACAAAATATAAAATAAGAAAACTAATAAAACTAAGAAATAATAAATGACCTAAACTAATAATAAAATAAGTAGAAATAAAATAGATAAAAACTAATAAATAATAAATGATATAAACTACTAAAACCAATAAATTAGCTCGAATTTTAGAATTTTATTCTTGCAAGGGCCCCAATATTCACATCCAAGGCCCCAAAATTTCAAGACGCGGCCCTGCGAACGCATTTCGCGAACGTATAACGAGTTCTTACTGTACTTACTCGGAACTTTTCTCAATTACAGCGTTAAAACAGTCCCTCATCACGTTTCGATAATTTTGAGTGATTTGAATCGATACAAAATGGCCGTGTCGAAGTTAAAAGTCGCCAGAGGACTACTAGTGACACCTGTGGACTATTTTAACTAACAGCAACGAAAGAAAATGAACGATTCTATGGAGTCCGCCATGTTAAATGTAAAAATAGTTAGGATAATGTTAAACAGGTAGTTTAAGGCAGTTCTCAGCCTTTGAAGAATGATCGATAAGAAAAATGAACGTACCTGGCAAACAGCTCGTTCGCGTTGCATTACAAGGAACAGCTGAAATCTCAAAATTTAGTTTTACACACAAAGCCAGAGCAGTAATAGCTCGCTGGCAAAGCCAGGTTAACTTCGACTGGAATTATTTTATGTTCAAATCACGATTAATATTGTTTTATGGCACTGACGAAGCTGTATATTTTTAACATTTATGCTATTTAATTGGCCGAGAATTTTACTTTAATTAGTCGATTCGTTTAGCGATTGTAAATTATTGTTTAACTGTAACCGTGTGTAGGTGTACGTACACTATCGTCCAAAACCCAGACACTTGTGTGTTTAACTTTCAATTTCTTTTTAAGTAATTAGTATGAATATTTGTTATATTCCATTAGTATAAATAATTGTTATATTCCATTAATATGAACAATTTGTATACTCTTCTCTATCGTGGGTAATAACTTTCAATAATCAAAAATATATTGTTAAAATTGTTTCAGAAAATGTTAAATGTGTGTTGTTCCAGAAATTGTTAAAATATTTTAGAAATTGCTCAAATGTTTTAGTTAATGCTTACTGTTGTACAAATACATTATTGAACAGTGTACAATGATCTAATTAATAGAGCACCCATTTTGTTAAATTATTTCACATTTAAAAAATTAGAGAAAGTGGTCTAAATATGGGCTGTCAGTTTACTCTATCAAGTCTGTAAAATATTATTAAATATATTTTAATAGTTTAAAATACTGAAATAAAGAATTCTGTAGTACTTCTAAGTTTTGTATAAAGTGTTTCAATTTAAATTTTGAATATAATACTAGAACAATTGAAGTCAGATTTCGAATTACTTATTTAAACCTAACAAAATTATTGAAATTCTTCTATGGAAATTAGTCTTGTATTTTATCAAGCAACAATTATTTTACATATTATTTATCAACATATGTTACGTTTCCAAATTATTTTCGATTTGAAAATAGATAACATCATAGATTATTCTAGCGTTATGTTTGACCAGGTTAAGCTCCAGTTGCCATTAAAAAAGTTAAGAACCTATAAAAACACTTGTGCCTAAGACATCAACACTAATTTTATTAAAAAATTTAGGAAAAATCTGAATTTGTAAATCCTTATCCATTCGTATAATTTTGAAGAAATATATCAAATTTTTGTTAAAAATTACAAAACTGTTCTATGTTATCCTCGTTGAATATCACTATAATCTACATAAATAACTGCGAACAAATTACTGAATAAAAATACAAGTATTGGATCGTGATTACTTATGGTTTAGAAACACAAGTATCTCTGAAGGTAATTCAGCATTTATTCCCGAAAATATACTCTTTTAACCTGAATCTGTGAAAATCGCTTGATCATCAGTGAATAGTTAATATTTCAATAAATTATATATATCACTGCAATACAGTAGTTACTGAATTAATAAAAATAAATAACCGATTTGATCTGGGAAAGCTTCACTGATTTATTCAGTGCAACCGATCGATTTTAATAATCATTAATCGGTATTAACTATCAAATTGATACGTTTCACTCATTATTTTATTATTTATTTATAATGGTCGTATTAACGGCGAAGTTATTATTGATCATAGTATGATACGTAGTGACACAATAATACAATAATTTTTACATTCATGTGATTTTATATTGCTTATTACGTAAATAGTAGAGTAGTAACTTCACTGATTTCTGCAGCACCTCAGTGTTTTATTCTACTAATAAAACTCAATGTTTAATTTCCACTACACGAAACAGCGTAGGTCTTTTTATATACAAACGTATAAATATAATTCTACTTCGGTATAAGATTGTATTCCGAAGCGTAAACTAAAATTTAACATGCGACGAAAAGAATACCAGTTTTGATAACAGACAACTGGTACTTTATCATAAAGAGAAAGGTAGAACGTATCGAGAAATAGAACAGTTAATAATGAAGAAGAATTCAGTAGCAGACATTGAAATTCAAGCGAATTCAAGAAAAGGGGCAACCTCGAATTTTGAATGATAGAGAAGAAAGAAACTTAATACGAAGAATTAAAAAAATCCGCAATGGTGCCACAGAACTTCACAAGTTAGTCATGAAAGTGGAAAGAAAATCAGTGCTGAAACTGACTGTGCGTAGAATAATGAGAAACAATGGGTATAATGGTTGAATAGCAAAAAGAAAACCGTGCACTAATGACATAAATCGGGAAAAAGACTGATTTTCGCCAGAGAATTTGTTGGAAGGTCTCAAGATTAATGGATTTATTCTCGCTGACGAGAGTAAATGTATTTTTGGTTCGGATAAAAAAGCATAGCGTGGCGAAGGGTAAATGAAGCTTCAACGACCAAAAAAATCTAAAACCTAGTTTAAAATATGGAGGAGGTTTTGTGATATGGGGATGCATTTGCAATGCGAGTTGGAATTGTACATCGAGAATATTTTAGATAAGAATATTTGAACCTATCAAAAAAGTTTACTAAAAAGTGCAAATAATATGGAAAAAGAACGTTGAAGTTTGTTAAGAATAACAAATGCAAAGCACAGAGCGCGAATAGTACAAGGATATTTTTTATCCTATATTTTTTAGAGTTTTGGTGATCTAGGGATTTCGAACACAGAAATTTGTGAACATAAGAATTTGACTACTATGGATTTGGAATTGTAGCAATTTGTGGACTTCTTGGATTTTTCGAAGTCAACAAATATGTGAACCTAAGGATTTAACGACATAGAAATTTGGAATTTGTCGACTTAAAAATTTGGTAATTTATGGTTTTGGGGGATAGAAAAATTTGGGTATTTGAATATATTGAAATCTAGGAACATGGAGATTGCAGAATTTGGGAAATTTGAGTAATTGGGAATACTGAAATTTGTAAATTTGTAGATATAGAAGTTAAGTATTTCAAGTTTGAAGATTTGGAAACTTAGGTATTTGATGCTTTAGGATTTTGATGATTTAGAAATTTGCGAATTTCAGATGTTTGACAATGTAAATATTCGAAAATTTGGAAACTTGAAATTTTGAAACTTTAGAAAATTTACAAATTTATAAATTCGGAAACTTAAGTGTTTAATAGTTTGAAAATTTAGAAATTGTCACGTTTACAAATATGTCATCCAGAAGAAGTCTAAGTATCAGGTGTACTTTGACTGCGCATTTGATTGAATAACTTTAATCGTTAATTTCTCAAAAAGTAATGATCTGAGCTAAAATTCGAAATGGAGCTTTTGATTCTAAATTTAACTCTCATATCATTCTGTGGAATATTAATTAAGAGATCACGATATACTTTTCATATCTATGTTTGCCCATCTGAAAGCGTATATACAGGGTGTTCCAGGAATTAACAGTCCAACGTTGTTAGTACATTCTATACGTTCAGATAACAAACGATACATAAATATAGGTCTTTTATAGGTGTGTTAAAAAGTTATGGCAATATTATGAAATGAAAGGAACAATAGCAAACGCGGTTATTGCGATGTGATACGGAAACAAATCAGCAATATTCACGATTACTCTGTTTATGCGAGAAGCAATTACTCGATCTCAAAATGTAAATCATTGCTGGCAATACAAGATTGACATCGGTGGAAAGTAAAATTTATTACTTTCCGAATTCGTAAATAATTGCTGCATTTCGGTATGAAGTCTACAAACTTACTAATGGGATTGGTGCATGTCAACCTCACATACTAAACATGGGTCATATAAACAGAGTAAACGTAAATATTGCTGATTTGCTTCTGTATCGCATCGAATTAACCACGAGTTTGCTACTGTTCTTATTACTACCATAACTTTTTAATAACGCTTTAAACGACCTATGTTTATATAACACTTCTTTCTTATTTCGACCCATAGAATGCACAAGTAACGTTTGGCCGTTAAAACTTGGGACATCCTGTATACTCTTGTTACAGTGAAAGGATTAATAAACCCTGTTAATAATCGGAAGAAAAGTAAAGAAATGTAATGATTAATTCGGAACGTGGGAAGTTGATTCGTAAATGGTAATAAATTGCTTGCACCTTGCGCCGAGTTAAATATTCCTCAAACCTTTTAGGATTTATGTGTACAGGGCGTCTCGATTAAATGTATACACACTTGGATATTAATATCAAACCTAAAAATTATAACAAAAATATTAAATGGCATTAATGGTAATGATGGTTATTGTAACATGTAAAATTTTAAGGTAACTAGCATACCAACATAATCTCTATTCACTAAATTATATATAATAATAAACTTTATTCGTTAAATTATATGATAATGAAGGGTGTAGGGTAAATATACCCAATATCGCCTGACAAAATTTGGATTACTGTCACTTGAATAAAGATTGGTATTTTTTTTATGGAATTCATGTCAAAATAAAGAGAAATTATTCGTTTTCTATGTAGCATGTGAAACACCCTGTACACCGTGGACTGAGTGTAATTCGACAAGGAATTCAGTGATTTCGCATTTAAGGTCATTGCGAACTAATGAAACATTGGTTCGCTGAGTAAATCAGTGAAATTTTCAGATCTAAGAAGCAGAAAAATTTCAATTTTTAGATTTGAACAGTAGGAAAATTTTAATTTTCAGATTTAAGGAGCAGAATATTTGACTTATACATGGTTTAGTGTCTAAATACTTACACATCTAGTGTCTGAATACTTATGGACGATAGTGTAGATATTAAAAAGCATCTAGCAATCAGAAAAAATGACGAGCTTTAATTTATCTAAATATGTACCATACAAAATCGTTCAAGATACGAACTATACCAGTACGCTTTATGAATAAAAATAAAATACAAATGTGATCTAAACATGAGTGCAAAAACGAAACTGGTACTGTAAAATGTAATGTACAGAAAATAGACTGATTGTTAAATAAACGTAGTTTGCGTAAACTGTGATTACTGCCTCTATTAGCGTCCAATATACGACAAAAATTAATTAAGTAAATTAATTTGCATTGTTTCTGTTCTGTGTCGGTTTTAGTCAAGTTTAGGTTAACGTTAAATTTGGTAAAAATCTAACAGTTAACATTTTATGAATCTGATTTTTGTTTAATTCCAGCTTGAAGTTTAGTTTAATCGAGCTAGAATAGAAATTTATACGAAATATATTAAAATATTAGTTTAAAAGAGATCGCTGTAAAATAAAAAATTATGTACTTCGCAGATAATCTTTAATTCATGGTTAAATTTTTATAACTCTTTCTATTTGTATTCTCAAGCGAGAATGAATCAAGCGAAGAAAAAATAAATTAATCTGCCTTAACCACCCATCGCTTCCAAAATTTGTTATGAAGGACCTGTAGCTTTTCAACGATATCGATTTTTGCCTCGGGTCCTACAAACTCTAGTCACGGCCTTGCTATTTGCAAATCTTTGAAGATTTGTACAACTACTAATTCAGACACTATTAAACTTTGTAACGAATTTATATTCTGTAACGAGTTTCTATTTCACCCTTCATTGAAACCACATATTGCAGTGGAGAATTGAAAGAGTGTTTGGATAATTGAAAAAAGTTGATTAAGGTTAAATACCTTGAAAGATGTTAATTGTAATTAGACTTATTTTTGTGAAGAAAAAATTTGCAGTAATTTTTCCCGCAAAAAATAGATATATCCATTATTCGAGTAAGATTAAGCAATCATAATATTTCATAACCTCATAATAATACTTCATAACAAAATTAATTCTATATTCTGTACTTCTTCTTGCCCGAAATTGTTTGAGAAAACATTTTTTTCTTTACAAGGGGTATTCATGTACTAAATAATGTACAATACTTATATACATTTTGATTACTATTTGGGTTTGTTTCAAATACTTTGATTTTTTGTCCCTTCGTCAAAAAAGAACCACCCTTTTATATTATTCTTCATTTTGAATATAGAATTTTCTGTGTTTCAAAACAATAGGCAAAAGTAATTGCACAAAATTCTTAAAAGTGAATTTGGAAACATTTTATTATTTTTGAATGTTACCTGTTGTATAAAACGATATTTTTTGAAATGTATCTCATTTGCAATGCATTACTATAAGTGCAAAGTTAATGTAATAAGAAGTGTTGTAAATTTTAAGCATCGTTCGCAGAAGGGTGTTCTATAATTAATAGAAGATAGAATTAAATACAAGTGCACATTTTTTAATATAACACAAGATTTTCATGTAGTTTATCTCACAATCATAGCAATGAAAAAGTAAAAACTAATAGAATTGACCTTACCAATCAATATATATATTGTGCCACACATGCCATTAATAGATTTACGACCTTGCTATATTTATGTGACCGCAGTACAGACTGAGCTACTTATTTTTTCCATTTAAAATCGCAATTCTTCTCAATCACGTCACCAGTTATACGCGCAATTTATATAAACGAAGAAAAGCGTATTTACGAGGAGAAAACCGTGGAACTTCTCCTAAGAGCTAATAATATGTTTAGCGCTGTTAAGCTTATTTTCATCTCTATGCAAGTTGCCATTTTATCTGGCTCGTGACAATGGAGTAGTGCACTAAGTATACGATTTCAGCATTGTACCAGAGGAAACAACTGACGGCTACGACGAAGATTCCCATCTTCCTGTCTGACACAGCCGTCTTCATCTTCGCCCATCTTTGTCCGCCTTTACAAATTACCGAAACTGTTATTCAAGATCGATTGGTCAATAAAGGAAAATAAATTGAAAACTACATTGAACGACGGAATAACCGTGTAATCGATGAAAACAAAAAACGAACATGTGATAAACAAAGAAACAAAGGATCGCCATTAGAATCCTCGGAACAATATTCCTGATTCTGACTTAGAATCGCCTTTGTTATACAAACAACGAGTGAAACGGAATAATTCGAGGAGGAATAAGAACTTGAATTCCTAAGAAATACAACATTTCGTAAGTCAAATTACGAAGAAATGGAACACTCCCTAATTTAAATTAGGAAGAAATGAAACTAAAACCGTTATCACAGTGTTTGAAGACAATTTATAAGAAAATTGGAAGAAATGGAACGAAAGCTTCAATATACTGGGACCAAATTTTTATCACGCGTTGCTGTGGTCACATAGATGAAAAAAGTTCGTATAAATTTATTCTCGAAAATGCTTTATCGAAAAGATGTATGCTTTCAAAGATGTTAATAATTTAGTGTAGTGGTTACAGAAAAACGTTCGAAAATTCCACCTCTGCAAGAACGCAGGCGTCCATTCGTCGAATTAGCGATTGCCGAACACTTTCGAATATTCCAGCTGTATCGGAAATAATGGTAAATGCATTTTGAACGCGTTCCCAAAGTTATTGTTCATGTAAACAACTGTCATTGAGAATTGTGATACGTAGACGATTCTGTACGACGAATTGAAACACGAATTTTGTTCGTAAATCTGTGAACGCTTATATCTTTTCAATAAAGCATTTTTGGACGTAAGTTTATACGAACTTTTTCACGTATTTCAGTATTGCGTAGTATAAGTTTAGTTCCAACCTTTGTGGACACTCTGTATATATTTAGTTATACTAATATGAATGTAAATATATTAATATTAAAGCGAAGCTTCTTTGATGAATATGTTGTTGATTCAACACGAGGAACACGCATACAACGAATACGGGTGGCTTGAGCTACCAATGTTTCCTCTCAGATTCTCTTCTTGTTTCGTCTTTCTTCATGATTAAGCGTGTTCTCTTGTAATTATCCAACAGCTGGTGTTTCTGTCTCGATTGTTTTTCTTCTCTATCTGACGATATTCAATCGCTACCTGTGGAATATCGATAGTTTCCCGCTCGACTGACTCGAACTTTACGAATAGGAAGCAGACGAGGGATGAATGTTCTGATCGCGAATAATTTTTCACTGAAATCGCGACTGTATCCTCTTCTCCCCAAGTAGAAATATTCCCGTTCGACGTCCGCCAAATACATATATGTACATATAAACACAGTACAAATGAAGGCCTTGTATACCAGTCGCAGATACACAGGGTGAGACTTCAAATAACTCGCAAATCGTTCAAGAACAAATATTTACAAGTACAAATCGTAGGGTTTTCAAAGATACGTACAGTGCTGTAATTTCATTATTGTTTATTAACAACGAAATTTATAATTTATTATTATTATGTATTACTGTTATTATTATTCTATATTATTTATTGACAACAATGAAATTTATTAAGTTAACTTAATAAATCATTAATATTAATACTAATATTAAGTAAACGTTCTCACTCAATATTTATTTTTATGTAAAACACTTTATTTCTTGATAATACTTGTAAATACTTTTTAAAGTAACGATAAAACGATAACAGAATTGTATGTGTCCTTGAAAATCATGTAATTTGTGTTTTGAAAATTTTGTTCTGCAATAAATAATTTACGAATTATTTGAATTATTTATTGTCACATTATGAAACTTTTGTTGCATAGCCTGATCCTAAGTACTGGTCTGGACGTTAATATATTTTTAGTGCTTCATATTAGGTTTTAACAATAACACATAATTTTGATAAACACTTACATTTATTAAAATATAAAATGTATATGTAAATATTACGATACACCATCTTCTACGGTGCTGTTGTCTCTTCTAGTTCTCGACCTGACATCTACATGCCGCCCTTTCTTAATACAAGAAGTTGCGTGTATTATATGTAGCTGTGTCTTCTTCTATAAGCCCTAGGCATTTGAGAACAAAATGGTGACTTTCTGAATAGTTTCTGTTTGGCCTCGTTCAAATTTATGCAAAGAAATTCATGTCCGTAGACGAAAATTTAATACATGATGACATTAATTTTAGTTATATATTAAGATATAAAAGGACTTTATCCCAGTTGTACTGAAACTATTAATTAATATTAATCTTTTAATAGTATTTGTCGTGATAAAGTGACTACTTTTTGGATAATAACCTTACATATGCGTAGCCGTTCACCGTATACAATAATTCCATACAGAAAAATTAGTACACTTTATTACATTTTAAAATACGGTATAGTTTGAGGTGGTTAATGAACAAAGTCAGAAATAAACTTTTAATTTGAACGAATTATTTGTTCCTGTGTATTATCAGGTGCTTCACTTTAATATTATTTATATTCATATTAATATAACTAAATACATACAGGGTGTCCAGAATGGTTGGAATCAAACTTATACTACGCAATACTGAAATACGTGAAAAAGTTCCTATAAACTTACGTCCAAAAATGCTTTATTGAAAAGATATAAGCGTTCACAGATTTACGAACAAAATTCGTGTTTCAATTCGTCGTACAGAATCGTCTACGTATCACAATTCTCAATGACAGTTGTTTACATGAACAATAACTTTGGGACGTGTTCAAAATGCATTTACTATTATTTCCGATACAGCTGGAATATTCGAAAGTGTTCGGCAATCGCTAATTCGACGAATGGACGCCTGCGTTCTTGCAGAGGTGGAATTTTCGAACGTTTTTCTGTAACCACTACACTAAATTATAAACATCTTTGAAAGCATACATCTTTTCGATAAAGCATTTTCGAAAATAAATTTATACGAACTTTTTTCATCTATGTGACCACAGCAACGCGTGATAAAAATTTGGTCCCAGTATATTGAAGCTTTCGTTCCATTTCTTCCAATTTTCTTATAAATTGTCTTCAAACACTGTGATAACGGTTTTAGTTTCATTTCTTCCTAATTTAAATTAGGGAGTGTTCCATTCCTTCGTAATTTGAATCACGAAATGTTGTATTTCTTAGGAATTCAAGTTCTTATTACTACTCGAATTATTCCGTTTCACTCGTTGTTTGTATAACAAAGGCGATTCTAAGTCAGAATCAGGAATATTGTTCCGAGGATTCTAATGGCGATCCTTTGTTTCTTTGTTTATCACATGTTCGTTTTTTGTTTTCATCGATTACACGGTTATTCCGTCGTTCAATGTAGTTTTCAATTTATTTTCCTTTATTGACCAATCGATCTTGACTAACAGTTTCGGTAATTTGTAAAGGCGGACAAAGATGGGCGAAGATGAAGACGGCTGTGTCAGACAGGAAGATGGGAATCTTCGTCGTAGCCGTCAGTTGTTTCCTCTGGTACAATGCTGAAATCGTATACTTAGTGCACTACTCCATTGTCACGAGCCAGATAAAATGGCAACTTGTATAGAGATGAAAATAAGCTTAACAGCGCTAAACATATTATTAGCTCTTAGGAGAAGTTCCACGGTTTTCTCCTCGTAAATACGCTTTTCTTCGTTTATATAAATTGCGCGTATAACTGGTGACGTGATTGAGAAGAATTGCGACTTTAAATGGAAAAAATAAGTAGCTCAGTCTGTACTGCGGTCACACAAATATGCCAAAGTCGTAAATGTATTAATGGCATGTGTGGCACAATATATATATTGATTGGTAAGGTCAATTCTATTAGTTTTTACTTTTTCATTGCTATGATTGTGAGATAAACTACATGAAAATCTTGTGTAATATAACCGATACAAAATTGTAATCTACCATTGAACTTTTATAAGTATGTAGTTAAACTGGTATTTGTAGATCGAAGAGTTTATTTATTGTATTATCGAGGTATAGCATTAAAGTAATAGTTGCAGAAATATAGCGTGGTCGTACCCTAACCATCTCTTATCTTTGATTTTCTTTTATTGCTCATTGTGAGTATTTTCTTGTTTCCTGTTCTTGCATGTATATATCTACTATCTACCTGTCTATCTACACGCATCTGCCTACATGTCTTGTTACTTCATAAGATGACTAATAACAGCAACATTCTCTCCGTATAATTTAAGTACGTACAATCCTAGCTGCATATCTCTTACGTTTGCAGCAAATTACCGTCTGATACGACGGAACCTGTCTGATATTTTCCTGCCTTGCTATTTTGTGATGCCACGTACAATAAAGCAATGGCTTTACGAGAAGATTCGCCATCTTCCGGCAACCGGACAACTTTATTCTGTATTCCATAGAAATATTTCGACTCATCTGACCGGATTGTTTACCGGTCAAATACACATTTCAGTCTTCATATATAATTTCTACTAAACAACATAGAACTAAGGTCAATGTCCTAGTGCTGAAACGAGTTCCAGTAATTAACAGTTCAATTACAATAACAGTATTTCTGCTGATTTTTAACTTTTAAACTAATCAACATTAGCTTTACATAGATATAATTCAATACTTATAATTTCAATAATTCAATATAGTTTATGTAACTCAATACTTATATGACGCAAAAATATTATCCACCGATACTTCAAAATTCAGCGTTTTTAAACTCGTTTTGTAAAGACACAAGCAAGTGACAGAGTTAAAATTGTAAATAATGTTATATAATTTTTTGAACCATTAAGTTGTTTTACATTTATTCAATAATATAGAATAGAAATTGATTTTATTTTTTAATAATATTATTTAAATATTGAAATTAAGTATTGTGTTTTCTCACTAATATGATAATATCACAGTGACTAGTCAATAACCCCTTGCTATACTTTGATGAGGCACGTGACGCACTCAGGCTTCAACTCTGATAAATCTTACTTATATTTTCAAAATGCTTCAATTTGAAATTTAAGTCCGATTATAATTTACATGGTCGAACATAGCTAAATACAAAATTGTGTTAACGTTTCAACTTTCTTTATCTGTTTTAATATTGTAGCTGTGATTAATTCATTCTGACTGACCTGACAAATAAATCGAAAGAGATTAAACACTATTTGCACAAACGCGATTTCATGCAAGACAAAATTATTAAACGAATCTACCTTACTGAGTTTATTGCACTATTAATATTTATTCTATCAAGGTATGTTTTATGTTCTATACATTTATGTTAATAACTATACAAAAATAATTCTGCTTGTTCTTAAACTCGTCACAATATCAACATAACCTAAAATTTTAGTAAACCTTTAATCATTTTTCTTTCATTATAAAGTTATGTAAATTCTTCAGAATGCCGAAGGAAAAGAAAAAGAAAAAAGATTACACGCAAAAAGGTATTTGTGCAGCAGTAGAAGCCTTTAAAGCAGGCACTTCGTTTCAAGTTGCTGGTGAAAAGTTTCATATGCCAAAATTAATTCAGGAGAAAAAGCCCATCATAATTAATTCAATGAATTTATTACAAATAAAATATTTTCATTCCACAAAATATTACCATCTTGATTTTCTTTTATTAAACGATGAAAATAATGAAATTAATACATATTTAATATTCGGATCAGTAATAATTAATAACTAGGACATGTCGTGAATATTGTTTAATTACTGGGTCATATGAACATTTCCAGACCTTAATTAATTTAAAACCTTTTCTTTCACAAAGGTAAAATTTTGTTTCATCCAAGGGTAAAAATTTCATTTTATCTAAAAATAGAAATTCGAGAAATTTGACGGATAAATGTACACAGTTATAATTTCATATCATTTAAAAATAAAAGAAATTGCAATTATCTGAACTTAATCGTTTGACCGCTGGGACATTTACCTTATATTCTAAATTATATTTTATGAAATAAGTAAAATACACTATAAAAATAAATTTGCTATCTGTAAAAATATGTTGTAAACTGATCGGTGATAATATATTGCTATCATATGTATTTCCTTATTTAGAAAAGTGCAAATAATTATTTTGGACCACTATTCTACTTCGAGTTCAAAGTTTATAGATAAATCGTGAATACACGACAAAAAATTACATGAATTATACATAAAGGAACAACACATTTTATTTCTCATTTTATCTTGAAGTACTCTGCTACTGCTATAAACCAATCTCTAAATCTTCCTGCTATCATAATACATTTAAATTAAAATTAAAATTCTGTACATCAAATGTAATCGTGCGACTTACATAACCTATAAATTTGTACACCATCACTGTCAATTACATTTTTAATCGCACTGTCATCCATTTAATGACTGATAATATCAAGTAACAAATTATTTTGCAAGGAATAACCAACGAAACTGTCGTGGAAGTAATTTATTAAGAATAAAATGGCGCCCTGATGGAACTCCCAACGATCTTTATGCCGGCGGCAGGTTAATGTACAACGTTAGAAATTACAGAAAGGAAGAGACTCGTTCGAAATAATGAATATTTAAAAGAAACGTTAATTAATTTCTTCGGTATATAGCTCTTATCAGTATCTCTCTTCTTTAAACTACGAAAGTTTCCTTTTTACAAGTTTATCGCGGCTTCCCCGCCGTTACGAACAGCACCTTGTATATTATGTATCTGCTCCACGCATATGCGTACCAGTTATCTTCTGAAATCATGCACCTGCCGTAAAAATGGAAGCTCTTCAGCTAAGTTTTACGATACAATGCACAAATCCTTTACGCAAGCGCATGCAAATGCTTCGCGTATGGGGTGAGACATCAACTTTGTCGTCTCTGAATATTTCTACTGTTTTTAGAGATAAGATAGATGCATGGCAAAGAGAATCTACTACAGCTTGTGGAAATAATTTTGTTACAGGAATATTATTGTAGAAAAACAATTTCTTAAATTAGTTTGTATTTTAAATATTGAACTATAGAATAGTAAAATATCATCCTAGTTCTCATAGAAATAATTCTCATTTGACGGAATTAAAATATAGAATTTCAGTAGAGAAATATTACTGTGGAACGACATTGATTCCTGATATTATTTTATCTAAATTGAAACTGATTTGAATTTATATCTAAATTGAAATTGAACTATTAGAATGATAAAGGAAAAACATAAAAGTAATATAAGAATAATGAAATAGTAAAAATATAATGACAAAACGGCGAAACGGTAGTAATGGTAAAAATGATAGAAAAATGGCAATATAATAGGATAGTAAAATGTTAGAATAGTAACGCGGTAACATAGTAAAACAGTAAAATAGTAAATCAGTAAAATAATAAATTAGTAAGATATAAAATTAGTAAAAGAGTAAGATAGTAAATCAGTAAAATGATAAACCAGTAAAATTACAAATCACTCGAACAGTAAAATAGTAGAATAATAAAATAGCTAAATAGCAAAATGATAAAATAGAAACATAGCAAAATAGCAAAATAGTAAATTAGTAAAATAGTAAAATAGTAAGATATTAAAGCAGTAGAAGAGTAAGATAGTAAATCAGTAAAATGATAAACCAGTAAAATTACAAATCACTCGAACAGTAAAATAGTAGAATAATAAAATAGCTAAATAGCAAAATGATAAAATAGAAACATAGCAAAATAGCAAAATAGCAAAATAGTAAATTAGTAAAATAGTAAAATAGTAAGATATTAAAGCAGTAAAAGAGTAAGATAGTAAATCAGTAAAATGATAAACCAGTAAAATTACAAATCACTCGAACAGAAAAATAGTAGAATAACAAAAAAATAGCTAAATAGCAAAATAATAAAATAATAAAATAATAAAATAGAAAAATAGCAAAATAGCAAAATAATAAACTAGTAAAATAATGAAGTAGCAAAGTAGTAAAATAGCAAAATAGCAAAATAGCAAATTAGTAAATTAGTAAATTAGTAAAATAGCAAAATAGGAAATTAGTAAATTAGTAAATTAGTAAATGAATAAATTAGTAAATTAGTGAATTAGTAAAATAGTAAAATAATAAAATAGTAGAAAAGCAAAACAGTAAAATAATCAAATAGTAAATTAGAAAATTAGTGAAACAATAAAACAGTAAAATAAAAAAATACTAATATACTAAATAAAATAATATAATACAAATAAACGTTAAAATGGTAAAATGGCAGCAACGATACAAACAGTGGTAGAATACTAAAATCCTCGAATAGTAAAATAATAGACTAGTAAAACAATAAAACAGTCGAACAACAAAATAAAATAATCAAAAATTAAAATGCTCACATAAAAATACCGCTCCATAAAAATAATACACACACAATCGATCATTTAATTAAAACAGCAAGAAACCTTACACAAATACGTAAATTATACCACCTATAATTATTTCATTTAATATAAAATTTTAATTAAACGTGCAATATTACTACGCAACACCTAACCTAAAAATTAAATTCATCTTTTTGTACAGACACCAATCTCGAACTACTGAATCTCATCGAAGGTACAAAAAGTTCTAAGAGATCGCACTCAGCAAATTCCCTATAATTCACCGTGAATTAACTCGCTGATGAAAAATAAAATCGACACGAGGGAAACAGGAACAAACGAGAGGAATTTAGTCGGGACGATCGGATCGCAACGCGTGGAAGGATGATCGGTTTCGTACCCTCGAACGACGGAAGAGGAATTTCCGAAGAACGTCGCCAGCCCTTCACCGACCCTCGTTAATATTCCGTCCAGATGTTTCAGATCGCTTTAAGAATGTCGATGACTGTACCGTGGATTCAAATAACCGTACATGATAATGTTACCACGCGAAAACACCCGAACGTAGTTGGGTTGCATAATACTTGGCAGATATTTGAAACTTATCTATTGTTTAAAAGTTGAAATATTAGGTGGACCAATAAATTTTGATGTTATCTGCCGATGACATTCAACAATTACTTTTTCTCTACCAAGTTGATATCGACATCGATTACAGACGCATTTGCAGCGATTAGAGAAAATGAAGAAGAAATTAGTAATACGACGGGGTCAATTTTTGTTAGATGCCAGTCCTGTATTCGTAATAACGGACGTCATTTTGAAATGTTAACTCGTTAATAAAACGTTAATAAATAATGTGGATATCAACTACTTCAGCAAGTAGACATAAGAGTTTATGTAAACAGAAATAGAGATATTCATAATACGTTCGTACGCTGTGTCGACGAAATGCCAGTTCATTATCATTTTGTATTATTAGTTATAACTTCTTAATAAAACATTTAAGAGCACATGTTCATATAACAGTTTTTCCTTACTTTTGCGTGTAGAACACAATGAGAAAGTTTGGCCGGAAAAAATTGGGACACCCTGCATATGAAAACATTTTAGGGTACTTTTTTTAACTAAGAAACAGTATCAAGTATGAGGAAGATTTTTCATTTGTATGAAATGTATAAATAAACAGAAGACATTTTGACAATATTATAAAATAACTTTTTTATAAAGATAAAAATATTATTTAACCCTTAACGGTCACACTGGGGTATGAAACAACCCCAATTCAGCTTCAATTTCAGCTACTTTATATCTTGAAAATTTGAATACCTTCTTTAGAACCCTGGTTTACTACTTTTTTCTTCAAACTTATATCTCAAGAATGTTGAGCTACAATTTTAGCGCTTCATATTAAAACTGAGAAATTTTTCACGTTTCTAAATTTTTGTTCATACTGCACGTCTAAATTTACTGACATCAACTGTGAAATATGTTAAAACAATTTTCAAAGATTATTTATAATTTGTTAAAGTTAAAATAATGAATAGCTTCCTTGTGAGGAACATTTTTAGTGACTGGGGTCTTAAACGCCCCAGTGTGTCAGGTATGATATTAATATTATTCTACTGGTCCTCTCTAAAATGTAGCAGTAAATCGATATTTTTTTAATCGTTCCTAAAATATAGTGATCCATTGCTACATTATTGGTCGTTTCAAAAATTTCAACCTTAATCGATATTATACTGTTCCTTTTTAAAATATAATATTCAATTGATATTCTATTGATCGTTTCTAAAATATTAACCTCGATCGTTATTGTACTAATCGTTTTTTATAATGTAGTAATCAATTCCTATTGGTTGTTTCTAGAATATCAACCTCAGTCAATATTCCAATAGTTGTTTTTAAAATATTAAACTCAATTAATACTCTACTAGTCGTTTAATAATATATTATAATTGTCAACTGATAGTTCATACACGATTTTCGAAACATCAACCTCAATCGATATTATACTAGTCATTTTTAGAAGATAGTGATCAATCAATGTTCTACTGATAGTATCTCAAACATCAACCTCAATTGACATTCTACTGGTCGTTCCTAAAGTATCAACCACAATCAATATTCTACTAATCGTTTCACAGTCAATTGATCTTCTATTGACCCTTTCTAAAACAACAGCTTCAATCGACATTCTGTTAATAATTTTTTAAATATACTGAACAAATGATGTTCTATTGTCAGTTTCTCAAACATCAACCTCAATCGACATTCTATTAATAATTTTTGAAATTCAGTGAACAAATGATGTTGTATTGACTGTTTCTCAAACATCAACCTCAATTGACATTCTACTGCTCGTTCCTAAAGTATCAACCTCAATCAATATTCTACTAATCGTTTCACAGTCAATTGATCTTCTATTGACCCTTTCTAAAACAACAGCTTCAATCGACATTCTGTTAATAATTTTTTAAATATACTGAACAAATGATGTTCTATTGTCAGTTTCTCAAACATCAACCTCAATTGACATTCTACTGCTCGTTCCTAAAGTATCAACCTCAATCAACATTCTACTAATCGTTTCACAGTCAATTGATCTTCTATTGACCCTTTCTAAAGCAACAGCTTCAATCGATATTCTGTTAATAATTTTTTAAATGTACTGAACAAGTGATGTTCTATTGTCAGTTTCTCAAACATCAACCTCAATTGACATTCTATTAATAATTTTTGAAATTCAGTGAACAAATGATGTTGCATTGACTGTTTCTCAAACATCAACCTCAATTGACATTCTACTGGTCGTTCCTAAAGTATTAACCTCAATCAACATTCTACCAATCGTTTCACAGTCAATTGATCTTCTATTGACCCTTTCTAAAACAACAGCTTCAATCGACATTCTGTTAATAATTTTTTAAATATACTGAACAAATGATGTTCTATTGTCAGTTTCTCAAACATCAACCTCAATTGACATTCTACTGCTCGTTCCTAAAGTATCAACCTCAATCAACATTCTACTAATCGTTTCACAGTCAATTGATCTTCTATTGACCCTTTCTAAAGCAACAGCTTCAATCGATATTCTGTTAATAATTTTTTAAATGTACTGAACAAGTGATGTTCTATTGTCAGTTTCTCAAACATCAACCTCAATTGACATTCTATTAATAATTTTTGAAATTCAGTGAACAAATGATGTTGCATTGACTGTTTCTCAAACATCAACCTCAATTGACATTCTACTGCTCGTTCCTAAAGTATCAACCTCAATCAACATTCTACTAATCGTTTCACAGTCAATTGATCTTCTATTGACCCTTTCTAAAGCAACAGCTTCAATCGACATTCTGTTAATAATTTTTTAAATATACTGAACAAATGATGTTCTATTGTCAGTTTCTCAAACATCAACCTCAATTGACATTCTATTAATAATTTTTGAAATTCAGTGAACAAATGATGTTGCATTGACTGTTTCTCAAACATCAACCTCAATTGACATTCTACTGGTCGTTCCTAAAGTATTAACCTCAATCAACATTCTACCAATCGTTTCACAGTCAATTGATCTTCTATTGACCCTTTCTAAAACAACAGCTTCAATCGACATTCTGTTAATAATTTTTTAAATATACTGAACAAATGATGTTCTATTGTCAGTTTCTCAAACATCAACCTCAATTGACATTCTACTGCTCGTTCCTAAAGTATCAACCTCAATCAACATTCTACTAATCGTTTCACAGTCAATTGATCTTCTATTGACCCTTTCTAAAGCAACAGCTTCAATCGACATTCTGTTAATAATTTTTTAAATATACTGAACAAATGATGTTCTATTGTCAGTTTCTCAAACATCAACCTCAATTGACATTCTATTAATAATTTTTGAAATTCAGTGAACAAATGATGTTGCATTGACTGTTTCTCAAACATCAACCTCAATTGACATTCTACTGGTCGTTCCTAAAGTATTAACCTCAATCAACATTCTACCAATCGTTTCACAGTCAATTGATCTTCTATTGACCCTTTCTAAAACAACAGCTTCAATCGACATTCTGCTAATAATTTTTTAAATGTACTGAACAAGTGATGTTCTATTATCAGTTTCTCAAACATCAACCTCAATTGACATTCTGTTAATAATTTTTGAAATTCAGTGAACAAATGATGCTGTATTGACTGTTTTTCAAACATCAACCTCAATTGACATTCTACTGCTCGTTCCTAAATATTAATATCAATGGAAACAGTATCGTTAGAAGGAAAGGCGACGCAATGAATGCGCCTTAAGCACAAGAACAATACCAATACATGGCTGCACACGTATGAAAAGTAATTAGCCTAGAATGAATTTTTCTTGGCGGGTTTCATATAGGTACGCGAATGTAGTCGTCCCTGAACATTATTGCGTATCAAAAGCGGATAAAAGCCGTGGAGAAAAACATTCCTGACCGAGATTCTTTATTTCGGCTTAGATGCCGGCTCGATAACATTATTTCTATCATACTAGATACAGTTAACCCCCCAAAATTTCCATAAAAGAAGTATCATTTCGAAAAAACCGAGACGTTTATATTTCACGATTTCAACGTTGAGTTTAGCTGTTGTTCTTTTACTTTTGTTTTAGATTAATGATTATATTGTTTATGTTTAATAATTCGTCAAGAAGAGTTATTGTTGTGATGATTTATGGGCAAGAAGAAATTTATTTGTTTATCTTCGATTCCTATTTCTTCAACTGGAACAAGGACTGATTTAGACAGGCATTAATTTTCCCCATAAAACTTATTTAACATTGATTTATGTCTTCACCTGTATTGCGATAAACGGAGAGACAACATATTTCATATTGGAATGATTTCACAGTATGTTATGGCATGAGATATGGGAGGCACAAAAATATGCAGGCGCAGAAATAGTTTTGAAGCGTACGAGATTGTTCAATTTTATGGGGACCTTTCATGATAATTAGTAATAGCTAGCCTTGTTCCTAATTATTAATAGTAACGAACAGAAGTAGTCTACAACCTACAGTTTGTCAAGTCCCTGTTCAAATTGCATGTCTCCAGCACATCGTTGCATATTTTGAAGTATTTACATGTACACCCAGGTGCAATGTGAACCTCCCCATTCGGTTCTCTCGTCTCAAAATTAAAAAATCGACTTCTTATAAATTTGGTGATTTGATCATTTCGTTCATATTAATTTCGATGATGTAACGATTTAAAAATATAATTTTTCCTTTTTAGTAGAATATTCTTAACTATAAAATAACTGAATAGAATCTTACAATTCCACGACATGTTTATAATTCTGACTAAATTAAGTAAAATTGGTAAATAAAATTTTGTCACTACCACGAAGTGTATAAACGTATATTAAGTGTAACAATCGTTTTTTAAGTAAAATTCTAAAAATATTTGAGAACGTTTGAGACGAAAGTACCCTCAACATTTCGATGGCTGCTTTGAATCTTTCTCCACTATTATTTCTCACCTTGTCTACTCTAAACATTACTGCAATTCAAAAAATAATTTTTCAGTGTGTAAGTGACTCAAGCAGAATTCTACCATGTCTAAGTATAAAAAATAACATGTAAAATTGTACAAAATGTTGGCCCATTAAAATGTTAGCTAAGGAAGTGTAAGTCGCACCCGAGTGTACTCGACAAACCGGAGACATCTAACTTCAGCGTATGAAATTTACGGTTTTGGCAAACTGTCTCCTAATAAAACTGGAGACGACGAAGAAAAGAGGGCACGCGTTCACTTCAAAACGGAAATAATAGTTGTGAACTTACCCAGATTGTCGGGTTGGAAGTGATGGTAGCTCGCGTGATGCGAGGTGTGATGGCTCAGGGAAACATTGCGCATGGAAGTTGAAGTTTCTTGATGCTGTAATCTCTGTCTGGCCACCGCAATTCCAACTGGTACGCCACCGGCCCCAGCATTCGACACCACGATGCCTGAAACACGATTATATCGTTCATATATCGTTATATAGTTCACATATCATATTCCTTAAAATGAAGGTAAATATTACGGTAATTATAGATGACTTCGTTGTTCATTTATTTTCACCAGGGCAAATATTGACAGAAAGGGGACCAATGACCTCGAACATGACACTTATTATTAAGTACACATTACTGAGTAATTTTTCCCTATAACTTAGTCGCCATTGTACTTTAAAAAGTTATTGAACATTGTACATACAGAAAACTGGATAAATACAAGTCCAAGAGTCCTTTACCATTTTGCAATTGGTTGTCCGAGAATTTCAATATCTAATTTGTAATTGTTTACATCTCGAAAAATACGAAGTTGTAAATTGCAGAATAGTAAAGCTTGTTCGTAACTTTCATTGCGTACCACTTTTTTGAGACACATATAACCGTGAAATATTTATATTGTACACGTGCACGCAGATTTGGCGGGAAGAAACGCGATCGTAACGTCTGTCGTCATTGATTTTGTATATTATGTACTGATGATAGGCGTCCAATCGAAGGAAATGTGAGGTTATGAGAAAGACGATAGAACTTTTGTTCGAACAGAGAAGGAATACCGATTCTTGTTTACTTCTGTTAGCTAAGTACTTGGCCAACAATAAAATGCATATTAGATACAAAACATGGGGTGATTTTACTCTAACACCTTTCATAATTATTTAAGGTAAATATTGACAGAAAGGGACCTAGCCCTAATGACCTTGACACATATTATTAAGGACATGTTTCTGAGGAACTTTTCCTTATAACTTAATCGTTGCTTATTGTTTCTTAAAAAGTTATTAACCATAAAGGATTTATAAAAATCAAGATTTGTAATCTGGCAACTTGACGATTTTAGCAGAGGTTTAATATTCAGGACCACGCCTAGGGGGATATAGGCTGAATTTATAAATCAAACTGAACAGATTTTGATCGTTTTGAATTTGTGGTCGTGTAACCTGAGATATATTATTCTAACCTAACCCAACTTAACATATTTTATAATATAATTAAAAATGAATGTCAGAGAATGAATACCATGAAGCATGCTATGTTGGGTTTGGTTAGTTTAGATTAATATTAATATCGTGGTGAATTTTTTCAGAGAAAAATAACAGATTTTTTTTATTAGGCAAGTGTTTGATGAATATTATTATTCTCGATAAAATTATTTCCTAACAAAGTTTTAAAGTTAAAAGTATTTTTTACTGTTTATAAATAGGAACGTTTCTTTTTTATCACTGTGTGCGCACCTTGCAATGTTCGTCGTAAAGTATATAGTAACTGCACATATATAGCGTGGTCATAAATGTCAGCGATCTGTAAACTAATACGTATTTTCCTACAATGAAGGAGCAGCGCGGTCGACTGATAATACAACACATACGAGCGTATGTAGATTACAGCTATAGAATTCTGAACAATAAAACGGAAAAAGCTATTAACTACAAGTCGTTTTATTAGGGTAGTTGCCAATTCTGTTTAATATTTAAAATGCTTGGAAAAACTTTCCTTTTGCATAAACTATTATCGGCAGTAAAGAAAGACAGAATTATTTTCACAAATAAATATCAAATATTAAAATTTGAAAGTTCACAAGTTTTAAAATTTGTATATTTCAAAATTCGAAAACCTTGAAAATTACAAAATTTAGAAACATGAAATTTTAATTTATACATCTTAGAATTTTGAAGGACAGATTTGAGGATTGAAAAATTTTACAACATGAAACTTTAATCTTGCAAATTTCAAAGTTTGAAAAATTGGAAAACATGAAACTTTAATCTTGCAAATTTCAAAGTTTGAAAAATTGGAAAACATGAAACTTCAACCTTGCAAATTTCAAAGTTTGAAAAATTGGAAAACATGAAACTTTAATCTGCAAATTTCAAAGTCTGAAAAATTGGAAAACATGAAACTTCAACCTTGCAGATTTCAAAGATGTGGAAATTTAAAAACATGAAACTTTAACCTTGCAAATGTCAAAGGTTTGAAAACTTGTAAAAAGCAAAGCTTCAGAAATGTGAAAAGTTACAGGTTTGGAGATTGAGAAATTTGGAACTTCGACAATTTGGAGATTCAAAGATGTGAAGATCTAAAGATAGAACGATTCAGAAATTTTAAAAGTTCGAAACTTTAAAAACTAGAAGATATTAAGAGTTAAGGAACAGGATATTCTACGATTGAATGTTTTGAAATTCTTGAAATTTAAAACCGAGCAGATTTGTAGATTTGAAGATTTATAAATTTTTTAATTTGAAGATTTTCTTATTCGCAGATCTGAACATTTAAATTTGAAAATTTACAAGTTTAAAAAATTAAAGTTACGAGAATTTGAAAATTGGTATCAAAATTTTGAATGTTAAAAATTTTAATATAAAAATTTTAATTATTTAAAAGTTGTTAATATTGCAATTTTAAAAGGTTTAAATATTAGCTACATCACATTACCAGCAGTCTTTATTTTTCGAATTAATCAACCTTAAACGAAACACATATTTATAGATCAAGATTTACAACCTCGCTATATTTCTACACGATTGCCACATTTTTTCGATAATTATCTGCTATATACATTCTTTTATATTTAGAAACTAGAGACTTTAATTAAACTATAAACATGCTGAATACCAACGACAGACAGCAATTTTATATGAAGCTGAAATAATTTATTCAACAATCAAAGCAGTGAAAAGAAACCTATAATCGATCGATAAAAATTCAATAATCAACATACATGAATACTTGTTAACAAGTTGTAACACTTATCATTCCTAACAAACGTCATAAAACCATGTAGACGTATATAAAACATGTGCTGTTTACAGGTCAACAAGATTTACGACCACATTATATCTCAACAGGATTACTACACTTTCTCGCTAATTATTTGCTGCTAATAAATTTTCCTACTTCAAACCTAGGAACTTTGACTATGAACTTGTTACATACTAACAACAAATTGCAATTTTATATAAAACTATAATAATTTTTGAACGACTGTTCAAGAAAAAAAAGTCAAAGAAGAAAAAAAATATTATAATTAGTTGATAAAAATTTAACAATCAATGTGCGTTGACACTTGTACTCCTAACAGATGTCATCATGAACAAAACACGTGTCGTTTACAGATAAACTAAATTTACGACCACGCTATACTTCTACACAATTGCTGTACATTCTTGGTAATTAATTATTACTGAGAATATTTTCTGTTTAGAATCTAGGGATAAACTGTGTCACTGACATGTGTTAAACTTTGTCACGTTTCTAAGGGACGTCATCATGTATGAAAACCGTATCATTCACATATGAAGAAAATTTACGACCGCGCTATATTTCTACACGATTGCCATACTTTCTCGATAACTATTTATTACTGACAATCATTTCAGTTTAGAATCTAGGGATAAACTGTGTCACTGACATGTGTTAAACTTTGTCACGTTTCTAAGGGACGTCATCATGTATGAAAACCGTATCATTCACATATGAAGAAAATTTACGACCGCGCTATATTTCTACACGATTGCCATACTTTCTCGATAACTATTTATTACTGACAATCATTTCAGTTTAGAATCTAGGGATAAATTTTGCCACTGATAAGTGTTAATCTTTCTCACGTTTCTAATGGACGTCATCACGGATAAAAAACGTATAATTATGAAGTTTAAGATTAAGTATATCAAGTTAATAAATTAAACATGCACTCGATTTTTACTGTTTGTAAACAGCAACTTCAAAACTTACTAGGTAAAAAGTTAATGAATTTTTTTAGATTATTTCTCTGCTAATAATTTCCACTATTGCGTGTTTCATATGTTTATACATCACATGTGTAATATCACATTACATTTATACATCACATATGTAATATCACATTATGTTTATACATCACATATGTAATATCACATTATATTTATACATCACATATGTAATATCACATTACGTTTATACATCACATGTGTAATATCACATTATGTTCATACATTATATGTGTAATATCACGCTATGTTTAAACATCACATGTGTAATAGCACATTATGTTTATACACCACATGTGTAATATCACGCTATGTTTAAACATCACATGTGTAATATCACGTTATTTTTATACATCTCATGTGTAATATCACGCTATGTGTATACATCACATATGTAATACTATAGAATTAGTTAAAAAATGCTTAGGTCAAGTTATTGTATTAAATCGAATGGCGTCTGAGAGTCGCCTCTCGAATGCAAAGGGTTAAGTATATGAAGAAAATTGACGACCGCGCTATATTTCTGTGTAAAGTAACTAATCCACCTAGCAATATTTCTCTCACAGAGTGTACAAGCTCACCTATCGACGTATCCGTTCGTCTCTTCCGATGCCCGTTCAGCATCGACGCAGCTTTTCATCGTGGATGCCCTCGACTCATCCGCGACGACGAAAAGCCATCAAAGAATACAGAAAAACAAAGAAAACGCCGTGCCGAACGAATAAAGAAAAATAAAGCGCAGAAAGAAAAAGATGAAGGCCCCTTAACGCGCGTCGACAATCGATTCCCGCCACGAACTGTAATCAGATCTACCGAATGAATTCTCACGGCGCCTCTCCCATGCTTACACGTCGCTCTTTCACGTTTTACTCGCGTGATGTAACATTACAGTGAGTCACAAAATTATTGGCACACCTAAAAACCTCGAGTAAGCACGGATAAATGAAATAAACAAAGGAATAACCTTTACTACCCTTATTTGTAAGATTCTTTACCAAAGAATGTGAGTATGGTTTTAAGTGTTTACAAAAGAATTTCAAATATCGCGGCGAAAAGTGTGTTTACGAGTCACAAGATGGCGCTGGTATAATGGATTCTGGGGTTATTGCTATTTTTTAAATAAAAGAGAAAATCATATTGTATAGATTGTTCTTATGATATGTTCAACGTCAAGTGCAATTGCGCTTTGTTCCTTAATACAATACAAAATTTTTTGTTAAATTTATCGATTTCTATTATCCTGTGTATAAAAGTAATAACACAAGGTCATCGAAATGTCAATACTTCTTCTCTTTATAGAGATTTTGGGATTTAGGGATTTGGGTATGTAGAGATGTGGATATGTAGGGACTTGAGGATGTAGAGACGTGAGTATGTAGGAACTTGGGAATGTAGAGATGTGGATATGTAAGGACTTAGGCATGTGGAGATGTGGATATGTAGGAAGTTGGGGATGTAGAGATATGGATATGTAGGGACTTGGGAATGTAGAGATGTGGACATGTAGGAACTTGGGTATGTAGGGATTTGGGGATGTAGAGACGTGAGTATGTAGGGACTTGGGGATGTAGAGACGTGAGTATGTAGGGACTTGGGAATGTAGAGATGTGGATATGTAGGGATTTAGGCATGTAGAGATGTGGATATGTAGGAAGTTGGGGATGTAGAGATGTGGATATGTAGGGACTTGGGAATGTAGAGATGTGGACATGTAGGAACTTGGGTATGTAGGGATTTGGGGATGTAGAGACGTGAGTATGTAGGGACTTGGGGATGTAGAGATGTGGATATGTACGGACTTAGGCATGTAGAGATGTGGATATGTAGGAAGTTGGGGATGTAGAGATGTGGATATGTAGGGACTTGGGGATGTAGAGATGTGGACATGTAGGAACTTGGGTATGTAGGGATTTGGGGATGTAGAGATATGGGTATGTAGGGACTTGAGGATGTAGAGATGTGGGTATGTAGGAATTTGGGGATGTAGAGATGTGGATGTGTATGGACTTGGAGATGTAAGGATTTGAGAGTCGATGTATAGATTTGAGGATGTAGGAATTTGAGGATCTAGCAATTTGGGGATGTGGGGATTTGGGGATCTATCGATTTAGGAAATGTAGAAATTCGAGAATCTAGGAATCGAAGATTTATGAATTTTAAAATTTAACAGTTTCAGAACTTTAAGCACATGGCTATTCGCAAATTTGAAAATTTGGGGATTTTGGAATTTGAAAACTTTCAAATTTGGTAACCTACTAATTTGGGAATTCGATATTTGAAAATTTGAGAATTTCGACATTCGTATACCAGAAATTATACCAGGAAGACAGAATAAATTTCGTATCATGTGTACATAACCTCCACAAAACGTTTACCTTATCAAAAATGTGGATCATACGAAATATTGACGTTCTAAATAATGTCAAGCTGTTTATTTTGGTTAAGAAAATTGAAATTGGTCGACGAAACTTTGAACTTTTGAACAAAAGCTAAATTCGTTACACCTTTTTCGAGTGTAGACACCTACTACAATATAATTTTTTGCAGTTTGTTTCATAGTAAGAGACATGAATTTTATAAAAAATTTAACATTAAATATCGTTTTAACTACAGAACGCTTACGCCTAAAACCATATGTAAGGAGATTTGTAACAGCATGATTTATCACCTTGAATAAGCACATTAAAGTATGATAGGGATACTTAGGGCGGTTTCCTTGCGATCATATCTGATAATATACTCTTCGCGTGCGAATAATGTTCCGCCACATCATTTGTTTATATTATACTGTTACATTAATGAATAATTTCTTATAAACATCGATAGTTTGAAACGTAACATAAAATGATTAATAAAAACTCTTTTCAAATTTTGTGCTACTATGTTAACCAAAAGTACCAAATACATTTATCCGAAAGGGTAGAATTTCTACTTTCAGATGAAATGAAATTTCTACTCTCGGATAAAACAAAAATCTACCTTTGTGAAAGAAAAGGTTGTAAATTAATTAAATTCTGGAAATGTTCATATGACCCAGTAATTAAACAATATTCACGGCATGTCCTAGTCATTAATTATTACTGACCCGAATATTAAATATATATTAATTTAATTATTTTCATCGTTTAATAAAAGAAAATCAAGATGGTAATATTTTGTGGAATGAAAATATTTTATTTGTAATAAATTCATTTAATTAATTATGGTGGGCTTTTTCTTCTGAATTAATTTTGGCACATGAAACTATTCACCGGCAACTTAAAACGAAGTGCCTGCTTTAAAGGCTTCTACTGCTGCACAAATACCTTTTTGCGTGTAATCTTTTTTCTTTTTCTTTTCCTTCGGCATTCTGAAGAATTTACATAACTTTATAATGAAAGAAAAATGATTAAAGGTTTATTAAAATTTTAGGTTATGTTGATATTGTGACGAGTTTAAGAACAAGCAGAATTATTTTTGTATAGTTATTAACATAAATGTATAGAACATAAAACATACCTTGATAGAATAAATATTAATAGTGCAATAAACTCAGTAAGGTAGATTCGTTTAATAATTTTGTCTTGCATGAAATCGCGTTTGTGCAAATAGTGTTTAATCTCTTTCGATTTATTTGTCAGGTCAGTCAGAACTAATTAATCACATCTACAATATTAAAACAGATAAAGAAAGTTGAAACGTTAACTCAATTTTGTATTTAGCTATGTTCGACCATGTAAATTATAATCGGACTTAAATTTCAAATTGAAGCATTTTGAAAATATAAGTAAGATTTATCAGAGTTGTAGCGTGAGTGCGTCACGTGCCTCATCAAAGTATAGCAAGGGGTTATTGACTAGTCACTGTGATATTATCATATTAGTGAGAAAACACAATACTTAATTTCAATATTTAAATAATATTAATAAGAAATAAAATTAATTTGAATTCTACATTATTGAATATGTATAAAACAACTTAACTGTTCAAAAAATTATATAAGATTAATTAAAACTTTAACAAAACTCTCTCATTTGTGTCTATAATTCTCTTCTTGTGTTCATAACACGAGATTAAAAGCCTCAAATTTTAGAGTATTATACACTCATATTTTTGCTACATAAATAAATTGTAGAAACTTATAATGTATGCAAAGCTAATGTAATTTGATTAGATTAAACGTTCAAAGTATACAGAAACCGTTCAAAATGTGCAGAAGTTATTAATAAAATTCCCACTCTACAGTTAATTACCAGGTCTCGTTTGAGCACTAGGACATTTGCCTTACATAAACTCCACAAAAAATGTATGGTGAATATTGGAACATGCAAAAAAGGGAGAGTTGGAATTTGTTGGACAGTGTAATTAAAAAGTTACGTGTACACCCAATCGTGGGATAGAAGGTAGGGTCGAGACTCTTTCGAGCCACGCCTTGTGTTTGTGTCGCCATGCATGCCACGCACCTCCTACTTAACAAGATCGTTTTTCTCTCTCCTCAACCTCTCTCTTTCTCTCTCCTTTATCATTACTTTCCCACATCTTTCTCTTTCTCGACCCCTCCAACCTCTACCCTCTCCTTTGTTTTTGTATTCCCTTTTCTCCACCCTTCTTCGAGTACTTTTTACTGTTCCGGGTGTCTTTTTCATATTTTCTTTTTGCCATTCTTACTAAAACCTTCCCTCATTCAATCGGTTACGATATCTTGTCGGAAATATTGTAAATGAATGAAATGCATCTCTGTTCACTGTAATTACCGTCAACTGGCCAATGACCTTAACTTGTAAACTAGCCACGTACGCTCTGTACGGAATGTAAACAACATAAACGAAAGATAAACTTGTGTTCATTCGTTGTGACATCATCTCGTAAAACGTGAGACCCATTTAGGTGTCATCATGTGAGTCTGTTATAAGTTATTATAAATTAGGATAACTTTACTACCGCAACTTTATTCAAACTGACCATTTTCGATTCTGCTGCTCTGAAAATTGTTAATTAACTGATCTGTATCTTCGATGTTATCATGTATCTTTACGAGGTACATTTACTGCATCTACCTTTTCATGTTTTAATATTTTTCAGAAGCAACAAAATCGAAAATCACCATTTCTATCTCTGTAATTAAGTTACGCTAGGTGAACCAGAGGTAGACGTGCTAACTCACTTGTACTATTTTTTATGTACATCACTGTAAAATCACTATCTATGTATGTACACTAAAAACTCTCAGATACGAACATTTCCAAACCTAAAAGTAAACTAGAAAACTCAGCTCTAGAAGGATTACCAAATGCAAACTACACATGTACGATCCTAAATGTGGATGACAGTGTGCTGTTATGTCAGCAAAAATGATACTCATCCAAATATGGCAAAAAGACGATATAAAAAATATAGAAGTATAACTTCAAGTAAAGACTGCAACGTTAAACGCCATACTTTGTACCAAACATCAAACTAATTTGGGAAATTAATCAAGACCCGCGTAGAATTTAACCAATTTTAAAGAGTTTAGTTAATTCCTTCTGAACTGTCCGCCGCAGAAGGTTCAAATGAGAGGGTTAAACGTGGAAAGAAGTCGCTGCTAAACATTTCGATTCTCCTTTTCTTCCTTGGAGCCCCTTTTATACGCAAGTTCACGCACACGAGTTATTCGCAGATGTTTGAAGGGAACCTCGAGTAGCTTCCACTCGACGGAGTCGATCTCTCATTGGTTGGCTGCGGTTAACATTCAACCCTCCGTTTCCTCCCCCTAATTGTGTACCCACCGCAGAAATTAATCGACACACAGGAGGCCCGATGGGTCTGGGCGGTGCTCCTTTTTTACCGGCGCAATGTTCGTCCCTACGAATTTTTCGTTCAGGTGCAAATCGTCCCTTTAAGCCCTCCCTCTATGTACAGTCGACGGTAAATCTGGTTTCGGTGGAGGAAGTGTGACAACAGAGGGTGAAGATTTCACCGATTGATTTTTAGGCAGTTTTCAGGATTAACGTGTTTGGAGATAGGTTAAGAGTTTGGAAATCGTGGAATTTGGGGAGATATAAATATGAAAAGGAATTTGGGAATATTTGAGGTTTTGAAGGCTTATGAATTTGGAATATTTGGGATCTTGGGATTTGAAAATCTTGGAATTTGAGGACCATGGGATTGGGGCATTTACGAATGTAGGCATTTGCTATTTGGAGACTTCAAGATTTGGGAATTTAGGAATTAGAAAATCTAGAAATTTGGAGATTTAACAATTTGAGCATCTAACAATTTCGAGGATTAGAAATTTAAGGTACTATATTCAAGGACCTTGAGAGGACTTAGACATTTAGGAATCTATGGATTTGGGAATTTGGGGGCCTAAAAATTTGGAACACAGTTATTTGTCAATAACTGTGGAAACATTCAGACTCCAAATTTATTCCATTTTTTGTAATCAAAATTCCAATTTCCACAACTAATTATCGATATACTATTGCTTCATTTTTTGTCTACTAAATTATAAGCATCACGATCATGTTCTGATAAAAATGAATCACCTTCAGAAGCTCATAAATCAACCTCCTTATCGTTGAATTAAGGGGGGTAATACCTTTAGAATCTTAAAAAATTGCAAAATTTTGTTTTCTATAAAATGTTAGTGCCACATCTCAAAAGTATAGTTTCAAAATTTTAAAGCGTAATACGGAGCCCTTTTGATGTTATGGCCGATTATCGTGACTCATGTCTGGTATCGCGCCGCAGATATTCACGCGCTCGATGCGGAGGGCTATGCAGCAGATTTGTTATTATCATGCCATTGCTGTGTTTGAAATTTTATATTTTTACGGAGAATGAGCTTATGGAGAAAAATCAACTTTACGAGTAAGCCGAAGGATTATTATATGGCGTAGGAATCGCAGATTAGTTGGTAAATCATTGAAATTATTCAGGTTTTACTTATCGAAACTTTAAACGCATTTTTCTCAAAACTACATTTTTAAAATTGGTGTGACTGATAACTCAAAAACTAGTTTATCAATCGCGCTCAAATTTTTTGCACATATCCATGACAATACTATCTAACACATGAACTTAAATGTACGAAATAAATTTAACATTAAAGTCCTTTTTTATTGCAAAATATTGAGAAAATTTTCAGTAAAATTCAAAGTTTCTCTTTAATAGCGCGCCATCTCTTCAATTTTCCATATTTTTCACATTTCTTAGGTTCGTCTACTAACTGTGAATGTTAATAATCGAAACGTCGTTTGCAAACTTGTTTCAGACCAATGTAACTAAAACTAGAAGTCACGCCGTTTCACGAGGCGCGCCGAAACACTTCCAGGAAAGACTATCATAATTCCGCCATTTTTAAATATTTTTAAAAAAAGAAAATATGTTGTAATAGGCAATAGTTATAACAAATTATACCTGAAATTTCGAAAATACAAGACAAAGATATCCTATACAAAAAAATTCACAAATATTAGCCTATTTTCATCTATCTAAAGGTATTGCCCCCCTTAAGCGGTATGCATATTTAATGATTACCGAAAAGATTGCTAAATTCTGGTATATTTTAAAGCTATTCGTCACCATTTATGACATGTCACTTTGGATTAAATTTGACATGGGGTTGAACGAAGGTTAAAGGACATATAAATGAATGAATGAGACGTATAATTATTTTCGACACCGTCTGAGTTTTAAGTTTCTGTAGATTATTGATTAATTTCTGATTGTGCTAAAACAAGAGTAATAGATCAAGTATATCGTATATAATATGTAAATAAACCGAGTATGTAATATGATGTATATAAATCAAGTACATAATATAATATGTAATGTATAAGTATACAATGACCTAACCTAACTAAATATGTAAAGGTATACCAAATATATATAATATAAGTATATAATCGTTACAAAACGGAGGAAGTTAAAAAATATACCAACAAGTTTTAAGCTTCATTTTTCAAAGTATGAAGACTTTTAACCTGCAAAGTATAACTCCGTTCAGAATCGTTCTATTTGTACTACGTCAGGCTATGCACTTCGTCTGCGTGTCACATCTACATTTTAACTAATCAACGTCAACGTTGTTCACCACGTGTCACAAATTATTAATGATCTACGAATTCTTCAGATTTTAGCAACCGTGTATATTTAACCTTTAAGGTCGTTCTAAGAATCGCAAGGTTTACCATAACGAAAGATTCATTGCTTCGGGTCGTAACTATTTTTAGACTTCTTTGAAAAATAGAATATAATATATTTTCTTTGAAAATAGGATATAAATTATGTGGGTAATTGGTGGTACAACCGGAAGAGAGTTCTACGTTAAAAAATAGGTAAGAAATATGCAATTAAATTTTTTTATAAAGCTTTCGAATTTCCTATTAAAACAATTTTTGATAATTCTGGTAATCATCGAATTTGTTGTAAATTTGTGTTTATGGAAATATTGAGTAAATAGAATAGAAAAAAATAGAATTGAATAGTAGGGTATATTATTATATTATACATTGCGTATTTGCAATACAATTTAATTTAAACTTAATTATTATAATAATCACGGTTTTAATAAGCACAAGTTTTAATTCCCCGTTCTCGTTTAAATAAAACACCCTGTTTGTTCATTCATTTTCCATTATCCTCGTTTTAATTAATGCTCAGTTTACGTAACAATATACGTATATACCTTCACAATTTACAATTTCTTCACAAATTACAGTTTACAGAAAATATTATTATTTTACAATTTATTCTCTTGTCTATATTTTATTATTTCATCATTTATTCAACTCTTCATATTTCATTAAATTTATTTAATTTCATATACTTCTTTATTAATAAATTGTTCAACTGTTTACTATTCATTATTTCATTATATGTTTTACTGTTTATATTCCACTATTTTAAAATTTACTCAATTGTCTGTATTACTGAATTATTTTATAATTCATACTTGTCCAAATTGTATTATTTCATGATGTATTCAATTATGACAATTATACATGTTTCATTATTACATCATTAGTTCATATTTCATTAGTTCAGTGATCCATATTTTATTATTTAATAATTTTTTCAAATGTCCATATTTCATTATTTTATTTTTAACCCAACTGTTCGTTTCACTATTTTAAAATTCATTTAACTGTACATACTTCAATATTTTTAAATTTACTTAACTCTGTATTTCATTATTTTTAAATTAATTCAACTGTTCATATTTCATTGTTTATATTTTATAGAACTGTTTGTACTTCATCATCTTATAATTTATACAATTGTCCATATTTCGATATCCAACATTTCATCCGATTCTGCACATTTCATTATTTTATACTTTCCTCGATTGTTCATATTTCATTATATTATAATAGGCTCGTCGGAAAAAAGTAACGAGAAAATGAATTTGAAACAGAAATATCTTAATGGAGCGACACCTCAACTACGCGACGGTTTGTACTTTTTCCGGTGCACTGAGTTTTTGTGACTCCGTGTACGGTCGAAGAAATTTGAATAAATTCACTCACCATTTTCCGATTTCGAGGAGACTGGCTCTATTTTGACAGAGGTGGTGGTCGCATGAAGGGACGTCGAGACTTCGGCTACCTGGCAGGGAACCGAGGGCAACGGTTCCCTTTTCACCAGATTGTTACCGCCATTGTTGTTCCCGTTACAATTTGCATCCTGACCGTTCCAGGACGAAGCCACTGGCAGTGTTCTGCTGCAGCCTGCGTCGGAATGTACAGCTTTCGTCTTCCCTGAAATTCACAAAATCGAACGACAAATATTGTAGGTCCATTTATAACGGTATATCAGACCATCTGCTTCTATTTTGAATCATAGAATTGTACTATTGTAGGATTATAATAATGGACAATTGCACTGTTGTAGGATTATTATTATTATGGGAATGCATTATTGTATAATTGTATTAGTATACAATTTTATTTGCGTATGATTGCATTGCTTAATAGCACTATTGTAGAATTGCTTTAATGTGGAATTACATTGTTAGATTATTGTGTCATTATACAATTGCATTATTGTACAATTACACTATTGTACAATTGCACCATTATACAATTGCACTATTGTACAGTTACACTATTATACAATTGCACAACTGTACCATTGCATTATTATATATTCGCACTATTGTAAAATTGCATTAGTGTAGAATTACACTTCCACGAAAATTGTATTGTTGTACATTTGCATTAATGTGAAATTACACTATTATACAATTGCAGTATTGTACAATAATTACACTATTATACAATTGCACCACTGTACAATAATTACACTATTATACAATTGCACCTCTGTACAATAATTACACTATTATACAATTGCACCACTGTACAATTGCATTATTATATAACTGCACTATTGTACAATGATATTAATGTAGAATTACACTACCTCACAATTGTATTGTTATAAATTTGCATTAATGTGAAATTACATTATTATACAATTGCGCCACTGTACAATAATTACACTATTATACAATTGCACCACTGTACAATAATTACACTATTATACAATTGCACCACTGTAGAATTGCATTATTAAAAATTGCACTATTGTACAATGATATTAATGCAGAATTACACTACCTCACAATTGTATTGTTATAAATTTGCATTAATGTAAAATTACACTATTATACAATTGCACTACTGTATAATTGCACTATTGTACAATTGCACCACTGTACAATTGCATTATTATAGAATTGCGCTACTGTACAATGATATTAATGTAGAATTACACTACCACACAATTGTATTGTTACAAATTTGCATTATTGTACAATTACACTACTATACAATTACACCACTGTACGATTGCATTATTATATAATTGCACTATTGTACAATTACATTAGTGTAGAATTACGCTTCCACACAGTTGTATTGTTGTACATTGCATTAATGTGAAATGACACTATTATACAATTGCACCATTGTACACTTACACTCTTGCACAATTGCGCCACTGTACAATTGCATTATTATATAATTGCACTATTGTACAATGATGTTAATGTAGAATTACACTACCACACAATTGTATTATTACAAATTTGCATTATTGTACAATTACACTATTATACAATATTACACCACTGTACGATTGCATTATTATATAATTTAAAATTATTATATAATGTAGAATTACACTGACGCACTACTGTATTGTTATCCAACTGCATTATTGTACAATTACACTATCATAGAGTTACAGCACTGTGAAAGTGCATTATTATACGATTGCACTGTTGTATTATTGCAGTAGTGCAAAATTGCACTCTTTTGCAACAGTACTATTATACAACTACATTAATGTGGATTTATATTATTATACAATTGTATTATTATACAACTACACCATTTTATAATTGCATTATTGTGCAATTACATTACTATACAACTGCATCACTGTAGAAACTGCATTAGTGTACAATTGCATTCTTGTGCAACTGCACTATTGCACAATTAAAGTAATGTGGATTTATATTATTATCCAATTGTATTATTATACAACTACACCATTTTACAATTGCATTATTGTGCAATTACATTACTATACGATTGCATCACTGTAGAAACTGCATTAGTGTACAATTGCATTCTTGTGCAACTGCACTATTGCACAATTAAAGTAATGTGGATTTATATTATTATCCAATTGTATTATTATACAACTATACCATTCTACAATTGCATTATTGTGCAATTACGTTATTATACAATTGCATAACTGTCCAATTGCATTCATATACAATTGCGTTATTTTGCAACTGCACTATTGTACAAATATATGGATATCTGTTTTTACTGTTATACAATTGTATTATTATACAACTACACCATTCCAAAATTGCATTATTGTGCACTTACGTCATTATACAATTGCACCGTTGTACAATTGCATTCATATACAATTGCATTATTTTGCAACTGCACAATTGTACAAGTATATGCATATGTGTTTATACTGTTATATAATTGTAGTATTATACAACTATACCATTTTACAATTGTATTATTGTGCAATAACGTTATTATACAATTGCATCATTGTACAAACTGCATTCTTATACAATTCTACTTTGTGCTAATACACTATTATACAAATCGCACTAATTTCAAACTTCAAATTGATATATAATAAATGCTCATTTAAAATCATTTCTGTCATCAATTTGTCATACATATTTTGTAATACCTTCACGTCATCAAAACGCCTCCATTTTTCAAATCAGCCATTTAATATACAACGACCTAGTAAATTAAAAATGTTTCCAGTTTTCTGGACGAGCCTCGAGATAAAAAAGATTCAACAATTGCATGAATAATGCGAACGTTAATTTCATAGGCAACGGTGTGCATCGTGAAAAAAAAGGGTAATCTTGATGTTATCGTGTGTGCCGTGAACATTTGTGCCACCAAGCGTGGCTGTGTCAGAACAATTACATTGACTCCCAGAAGTATTCATCCCCCCATGCCATTATTGACCCACCGTACTTAACGATCTGGATCCTTCCGTTTGTTTCTTTTTTCCGTTATAGTGTTTCGAAATATTCCATTCTTCTAACAAAAATGTTCTATAATTTTGTTTTTTATCTCCGAAATTTATTTCTCGAGAAACGACCCTCTCGACTTTCTTCAAGTTCTGTGAATATTTTATTCGATGTTGGATAATTCTTTTAAAACGACTCCAATTTGAGACTTTTAACGTTTAGAAGAGACTTTGTTGCACATAAATAATATCTTTTGTAGGCTTCTAAATTTAACAAATAATAAAACTCAAAATTTTCTGAATTCTTAAAATTACACAAGAAATTTCTACATTTTCATGTTTCGAAATTCTCAAATTTTTGAATTTCGAAATTCCTAAACATTTTATTTTCAACATTTCAAGTCCTCAAATTTTCAAGTTTCTATATCTCGAATTCCCAAACTTTCAAATCTGCAAATTTCCGAATTTCCAAATTCCCAAATCTACAAATTTTCAAATTTGCAGTATTCCAAATTTCGAAATCTCAAAAATTCAAAATTTCCAAACTTTACAATTTCCAAATTTGTAAATTTCCAAATCTTTAAATTGTCAAATTTATAGAAATCCAAATGCACAATTTTCCGAGTCTCTAAATTTTCAAAGCTCTAAATTTCGAAATATCAGTTCACAAGGACTTATGTTAATCATAATACATTACGCAGTTCTAAACAGATATTCCACAAAATTAATTTTACAATTAGATTTATTTTTGCAATTTCTGTCACAGACAGAACTTGCCCAATACCTAAGACATACTACAACACAATGCTATATAATATGTACAACAGGTGTCAGTACTGGCATTTATGCGCGGTCGATTTAAAATTGTTTTAAGAGCGCCTGCTCCGACAGAAATAGGACTAAAATTGCATAATCAAATTTTTTAATGAAACCTTCGTAGTTTATCGAAACAATCGACGTGTGTTGCCTCGTGAATTTTGATAATCTTTTAATTAATTCAGCATGACTCGCATATAAAAATTAACGTTCAAAATCGATGACCATTAAAAAAGTAAAATGCTGACCTGATCACTGTTGACGCGCAATGCCATTATGGATACTGGTCAAATTTGACAAGACTTCTCTTAATTGTTTTGTATGAAAGTTTGAGGGTGAGAAATGTCGAGCGTTTTCAACAACGTTTCTGATCGAGCGATCGATAGAAGAGCAGTAAAATAATAAATAGTACAGTTTCGCCGACTAAACGGCTACTTCACGAATAGCTTGGACCAAATACCATAGCTGAATGGAACAGTTTCTGCAGAGAAGTAAGCTTTAATGCATTTAATATATCGCGAACAAAGTTGTAAATCAATAACGCGACGTGTGGTGTGCCGATACTAGTTTGGGTCATATTTTAATATTTGATCGTTGTGAGACAGCCGATTACGCTGTTAACGAGTACTTTTCTAAAAATTCATCGGTGCAACACATTGCACTTACATAATTCATGGTTTCCATTTTGGTTCTTACAATTCTCAGTGATTCGTGTAGGAATAAATGAAAATTGATTGATAACAGTTCTTTCGACACTGGATTTACGGGACTCGTCAAAATGACTGATCATAAATTTCTTGCTTTAAATTACAGAAATTGTTCAGAAGCTTTTAGTTGAGAAATGTACATTGACTTTTGTCGAGATAAACAATAATTTTATGAGGTAGTTTCTGTTTCATTTATTTATTTTGTTTGCTACTTTATTTTCGGTTTAAATGAATTAGTCTGTAAATCAAGCGTTGAACAACTTGGAAGATTTGACTTCGTATTTTGCGGAATATTTGTTCAGAAAGTATACAAGCGACTTGAATGAACACATCTTTTGAAGAATAGTCTTTTAGATATCGTTATACAACAGTATAAGTAAACTGAATAAATGCAAGTACATCAATGTAGCGATACGTATTTTATTTTTTTGAAGGTCGTTGAAGTCCGAGCGTCCCTTTATATGCACGTTGTAAAATATTATACGAAAAAGATCATTAGAATTCATGAGTGCGTCACATATTGGTACATTGCAAAAATAATATACAAAGTTTAACATTTTGATTAACACTTTAATGGCCGCCTACGCAGTCAAACGTCGGAAGGAGCCGGCAATATTTTTGAGGAATTAATTTAAAAAAACTTTATGTGAGTTCACGAAATAATTCAACGTGTGAACATACACATAGAACAAACGAAAACAACAAAAATTACGATATATTTAATACAACAAATTTAATATTTTCCTTTGTGTGATAATTATTAAAGCAGTCACCTATGTTTATTGATCACATGTTGTGGGAGCGGCCATTAAAACGTTCAAATTTGTACGTTCAAACTTATATAAAACTTGCATTAAACAAATGGAAGTGTGAATAATAAGTATAGCAAAAAAACTCGTATTTCGAAATCGTGTATAATAAATACAAAACAATACTGCTATAAATAGCAAACAAAAAATATTATGAAAATATTTGGAACGACTTATAAAAGATAAAAATACCTGACAAAATTATCAACGTATCATATCAAAAAATGAAAATTAAATTTAGCCCGTTACATCATCGCTTCAACGCCCAAGAATTAACAATTGCAGGAGTTATAAATAATGACGTGTTTCTCGTGAATAATTATCTAAGTACAGTGAGCGTCTCTCTCCCGCAAGATAACGAGGATAGTCTTAATATAATTCGCTATTTGCAAAACGTCAAACAAAAATCGTCTATTCTAGATCAAAGTCAGTGGGGAAGCATCGTTTCTCGGTATTTCGTGCAATTTACCATGCAACATTAGGGTAACGAATTGTGGCCTACAAAAGTCGTGGGAAGAGACGACTGCCGCCACGTGGTGGACAGGAATGAATCATGAAAACGAAGCGTAAAACTGACTCGGCCGAAGCGACGCCAAGGAGAAACTGCCAGAGACGCCGGTTGCCCCTTGCAATAAATATAGAAGAGAGACAGAATCTTGCGTAAGCTACGTTCTTCCTTTTCTTTTTTCATTTTCGCGTCCTCTCTTCCTTCTTTGTCTCCTTTTCTCTTTTTACTATTTAACCTTCGAGCTTCTCTCCTTTACGCGTCTTATTGTCACGTTTTCTGGAGCTACTAATGGAATTATAGACTAGGTACCTCACACGAATTTGTTTGCTATACCACGCCACAGAACTTCCAAATGTTATAATACAACTATGCTTGTGATAGTGTTTTGCAATGCAAATGTCAGATCGTGTTAATAACAAGGCATTTATGTTTGCAAGACGAACTTGGCACAATTCGATCTGCATTTGTTCATTATTCTGTTTGTTTGCTATACCCGCTACAGGCAACTTACGAGAAAATACTATTTGAACAAAACATATCTTTAATTTTTGATGAGCATATTGAGGCTCCTAGCACTTAATCTGCATTTGATCGTTTGTCTGCACACTACAGGCAATTTTGGGTCTTCTGACTTGAAGTTTTGAGGATAGACTCGTGAGACACCCTAAAGCTGTATAGATTTTTGTGGCGATCTGAAGACAGGCATCTGTCGTCATCGACGTCGATCGTTGTCGATCGATAAAGAACCGTGTTTTGGTATCGTTTTCGATTATTTCTGACACAGAATCGACTGGAAGCACGTTGAAAGCTCTACAACTCATCGTTGACAATACTTGGTCGTCATTGACGTCGGTCGTCGTGAAATCAAGAATAATCGTGTTTGGTATCGTTTTCGATAGTTTCAGACACGTTTAATCGTTTGGAACGACTTTAAAATCTTTACACCTTATTCTTGTTCTACCTATGTGTAGTAGGTACTCGAAATTTTCAATACATATTTGAATGAGGCACCTAGTCTGGAGGTTCACTTATAAACACCCTATATATGCTGACGTCTTCCCACCATGGCTCGAACAAGTTAACCTGATCCCTGTAGGAGGAGTAACTCGGAAGTAGTTTTACTTGTGAGCAAGCAGTTATGCAACTCCAGTCTGTTGTACAGGATGTTTCAAAAACTGTAACTATTATACAAAAGTACAACTCAAAAATCACGGATTCTTTAAACGAATGCAAGTACAAAATTCTTCCAATATTTTGCTGTTTACGGTTCTGTTATCGAGATGTAATTGAAATTTCGACTAAAATTTAGTATGTTTGTGGATTTGGGAATTTTGAGGTTAGGATATGTGGGAAATTGAACGATTTGGAGATTTTTTAAATTTGAGCTGTTGGAGATTTTGGGACTTGAGAACTTGGGAATTTGGGAATTTGGGGAAATTGAGGACTTGGGGATTTGAATGTTTAAAAATTTAGAAATTTGGGGAAATTGAGGACTTGGGGATTTGAATGTTTAAAAATTTAGAAATTTGGAAATTTGCGAATTTCAGAATTTGAGAAATTGAGAATTTGAGAATTTGAGAATTTGAGAAATTGAGAAATTGAGAATTTGAGAATTTGAGAATTTGGAAATTTGCGAATTTCAGAATTTGAGAAATTGAGAATTTGAGAATTTGAGAAATTGAGAAATTGAGAATTTGAGAATTTGAGAATTTGAGAATTTGAGAATTTGAGAATTTGAGAATTTGAGAATTTGCGAATTCGAGAATTTGAGAATTTGAGAATTTGAGAATTTGAGAATTTGAGAATTTGAGAGTTTGAGAATTTGAGAGTTTGAGAATTTGAGAATTTGAGAGTTTGAGAATTTAGAAATATGAATTAGTTGAAAGCAGTATAAATTTGGAAATCTGGAAATTTATGGATTTGGGGATTTTAGAAGCTGGTATTCGAAAATTTGGAAATATGAGAATTTTGGAGGTTCAATAACTTGAATCTTCAAAAATTTACAAATTTACAAATTGGAAATATGAGTACTGAAAATTATAAATTTGAAAATCTTGGAATTTGGGAATTTGGAAATTTGAAAATATCGGTAATACAAATACAATAAAATAAAACAAAAAAAATATAGCCAAATCAGACCTGAGAAAAAAATTCGTAACTGAAGCCTATTTTCGCCAAAATAGCTAAAAATTGTAAACTTTGAAGGCTTGTTATTTCTACAGAAATTAGGAACCGGCAAAACGATGACTTAAACCCTCCATTATTTCACATGGACTATAACATATTTCGATTAAAACAAAATCGTAAAAAGTTAAGGTCGAAAAGTCATCTTGCATAGAATGCTTCAAAATTAATGTCAAAATTGTTTCGCAGAAACCATTAGCTGATCCATGTAGCTGTTAATGGCACTATGAATCCTCAGGTGTCTGCGAGCCACAATTTAAAAACCTATGACACAGACTATGTTCACTTATATCGAGGCTTTACTGTAATTTACATTTTCCCGTTGAGTACAACTTGCAATCGTCGCTACATAGACCCTAAGGTGTCTGCGAGCCACAATTTAAAAACCTATGACACAGACTATGTTCACTTATATCGAGGCTTTACTGTAATTTACATTTTCTCGTTCAGTACGACTTAAAATCCTCACTACATGGACCCACAGGTGTCTGCAAACCTCAATTTAAAAACCTATGGCAGAGACTATGTTCACTTACATCGAGGCTTTACTGTAATTTACATTTTCTCGTTCAGTACGACTTAAAATCCTCACTACATGGACCCACAGGTGTCTGCAAACCTCAATTTAAAAATCTATGGCAGAGACTATGTTCACTTACATCGAGGCTTTACTGTAATTTACATTTTCCCGTTGAGTACAACTTAAAATCCTCACTACATGGACCCACAGGTGTCTGCAAACCTCAATTTAAAAATCTATGGTAGAGACTATGTTCACTTACATCGAGGCTTTACTGTAATTTACATTTTCCCGTTGAGTACAACTTAAAATCCTCACTACATGGACCCACAGGTGTCTGCAAACCTCAATTTAAAAATCTATGGTAGAGACTATGTTCACTTACATCGAGGCTTTACTGTAATTTACATTTTCCCATTCAGTAAAACTTGAAATCGTCGCTACGAATAAACCGCTCGCTAAGAAGCTGACGCGAGGGCATAGGAATCAAACGCAGAGACTTACGTAACAAATATGATTCGTTGAAGCGATGAAAAACGTCTCATTGAAACGACAACCGTGAAGTTTACATTGAAGTTTGTCGCCCACCCTACTAGGAAGTAGGAGCCTGCTACACCAATTGCGTAAGAGGCGGTAAAGCTCGGATATATCCGGTTTTGCACTTCACTGCGACTAAACGACTGATTCCAAAGTTTTTATCGGTTTCTCAACTACGCAACAACTGTCTGCTACAAAACTGCCAGCGATTTTGCACGATTGTATTTCAACTATTTTACCTTTTAAGAGGTTATGGCTACCGAGCAGGAGAGGACGACATTTTCCCGTCTTTCTTTTCTTTTAAACTTGTTTTAAATTTTTTCTTGACAAACATTTTAACATTCTTTTATTTTGATTTGCGTTTATATTTCTTCGTTATTAACTAATGAATTAAGGAATAATGGACTAATGATTCTTCGTTGTGAATTTTTAAAATTTTGTTCTTTAGGTATATAAATTTATAGATTTATGAATTACGAAGTTTTTGAATTTTTAAATTTCTAATTATGTGGATTTGAAAATTTGGTATTGAAGACTTTGGAATTTGAAAGATATATTTTTTGTAGTTGTAATTTTCAAAGTTTGTACACCTCTAAGTTTGGAATTTGTTTCTATGTTTCTAAATAAATGTTAGATAATTTTTGAGTTTTTAAATTTGCTGCACTAAATTATCAAATTATGAATTTATAAAATTTTCAAGTTTTCAAGATAGATTTCTAAATGCTTAAATTTTTATTCTAAATTAAATAATTGTAATTTCTGTGTTTCTAAATATTAAAATTAGAAGATTTCAAGGTTACTATATTACTAAATTATCAAATTGTCAAATTATGAAATTACTAAATTAGTGCATTACCCAGTTGCCAAATCAGCAAAATAACAAATTAACAAATTCTCAAATTACCAAATTAGTAAATTATCATATTATCAATTGTCAAATTACTAACTTGCAAATTTTTTAATTTTTAAATTTCTAGATATCTGAGTTTCTAAATTATAATTTTGGAATTTAAAATTTGTACATTTCTAAACATGCACGTGCAAAAATTTAAAGATTATTAAATTATCAAATTACCGGGTTATCAGATTACCAGATCACTAAATCACTAAATCGCTAAGTCGCTAAATCGCTAAATCGCTAAATCGCTAAATCGCTAAATCACCAATTTTCCAAATTTGAAATGTTTCACTTTTCTAAACATCTAAATTTTTAATTTTAAATTCTAAATTTCAAATTAAAACTTTCTGTATTTTCAATAACTAAAATTCTTGAATTCCGAAACTTTCAAATTACCAAATGTCTAAATTCACATATTACTAAATTACCCAACTTACCAAATTTTAAAACATTCAAGGAATATTTTTACGTTAAATCAAAACGATACCAACTAACAGTAATAATAAATGTTAATTATTTCATCTTCGTCGATAAATGAAAAGAGTATCACTTATAAAATAATTTAATGAAATGTAAATTATTAATGCTCGATACGTTTGAACTGTCAAATGAATGAAAGAAGCATGTATCAAGAGATATTTGAAAACCACACTTCGTCGACGGCAGTGAACCATTTAAGTCGCCATTACTAATTAAAGCTGCCGTCGAAGAAGCCTTTTCAACAAAGGACGCTCGGTCCTCGCTCTATTTAACCCCCACGATTTCTCGCGGCTATGCAAATGCAAGGGAAACCTTCTGCAAGAATAACAATCGCATCGACGACAATTGACTTATTCGTAACTTTGTTCTAACACCGTTAATCTTTATGATATCGTGACACTTTGATTTGATCGAAACTTTACGTAATTAAGGTAGATATACCAATTAAATCTGTCCCAATTACAGAGACCTTCTATTAAAATTATCGATAAAAATACATATCTAAATATGTACAATATTTAGATATAATGGTATAATAATAAATAAATATGATAATGTAATAGCAACTAAATATTCAAACATGATAATATAACGATAAATAAGTATTTAACTATAACAATTTGGTAATAAATAAGTATTTAAATATAGCAATGTAATAACAAATATTTACACATATCAATCCTATGTACACTGTTTCTATATTAAAACATCCTTTTAAACTTCAAATTGTGAATCATCTTTTTAAAATTCAAAATAAACAAACAAATTGTCCAAAATAACATTTATACATTTATAAATAAATAATGTTTAAATGACGTATAAGACAGATCAGGCCATAGTTAGTCATGGAGTACAGTTTAAGTTTGTCGCCTTAAATATGTTCTGTAATGGCGGAACACTAGCCACGAATTCCTTAATACGATCATGAATGAATGTCGATTCAATGCTACGATAATTAGTAATTAGTAATCAGTAGTTAGTCTGCAATTTAAGAAAGAAATCAAGTAATATATATTACCGTTCTACAAGATAAATTTAATTGAAATTAATAAGAGTAAATATAAGCTAAGCAATTGATTATGTACATTTTCATAAATTAACCTCTTAGGCCTCCAAGTCCAGTATAGTGGCTTTCGCGAATGTCATCGTAGATCACATAGCGCCATAGTGCAAACGACCTCAACTTATGCTACATAAAAGAGAAATAATATCTCTTTATTTAGATACAAATTCCATAACAAAAAAATACCTATCATTATTCAAGTGGCAGTAACCTAAATTTTGTCAGGCGGTATTGGGTATATTTACCGTACACCCTTCATTATCATATAATTTAACGAATAAAGTTCATTATTATATAATTTAGTGAATAGAGATTATGTTGGTATGCTAGTTACCTTAAAATTTTACATGTTACAATAACCATCATTGTCATTAATGCCATTTAATATTTTTTTATAATTTTTAAGTTTGATATTAATATCCAAGTGTGTACACATTTTATCGAGACGCCGTGTACACATCAATCCTAAAAGGTTTGAGGAATATTAAACTCGGCGCAAGGTGCAAGCAATTTATTACCACTTACGAATCAACTTCCCACGTTCCGAATTAATTATTACATTTCTTTACTTTTCTTCCGATTATTAACAGGGTTTATTAATCCTTTCACTGTAACAAGAGTATACAGGCTGTCCCAAGTTTTAACGGCCAAACGTTACTTGTGCATTCTATGGGTCGAAATAAGAAAGAAGTGTTATATAAACATAGGTCTTTTAAAGCGTTATTAAAAAGTTATGGTAGTAATAAGAACAGTAGCAAACTCGTGGTTAATTCGATGCGATACAGAAGCAAATCAGCAATATTTACGTTTACTCTGTTTATATGACCCATGTTTATTATGTGAGGTTGACATGCACCAGTCCCATTAGTAAGTTTGTAGACTTCATACCGAAATGCAGCAATTATTTACGAATTCGGAAAGTAATAAATTTTACTTTCCACCGATGTCAATCTTGTATTGCCAGCAATGATTTACATTTTGAGATCGAGTAATTGCTTCTCGCATAAACAGAGTAATCGTGAATATTGCTGATTTGTTTCTGTATCACATCGCAATAATCGCGTTTGCTATTGTTCCTTTCATTTCATAATATTGCCATAACTTCTTAACACACCTATAAAAGACCTATGTTTATGTACCGTTTGTTATCTGAACGTATAGAATGTACTAACAACATTTGACTGTTAATTCCTGGAACACCCTGTATATACGCTGTCAGATGGGCAAACATAGATATGAAACGTATATCGTGATCTCTTAATTAATATTCCACAGAATGATATGAGAGTTAAATTTAGAATCAAAAGCTCCATTTCGAATTTTAGCTCAGATCATTACTTTTTGAGAAATTAACGATTAAAGTTATTCAATCAAATGCGCAGTCAAAGTACACCTGATACTTAGACTTCTTCTGGATGACATATTTGTAAACGTGACAATTTCTAAATTTTCAAACTATTAAACGCTTAAGTTTCCGAATTTATAAATTTGTAAATTTTCTAAAGTTTCAAAATTTCAAGTTTCCAAATTTTCGAATATTTACATTGTCAAACATCTGAAATTCGCAAATTTCTAGAGCATCAAAATCCTAAAGCATCAAATACCTAAGTTTCCAAATCTTCAAACTTGAAATACTTAACTTCTATATCTACAAATTTACAAATTTCAGTATTCCCAATTACTCAAATTTCCCAATTTCTGCAATCTCCATGTTCCTAGATTTCAATATATTCAAATACTCAAATTTTTCTATCCCCCAAAACCGTAAATTACCAAATTTTAAAGTCGACAAATTCCAAATTTCTATGTCGTTAAATCCTTAGGTTCACATACTTGTTGACTTCGAAACATCCAAGAAGTCCACAAATTGCTACGGTTCCAAATCCATAGTAGTCAAATTCTTATGTTCACTTTCTGTGTTCGAAATCCCTAGATCACCAAAACCCTACCACATCAAATACCTAGATCACCAAATTTCTAGACCTCCAAATTCCTAGATCCACAAATGGTTATGTCACTAAATTCCGCTGTTCCGAAATCTCTAGATCCACAAACTGATATGTTCCTAAGTTCTTAGTCAAAACCGTGAATCCACAAATTACATGTCCAAAACTTTTACAATGCCAAATCCCTAGATTCCCATATCCATAGATGCTCAAATCTGAAAATCGTCAAATGACTATGCTCCAAATTCCTAAACCTCCAATCTCCTGAATCTCCAAATTTCTGTATCTCCAAATCTCTAGATTCGCAAACTGCTATGTCGCTAAATTTCTACGTCACCAGATCCTTAAATGCATCAACCGCTATGTCCAAAATTCCTAGAATGTAAAACTCTAGGAAAATGTAGATTTCCATATTCGTAGATGTCCGACAATCCAAAAGTCCTCAAATTACAAATTCCCTAAATATTTATATTTCCAAATTCTGAGGTTCCCAAGTTCTTTTACATCCCCAAATTCCTACATTTTCAAATTCTTTTATACTCAAGTTTCTACGTCTTCAAATTCTTAGACTATCAAATTTTATATTCCCATATCCGTAAATTCTTGAATTCGAAAATTCCTAAATCATAAGTTCATATACTTATGTTTCCAGATTCTTATGTCCTCAAATTCTTACAACCCCAAATTCTTACGATTTTAAATTCCTGAAACTCAAATTCTCAAGACCACCAAATTTCTAGATTTCCATATACGTAGATCCCCAAATTCATATGTCTTGAAATTCTAAACCCACCCTTAATTTTGTCTATTTCCAGAAATCCCTGAAGATCAACAAATTGAAGGTTTCGTCCTGGGTCCCTAAATCCTAAAATTTCTAAGTCTTAAAACTGCTAGGTCCCCAAATGCATACGTCCCTAAATTCCAAGCATCCCAAATTTCTAGATTTCCATACACGTAGTTCCCCAAATTCCTATGTCCCGAAATTCTGAATCCCCCTTAACTTTTCCAATTTCCAGAATTCTCTAACAATCAACGAATTGGTGGTCTCTTTCTAGATCCTTAAATCCAAAAATTCCTCAGTCTTAAAACTATTAGGTCCCCAAATTCCAAGAATCCCAAATTCATACGTCCCCAAATTCCAAGCATTCCAAATTTCTAGATTTCCATATACGTAGATCCCCAAATTCCTATGTCCCGAAATTCTGAACCCACTCTTAATTTGTCTACTTCCAAAAATCCCTAAGAGTCAACAAATTCAAGTATCCCCACTTCTTCCTAGCTCCCTAAATCCCAAAATTCCTAAGCCAAACTACTATATCCCCAAGTCCTCCAATTCCAAATTGAAAAATTCCCAAAATCTTAACCCATCTCCCAACCTACTCTCCTCCTGGTTCGCCAATATTTTCCCTAGGAACTGCAGATTTGCTGTTGACTGTACATACCGTTGCTGTTTCTGCAAACACAGGGCTGTCTACTCGATTTGTTCTCCAATTTCACCGGCTGGCCTTGAGTTGGCAGGAAGGCCTCTCGCTTCTTTCCACTGGATTGGACAACCTGGTTGCCAGTTTGCCCACCCTGCATCACCATCGTGCTCGTGGTGGAGCTCGTCGGGCACGAGGTCCCGTTCACACTGACCGAACATCCTGTAGACGAACCTGTCGGTGACTGATATTCCTGCAGAAGTACTCCTGTCGTTGGCACCACGTTCCCGGCCGAATTTGGCGACGAGAAACTGTTGATCGTCAATGTGGGTGCGTTTCCGGTCACTAGCGACAGTTGCGGTGAGAAAGTGTTCTGATGAAGTCCTCCTATTAACAGAATTCGTTCACGTTGGTAAAATTCAGTGAAACAAACTTGATTATTCAGGGTATTTTATAAATAATTGTGTAATTTATTACATATACATATTTTGATATATGATTTGTTCATATACAAGTTCTTGTTCATATACATTGTTCTTATAATGTGTATGCGTATGTGTATGTGTATGCGTATGTGTATGTGTATGTGTATGTGTATGTGTATGTGTATGTGTATGTGTGTGTGTATGTGTATGTGTACGTGTATGTGTATGTACATATATATGTATATAAATTAATGCATATGTATATATTCATATTATATATTTCTAATTTAGCCGATTATAAATACACAGGGTGTCCCAGTTTTTTGCAGTCAAATTTTATTAACATGCTCTACTTATAAAAATAAAAATGAATGTTGTATCAACATAGGGTCTTAAACACTTTATATAAAAGTTTTTATATATATAATTTTGTAATTGTTAAATAACTAATATTTATTTTTTGTTCTCTAACTCTATCTTCTCTAAATATTGACTGTACGTTATAGATAATTATTACATTTATAAATATGTATCAATATAAAAATTGTTTAGCTGGATAATAAATTTATATATGACAATTTTCATTGCAAATTCAAATTCATTAACGGAAAATAAAAAACTCTCCTTCCAGATAAATTCGTTTTGAAATGATTTTGAAAAAATAATTTCGGAACTGTAAATCGAATTTTTCAAATGGAAATTAATTCTTTTATTGTAGATTTGAATTACGAGCTAAATTAAAAATGACATAAGAAATTTAAAAAATTTGATTAGAATAAATTCGATTATTTAAGTAATACAAATTTTTAGAGTATAGTTAAAAGTTTGTATTAACGTAAGAAATTAAACATTAACATATTTTGAAGTAATCTTGGAAGTATGATGAAAAACTGAATTTTGAATCGATTTTTGAGAGAGCTGGCGCATATTACTTCAATCTAAATGCAAATATCTCCAATCGATAAAGCTTACTCGATTTCCTTACCGGAATTTTTTGAATTTTACATAAAAACTACTCTCTTCTATTTTCAAAATGGCGGACGGGTTGAGGACACTGCACAAATCCACCATAAAATTTTACTGATAAAATCGCAGAAACAAAAATCTGGTCCTTGCAAACGTGTTTTAATACGTGAAATTTTTAAATATATTTATTTGAAAATTTATGAAATTCTCTATTATTTCGTCAGAATTTCTAAAGTTAGCGAAGTAAATTCGCTTGCAGTCTCGAATTTGGCAAGAGGGCTAAATGACCCCAAAAAAAATCGTATGTGATACTAACAAATTACTGAAGAATGTATATAATTAAAAAATCTTGTAAGATTTAATATATCGCTGCTTGGTATATAAATATATCGCCAATTGGGATACAGCAAAGAAATTTCAAATTTTTCTTCGTTGAATACAAGATTTCTGTTTCTATCACGTGAAATGATATATTTATGATAAATTAACACAATTAAAGATGTCTTTTGACACCTTTTCGTTTGAATGCAAATAATTGCCAAAACTTGGGATTTCAAATTACCAAATGTAGATAATTTGAGGAATATTATTGATACATTGGTGTGTTTTTATTAGAGACTATCAGATTGTAAATTCTAGCTTAATTCATCAATCTGCAAAATATAAATATAGCGGTGTACACTAAAATGCAACATGGCGGGAAATAAGAGAATCTCAAAGTTCTGTCGCAACTCCTGTATTTTCCGTTACAACTGAAATCGGGATTCTCTAATCTGATTATAATTGATATGATGCTGCAAAATGGTGTTGATATTTATATGTAAAATGGTTTAAAATTGGGCACGATCACGAAATCCTTAAGGTGTCAAAAGACCTCATGGTAGAAATAAGCATATGCACATTTTTAGATCTAGGATGAGCTGAAAGAAAATGATATTGCTGAATTAATTTAACTATTGTATGAAAAGTGAAAAATTAATTGTGGAGAAATGATTCAACTTAGAGAATAATTTTAAGTTAAAATTTGAAAGGTGTCTTTTGACACCTCTTGGTAGAAATAGTGTTAATAATTATACATAATGATTAATAAAATCTGTGCCACTATCAACGCGAAGCAGCGATATTAATACAGCTAAAAACAAATGTAACTGAGTTTAATTAACCATAATTATAACACAATTGAAGAACATAATATAAAAGTGACAAACGAGATTGGATGAAATATTACTCGGGGATCTTTCATGTCGATAAATGTTTCTGATAATCCTGCGAAGGTTAAAATGAATTGTACTCATTTATTATGATAGATTACGATGATTGTACAAATGATATATGTAGAGTTAATACGAAACACAAACAGTTGTTGATTGTCGGGGTGAATCTACTCAAGAGGAAACATTCAATTAGCCAACAATCGTATGACGATTAAATTCTTTTTAACTTGTTGAATACATAACTTTCATTCGGTGATTTGTTACGGAAACACGATCGATAAAGTTCAACGAGAAAAGTTGGTCGACTTTGTGATCTGTGATCGACTTTAAAGAGATAGCATTTTATTCTTGATTCGTTTGAAAAATTTTAAAGGAACATTTAGTCTTTTACATATTTTTATCAGCCAAATAATTATTTTTATTACACGATGGATTTTTGGTGTTGTTGTACTTGTAATAAATATTGCAACTGATCCTCGTTTTTAGTTAAACATTTACTAAATTCTTCTATCAATGCTACTCATTACTCTGCCGTTTAACAACTTGCAAACTTTTCAATATTTTACAATTCTTACAACTTTTATAAAATCCATAAATCAGGATATACACAGTATGTCGGGAGAATAACGGAACTTTTTAAATAAAAAGAAAAGTATTAGTTATTTTGCCAAAATTAATTTTTTTTATTCAATTTACATCCCTTCCGCATCAATACACCGCTGGGCACGCTCAGGCAATGTTAACATAGATTTTTTTATGTCGTTTTGCGGAATCGCTTCAATCACCCTTGTCACAGCTGCTTGGACTTGTGTAACAGTGTCATAAAACGTTACTTTCATGGCTAATTTCAGTTTTGGAAAAAGGAAGTAATCGCATGGAGATAAGTCAGGCGAATATGGAGGATGTTGGAGTACACAGACTTGTTTTTTCGCCAAAAATTCACGAACAGCGACAGTTCTGTGACTTGGTGCATTATCATGCAACAGAAACCAACTTCCCGGCGCTCGATATTCGGGCCTCACACGAACAATTCTTTTCCACAAACGTTCCATAACACCCAGATAATATTCGCCATTAACATTTTGTCCCTGTGGAACGAATTCCCGAAGTATAATACCTTTAGAATCGTTTAGAATTTAGAAAAACCCAAAACCTGGCTTTGGGTCGTCTTCCAAAGTATCACGACCGTTCTGGAATCGCTTATACCACTCGAACACACGTGTACGGGATAAACAATCGTCGCCATAAACATTTTTCATTAATTCAAATGTTTCTGTAAAAGTTTTACCGAGCTTTACCGAGCAGAATTTAATATTCGCTCTTTGCTCCATCGTGATTTTGTGACACGGTGACGAAAGGTTCTGTCGCTTTAAACGCTATAAGTTCACAATTTGTTGCTTGATTCCAATAACGATTGGTTTGTTTTGTAGGGGAGGAATACTGTTTTCAAGTAGCATATTGTTTTTATAGATGTCGCTAATAGTGTTCCTTAAATTTAAAAAGTTCCGTTACTTTTCCGACATACTGTGTATGTCGAGGAAATCATGTGGTAATTCGAACCGTTCAAATACAATTAATAATATGTCTGTCACAAACTCAATAAAATCTTTTATAGACAATGAATGAATACTGTTTTGCAGCAAATGATATCAAAACTTTGAACAATCATTAAATTTCACTATTTTCAAACACTATCCTTAATTATTTAACTTTACTTATTATTTATTGATTCCTCAACTATATATGGTTAAATTAGCTAATTGCTGTGATTTAATACTAACAACTAATTGTGTGCAATTTTATCGTGATAACATTTGTAATCACTTAAATTCTAGTTAAAAGTTGATAAAATACAAAATAAATATATTGATAGAAAATTGCTTCGAGCGACCTCTTAACATTTTTTAACTGAAACTTTAAGAGGACTTATTTTAGGGTTAATTGTTTGAAGCTTGTAAAAATGAACAAATAGCCAAATCATTTTTAAGAGAGTTTCATTTGTGTCACAAAATGGCGGAAACCATGAAGCATTGCCATGGCAACAATATACACAAAATGGATGATAGCTAATGCAAACTCTGTCGGTTTATAAAATTTTAAAAGTAAATGTAGTTTGAATAACAGTACTTTTTAAAACAATATATTTAAAATGTTTTTGAATATGAAACATATGCGCAGTCATAAGAGGACTTTTTTACGCAATACAACTTTTTAAAAAGAGAGAGCGAAAGAAAAAGAAAAAGAATTTTTTTGAGTCATCCTAGTATTCATACATATAAATGTCAATGACAATATCAATGTTAATGACATTGACATTTAACACTTTCACGTCGTGTGACTCACTTTCATAGCAAGTCGAAGACAACCATAATAACCTAACCTAACTGCTTATTATGGATGACACATATTTGCGTCAGATCGAAAACTGTTACTCGTAGTGAATGAACAGTATTTACGTCACATCGAAAATAGTTACTTGTTGTGGATGACGCAAAGTGAAGTAAGTTTGCGAACTCTTTTGGATTTATCCAGTTTGGAAAACTTGGAAACTAGGAAATTTTGAAACTTGTAAATTTGGAGAAGTGTGAAGGTAGGATCTTGGAAATTTGAAAATATAGAGTTGCGAAAGTAGCGAAATTTAGTGATTCTGAATTTAAGGAGAATAATAATTTTGAGATAAAAAAAGTTTTCAATTTTTAAATTTGGAAGTTTGAAAAGTTGAAGATTTTTAAATTTGAAAGATTGAAAATTTGAAGATTTGAAAATTTGGAAGTTTGAAATTTGGAAAATTCGTAAATAAATAGTTTGTAAATTTAAAGATTTTAAAATTCTGAAGTTTAAAAATTTGAAAGGTTCAAAATTTGAAAAATTGGAAACGGAAGTTTGAAATTTTGAAAATTCGGAAATTTGATAGTTTGTAAATTTAAAGATTTTTAAATTCTAAAGTTTGAAAATTTGAAAGGTTCAAAATTTGAAGATTTGGAAACGTGGAAGTTTGAAATTTTGAAAATTCGTAAATTTGATAATTTGAAAATTTTAATATTTTAAAATTTTGAATTATTTTATATTTGGCTCTTTAAAAAAATAATTTATCACATTATCTGTTTACTAGTTCAAACGTTTAAGTTAAGCAGAAATGTTATTATTAACCCTTTGCACTCGAAGGTACTTTTGCAATTGGCAGCAACTTTGAAATCCTTAAAAAATTTTATGAAGTCTTTTGCATTATTCCTCTATCATTAATTGCTGTTATTGTCTGCTTTCCTGTATTTATACATACATCATATGTATAATACAGATTTGGTTAAAAAGTACCTACTTCAAACTAGTGGTGTGTCACCTTTTAAGTGCAAAGAATTAATAAAATTCCTACTCACTGACCGGTGCTCTGCATTAGAAAATTTGCATATCCGTTTATAATCGAAATAAGACTAAAACATCGAGAAAGACGGAATTACTCACCATGATGAAGATGATGAAGACCGGTTAAATTGAGTGTGTGTTGCGTGTGCTGCGTGTGTTGAGTATGCTGTGCGTGATGCAAACTGCCAACATTCACGCCAACACCCTGAAGACTGAGCGCCTGTTGACCAGGAGGAGCCAAATTGGCTAAATTCTTAGCCAACAGCTCGAGCTGCGTCACCGGAACAGGACTATAGGGTGATCCTGGGGGTGGTGTGGGAGCACCCCAGGTGTAACCACCCACGCCAACCCCGACAGCAGCGGAGAACACGCTCTCTGAAACTACAGAATCCGACGATTAATCGATCTGTTCCTCTTTTCCAGTCACAATGGCTGACGCTGAAACGAACCCAATTATTATCTCGATGTACAGCATCCTGTCATTTCGTCATGACTATCCAATATTTTCTACAAATTTCTATTTCAAGAGAATAAAATAGATTTCTTTTTAAACTGAATAAAATAGATTTTTATTTGGAACGAATGAAATCGATTTCTGTTTAAAGAGAATAAAATTGTTTTCTATCGAATACAGGACGATGTGGGTGTCAATAGAAATCTCTGTTTTTTCTATTTTATTCGTGCAACAATTTTGAGTGATTTTTATAGATAGCGACGCATCAAAGTGTTGGACTCTTGAAACGCGTTCTATGAATGCATATAGTACTCTTTGTTACATGTGTGTGTGACAGGGAGATGACAAAAATAAGGATTTCTCTAAGGTACATTTTCAATTCACAGAAGATAAAATAACTTTGTAACTCGACATGCCACAAGTCAACTGTTTTAATAAAAATGAATAAACATTATTATTTATTAATTACATTCACGAAAAATGTTTAAAAGTTCACTAAAAATTTGTTGTTTTTAAAAATATCAACTTAAGTATTTCTTTTTTTGATTAGTTTCGAATAAATAATTTCTGTTTCAATGACTATTGTTGTATTAAATTTAATAATGGTTTACTAAATAAATACTTTTAATATCTAAACAATATTATTTCATCTTTGCACTAAAACAGTTAAGGAATTTGATCAAATCTTACTTTCTTCGGGAAAATCACCCCACAGAGTTGTTATTCTAACATCTTCCCTGATCATATACCTTAAGGTTTTGATCAAATTCCTATTTTCATCATTTCCCTGCGAGCATGTAAATTATTCGTTACTAGTTAACCTCTAAGAATTGAGAAAAGTCTATTTTCCTTGTTTTTCTGATTCTTGAATGATTGATGTAATTGTTCTCTATTACTGAAAATATTTATCAATCTAATGTGGTTTCTGATTTAAATTAATCATAGATGCATTTGTTTCTACATCTTATCAGTACTCATCTTGTGGAGTACTAGAGATGGCGTGCAAAATTACAAACAGTGATTTATCACAGTGATGACAAAATCACTAACAATAATTTATCACAGTGATCACGATCGTGATTAAACTTCCTTCACGACCGTGATACGGAAAATGGCGGTTTAGGAGCGATTCACTGTGATCGTTAGTGTTCGCTGACTCCCCTCAGCGGAAATTCAAGAATGTCGATTTAATTTTTACCATTATTCATATTAACTATTACGTTTTCGTACGTTCATTTTGCATGTATTTATATTGTACAATTATTTTAAAACATAATAAGGAATAAGTTACAATTTAAAACTAGAAGCCGGTTAGTTTTGCGTATACACAGTATGTCTGAAAAGTAACGGAACTTTTTAAATTCAAGGAAAACTACTAGCACCATCTATTAAAACAATATTCTATCTGAAAACAGTATTCCTCCCCTACAAAACAAAACAATCGTTATTGGAATCGAGCAACGAATTGTGAACTTATAGCGTTTAAAGCGACAGAACCTTTCGTCACCGTGTCATAAAATCACGATGGAGCAGAAAGCGAATATTAAATTCTGCTCGGTGAAGCTCGATAAAACTTTTACAGAAACATTTGAATTAATGAAAAATGTTTATGGCGACGATTGTTTATCCCGTACACGTGTGTTCGAGTGGTATAAGCGATTCCAGAACGGTCGTGATACTTTGGAAGACGACCCAAAGCCAGGTTTTGGGTTTTTCTAAATTCTAAACGATTCTAAAGGTATTATACTTCGGGAATTCGTTCCACAGGGACAAAATGTTAATGGCGAATATTATCTGGGTGTTATGGAACGTTTGTGGAAAAGAATTGTTCGTGTGAGGCCCGAATATCGAGCGCCAGGGAGTTGGTTTCTGTTGCATGATAATGCACCATGTCACAGAACTGTCGCAGTTCGTGAATTTTTGGCGAAAAAACAAGTCTGTGTGCTCCAACATCCTCCATATTCGCCTGAGTTATCTCCATGCGATTACTTACTTTTTCCAAAACTGAAATTAGCCATGAAAGAAACGTTTTATGACACTGTTACACATGTCCAAGTAGCCGTGACAAGGGTGATTGAAGCGATTCCGCAAAACGACATAAAAAAATCTATGTTAACATTGCCTGAGCATGCCCAGCGGTGTATTGATGCGTAGGGGATGTATTTTGAATAAAAAAAATTAATTTTGGCAAAATAACTAATACCTTCTTTTTTATTTAAAAAGTTCCGTTACTTTTCAGACATACTGTGTACTTCGATGAAGAATTTTATGAGCATTCCTGAAAGAAGGTTTGAAGAAATTAAAAATGAAACTTATTTATTATTTTTAGTTTTTCCTTTACTTTATTCTAATGAGAAAATTATATTAACGTTGCTTTTAGTATTATATTATAATACTTTTATAGTCTAAGAATATAGTTTGTGAAAAGTGGAAAAGAATGTTCTGTATCAAGCAGTAGCGATCACGTAAAATCACGAATCACTGTGAAAAATCGCCGTAATTGGGGACAATTTTGATCGAATCACGAGTGATTCAAAGGTAGTTCACGCCATCTTTAGTACGCACGTGTAGATTTCGTAAATGACAAATCGAACACTAAGATTTCAAAATTGCTTCTTTTTGAACTATTCTGACAAACATGAATCTTGTAAATTGTCAAATAAAGACTATTGAAGTAAATGGACCCATCAGTGACCACGTATCGACATGACCAATCGTTCAGTTTATTTGATTAAAAATGATAATTCAAATGATTTATTAGTCAAAACCTTGCAACATCGCAGTTACAAGTATTACTTTAAATATTTTAAAGATTACTCTCATAATATTTTACGCTCTTCAAATACAGCAGAAAGATTCTAAAGATCCTAATCACAATTAGGAAAAATCCTAATTTTTGAACTCACCTGTTCTTTCTGCAAACGATCCGCAGCGTGAAAAAAGGAAGAGAAAACTTTTTAATTTTTGTTTCAATAAAAAAGTTATTTATCTATGATAATAAATTAAGATAAATACTAACAAATTTTTGTAATTAACAATAAAACTACTAGACATTTTAAGTCTGGTATTTTTAAGTTACAAAATTTGTTTAAGTGGTTTTCTTGAAATTTATATTGACCTTTATCAAGATAAAGAATTAATACGTACAATTATTTATGTTCTATCATTTGTTTATTTATTGTTCAATAATATTTTCCTTTTTAATTTTTAAGCAAATGTGTATTATATGCTGGTAGATTTAGTGTTAAAGTAACTAAAAGATTACAATAATAAATATATAAGAAAATATGTATATACTTTGTGCATTTATATAATATACACATATGTATTTATATTTTTATGAATAAGTAAAGATTTAAATAAAAGTTGTCGACAAAATTATTTTTGAAAATCGTTTTTGTGTAAATTACGAAAAGCAACAAAAACGACTACTTTGACTACAAATTAATTAATTCCATCGTGTTCATTTAATCAGATCGTCAAGAAATTAATCAAAATTCAAGCTTCGATGAATCAAATATGTGAACTTTCAAAATTGCGTTTCTCTCAAAGGTGCTTAATTAACATATTGTAAAAGTAGAATTGAAAAGCTTGTTTCTCGTTCAGTAACGGATTATTCACAAAGACATGAAAGAGTGTACAAAATACAATGATCTTTTATTTTCTCCCGTTGAAATAAATAATCTGCATAATTCAAATGCGTTTCACGCTCAAAGGATCAAAAAAGGTTTATAGCGCTTTAAAAATTAACAGGACGAAATTATGCACGCCTACTTTACCTCGAAATAAATAAAGGTAAAGTGACGTCATTCGCGGAAAGGTTTTTTTATGAGTAGATTTGAGGATATAAAAATTTGAATATTGGGAGATTTAGAAATTATGAAATTTGGGAATTTTTACATCTGAAAATATGGATACTTATTTATAAATTATAGAATTTGGAGATTTGAGGATTTAAAAATATAGAGATTCGACTGTTTGAAAATTTTGAGATTCGGAGATTTGAAAATTTGGACACTTGAGGATTTGACGATTTCGAAATTTTAGTATGTATTTGAAAATTCAACAGATTGAGAATTTGCGAAATTCCGGAATGCGAAGATTTGAAAGTTTTCGAATTTTAAATTTAGGCTCTCGGACCTTATTTTGGAAATTTAGAAATTTGGGAATTTAGAAATTTAGAAATTTAGAAATTTAGAATTATCTTCCTATGCTTTCAAGCTTGAAATTCGTTCGCTGAAATGCTTGCGTTTCTTTCTATCATTTTGCAAAAAAATTAAAATTTTTTCAAATATTACCAATATTAAACAGAATTGACAGTCACACCCAGAAGTAATTAAACTACAACTAATTAATAGTCCATTTCGTTTTATAGTTTATAACGCTGTAGTTACAATCTGCGTACAATCCTGTGCGCATCATCAATCGAAAACACGTATCAGTTTATAGATCTCTTAAATTTACGACCCCACTATATTTCTGCAGTTATTGCACATTTAGATAGCAGGTGGTTCCACGTGAAATAGTAAGTCGAAAATATAAAACGATATTTTGTTGCATTAGAGAATTCTATTCCTTTTTTGCAATAGAACAGATATTTTTATTGCAATGTTACAATATATTATTTTCACAATATAATATTTTGTTACAACGTATTATTTTTCAGCAATAATACACGTAGTTAAAAGTAAAAATTGAACACTCTAAGTCGAACACTATATTATACAAGAAAATATAATTATGTAATATTTCGTCACTCTGCCCTTTTACAATCCTAAACACGTAAAAATCCACCACCTACAGTATAACGTGCTCAAATCGAAGTCAAGGTTTCCACTAACAGAGACCCTAAAGAACACTTAACATACACTCATACCCATACCCGTTTTTCCTATAGTACATCAAGTATCGATAACATCGTTAAACTAATTAAAGTCGCGTCAGTCGCGTATTTCTGAAAAGAAATCTCTCGAGTCTAATAATTCGGCCACCCACTGTAAATAAGAAGAAGTTTTGCCGAGGGGTCAAGCTAGAACCTTCAACCTGGCACGTATTCTTTCCGGTTGGTTCTTTTTGCTGCACGTGTAGACACAGGGTCGTCGCGAACCGCGTTTTGGATTACACTTCGGACAATGAGGTCGTTAGGGTCGTGCGAAGGAAGTGGTGGAAAGTAGAAAGACGAAGCTCGCCACCCTCGCGTTTCGTGCCCCCCTCCACGTGAAAATTCCTCGTCCTTCTCTATCGAACGAGAACTAGCCAAAGATCTCACAATCAGCATTTGGTCAAGCGTTTCTGCTCCCCTTCAGCAGCTCGGGCCCTCTCATTCACCCGTTTTAATTGCATAATTGCGCCATTGTACCGGTGCGTAGGGGCCCGTGAAAGGCCAGGCCCAACGACGCCGTGGGGTACGGCTCCACAGACGAGAAAAAATGTCCACGACGGGCCCCCTTTGAGCCTAAACCACTCGGCCAGGTATGTAACCAGGAATTCGACGCGTACTCGCATTCTATTCTCGCCAATCTAATTAGTAATTAGCTGAATAGAGGCCGAGGAGTGAGCTGATCGACTTCTCGATATTTGGCCTCCGTTAATGGGATTACGCGATGTGTCGTTATCTACGGGCCTTCCGAGATATCTGATACAGTCAACGGCAAATCTAGTTTCTCTGCGCGAAATGTAACAAACTATAACATAGGGATTTTCTAAGATTTGAAACTTTGAAAACGGTTTAAGAACGTTGGGACAGAGTAATTTCCGAACTATGGAATTTCGGAAAATAAAAATTTCGAAATCTATAAATTTGAAACCTACGAGTTTTTGAATCTAGGGACTTTCTCGAGTCTAGGGACTCGGGTACATACAGACACAAGTCGTTTTCCAATTCTAGAAATTTTAGAGTTCAATGATTTTTCGGCATCAAGAAACTAGGGGTTTTTGATTCAATGGATTTTCTTATATGTACATGTTAGATCTAGGGATTTATAGATTTTTTTGAATATACGAGCTTCGAGATCTAGAGAGTTTTGAGTCTACAGACTTTTTCGGATCTAGGGACTTTTTTATTTACATATTTGTGGTTCTGGTGAATTTGGGATCTAGTGACTTACCAGTTCAGGCCACTTGAGAATCTAGGGAATTTTTGTTCTACGCATATTTCGATTTAGTGACTTTGATATATGGCTGTTGGATCTAGGAATTTTTTAGTTTCTCGACATTTGAATCTAGGGATTTTTTGCACCTAAGAACTTTAGTGTCTACAAATTTGTGCTTCTAGAGATTTTGTAATCCAGTAATTTTTTTATATCTAGGAATTTTTAGATTCGTGAGCTTTGGAATATACGGGTTTGAAAATCAGGAAATTTCGGAGTCTAGGAAGTTTTGTTATAGGAACTTTGACAAATCTGGAGATTTTTGAGTCTAGAGGTTTGCGGAGTTGAGAAATTTGTTTAGGAATTTGGGTATCTACTTATCTTTGATTCTATTGATTTACTGGGATCTGTGGATTTGGAGATCTAGGGATTTTTTATTTTCAAAATCAAGTAAAAATGCTATTTCCTACGTTTTTTTCTCAAGACAAGGAAAGTTCCCTATTTTGCCACTTCTTTTTAGGCACAAATTCACCCTCGCTCTTCTGAAGTTAAAGTTTTTCCACAACCCATTGTAAATGAATATTTTTCTGTTAAAAATTTCATTGCGTATGTGCAGACTAATAAACTGTATAAAACTGACGAAAATCAACGATAAAACAATAGAAAAATAAAACAGACCTATATTTTCATTGTATGTTTGTTTTATATAATTTGTATGTTGTATTGTACTAACATTGTATGCCTTTTGTTTGAAGCACTCTATAACGATGCGTTCGCAGACTATTCTCAAAAAATTGTATAAATCATAGATAAACATTTGGTATTATACGATTTTTAAAAAAATGGTCAATTGTTACAATTCTTCTGTCAATCTTTTTATTACAATTTATATCTCCTCACAAATTGCAGAAAAATACATATCCTACTTTTAAAACATTGACTGTCACACTAAAGCAGTTCAAAATTCGATTAAGTTTATTTATTTCTAACAAATCTTGCCAGACATTTTTACAATTTTAAATTTTGTCAATTTTGTTAAATTTTGTTATACTTATTATCTATAGTTGCAAGTAGCTAATACGACTATTTCCAGTTTAAGTAAGTGAACAAATACTTGGTAATATTCTTAAACAAATTCTTAATAACATTAGTTATAGATTTGTATAAAAATTTAAACATCATCCACAAATGAAAAATCTGACAAGTATTAAGAAATGTCATCAGACTTTAACAATAGTGTTCCTAATTGAGAGTTACAATTTTCTGAAGAAACATACTCCATAATGGGTGATTTTACTTGTACTAAAAATAAAATAAATATAATACTCTATTCTTTTCTTTCATGTATAAAATGTTTCGTGCTTTTGAATACATGTCTCGCTTTTGACTGTACATGTCTATGCTATTCACGCAGTTATCGACAGGATCAGCAGAGGTAACTGAAGTTTTTATCAAGCGTCGCCAACATATCTACCTTTGTAAATATTGTATTCGTCACCACACAGAGCACGGACAAAAAGTAAATAAAAAAGAAAAACTCGTATCGGAACTTGGACAGACTGTGTACAATCAAATTCCGGTTTGCGTATTACTGTGATAGGTCAATATGTCAAGTATCGATCAAAGGTAGAATAGACGTGTCCATTAACGCTAAGTTTACGGAACACATTGACGAATCATAGATTCCCTACCTTCAGCTTGCTTTTATCGAAACATTAACCTCCTCTGGGACGAATACATTTCAGTCATAACGGAGAAAATTAATTTTATTTATTTTCGCTCAATAAAGAAAATACAAAAAAAAAATAATCCCAAATAAACCCAATATAATTTTTTTTGGAAACATCAACACATACCAGGAAGTAGTGTTGCAAATGTATTTTTAAACCTAACAATTATTTTTACTTCCTAAAAGTTGTAACACGTTGGCAAAATTACGATTTACTTTGCGCAAGCAATAGCACTACTTGAACTGTCTTTTCGGACATGTACATAACTTTTACTTTCCTTATGGGAATTAATTTTTATTTTCCGGTTATATTTAGGAAAGATCGCACATTTATTTTTGTGACTGTTTCGGAAACGGATATAGCTTTATATAGGACGTAAACTGTCCACATATGTGGCCAAGGACGTGAAGAAGTTAATCTACAGGAGAGAATAATTTTAGAGGTTATTTTACGTTTCGTTTCTTATTTACTTTTCTACTTTATTGTCAAGAATAATTTTAAAGGTTATTTTATGTTTCGTTCTTTATTTACTGACTTTTCTATTTCATTTCCGAGAATAATTTTAGAGGTTATTTCACATTTCCTTATTTACTTATTTTTTTACTTTATTTTCAAGAGTGGTTTTAGAGGTTATTTTACGTTTCATTTGTTACTTACTGTGCTAGTTTATTCTCAAGAATAATTTTAAAGGTTATTTTACGTTTCCTTCCTTATTTACTTATTTTTTTACTTTATTTTCAAGAGTGGTTTTAGAGGTTATTTTACGTTTCATTTGTTACTTACTGTGTTAGTTTATTCTCAAGAATAATTTTAAAGGTTATTTTACGTTTCCTTCCTTATTTACTTATTTTTTTACTTTATTTTCAAGAGTGGTTTTAGAGGTTATTTTACGTTTCATTTGTTAATTACTGTGTTAGTTTATTCTCAAGAATAATTTTAAAGGTTATTTTACGTTTCCTTCCTTATTTACTTATTTTTTTACTTTATTTTCAAGAGTGGTTTTAGAGGTTATTTTACGTTTCATCTCTTATTTACTTACTTTTCTACTTTCTTTTCAAGAGTAGCGTTTGAGGTTATTTTACGTTTCATTCCTTATTTACTTACATTTCTACTTTCTTTCCAAGAATAATTTTAGAGGTTACTTTGCGTTTCATCTCTTATTTACCTTTCTTCTTCATTTTTAATCTATCAGTAATTATCGAGTATTCATAAGTATTGTGTTAAATACGATTAAATACAATTTATATAAAAATTATTGATAGTAAAAAAGTAGAGTTATTTTTATGTATGTTATTAAATCATGTCACACTTTATTTTCGATATTCGTTATTTTATATAACCTAAACAAATTTATTATTTTTTCTATAAATTATAAATAGAAAATTTATTTGCACATATATAAATAGCAGATGAGTTAATATTTCAACACGTTTATTGTCAAACAGCGATACTGTAGTTAGCAACATTTGCAAAATACAATTAATTCATTTATTCCCCTCTTGTTTCATAATAGATTCCATTTTGAATTTTGTATATATTATTTTTACTATTTTCTTTGTATTATTTGATTTTCTACTTTATTAAATTATATTAAATCAGTTCTGTACTTTTTGCTTGGGTGCAAGTACTGACAATTTTTTATTGTTTGGCACAAGAGGGGTTAAATTAATTTTGCAACTAATTAGTTTCCTTTTGAAAAAATCAAGTATAAAAATTTATACAATGGTGGATAAAGTTTAGAATAACTATTTGCGTATATAATTATTTGTAAGAGATAAACATTCCATAATAAACATTTTACATCATATCTAATAAAAAATAAAAAAAATCTACCCAATAGGACTTCAAAGTAAAGCTATCATTATATTAAAAATATAACCTAAGTCTTTCAGATCTTTAAAAATTGAAAATAAAATTACAAAAAGAAAGAAAATAACTCAGCGTGGCAACATAAAATTGTATAGTATCACACAATTAAAAACTCGTCAAAATCTTGTTAAAAAGAGATAAGACATTGTGTTAAATCTTTCGAAAAGTAAAATTTCAAAAAATGGCGAAGGTTCTACAATATACTGTTATGATACAATTAAAAGTGCATCAAAAGTTTGTTAAAAATACATTCGAAAAATGAATAAGATATTTCGTTATCTGATCAAGGTGGTAGAAGGAGGTTAGAACGACGAAACAAAAAGGCGAAATAAAAATTAAAGAAGGTAAGCAGAGAGTTAGTACGTTTGTAGAATCAAGGGAATGCCTAACATGTTTCCGTTGCCCTTAATACTCCCGAAATTTCCCATTATTTGTAAGCAGCTGCAGCAGGTGAGCCGCAACACGCGTCGGACAATCATTAATGCCGAGCGCGTATTATTTCATTTAGATCACATCTTGCCGGACAAATTATCGCCACGCACGTGTTTGAAGAGTCGCCTCGACATAAAGCCGTTTCGTGGCTCTTCGAACGTTTCGATATCGAGTGAACAGCTGCCTGTAACTCGAATTTATTCCTTTTTTTCCTAAAGTATCGACTTGTTCATTTGTTTCGACCACTATTGGGTATTACTCGTGTAAAAGTTCATTTGAATAAGAGCCCCTTTGCCGCATGATTTATTTGTCGGATGCGTCACAAAGAACTACTCGCTTCAGTGTTCAAATTTATGTCTGTTCTATATTGTACATAATATTTGCTATGTACTTCTTGAGTATGAATATTAGACTTAAACTTCGAATTGACACGTATTAAAAATTTGCATATTAGGAAGATTTATTGTGTTTGTGTGTGCGTCGTAGTGAGACTTGTCAAAGGACGAACAGAGGTTAACTGTCAATTATTTATTCATTAGTCGAGTTATAATTCATCGATAATAATCGTAGTGAGTGTGAAAAGCTGTTATCCGTTGCTTGTCTTCTATTTGTATTCACTATTTGATTAGGAAATGTTGCTTATGTAATTTGTATAGTACTCTGTAGTTACATTTTAGTATTTTTTGTAAGTGAACAGTGTGCTGTATTTGTACTTCAGTATTGTTTGTAAGTAAACACTGTTCTACAGTTACATTTTAGCATTCTTTGGTAGTAAACAGTATTCTATAGTTCAATTTCAGTACTATTTGTAAGTAGTCAGTGTTCTATAATTTCTCTTCGCTAATATTTATAAGTAAACAGTATTCTATAGTTGCATTTTAATATTATTTACAAATAAACTGTGTTGTATAATTAAATTTCAGTAATACTTGTACATAAACAATGTTATATAGCAGCAGTTTAATGTTATTTGGTGATAAACTGTATAATTGTATTTCACTACTGTTTGTAAATAATCAACGTTGACTAATTGCATTTCAGTATTATAATATAATCAATATTTAAAAATTGCATTTTAGTATTGTTTGTAAGTAATCAATGTTCAATAGTTGCATTTTAATATTGTTTGTATGTAGATAGTGTTCTATATTTGCATTTCAATGTAGTTTATAAGTAAATAATGTTCTATGGTTATATCTCAGAGTTTTTTGTAAGTAAATAGTGCTGAGTAGTACCATTTCAGTATTGTTCATAAACAAATAGTGTTGTATAGTTCCATTTCAGTATTGTGTGTCATTAAACAGTATTGTATAATTGCATTTCAATATTGTTTTTCAGCAAGTGGTGTCCTATGGTTCCATTTGAATGTAGTTTGTAAGTAAATAATGTTCTATGGTTGCATCTCAGAGTTTTTTGTAAGTAAATAGTGTTGTGTAGTTTCATTTTAGTATTGTTTGTAAACAAATAGTATTGTACAGTTCCATTTCAATATTGTCTGTAAATAAACAGTGTTGTATAATTGTATTTCAGTATTGTTTATAAGTAATGAGTGTTGTATAGTTGTGTCTCAGTATTGTTTTTAAGCGAACAGTGTTCGACAACTATCAGCTTTGAAACTTATAAAGAATATTTTAAATATACAATGTTTTTTTCCATACTTCTTATTTACCATTTACCACTTGAAATTGAAGTATTTGCATATCTGAATATTAACAGATTTATGTAAATATAACTAAATAAGTATTGTAATATTTATATAAGTATAATTAAATAAATAATAAATAGGCAAATCTAACACTGGTATCAATTATAACCTCAAAATGACTGTTTGATAGTAACAAATTATGTTTTAACTTCACGAATAAAAAAAAATTATGTACAATAAAAATTCGAGTTTTTCATTATTTTATTGAACAAATCAATGATTTCTAAAACTGAAATTGAATTTATTTTTGAAACATAAATTGATTTTTTAAAAAAAGTGGTTTATTGCGCTACATATCTTTTGATTGTACATCGCTTTAAAGAAATGGTTACACGACGAAAAATTCACAGAAATATTACGTGTTGAGAAATTGATTTTTCTGTGAAATATTTGAATAACGCAAGAAAATCTTTATGTAAATAAAACAGTTTTTGTAAATGCAATGGAAATGCGGGAGGCAGAGACAAACAGAAAGAAATTCTAAAAGCTTGAAAAGCTGTCCAAAGCAGAAACCAACAAGGGAGAACAAATGTGCCTGATTTGTATAATAGAGGCGAGAATAAGACATTGAAATTTAGTAAAAAGACCTGTGCTAATTGAAATAAGCTAATAGACAATAATTACAACGAGAAATATTGATACCTATTTCCATGATAAGTCACTTTTATCGTTATTAAGGGACCATTTCGATGAATATTAATTTTGAAGCAACATTAATTTTTATAGCAAATATATCAGTATCGATAAATTTATAATTCATAACCTATAAAAATAAAAAATTATTATTGACATGTTCGATCTCGAGATAACAGGTATAGATTAATTTTGGTAAAGCGAAAGCATACAAAGCATTTATAAATATTGTATAAGTTTATATTTTGTACATATTGGATTGCCACATTATCCATATGTGAATGACGCTTAAATTTCCATATAAAACTATTACCTGCATTATTAAGAATTTGTTCAGCTACCTCATTGCAAATATTCGTATTAACTACTTGGTACTACGGATAATAAATATAAGAAAATATTGTGAACATATTTGTTAAAAATAAACATAGTATCTACTGAAATTTTCTACTGCTTCAGTGAACGTGGTATGTAAGAAAATTGTATAGAGAGAGAAGGAGAGTAGAAATCATTGTAAACTTACCCTTATGTGTTGTCGCGTGATAAGCTCTTGCAGGTGTGGGTGGTCCAGGGGTGGCGGGAGTGGCCGCGACGTAACTACCCCCGCCACCCCCAGGGAATAACGAGTACAGCCCGTAACGATTCACACCTGTAACATCGTTAAAATGAAGGTCATTCACACCATGGCATACACTTTCCGTATAATATTGTAATTTATAACATTATATGCATAATATTTGCATTCTGTGTCGGTAGAATTAAGGTAATAACACCAGTAGTTGACCACTTAAGAGAAATTTTCCACGTGAACAATGGACGCTTGTTCTGTCATTAAGTAGCGCGATTCGATGCCTGGAGACATTTTTTAAGCCTTCTAGATTATGTAAGACCACTTTAAAAAAAAAAGTTAAGTTATACAAATTTGGAAAGTATATTTAAAAATTCAGAAGTTGACCACTCCTAAAAATTAAAGAACTAGTAATTCACTCTCTGTTTGCTAGTAGCTGACCACTTATAGTAGAAGACAGTGATTCAAAAACTTGTTAGTTGAAAAGTTTAATGAATTATTTTGAAATTGTTACTTTTCTCTTATTAATTGACATCAATGTATTTTTCACTATGTTTATATGTCACGACACTATAAATTTAATTAAAAGATGACTTCAAACTGTTGTATTAAATCAAAAGCTAAGTGTACTTTTTGAATGCAGAAAGTTAATAAAATTTAATATAAACGATATTAATTTTTAATTTCATTAAAATAAGCTTTTGCATATAAGTTTAACTTATATCGTTTCATATTTTTAACTCGTAACTTACAGACAATATTCTGAAATAACTAGTAATTTATTTTATTTTAATTATTTGACTGTGTGATCTTAGATTTCATATAATTATGGTTAATGATTTAAAATGAACCCGTGAAAGGATCGGAACTTTATTTATTTTAATTTTTTTGTCTAAAGTGATTATAATTTTTCAAATACCTATTTAATATTTGGCAAAGTAGAAGCAGTTACTATTCCTATTAAATAAAGTACTAACAATTCTTTTGTTAAAATTTTAAAGAACCATTTTTATAAAATACTATGAAAAATTAAGATAGTATTAAATATTCACTCTTTTTCAATTTGGGTGAATGAAAATATCAAAATATTATAGTATTGATGTACAAAATCATATACTTCTAGAACGTAACAAATCAATACTCGCAGACGTGTATAAACTATGTTTAAATATATAATAAAATTGTATGTAACAATAAAAAATTCAATAAACAACCACAACTACAACCACACAGTTAATAATAAAATATTAATAGTACAATTGAAATGAACATTCAGTACCAAAACCGAGTAAGAAAAATTCGTTGCAGTAAAATAAACAAATTAATCCGAAAAAATATTAAAATCGAGTTAAAAAATTGTAAAATCATAAAATTCTTTATTGGTAATAATAATATTAAGAAATGAAAAGAAAAAAACGAAAAAAAAAAGACACTTGCCGAAACCCGGGATCGAACCAGGGACATTTATAGATCTTCAGGCTAATGCTCTCCCAACTGAGCTATTTCGGCTCTTGAGAAAGCAACCCTTCTATGTCGTACTTCTACGGATAAGAATGCGAACAGAGAGAGAAAAAAGTTACCATCCACTTGCCAAAACCCGGGATTGAACCGGGGACATTTAGATCTTCAGTCTAACGCTCTCCCAACTGAGCTATTTTGGCCGACGAAAATGCGGTTCTCTTATATCGCAGGGCTTCTTATGTAATCTGAGGACCTCTTGAACATTTTTTTGCGAATCCCATTCCAACTTTAGACATTTTACCTCGTTCTTAAGACTTACTTTCTTGCTTAATAATCCCATAGCCAGTATGTTATAATAAATATTGATAAAAATGTATTACTGGTTATTTTAATAAATGGTCTTCCGCATTTATAGAGATGAACATTTTTATTAGGATACAGAATAAAAAACATAAAATGTATAAAAGTGGTGAAAAGAATGAAGTTAGAAATCAAAATTGCATTATTTTTCCATATTTACAGTTAAATAAAAATAATTAAATTTTTGCAAATTATTGTTTAGTTATGTTAATAACTAGTTGAGTAATAAGAAATATGAAAAGTGTGAACCATGGAGGATTTTTATTGAATGAGTTATTTGAACAAAAGCGCAAAGTTGGGAGATGTAAAATTACTGTCAAAATTGTTTTGTAGACCCCTAGGGGTCTGCGGACCACAGATTAAAAACCTATGCTATTTCATACTTGTATAATTAAGAATGTGAAGGAAGAAGGGAAAAAAAATACAAAAAAAAAGAACTTGCCAAAACCCGGGATTGAACCGGGGACCTTTAGATCTTCAGTCTAACGCTCTCCCAACTGAGCTATTTTGGCCGACGAAAATGCAGTTCTCTTATATCGCAGGGCTTCTTATGTAGTCTGAGGACCTTTTGAACATTTTTTTGCGAATCCCATTCCAACTTTAGACATTTTACCTCGTTCTTGAGACTTACTTTCTTGCTTAATAATCCCATAGCCAGTATGTTATAATAAATATTGATAAAAATGTATTACTGGTTATTTTAATAAATGGTCTTCCGCATTTATAGAGATGAACATTTTTATTAGGATACAGAATAAAAAACATAAAATGTATAAAAGTGGTGAAAAGAATGAAGTTAGAAATCAAAATTGCATTATTTTTCCATATTTACAGTTAAATAAAAATAATTAAATTTTTGCAAATTATTGTTTAGTTATGTTAATAACTAGTTGAGTAATAAGAAATATGAAAAGTGTGGACCATGGAGGATTTTTATTGAATGAGTTATTTGAACAAAAGCGCAAAGTTGGGAGATGTAAAATTACTGTCAAAATTGTTTTGTAGACCCCTAGGGTTCTGCGGACCACAGATTAAAAACCTATGCTATTTCATACTTGTATAATTAAGAATGTGAAGGAAGAAGGGAAAAAAAATACAAAAAAAAAGAACTTGCCAAAACCCGGGATTGAACCGGGGACCTTTAGATCTTCAGTCTAACGCTCTCCCAACTGAGCTATTTTGGCCGACGAAAATGGAGTTCTCTTATATCGCAGGGCTTCTTATGTAGTCTGAGGACCTTTTGAACATTTTTTTGCGAATCCCATTCCAACTTTAGACATTTTACCTCGTTCTTGAGACTTACTTTCTTGCTTAATAATCCCATAGCCAGTATGTTATAATAAATATTGATAAAAATGTATTACTGGTTATTTTAATAAATGGTCTTCCGCATTTATAGAGATGAACATTTTTATTAGGATACAGAATAAAAAACATAAAATGTATAAAAGTGGTGAAAAGAATGAAGTTAGAAATCAAAATTGCATTATTTTTCCATATTTACAGTTAAATAAAAATAATTAAATTTTTGCTAATTATTGTTTAGTTATGTTAATAACTAGTTGAGTAATAAGAAATATGAAAAGTGTGGACCATGGAGGATTTTTATTGAATGAGTTATTTGAACAAAAGCGCAAAGTTGGGAGATGTAAAATTACTGTCAAAATTGTTTTGTAGACCCCTAGGGTTCTGCGGACCACAGATTAAAAACCTATGCTATTTCATACTTGTATAATTAAGAATGTGGAGGAAGAAGGGAAAAAAAATACAAAAAAAAAGAACTTGCCAAAACCCGGGATTGAACCGGGGACCTTTAGATCTTCAGTCTAACGCTCTCCCAACTGAGCTATTTTGGCCGATGGAAACCACTCTCCAAGAATCAGATTTTAAACGTTTCGGAACACCAATAATTTAGTATCACAAGTTTTATATACAATTTAATTAATTAACAATAGAAAATACCATTGTTTATGTTGATTTAAACTAGTGAATACGTACAAATTTTTGGAATGTATACATTTATGTATTTTCATAACTGAAGTTTTTTACATAATTTATGAAATTTATTGAATTTACCAGGTAAAGTTTAGTTTAAGTTAAATAGTCTAAATTCTAGAACAATTTAGGTTAGATAGAATTGTTTGAAACATAATAAAATTTAGGTTAGGTTAAATAGACCAAAACCACAATAAAATTTAATTCAGTCCAAACAATCAGAATTATAATAAAATTTAATTCAACTTAAATAGTCTGAATTTGACTAAAATTTACTTGACACTTTTAAATGATGTTTCATATACTCTTGCTAATGATCAACTGATTGACTCTTATATCAGAAAATTACTGAACAGCTTTAAAATAATTATTTTTCTATCATTACCCTTATAGGGTATTATAAATTATTTCCTTTGCTGCTATTACCGTGAAAAATAAATTTACATGTTTTTGAAGTGTCCCATATCTTTTTAAATATAACATTCGTACCCGAAATTTCGCAATTTAAATTACACAGTAAAAAATATATTTTGTAATTTAAAATGTGCAACCATGTGGCTATTATGGGATCCACCGGATTAAAAGAGTAATTAAACAGATTTACGTTACCCAGAAAAACATAACCTCATATTTCTGTAGAATTATTTTGATAAATGCTACTTTACGGAGTTTTGAAAATACTCTGGTTTTTCATCTGGAGTTCGATAAACGAAATTTTATTATACAGATATATTTTAATTCTTTAATTTTATTTTATTTATTCTTTAAACAAGTTTTCCTTTATTTGAATTCTTTTGTAAATAATTTTTAAGATAATTATTTCGCTATAGTGGAAGACAACAGCTATTTTATGATTTTAGCATGATTTTTTACGATGAATTGTTTCCATTTTACATTTGCAAAAGCATGAATTATGTAACGACGTGAATACGCGTATACGCCAACGGATATGAATGAATAATGAGTCAAATAAATTATACAATTTTTGATGTATTAAATTGTATATTTCACATTAACATTTTTTTCGAAATTTTAATTTGTATTCTATATAATGGAATTTTCGTGATTTCCCTCTGACATTTATAATTATAATTTATTACAGAAATTTATTATGCAAATACTGATTTGTAATAATTTAGCAAACATTAAATTTTAAGACTGTTAAAAGATTTTAGAGAAAAAATACTTATTACTTATGTATTATAACTTTATAAATTTATATTCGGAAATTTAGGAATTCGGGGATTTGAGGATTTGGGAATTTGGGAATTTAGGGATTTGGGGATTTGGGAATTTGGAGATTTGGGGATTTGGAGATTCATGGATTTGGGAATTTGGGAATTTAGGATTTGGAAATTTGGGGATTTGGGGATTTGGGAATTAGCAGATGTGAGAATTTAGGGATTTGGGGATTTGGGAATTTAGGATTTGGGGATTTGGGGATTTGGGGATTCGGGAATTTTGGGAATTTGGGAATTTGGCGATCTGGGGATTTGGAAATTTGGAAATTGGGGAATTGGGGAATTGGGGAATTGGAGAATTGAGGAATTTAGAAATTTAGGAATACGGGAATTTGGAGATTTGGGCTTTGGGAATTTGGAGATTTGGAGATTTGGGGAATTTGGGGATTTGGGGATTTAAGAATGTGGAACTTTGGGAATATGGGAATTTGTAAATTCGGGAATTTAGGAGTTCAGAAATTTGGAAATTTGTGGATTTTGAGATTTGGGAATTTTGGAAATTCGGGAATTTGGAAATTTGTGGATTTGGGGATTTAGGATTTGGAAATTTGGGGATTTGGGAATTTGGAGATATGAAAATTTAGGGATTTGGGGATTTGGGGATTTAGGATTTGGAAATTTGTGAATTTGGGGATTCGGGAATTTTGGGGATTTGGAGATTTGGGAATTTGGCGATTTGGGGATTTGAAAATTTGGAAATTTTAGAATTTGGGAATTGGGGAATTGCAGAATTTAGGAATTTGGGAATTTGGAGATTTGGGTTTTGGGAATTTGGAGATTTGAGGATTTGGAGATTTGGGGATTTGGAAATTTGGAAATTTGAGAATTTGGGAATTGGGGAATTGGAGAATTGAGGAATTTAGAAATTCGGGAATTTGGATATTGGGGAATTTAGACATTCGGGAATTTGGAAATTTGTGGATTTGGGGATTTAAGAATGTGGAACTTTGGGAATATGGGAATTTGTAAATTCGGGAATTTAGGAGTTCAGAAATTCGGAAATTTGTGGATTTTGAGATTTGGGAATTTTGGAATTCGGGAACTCGGAAATTTCGGGATTTGAGGATTTGGGAATTTGGGATTTGGAAATTTGGGGATTCGAAAATTTGAATCTTTAAGAGATCGAAAATCAGAAAACCCAAAAAATACTTATTTATTATGTGTTATAAATTTATAAATGTATATATATACAATAATTTCTTTATACTTGAAAAACTGCAAGCATCCATCATTTTTAATATTATTCGTTATCTAATAACATTATGTAGACACAAGATATTTTGTCAATATTAAAAAATGAATTTTTCTAAATAATACTGCAAATATTGACATAAAGTATTACTAAATTATAATAAAGAACGTATAATTCATACAAGTATTAATATGAAATGTAGATGGAAAATGTAAATGAATGTAAATATAATATATTCCATAATATTTATTCACAGTTAATTTATTAGTCAACGGAATTAAAATGAATTAATATGTAACTAAAGTGCCTTTGTTCAATTTGAAAATTTGTCTGCATTTTTGTTTTGAAAGTAGTCATTGCTATTAAACCTTTCGATTAATTCAACTAGACTACAAAATAAGAAAGTCGATTAAGTAATGTTCAAATTATCTTATAGATAAGACTTACTGTTACAGAAATTGCAAAACATGATAACAATATCGTTACAAGTTTCATTAAGACATTAACTATTACAGTTTTTATATTAATAACAAAATAACTACTTTTTCTTCTTTTTTTATTAATATTTAAATTAATTAGATTACCAAATTATTAGGTTATTGCATGTCAAATGAAGAATTTTTAAAGAAAAACTTGATAACAATAGTTGAAAAATATTTTATCAATATTTTCAACACAAACAGGCTGGAATTTCGTTAAAACAAATGACAAATCTATTAACTTATAGCTAATTGTTGTACTTCCGTACTATTTATATGCAGTTATTCAATTGTTTATATCTGAAAAAGTTGACAGACTTCTCAATTTATTGTATCGTACAAAATTTATAGCGTTTAGGTTATAAAATCTGACGTAGAGTTTGCTGAATATAAAGTACCAAATATCGTAATAATCCTTATTTTTCAATAGATAACATTTCTAATCAACCTTTCCATCTTGCATTTCCTTTCTTAATTTTAAACAACAAATTGTTGTAAATGATGAAGTAATACTTGAAGTAATGACTAATTGTTATATAACAATGCAATATTTTGTATATCATGAAGTACAGAAATTTATTGTGAAACTTATTCAATTTTGTTACTATTTGTTGATTTATACATTTTGTATTTCAAATCATTGTTAGCTACCATGTTTTATGATTCTAACTTGAAAATATTTTGTTAAACTCTGTAATTATGAAATTTGCTATTTTCCAAAAATTACAATGATCGATTAATTCTAACTTTGTGGTCTTTAAGGTATATTAATTTACTTGAAAATATTATTTAGATATGAAGAATATGCGTGCAGCTGATGAAAAATGTATGGAATATGTAGAGTAATCCACACGTGAAACTTTATTATGTATCGAACTACACACCTGAGGATTTGAAAGATATTTGCTTATTTCTTACTCATAAAGTAAATTTTTGAAGTTTCGAAGTCTCAGATTTTTAAATTTACTACATTTGAAATGTTTGATGTCTCAAATTACCAATTTGAAATTTTTTAATTTTCAATCTTTGCAACTGCTGAGTTTTTAAATTCTCAAATTACCAAATTTCTAAATTTCTAAATGTTCAACTTTATACATTTCCAAACTTCCAAATCTCAAATCCTCACATTTTTAAGCCTTGAAGTTATTATTATTTTTAAGTTTCATATTATAGTGAACTTCGTCCATTGCGCTCGAGGTCTTTTTCGCTCGGGTGAACCAGCAACTCGAGATTTTCCGCATACTTGATGAATTTCTCACACATAACTTAAAATGATTTAGCGTACAAATTAACATATAAAACTACTATATTTTAATATTTTATGCATCCTTACGTCAGAAAGGAGGAAATCTGTTAAATCTTAAGCTTTATCTTTTTTCTTTGCACGGTGTTTTATAATACAAAGGCCAAGATGCATCCTTGGCTTGTCAGTTCAAGCATCGCGGTAATATGTTGTTCCATATCTTTCCTCGGAATTTTTTCGTTAAGAGCAAACCTTGCAATTCTTCCTATCTCTCGTTGGAATAACACATAGCTTTCCATTCGATCGAATTTCATCGAAACTAGAGGTCGAAGTAAAAGTTCGATCTCGAGTATGGCGAAAATCTCCTCTGAATTGATCAACCAAAGCTTTTACATACTGTTAATACCAAACTTTTACGAAAACTTTGAAAGTGATATTCCTATTGCCATGACTATCAAATTTGGACTAACGCCGAAGAGGGTGTCCAATTCGCGATCAGGAATTTGAGATACGAAATGATGACTTTCGGTCACCTCTCGTGCACAGGACCAATTGACTGAGAGTCACCTCTCAAACAGTTAATGATTGTGAAATTTGTACTTTTGTTATAACTTCTTAATAAAGTGTTTAAATTCGTACGTGAATGTAACATCTGTTTCCTATTTTTGCGTATGAAATATGTCGATAAAGTTTAACTGTAAAGAAGAGTGAACATCCTGTATATTTAATAAATTGTCTGGTTAAAATTTATACTATATCTGCTAATTCCTATAAAATAACAATAATCACTGTAATAGTAAATAAAACGCTTTCGATTTTACTGTTGTAAGATTATAATCAACAGATCATTCGTTATTTTTTAGAAAAATTAAATAAACATTTGGACATTAATAGTGACATGGTGTAATATACATAGTCATAATATATGCATGGTTATAGACACATTAATGCAATTTTTAATTTTGTACGTAGATAATTTTTATGCAACTTGCTAGCTTGCTAATTTGTACAGAAACTTGCCAGTTTTTAATTTACTTTTTGTGTCTTTTATATACTCAAAATTGTACAATCATTAAATGAGAACCAAAATTAAAAATGAATAAATCAAAGAACATGTAATTTGAACGATCACGTTTATACGCGAACGAAAGTCCGAAGCAAATAGATTGATTTTTCACAGGAAAAGGGAAATACTCCACTTTTTTAAGTAGACGCAAAATTGTTCAAATACCACGTAACGTAGAACAAATAAGGCAGTATTTACATTTAATTTGCCGAACTTTACGCAACCTTCTCTGTACGACAAAATTCGACGCGAATTACGCGTAAACAGCAGTACAATGCGTGACAATACTGTTCTCTACGCGAGTACATTGGAATGAAGTTTTTCATGATTAAATTATTTTTCCCAAAGATATGATATGCTTTAACTTTGATAATTTACTTTTTTCGAAAATTCACAAAATATGTAATTTCCAAATGTTTCCAATATCGTGTATTAGTGCAAAGAGGTGCTCCCATGGTGCCTAAACTACTTGGTACCTTTTATTTACATGTAATGTACTTTTGTGCGATTTGTTAATACTCTTATAAAACGTGGCGAAGGCAAAACAGCGCGAATCAAAACATATGAAAAGGATCATTCAATTGAAACGGTGAACGAGTGAGGCAGTAGAGTGAGCCACTATGGTGTTATGTAATCTACGATATTCGCGAAAGCCACTATGGTGGACCGTCGTACAGAGAGATAGCATCTGCGCCACTATAGAGGTGCGTTGTGCCCAAGACATAAGAATCTCATAGTATTATTCTACGTAGGATATTTGTAACAGAATGCAAGGGAGGGTTAATGATGGCAAATCTGAGCAGATGCGAGGAACATGAATGTACCTTGATTGTGAGCCGGTGCGGGGGTGGCAGCCAAGGGTGGAATGCCCTGAGACTGTTGACTCGGAAGCTGATTGGACTGCGCAGGCGCCAAGGGCCATAGGGTTGCTGCCGCGGCAGGGCCGGACGTCTGTTGAGCCCGGGCACCCGTATCGCCCACGGGACGATCCGCAGTCCCACTTTGGGCAACGGGAGGGACCAACATCGAACCTCCCCCTCCCGAGGCTGAAAAACCACCAAACAAATTAATTAACGTTTCTTTCAATTCCCAATTTTCAAATGTACAATATAATTATGCTTGTGATAGTGTTTTACAATGCAAATGTCAGATCGTGTTAATAACAAGGCATTTATGTTTGCAAGACGAACTTGGCACAATTCGATCTGCATTTGTTCATTATTCTGTTTGTTTGCTATACCCGCTACAGGCAACTTACGAGAAAATACTATTTGAACAAAACATATCTTTAATTTTTGATGAGCATATTGAGGCTCCTAGCACTTAATCGGCATTTGATCGTTTGTCTGCACACTACAGGCAATTTTGGGTCTTCTGACTTGAAGTTTTGAGGATAGACTCGTGAGACACCCTAAAGCTGTATAGATTTTGGCGGCGATCTGAAGACAGGCACCTGTCGTCATCGACATCGATCGTTGTCGATCAATAAAGAACCGTGTTTTGGTATCGTTTTCGATTATTTCTGACACAGAATCGACTGGAAGCACGTTGAAAGCTCTACAACTCATTGTTGACAATACTTGGTCGTCATTGACGTCGGTCGTCGTGAAATCAAGAATAACCGTGTTTGGTATCGTTTTCGATAGTTTCAGACACGTTTAATCGTTTGGAACGACTTTAAAATCTCTACATCTTATTCTTGTTCTATCTATTTTATTTTAAAATAGGAATTTTAAATACGCATTTGAATTCGCGTGAGATACTTGGTCTAAACCCACTAGTTTAATATCATCTGTATTTTAAATTTATATTCTGAAACCTAAACTAGAATTAAAATAAATCCTTTGTATTGAGAGTATTGATCGTTCGTTTACATAGTAATTTGCTGCGAACTTCAATCTTTTGTGCTTTTATATCGTCAAATCGCGTTAGACTTTATGTGTCGATATTGGTCATTGTTTATTTTAACCGACACTCAGCTATTTTATCTTAAGAATATTAATCAGTAATTTATACGGTAATTTTCATCGAACTTTAAGCTTCAAATTGGTATTTAATTAACAAAGAACATGCGGGAAGTTTCCCACACGTGCCGGTGTGGATACAAATTATTTAACAGAACATGGCCACTTTTCGGAGCATCAAATATTATGTTACATAACATTTTATAACATTAGTAACAAGAGTTTTATATTTTAATATGATTTATACTTGTCTGTATATGAAGGGGATTCAAATAAGAATCGAAATGTCAAAATTTTAATAAATTGATGCTAGAAAAGGCGACTATTTATATTCTGTTAAATAATACAAATTAGTGTGTCATATGTATTTTTTTGCGATACTTTTATGTCAAATCGTGTTAGACTTTCTATGTTTTGCAACTGATAATTTGGTATGATACAGTCTAATACTTTATGTGTATATTCGATTTCTTTATTAGAAATCCAGATATTTCTTCTATATCTGGTATTTGTGAAGTAGCATAAATTCCTATAAAGTTATATGTAAGACTACAATAGATAAAAATATTCAATGCATAAAGTAAATAAAATTAACACCATCGTTGCAGCAATCCTACGATTACGAATCTGGAATTCTACGGAATAGATCAAAACCTAAATCAAAAACAATTCTGTAAAAATGTAATTCCATACGAAATTTTTGAAAATCAAATTCCTCGACTTCCTTTTAGAAAAATTTCATACTGGTTTAAGAAATCAATATTTGATTAAAGATTTTTAAATTTAAATTTCCTTTTCCGAAACTCGTCAACTTGTGGTTCATCTGTTTTATGTCTTCAGTAATTTAAAAATGTTATTTTTTCATGGTTCTTTTTCATTCTCTGAAATCGAAAATAATCACAGAGTGTATCGGGTGCATACAGTGGTTGTTTTATCAGTACTGTATTATTTTTTGCTACAAATTCACCAACAGGCAATAACGTGTGAGCTGATCCGTGCTTTATCATGCTGCAATCTGCACTAATTATCACTTTACAAATTACACAATTTTTTACAAATTGTTTTACTCTGATTTGACCATGGCACTGCTAATTGTACAACGCCGACTCTTCGGATAAGTAAGTACAAGTTCAGCTATAAATTTGATTTAACATTATTAAATACTCGCAGTATAATACTCAGTTATTAATTAGTTCCTTGCACGAGAAGCAATTTTTCATCGTTGGACATTAATTGTACGTATGAAGTTCCACATTTTTTCGTAAACGTACAACTGTGAACAAGTCAGTCGTAAGAAAATAAATTTTATTTTATTTTTGACAACTTTACAGATTCAGATTTTTTAACGCCGTATTTTTTAATCGAACTCTAGTTTTGCGTACAAAATGTCGGTCGACTCGTGTCGACATCTGTGATACTATTCAAGGTATGACAATTTGAAGAAAAAAAGTTTTTCGATACTTATAAATTCGTAGATAAAGGAATTCAACCCTTAACTGTGACACTTCATGAGAATAATATACCTGACACAGTGGGTCGTTAAAGACCCCAGCCACTGAAAACGTTTTTTACACAGCTTTATATGTACCACCGTTAATCTCTGACTCACCAGGTGCGTCATAATACTTTAAACAACAAAGTCATTATTTTTTTCACATTTTGATTTTGTTCATCCTTTTAATACAACCACAAAAATGTTATTAGTCACTGAAATCTGTATTAACCCTTAAGGGGGGCAATACCTTTAGATAGATGAAAATAAGCTGATATTTGTGAATTTTTTTGTATAGGATATCATTGTCTTGTATTTTCGAAATTTCAGGTATAATTCATTGTAACTATTGCCTATTACAACATATTTTCTTTTTTTAAAAATATTTCAAAATTGAGGAATTATGATCGTCTTTCCTGGAAGTGTTTCGGCGCGTCTCGTGAAACGGCGTGACTTCTAGCTTTAATTACATTGGTCTGAAACAAGTTTGCAAACGATGTTTCGATTATTAACATTCACAGTTAGTAGATGAACCTAAGAAACATGAAAAATATGGAAAATTGAAGAAATGACGCGCTTTTAAAGAGAAACTTTGAATTTTACTGAAAATTTTCGCAATATTTTGCAATAAAAAAGGACTTTAATGTTAAATTTATTTCGTACATTTAGGTTCATATGTTAGATGGTATTGTCATGGATATGTGCAAAAAATTTGAGCGCGATTGATAAACTAGTTTTTGAGTTATCAGTCACGCCAATTTTAAAAATGTAGTTTTGAGAAAAATGCGATTAAAGTTTCGATAAGTAAAACCTGAATAATTTCAATGATTTACCAACTAATCTGCGATTCCTGCGCCATATAATAATCCTTCGGCTTACTCGTAAAGTTGATTTTTCTCCATAAGCTCATTCTCCGTAAAAATACAAAATTTCAAACACAGCAATGGCATGATAATAACGAATCTGCTACATAGCCCTCCGCACCGAGCGCGTGAATATCTGCGGCGCGATACCAGACATGAGTCACGATAATCGGCCATAACATCAAAAGGGCTCTGTATTACGCTTTAAAATTTTGAGACTATATTTTTGAGATGTTGCACTAACATTTTATAGAAAAAAAAAATTTTGTAATTTTTTAAGATTCTAAAGGTATTGCCCCCCTTAATGGTGACACTTCATGAGAATAACATACCTGACACAGTGGGACGTTTAAGACCCCAGCCACTGAAAATGTTTCTTACATAGAAGCTACTCATTATTTTAACTTGAGAAAAATTATAAATAATCTTTGAAAGTTTTAACATATTTCACAGCTGATTTCACTAAATTTAAACGTTTAATATGAAAAAAAAAATCAGATACGTGAAAAAATTGAAAAAATGACGGTCTTCACAGAAAAATTCAAAATTTTTATGGATTTTAATATAAAGAGCTAAAGTTTTAACTGAACACTCTTAAGATATCAGTTTGAGGTAAAAAGTGGTCAAAATACCGGGGTTTTACAAAGGTACTTATTCACATTTTTGGGATACGTGGTTAAAATTGAAGTTAAATTAGTTGGGGTCGTTTCATACCCCAGTGTGACCCTTAAGGATTAAATAATATCAAAGAACAGAGTATAAATGTTTGCAGACAGATTTATGTAAACAAATTTTTATAGACAGATTTTGTAAAAAGATTTTTATCAAGTTCTACGGATCTATATTTTTAAAAATCCAATAGCATGAACGAATAAAATATGAAGAAACCTTAAGGTGTCCTGACTTATGAATAGGAGTGAATACTTCATTATTTTCCCTCTCCACGGAATAATTTGATGTAGTTTTAATTTTCAATTATGAATTTAACGACCGTAAACTTTGCAAGCTATACAGCAGGTCGGAAGAAGTCATGAATAATGAAAAAATGCTCGCCCTGTATTTCATTCCGTCATACTATGCGATGCTGCATAACATTATACGCACACTTCTTTAACTTATGTCTTTGCTGAAAATAACGCGGAAATGATTACTATTTTAATAACTAGGAATTTAGTAATTAAATACTGTCCAGTTTGGAAATTTTGGATTTTGAAAATGTGGAAATTTAAATGTTTGGAAGTTTGAGGAAAGTGAATTTGGGGATTTGGGAATTTGGGAATTTGGGAATTTGGGAATTTGGGGATTTGAGGATTTGGGAATTTAGGAATTTGGGAATTTGGGGATTTGGGAATTTAGGAATTTGGGAATTTGGGGATTTGGGCATTTCGGAATTTGGGGATTTGGGGATTTCGAAATTTGGGGATTTGGAATTTAGGAATTTGGGAATTTGAGGATTTGAGGATTTGGGAATTTAGGAATTTAGGAATTTGGGAATTTGGGAATTTGGGAATTTGCGAATTTGGGAATTTGGGGATTTGGGGATTTGGGAATTTAGGAATTTGGGAATTTGGGGATTTGGGGATTTCGGAATTTGGGGATTTGGGAATTTGGGAATTTGGGGATTTGGGGATTTGGGGATTTGGGGATTTGGGAATTTAGGAATTTGGGAACTTGAGAATTTGGGAATCTGGGGATTCGAGAATTTGGAAATTCGGGAATTTTTAAATTTGAAATCTTGGGGATTTGGGAATTTGGAGATTTGGAGATTTGAGGATTTGGGGATTTGAGGATTTGGGAATTCGAGAATTCGAGAATTTCGAAATTTGAAAATTTGAGAATTTTGAAACTAGAAACTATGTGTATTTGAGAATTTGGGGATTTAGGAATTTGGGTATTTGGGAATTTGGGAACTTGGCAATTCGAAAATTTGGAATTTTGAAAAGTTGGGAAGTTTGAAACTTGAAATCTTGGGTATTTGAGAATTTGGGGATTTGAGGATTTGGAAATTTGGGAATTTACGAATTTGATGATTTAGGAATTTGGGAATTTGAGAATTAGGAATATTTGTGAATTTAAAACTTGAGAAATCGAAAATTAGAAAATTTGGGAGTTCATAAATTTTAAACTATGAGAATTTAAATATTATGTCATATATTAAAATATCTTTCAAAAAGATTACCCTTTTCTTTATAACTAAATCTGTCTTACAGCAAAAACAATTATCTTTCAATTTAAAAATGATTAACTTAAAATTAGTAATTGTACTTCCAGCTTGTATTACTTAGCATTTATTTATAGACGAAGAAATATATATTGTAACCACTTTTACCCCATTTTCCCCAACACTCGCTTTGTACCATTAATTCTCGATTCTCGACCAGGCATATAACATGTCGTACGCAGCAAAAGGGTTAAGCGCATTAACCCCTGGATTGCTGAGTTCTCTGAACGTAAATTCTTGCTAGGGACAGAACATGGTTGACAGGGAACACGAATGTACTTAAATTTCAACCCACATAAACGTATGGTTATCCAAAGCACTGATCACTTTTTCCTGTGTTAGTCTATGAGGGACAGAGTACACAGTGTGTCCCATAAATCGTGGTACAACCGGGTAGATGATTCTACTTGAAAAAATAAATCTAAAATGTGGGATAAAATTTGTTTATCCGAAGCATAGTTTTCGTGAAAATCGAGTTTGAATATTCGTTAAGTACTCGTGCACTTGATTAGTCGCCAGCTGCTGGCTCATCCACTCAAGTTAGGCACTGGTGTTTTGAGTTAGCATGATTGCGAATAATGCAGCTAGTTCGAACGAAGAATTTTTTCTTCGACTCTGTTATAACGATATCGATTACGACCACGATTATTATGAGATGCGAAAACACTGCACTCGATAAATGTTCGTTCTGCTCTTTGTGTTACTCTGTCAAGATGGCGTCGATTAGGGTACCGTCGTTTGTAATATTCTGCTGTAGCTAAAGCATTGCCCTCGCAAGCCCCAGCCACACGAATCATATCACTGTATTCACGATTGCTATATCTTGCCATTTTAATAGCTTCAAAAATACTGCTAATTCCTTAGTAGAAATGAGACAAGTCAGCCACCACAAGATTAATGATCTTCACATTGCGTATAAACAAACAGTTACGCGCCAAATTGGATGAACTACAAAACTCGCGGCTAATTGAGTGCACGTGTTCTTAACGAATATTCAAATTCGATTTTCTCCAAAACTATGCTTCGAATTAAAACATTTCATTCTACGTTTTTGACTTATTTTGTCACGTAGAGTCACTCTCTGCTCGGTTGTACCATTTAACATCCTGTGCAAGGAATTTATATTGTTCATGTCTACACTTTTCCGTTATCATATATACGGGGTGTAAAAGAATAATGTGTCTCGAAATTCGGAGCCAAATTTTTTTTGGTTTCATCAAATTTTACTTGTGAAGATAAGTAAGGTAAAGGAAATGTTTGGTAAATATTTTTACGCTAGTTATTATGTTTGCATGTGCAGAACCGGACAAATCGTAATGATTCTTTGAAAATTAATTTCTTGTGCACTAATTAACGAAGAGTAGAAATGTCTTGAAACGTCATTTTACTTTTATGTAATACTATTACAAAAGATATCCGAAAAGTACTGAAAGTAAAGAAAGTTTTCAAACTTATATTTTTCATGTTTTTAATAAAGGTTTGTGGAAATTTCTGAAAATGTGTTTCATAAACAATATTTATGAGGAAAAGTTAATTTGCAAAGGTTTTTCCAAATCACTCCCAAAATTAAAATTGCTCTTCGTAAATAGTTTTTTGAAAACAATGAAAAGTTTTGTGTTTTACTGATTGTTTACTGATTGTAATAATACTTCTTCGTGTTCTTTTTACTTTCCAATAAATATTGTCGAGTATGACATTGTCGAGTTAGAAGCTCATCGTAGAGTTTTACGTTTATTTCGAAGAGACACTTTTAGATGGTGTACTAAACGCTTTTCCTCTTCATGCTTATGTCTTTCACTCACATAATTGACAATAGCACTTTCTGTACGACGTGTTTGTTTCGCGATGTAACCTTTGCCTTCGATGCAATGGCTCCTCTCTCTGAAAGTTCTTTTTTACGAGGCATTTCACTGGCTAACCTTTATAAACGAATCTTATGAATATAAAATTAAATAAATGAAGGTAGTACAGTGAATTTTTTTACTTATGAAGCTCGATTAACGCCCACATAAAGAGAACATACATATAAAGTTGTTATATTTATGAAACGCTTGAAAATCAAATTTTTTGAAACTCAGCTTAATATTTGTGTTAATTCGTCAATTTTCTTTTACATAATTTATTCTTCGCACACTAAGGATTAATGTTTATGGAATATTAATTATGATTTTCTATAAAAAACCCGATCATTGAAAATACGAGGTTAGTATATTTTTAGTATTAACTTTAGCTTTTAGTATTATTAGCGACACTGTAATGGAATATTAATTATAACTTTCTTTCAATAACTCAGATCATTGAAAATGCAAGGTTGGTACACTTTTAGTATTAACTTTAGCTTTTAGTATTATTAGTAACACTGTAATGGAATATTAATTATAACTTTCTTTCAATAACTCAGATCATTGAAAATACAAGGTTGGTACACTTTTAGTATTAACTTTAGCTTTTAGTATTATGAGTAACACTGTAATGTAATATTAATTATGATTTTCTATCAAAAACCCAGATCATTGAAAATACGAGGTTGGTATGTCTTTAGTATTTACTTTAGCATTTAGTATTATTAGTAACACTGTAATATTAAAAGAAACCTAGTTGTTCTGATTCATTCTGGACCATACTTATTCCACAAAAATTTGAGAAATAACTGTTACCTCACATCTCAAATTGATTTACCACTACACTGAAAAATTTGCGTAACTTACGTAACTTGATAAATTAATAGCTCAAACGCTATTGCAACGTAGAGTTTCAAGTTTTTCAATATCCCAAGAAAAATTAAGAGGAAACGCAAGAGGACACAATTCACCTCCGTTGCCACGGAAACGAAACAGAAGCAGGAGAAGAGGACGAGCAAAACAGAGATGAGAAGACGAAGAAGCTGCAATGTATCGTCACTCGAAGAAGAACAAAAAGGAAAGGGAGAGACAGCGATAGATAAAGGTGGATCTGGAATATAGAGTGTTTTCAATGTGTTGAACGAAGCGAGAGTGTTCCATTTCCTTGCCGAGGGGTGAGTTACCGAAGGGATGGCCGCGGAGGGTTGAAAAGCAGTGGAAACGAAGAAGGGGTAGCAACAGGTCGGCAAGCATAATATAGACTCTTAGATACACATACACATGTTTGTGTTTTATACATATCCACGTCTTTCAGAAATTTCTGTTTGTCCACGAAATGTTTTAAAATTTATTACATAAGGAAGAACACGTATTAGATAATTAACGAAGGTATAGTTATTTGATTTTTCTCTTATTCAAGTTTTGTTCTTTAACTTCTCATTGATGAATTGTGGATCTTTTGAAATACTGACTTAAATTTGATTGGTACGGAGTTAATGCAGGCATGGAGTAGTATTTTTGAGTACCTGGGGCTATCAAACCTTCGAGAGGCATTTTGGTTAAAAAATCTGTAAAAATTCTGTATAAAATCAACACCAATGTAACATATTGAACTGTATTATTACTCGTATGTAAAAAGGAAAGTAAAATTCCCGCTGTATTGTATGCTGAGTTACATTTTCTCCTAGATTTTTAGTTCATAAAATAAATTGAAAACTATTAGCAAAATTCGACGTGTTTCGGGTATACTTCTCTCTTTGATCATTATTTAAATATACATAAATACTTATAACAACAATTTGTGTTATTCTATTCGGGATAGTCAACAGAACAATTAATATTAAAAGTAGCTGACTAGCTATTATTACAAATTCACAAAATATCCCCAATCTTGGAAATTTGCAACTTGTGCTTAAATTCGATTTTCTCAAAAACTATATGCATTAAGAAAAAACAGTGTACTGACACATATTCAGCGCACAAAAATCTATAAGAACCGCTTATTCGAGATTCCGAAATAGGAAAGAGTTGAAATTTATCGAACAGCTACTGTAGATACGATTTTGGCTATGAGCACATTTCGAACATGACAACCTATATTTATTTTGCGTAAAATATTTGATAAAATTTACTTTCCTTCTCACGCGCAAGCAATTAGTACACACGGAATATTATTACGTCCGCTGCACAAGAATCGCGTTTATACAGTGTATTTTTTAGCCAAAATTAAAAAACGATTTGTGCTGCACGATTTTGACCGTGATTTACGGTATACATACAGATTTGGTTAGGTTGCGCATAAAAAAGTTTATATACCACAATGTCTTTTGCGCAACGCTGTAAACGAGATATCTCGCGTTGCTATGTCGCTTATGCGACGCTATGGACGAGATACCTCACGTAGCAATACCGTTTATGCGAGGTTATGGTCGGAATATTTTGCATCTATCCCTCGCTGTTTGCAATAATTGAATCTCACTCAATGGATACTTCGGACAAAATTCCCTGCATTTGCCTTAGTTTCTAATGACTAATTACTGTGTTTCAAATTAACATTCTATCCCATATTTTTGAACAAAACACTTCACGTTCTAATAAAACACACGCGAGATATCTCGTCCATCGTCGCGTACACAATAAACGGGTAACCAGATATTTCATCACCGATCGCAAAAATGTCAAGGTTTCAATTACTTTTAAATCTTATTTAGTTTGAGAAGATTTAGAATTTGTTTTAATGAATGTGACACTCGGATGTAAGTCGTATTGCACATGTATTTCCCTTGAAGATTGACGTTCATTTATGATATCATTATGACAGAAATAAAAATGTTGACCTTGTCAACCTACTACATTTAACTGATTTTAACAAAAAAAAGGATGGAAAATCACAGTGTAACAAGAAAACCGTTTGTATAACATTTTTATCTAATTAAAGAGTACAGTGTAATAAAAAAAAGCCGTCTATATAATATTTGTATCTACTCAACAGCAAAATAATTAATTTCCATGTAAAACTTTTCACAATTTAATAAAATACACGCGAGGTATTTTGTCTTTAGTGTCCCATAAACATTAAATGGATAACGATTATCCGAGAACTTGTCGCATCAGCAAAATTTCGACGAGGTAAATTAAGGGTTGAGAACGTTCTGCCGTACGTAAAAAAAAAGAAAGGAAGTTGGTGGGTGAATCAGATTTTTAGAAGCACGTGTTCACCATTTTCCAGCAGTAAAGGGACCAGCTCCACATCGCGTCTTCAGGTAGTCAGGGTCCCTAGTGATCCTTCTTGTACCCTACCGACCTGAAAACCTGTTCTTCTATCCCTCCACCACCCCCGTGGTCCTTCGTCCATCTTCAACTACTTCCTTGCAGCGCCAGAAGCGAGAGAAATTACAAAATTAGGCCGCTGTCAGGACCACGAAACTTTTCGTCCTATTCTTGAGTGCAGACAGTCGTTCCGATTTTTTGCTTTTTTAACAATTAAATCGGAGAAAGTTACTGAACTTTACCTAACATTTTGCATGTACATTTGTGTACGTTTAAAGTAACGAAAGTTCATAGTAAATTAATAAAATATATAAAATGTTGAATGTTTTGGAACCTTGAAATCTTAAACTATACAATAATTAATGTTCATAATAGTTATAGAAAGACGTACTGAAATATTAAATTATAATAATATAGAATTTTCGAAATGAAGCTGTTAAAGTGAAAAATTATATTGCATTTTTTTATGAACTGTGTTATTCCTCGATAAGTACTCTTTCCTTTTCGTTGCATGTTTTTTAGTTGTTTACGCTTCGGAATGCAATCTTATAGCGAAGTAGAATTATATTTGTACGTTTGCATATAAAAAGACCTGCGCTGTTTCGTGAAGTAGAAATTAAACATTGAGTTTTATTAGTAGAATAAAACACTGAGGTGCCGCAGAAATCAGTGAAGTTACTACTCTACTATTTAAGTAATAAGCAATATAAAATCACATGAATATAAAAATTATTGTATTATTGTATCACTACGTATCATACTATGATCAATAATAACTTCGCCGTTAATACGACCATTATAAATAAATAATAAAATAATGAGTGAAACGTATCAATTTTATAGTTAATACTGATTAATGATTATTAAAATCGATCGGTTCCACTGAACAAATCAATGAAGCTTTCCCAGATCAAATCAGTTATTTATTTTTATTAATTCAGTAACTACCGTATTGCAGTGATATATATAATTTATTGAAATATTAACTATTCGCTGATGATCAAGCGATTTTCACAGATTCAGGTTAAAAGACTATATTTTCAGGAATAAATGCAGAATTGCCTTCAGAGATACTTGTATTTCTAAACCATAAGTAATCACGATCCAATATTTGTATTTTTATTCAGTAATTTGTTCGCAGTGATTTATGTAGATTATAGTGATATTCAACGAGGATAACATAGAAAAGCTTTTGTAATTTTTAACAAAAATTCGATATATTTCTTCAAAATTATATGAACGTATAAGGATTAACAAATTCAGATTTCTTTCTAAATTTTTCAATAAAATTAGTGTTAATGCATATCTAGTCTAGGTAGAAGCGTTTTTAAAATTCTAAATTTTACAGTTCGAAAATTTGAAAGTTTAAAGGCTTACAATTTCTACATTTCCAAATATCTGAATTACTAATACGAATTTGGAAATTTGAAAGTTTGAAGGTTTCAAATTTCTATATTTCCAAATTTCCAATTTTCTTAATATCCAAATTAATAAATTTTTAAATGTCTAAACTCCTCAATTTGAAAGTTCGGAGATTTGAAAATTTGAAAGTTTAAAGGTTTACAATTTTTTTCATATTACCAAGTTCCCAACTTTCTAAATATCCAAATTCGGCAATTTCTCAATTTTTCAATTTTTCAATTCTTCAATTCTTCAATCTTTCTACTTTCCAATTTTTCAATTCTTCAATTTTTCAATTTTTCAATTTTTCAATTTTTCAATTTTTCAATTCTTCAATTCTTCAATTCTTCAGTTTTTCAATTTTTCAATTTTCCAATTCCTCAATTGCTCAACTTCTCAATTTCTCAAATTTTCAATTAGAAAACCAATGAATTTGAAATCTATATTCATCTACGAAATTATAACATAAATAATTTCCAAAACACTACTTATTGCAATACAATTAACCACTTTCCATTACCTACGAATCAAATTTTCTACGTCACATATTCTTTCCATTACCCATTCTTTTTCACCTCGTATTTTTCCCCATATTTTTCTGCCTATCACGTGACCTGGAGAAAATTCTGCAACAAACTTTTAAACTTCGATACAATTTTCGATATCTTACAATTAATCCGTCCTACGAATCAAATTTTCTAATACCCCTTATTTTCCCTCGAATTTTTCACCTCATTTCTCCAGCTATCATAAATCTGAGAAGAATTGTGCAACAAACTTTTAAACTTCGATGCAATTTTCGATATCTTATAATTAATCGTCTTATGAATGAAATTTTCTACATCGCATTTTTTCTGATACCCTTTATTTTCCCTCAAATTCACCTCATTTTTCCACCTACACAGTATGTCTGAAAAGTAACGGAACTTTTTAAATTTAAGGAACACTATTAGCCACATCTATAGAAACAATATGCTATTTGAAAACAGTATTCTTCCCCTACAAAACAAACCAATCGTTATTGGAATCGAGCAACGAATTGTAAACTTATAGCGTTTAAAGCGACAGAACCTTTCGTCACCGTGTCACAAAATCACGATGGAGCAAGGAGCGAATATTAAATTCTGCTCGGTAAAGCTCGGTAAAACTTTTACAGAAACATTTGAATTAATGAAAAATGTTTATGGCGACGATTGTTTATCCCGTACACGTGTGTTCGAGTGGTATAAGCGATTCCAGGATGGTCGTGATACTTTGGAAGAGGACCCAAAGCCAGGTTTTGGGTTTTTCTAAATTCTAAACGATTCTAAAGGTATTATACTTCGGGAATTCGTTCCACAGGGACAAAATGTTAATAGCGAATATTATCTGGGTGTTATGGAACGTTTGTGGAAAAGAATCGTTCGAGAAGAATTGTGCAACAAACTTTTAAATTTCGATGCAATTTTCGATATCTCACGATTAATCAGAAATACTATTCATTTCCTACGTCGCGTCAAAAGTGAAGGATTAACCGTGCCCATGATTTCAGTTAGCGTCGATAAGAGGTAAAAAGTGTCAGCAACTCGTAAGATGGTGTAAAAATGACCCAGCACGCCTACTTCTTTCCCCTTATTCAGACTTTCTGACTTCCTGTGCTCCCTTTTGCTCAATTTGCCAGGTCGCCTCGCTTGCGCAATCCTGTGCAACCCTATTCTCAAACACGTGCCCCCGCCCTGCATGTATGCTCTCCAATACAACCCCCTCACGCACACGTACACACGCACGAAACGTGTGGCTGTGTGCACACACACGAATGTGGTTGTGTGTACACACATATCGATTTTTGGTGGAGCAGCGGTGCTTCGACGGAAATTTCAGGAGAAACGGGGATAAATTCCCAATACTGAACCAGAAATATGAGTTATTTCTATCGAATCGACCAATCAATTCTGTTTGATACACTTTTAGATCGAGTGCACATAACTGATGCTCAGTTTCTATTCGATGAAATTTTATTTAATAGGAGAGGGCATTTGATGCAGATAGTTCTTAATTTTATTGTTTGTTAACTTTGTTGTCGATAAATGAATAAATTGTTATATTTGTAAGTAATGTGATTGGTCCTTTTTGTTGTATTTTGTTAAATTAAATGCATTGCGTGTTTTGTTACTGTTGTACTTGTTAATGAAATTACGTTAATTATGATCTTACGAAAATTATTATTTTCTACTTACTTTATAGTTACTTTATAATTACCAATATTACTTTACAGTTGTTTTATAATTGCTTTATGATTACTAATATTATTTTGCAGTTATTGTATAGTTACTTTATAATTATCAATATTATTGTATAGTATTTTATAACTTAATTTATATAACTTAAAAATAAAATAATAAAATTAAAGAAAAAGTGTGTTTTTCAGAGGAAGTGAAAAGTATTGCTTTTTTTTTTAAATATAATTAGACAGTATTAAATTGTTATTCAATGAACAGGGTAACTCAATTGTATCATGTTTAATTACATTATACTTAACAACTAATTCAGATGTCTGATTCGACTGAATTACAATGCAATTTGTAATTACAATTGAAGTACACTTACAAAGTGTAATGTAATTCTATCAGAATTACAAATTGAGTGGCAATTAAACTGAATGTTAATGAGAGTTTGTGTACTCCATTCTGGTGAAGTTTGTAATATACAATAGCTCTTGTACTATTAGTTTTGGAGATAAAACTGCGAAATTAAGATAGAGAAATTGATATAAAATGCAATTAAAACGTAATTAATGTGTAGCTAAAGTAAAGTGTGCTGTAATAAGATATATAAAATGTATAAAATGTATAAAATGTATAAAATGTATAAAATGTATAAAATGTGTAAAATGTATAAAATGTATAAAATGTATAAAATGTATAAAATGTGTAAAATGTACAAAATGTACAATATAATAATAAAATGTATATACAATGTATAATATACATATAATTACGACGTATTAATAATAAAATAAATTATGAATTTTTTCTAGTGAATATTTGCATGCACTTACGTTGTTAGCTTTTTCTTTAGAAAAGTATTAGTCAATAGTGTAACCTCTGTATACATATTATCACAATACCATTTTGTGTATTTGTAAAAATATAGAAATTTCGGGTGACAAATATATAAATTTGAGCATGTGAAATTTACTAGAAAACGTACTATGTAGTAGTATAGAAATTTCGGTATGCAAAATTGACTAAAAACATACTACGTAAAAATATAGAAATTGTAGTATATAATAATTTAGAATTTTAGAAGTTTAATAAATTTAGTAATTTAGGGATTTAGGAATTTAAAAATGTTGATATAATGAAATTTGGAAATTTAGAAACTTAGAAACTTAAAAAAGTCGAAACTTAATTACTTGAAAATTAAAAAAATTAAGAATAGAAAATCTTACAAACTTAAAAACTTAAGGACATATAGTCTTAGAAATTCAGAAACTTCCAAACTTGTAATTTTAAGATTGGAACTTTGAAACTTACAAACTCATGAACGTAAAAATTGAAAAATCTAAAAATCTAAAATTCTAGAAGTACAAAAATCTAAAAATTTTAAATTTATAAATTTATTCAGATTCAAGAACTTAAAAATTCACTTAAAATCCATCTTTAATATTCAGAATCGATCTTTCCTTTTACAAATTTTGTTTAACATGAAAAGTACTACTTAAGTGGTAGTCAACCTGTTTCAAAATGCAACTATGTACATACGTATCTGGTATTTTAATGAGCCATAACAAAAAATTGCCTTCAATTAAAAATGCTTGAGTACGAGTTGATAGAAACCGGTTGGAAACTAGCTTAGGAGCATCTTTTTTTCGCTTTAAACATGATGAATGGAGTGTCTAAGGAAACGACTGCGTTAGTCTGCTGTAAAATTTTGAAAGCAACTTAGAGGTTACAGGAAATTGTTGGAGAATCCAGTAATTACGTGAAAGTTCGTGACTTATCTAGAATATAGGTTAACAATTTTTATCAACGTTCGCATTAAATTCCTAAATTACTAAATTCACAAATTTTCGAGTTATTAAAATTCAAAATTGTACATTTTTTTTAGATTCTTAAATTTTTGTATTTCACGCATCCCACATTTTTGAATTCGCAAAATTTAGAAATTTGGCTGTTAAGGAATTTATAAATTTTGCAATATAGGAAATTGGAAACTTGGACAACTTCAAACTTGGAAATTTGGAAATTTGGAGATTTGAGAATTTGGAATTTTACAAATTTTTAATGGCAGAGTTTTGAAAATTTCGGTATTTGGGAATTAGAGGACTTGGAAATTTGGAGATTTGGAGATTTGGAATTTTACAAATTTTGAATGGCAGAGTTTTGAAAATTTAGGTATTTGGGAATTAGAGGACTTGGAAATTTGGAGATTAGGGAATTTGCAAATTTGGAAATTTGGGAATTTGGGAATTTGCAAATTTGGAACTTTGGGAATTTGGGAATTTGGAACTTTGGGAATTTGGGTATTTGGGAATTTGGGAATTTGGGAATTTGGAGATTAGGGAATTTGCGAATTTGGAACTTTGGGAATTTGGGAATTTGGGAATTTGGGAATTTGGGTATTTGGGAATTTGGAAATTTGGGAATTTGGAGATTAGGGAATTTGCGAATTTGGAACTTTGGGAATTTGGGAATTTGGGAATTTGGGAATTTGGAAATTTGGGAATTTGGAGATTTGGGAATTTGAAGATTTGGGAATTTGGAACTTTGGGAATTTGGAAATTTGGAAATTTGGAACTTTGGGAATTTGGGAATTTGGGAGTTTGAGAATTTGGGAATATGGAAATGATGAAATTTAAAGATTTGAGAGTCTCTTAATTTTTAAATCTGGGGATTTAGGGATTTGTCAATTTTGAAATTTTGGAAACTAGTCATTTGGGATTTGAAAATTTGGGAGTTTAAGAGTTTGGGAATTTCAGAATTTGTAAATTTGTAAATTGTGATATTATGGAATTTAAAGATTTGAGAGTTTCTTAATTTTTAAATCTGGAGATTTAGGGATTTGCAAATTTGTGAATTTGGATGTTATGAAATTTGGGAATTTGGGGATCTAAGAATTTAGAAAGCTTGAGATTTGGAGATCTAGGAATTTCAAAACATAGAAATTAGGAATTCTCCAGATTTGGGAATCTACAAATGTGGAAATTACGTATATGGGATCTAGGAATTTTGGAACTCTGAATTTAAAAATTTAGCAATTTACTTGCGTAGAACTCTTTAAAACTCCGAATTTGTTCTCCACAAATATATTAATTTAGAAATTTGGGGATCTAAAAATTTACGAACTTTAAAATTTGGTAATTTTAAGAATTTAAAAATTTTCAAACTTGCAATTTCAAGAAATCTGAAAATATTTACAAACTTGAAACTGTACTGTTTTGGAAAGATAAAAAATTGAAAATGTCGAGGACTTGGGAATTGAAAAGACCAATAAATTTGCAAACTCGAAAATGTTTAAATTATCAAGTGTGTATATGTTTTTTGATCCAAAGGAAAGCAACGTTGCACCCGAGTGTACGAGAAGAGTAGGCTTTGAAAGAGGAACAGGAGGAGGTGAAGGAGGAGGCGGAGGAGAGAGACAACTGTCTAAGCGAGTCTATTGTTGTGTCGGGGACTTAATATGCATCTCTCAGGGACGGACCACCTCTTTCCAAGGCCCTACGCCTCCAGTCTTTGCTCTGAAACGAGAAACAAACGCGAAAACGCCTTGTTTCTTCGTTTACCTATTTTATGAACACAGAACCGCAATAAAAGCGGTTAAATTATTATACTCTAACAGAAACTGCAAATATTTTATAACCTTAGCTGATGAAATAGAAGAGGTTTTTTGTAATGTCACAATATGCTAGGGGAGCTTCAAGCGAATTCGAATGTATATTTCAAATTTCGAGTACCTATTGCAAACATATAGGTAGAACAAGAGTAATATGTAGAGATTTCAAAGTCGAAACGATTAAATGTCTTGAATTCGAATTTGTAATTAAAATTTAGAATACCTATTAAGAATAAATAATTCTTAATAGAGAATAAATAATTATTATTAAATAAGAATAAATAATTCTTAATAGGTAGAAATAATTTCTGTTTCTACTTTTTGTGCGTTTTATTGTGTGTCAGGTGATTCGGACGCGTTCGTGTAATTTCGGCGGCACTCGTGCCGAAACGAGTCTGCGCAGTAGCCGGTCGGTCAGTCTCGCGCCATATCTATGCCAAAGAACAACGTGTTAGAACAAACTAATAAATTTCTATCACTTAATCGTATCCTGTGTTTCATTTTCACCTTATTCACACCTTCCTAGTCTAACAGTACCTACTGTAGGTAGAACAAGAATGAGAGTTTAAGTATTTCCGAACGATTAAACGTGTCTGAAACTATCGAAAACGATACCAAACACGATTGTTGTTGATTTTATGACGATGGATGTCAATGACGACCAAGTATTGTCAACGATGAGTTATAGAGCTTTTAACGTGCTTCCAGTCGGTTTATGTGTCAAAAATTATTGGAAACGATACTAAAACATGGTTTTTTATCGATTCAACGACGATCGACGTCGATGATGACGTCCTGTCATCAGATTGTCGCCAAAATCTATGCAGTGAACTAGGGTGTAGCGAGTCTAACCTCAAAATTTCAAGTTGAAATACTCAAAATTGCTTGTAGTGTGGTACAGACAAATGCAGATCGAGTCATTTTAGGAATCTCAGGTTTGGCAATAGTAATCTTAATAATATTAATTTAATAATAACAAATAGTCTCTTTCTCCTTACCTTTTGCACCATAATTTCTTCATAATCCAACTGTCAAATTTATTATGAACCTGATATATGCATTCGCCATTTAAAATATTAATAAACGAGTAGCATTCTCGAAAATAGAATTTAACAAAATTACAATAAATACTGCTTTTCTTCTTCCTTTCTGGTACTTAATTTCTCGATAATCCAACTCTTAAATTTATCATGAATCTGATATATGCATTCTCCTTTTTAAATATTAATAAACGAGTAGCATTCTCGAAAATGGAATTTAACAGAATTACAAAATGAACATATTTTTTCATTAAAATTATGATATTCTTTTATTAATATTACTGTGTTTCATTCACCGTACTTCTTCTTGTTTAGAAGATTATATTCGTATCGAAAAGTGGTTCAATACCTACGGTCAATAGCGTAATACTCTCGCGTGATGTTTGATGACATATTTCCAGTCGATCAGATAAACGGCGTAAAAAAAGCAAGCAGTTTAAAAAATGCAAGACTTCGCCACGTTTCTTGCATAGCTACAAGAATTAAGATCAAACGATGCTTGAAAATCCTTCGTGTGAAAAATACTTGCGTGACAAGGGTAAATTTGAAACATCTAAAGGAAAAGAAAAACGAGACCTCTGACTTTTGCTCATTCGAATAAATTAGATGGAAAACACGAAACGTGTAAGACTCAGATGTAACGTCGGGAAAAGTATAAACATACGGGGGTGTAAGTTTCAAACATCTGCAATCTGCACTCAATTAAATCTTTTATTTATGCTTTATTATAAGTCCATGCGCAACGAGATTTACGACCATGCTATATTTCTGCGGCTAATATATCTTAACGTTAAAGATGAAAAGATAACTGCAATAAGAGTGGGATTTTATGACTGTGATATTCAACTAAAATTTGTTTGAACGAGATAAAATATTTTAATGAATAAAATGGAAAATTGATGTACTAGGAAAAGGGGTCTGTAGAGTTTATTTATTGAAGAGAACGTGGATTTCATAAATGAAACGTATGAAAATAGTGTGCTGTTATCTACATTTATTCTGCTTTTAATTTTTGCATTCTTGAAACTCTAATTTTAACAATTTTCAAGTTCTGAATTTCCAAATTTCCAAAGTCCTAAATTTCCAAATTCTTAATTTTTTAAATTCCTAAATTTCCAAATTCTTAAATTTCCAAATTCCTAAATTTCCAAATTCTTAAATTTCCAAATTTCTAAATTGCAAATTCTTAATTTTCCAAATTCCTAAATTCCCAAAGTCCTAAATTTCCAAATTTCTAAATTTCCAAATTCTTAAATTTCCAAAGTTCTAAATTTTCAAAGTCCTAAATTTCCAAATTCTTAATTTTTTAAATTCCTAAATTTCCAAATTCTTAAATTTCCAAATTCCTAAATTTCCAAATTCTTAAATTTCCAAATTTCCAAATTTCTAAATTGCAAATTCTTAATTTTCCAAATTCCTAAATTCCCAAAGTCCTAAATTTCCAAATTTCTAAATTTCCAAATTCTTAAATTTCCAAAGTTCTAAATTTTCAAAGTCCTAAATTTCCAAATTCTTAAATTTCCAAATTTCTAAATTTCCAAACTTTTAATTTTCCAAATTCCTAAATTTCCAAATTCTTAAATTTCCAAATTCCTAAATTTCCAAAGTCCTAAATTACCAAATTTCTAAATTTCCAAATTATTAATTTTCCAAAGTTCTAAATTTTCAAAGTCCTAAATTTCCAAATTCTTAAATTTCCAAATTCTTAAATTTCCAAATTCCTAAATTTCCAACTTTCTAAATTTTGCAAATTCTTAATTTTCCAAATTCCTAAATTCCCAAAGTCCTAAATTACCAAATTTCTAAATTTCCAAATTCTTAAATTTCCAAAGTCCTAAATTTCCAAATTCTTAAATTTTCAAATTCTTAAATTCCCAAAGTCCTAAATTTCCAAAGTCCTAAATTTCCAAATTCTTAAATTTCCAAATTCTTAAATTTCCAAATTCTTAAATTTCCAAATTCCTAAATTTCCAAAGTCCTAAATTTCCAAATTCTTAAATCTCCAAATTTCTAAATTTCCAAATTCTTAATTTTCCAAATTCCTAAATTTCCAAATTCTTAATTTTCTAAATTCCGAATTTCCAAATTCTTAAATTTCTAAATTTTCAAGTTATTAAATTTTCAAATTTTTAATTTGCAATTTGCAAATTTTTGCATTTTCAAATTCTTAATTTTCCAAATTTCCAAAATCCTAAATTTCCAAATTTTTAATTCTTCACACACCAAAATTTTAAAAGGTCTAAATCTCCTATTTGTTAAATTATAAAACTTTCAAATCTGCATATTTCCAAATTTTCAAATTCCTATTTTCAAATTTCCACATTTAGTCATGCACATCTTTATATTTCTGCATCTGCAAATTTCTATATTTCCAAAATTCGAGCTGTCCCAATTTTTTGATTCCCAAATACGTTTCCAAATTTCTAAATTTCTAAATTTCAAAACTCTAATTTATCAAATCCCCAAGTTTCCAAATTACCCACATATTCCCAAACCTCCAACCATTAAATGTCCCCATTATAAAATATCAATTATCACTTTATCAACTAAAGATCACAATTATCACCAATTTGAAAATAAGCAAATTTCTAATTGACCAAATATCAAAATTTCAAAATGAAAAGTATCGAAATCCCAAGTAAAAGAAATCGATATGATTTTCTTTGACCGCGCTTCACAGCTGCGCGCACCGAGCACACCGTAGCCCCTGAGCTCTTCGGCGGGCATTTGATCTAGCCATCACTGTTCTAAAGAATCAAATTGGATACTCGTTTGCAAACGATATTGCCGTCAAACGCTGTTATCGGGTAACAGAAAGGCGATAGATATCCACTCTCTTTCTGAACAGGAATAACTTGCGCGTTATCGACGGTTTTCATTTTCGCGAAATGAAACGCGGTGAAGCCAATGGTTTCTGTGGAATATCGAGCAGAACTTTGCCACTGATTTTTGCAATCCCATCTCGTAATATAACGAGAACGTTTTGTACGGAACAAAATGAAAAATTAGAGAAAGGAACAATGAAAAGAGTACATACAGGGTGTCCCACTATTTCACCGACAAACTTTATAAAAATATTCTATACGCAAACAAGAAAAGATGTTAAATTAAGTTACGGCTTTAAACGCTATAACAAAAGTACAAAATGACTGCGTTTTTTCGATGTTACGTACATTGTGTTCCAGTTTCCTACGTAAAACTTTACTAGTATGTTCTATAAATAAAAATGATGAAAAAATGTTATATAGGATTTTCAATGTTTACTTGAAAAATTATGATGAATATACGAAATGATAATGAACGATTTTCTCCTTCGATACTGCATACGAATAATTCTCGACTTTCATATTATTTTTAATATTCTTTAATAATTCATTCAAGAGAATGAGTGATATATATGAGATATGTTGATATAAAAATTTTGTCTTATTTTTATTTGTACAATATGCTAGCAAAAATCTACATTTACGGATATAACACTCTGTATGTGCTATGCAACGACAAAATAGTCCTGTCATTTCGTATTTTTGTTATAACTTTTTGATGCAGTATCTGAAAACCTACGTTAATATAAAATTTTCCTCCATTTTTACGAATAGAATGTATTAATAAAGTTTGGGGATAAAAATCTGGGACACCCCGTATATAGCAAGAACTTTTTGCGCTTTTACTATTTTATTGCGTGCTTATATTGCTTCAGGAATATTGAGAATACGCGTAGGGTGCTGGATAAAATTCAACTTTTAAAATATTGCTGGCACGTGTTAACATTTTGTTCTTTTCACTGAGAAATGGGTCTGGTTACAATTTCGATAAATTTCATTTTCGAGAGTGCTACACGCTTATTAATATTTCAAATGGTGAATGTATCAGATTCACAATAAATTTGAGAGTTGGATATCAAGAACTTGTGTACAGAAGTGAAGAAGAAAAACAGTATTTATTATTATTAATTTAATATTACTAAGATCAGTATTGTCGAACGTGAGGCTTCTAAAATGCCTCGATCTGCATTTATTCGTTTGTATCACGCTACAAACAATTTTGGGTCTTTTGACTTGAAATTTTGAGGTTAGGTTCGTAAGCACTCTAAAGCAGTTCAGTGGCTCAGTAGAATCATACTTGTGGCTCTTGAGTAGTTTAATAGTACATATTGAAAAATGAACTGCAATATTGCAATTGCCAAACAAATATAATAATCCTGCGCACACATCAAAATGCGCGGCAAATCGCATGCATGTAAACCTAGCTTTAGCTAACCTTGCACTCCACACTCACCGACGCCACACTCAAAACCAAAAAGTGTTTCCGTTTTCTTTAATACGTTCACTTATATGTTCTGTTACTACGCAAAATATAATGTTTTGATTTCACAATCAATACATGTTCTACAGCAGATATTATATTATTTTTTCTAATACATACCGATGTATGTACTTATACTTGACTCTTTAAAAAAATAATTTATCACATCGGGAACAAAATGGCTCTTAACTCCAGAAAGGTTGCCGAACCCTGTATTAGTAGCTGTATCTATTAATGTACATATAGAGATGTCAACTCGCGAATTGGCGCGTGATCAACTCAAAGTAAAGGAAGCTCTATCTCCAATGTGAACACTTCCAGTTACATTTCGGCAAATAAGAATAATAATGACAATAACAACTGTTGAATGCAATCGCACTATGTCACTCTGACGTTTGCCGACTGTCGTTTTTGGCCTAATTGGTGTGCGATCGCTCGAGCCAATATCACCTAAAATACGTGAGTGGCGTCCATTTTTCTATTCTGACCAATTGGAGCCTCTTCTAACCACGTCAGCCTCTTCGCGCGCCAACTTGTGGTTTGACATCGGTATCTAATTCTTGAGAAGTTGAAAAATATATAAAAAACGATAAAAATGTAGTTGACAACATAAGAAAAAATTGTATATTATATTTTTTACTTATTTCTTTGTCGAGAAAGAAATATACTTTTCATTATTTTTGAAACGCCCCGTACACAGATACAGAATTTTCTTCAGTACTGACAAGTGTCAGCCAGTTTTGTCACCGACAATGAATCCGCTTCTTCATTTCCTTTTGTATTCAGTCTCTCTGTTTGTCAACTCGTTGCTGGCCTGTTTATTGACTCAAACCAAACCGTGTTCCAACAGTGCAGGACAAAATGGCGTTCGATTTTTAATTACCGCAGACTAGATTGTTTCTTTCCGAGCCCCGTTTCATTATATTCCGCGTCGATGAATAATTGCTCCCTATTGGACGCTGTTTAATGGAATGCGATTGAAATTTTTGGCACAATTTCCCTGTATCTCGCGCACCTGGCCAATTTCGTCCGTTATCGATCGTGTAAGGTAAATGTCCCGGTGGTCGAACGATTAAGGAAGACAAACGATTAAGTTAATTGTAATTTCTTTTTTATTTAGACCATGTAAATTTGCAATTAAATGTGCTTATCGGAAAACTACAACTTTTGGATAAGAAATAAAAGAACACTTATTCTTAGATAAAATAGAAAGAAATATACCTACTTTGAGATAAAATAATAGGACATGAAATAAACTTTTTACTTTAAGGTAAAATAATATGAAGTTTCTACTTTCAGATAAAATAATAAGAAACTAAATGAAATTTTTGCTATCAGATAAAATAGTGAGAAATAAAATAAACCACTTTCAGATAAAATAATAAGAAACTAAGTTTCTGATTTCACGTCGAATAATGAGAAATAAAATTCAATTTATATTAGCAGATAAAATAATAATTAAAATAAACCTCCTACTTCTAGATAAACTAATAAGAATTAAAATAAACTTTCTACTTACACATAAAGTAATAAGAATTAAAATAAACTTTCTACTTTCAGATAAAATAATAAGACTAAGTTTCTACTCTCAAATAAAATAATAAGAAATACAGTTTCTACTTTCAGATGAAATATAAGAAATAAAATGTATAATTCATATAAACATTGAATATTGTGAATAAAGTAATGAATAGGTTTACGACAGTCTCAAATCAAATGTGGTCACTAATAACCTATGAAGGTGCATATGACCTTAAGCACTCAATTAAAAAAAAAAAGTGAAAAATAGCAATTTTAAAGACTATTGTTTTCTACGACCAGCACTACTTAATTTTCAACCGTTTGAATGTGGCAGTGTTAACAGAATTCTGACTCAATTGTTAATTACCGGGACTCGTGTGAGCACTAGGACATTTACCTTACGGATAATTCTTCCAGGTAATTTAACGGGAGAATCGTATCTACAGGAAACGTGTGTTTTCCTTAGCATAAAAGATGGCGCTTGTGAAACGACTGATAGAAAGAGAAGACGGCAACACGATGCATCGTGGGAGGGTGCAGCAACTTTTATTGCATCCGCAATAAAACAGCCGGTGTAGTTGCTCGCGATTTGCTCGATCGTGTCGCAAGATGCCCGCTCTTTCAGAACGTATATCTTATGGAAATGCGGTAAAATATGTCTTTATCTAGTAACATCCAATACTTTCTGTTGTAACTTTGTCTACGATAGTAGGCAAATAATTATATCTGCGATACTAGATAAATAAGATTATATCTACAACATTACACTCTATTTTCATGTTATGACGATGAAAAGGTTTGCGAACTTACCATCTGCAGTAAACTCTCGTTATATTGCAAGGGTCACTTTATAAGGACTCTGCAAGGATTTTTACGCAGACTGATGTTCTTCTAGTGAAAAAAGAAATAAAAGTTTTTGGTTAGTGCAATTGTTAACTCTGAAAGTTAACTGCGATATTTATTTGTAACAGTATAATGAGAGTCTACCGTATTTTCTTACAGTCCTTATGACATTTCGATTATGTTGATTGAAAAATATATTATTTGTAAAAGTACCTATGTTTAACTAGAGTAACCTTATTCTTAGTGTCACAAAAATAATTTGGAGAATTATAGAATTCTGTGTAATTTTATCAGTTAAATACATTGATAAGAAATTTTAAATAATACAGAGTAAAATTAGTAATTTCAGGGGACGATTGCAGAAAATCTTTTACTTAAGCAAATTCAGAAACATCTCAAATTCATGGTATATTATTTAAAAATAATCGAAATAGTATACACATTCTAAGCGACGATATATATTTTTAATGAAATAAAAGACAAATTAAGCAAGTAGGAAGAGGTGTTCAAATGTTAATAAAATTACACTAATAATTTGAAAAGGAAAATTGAAAAATTGAATTAGAAAAATAATTCTTAGTATTATTAGATTTATATGTAATACACATTGCTATTACGACTATAATAATCGTAATATTAAAAATATTAACCGAAGTTAAGTACAGACAGAAGAAATATGAATTTCTCTTTGAAAAATATGTCTGTATTGTTTGAGTGACACGTGTCTTATCACAATTATTTCTAAGTGGTATTGAGTGACAAAACGAAATTTATCTTGAACAGTCCAGACGGACATTTAAATTTTAAATTGTTCAATTTTTAAGAATTTGTATCCGTCATCTATATCGCATATATTATCCCGTGATATTAAATTTGCAGGTAAATGTACATTTTTCTCTGACACGATTATTTATTAAAATTCAGCACGTAATAGACTGCAGGACAGAATTATAAGTTCGCATAATTTTTACTTAGCTTGCAGGTATGGATAATACTATTGCCTTTTCTTTTTACCGTGTTACATTAGAATGCTAGAAAAATAATGAAATAATATGGGATTTTGCAATTTTTACATACCCAATCAATTATTGCTATTTTTATGGAAAATGCTGTTTGTAGGTTGGTCAAAAGTAGTTTACTTATGAAATACTAGGCGTTCAGGAACTAATTATGACAGAAATTGTTTTTAATAATCAATTGCTATATATATAGAAGTACATTGGTAGATTAATAAAAACAACATTAATAAAAATAGGTAATCGTTTTAGTATAAGAATATATTCATAGAAATGAAATAATAATAAACGAAATCTAAGTGAAAATAGAAAAACATAAATATATAAATACATTTATAAAAACTATAGATATATAAAAACTAAATAATAACGGAAGAAATATTAATGAAAGTAGAAAATCATGTATAAGTATAAAAATACGTTCATAAAAACCAAATAATAATGAAAAAATGATGAATAAAAACTGGAAAAAAAATGTATGTAGCACAATGGGATTTGAACTTGCTATTCACCGATTCAAGAATCTAACATTCTGCCACCTTCGCTAATACAGAATTCGCGAAATTATGAAGTACTTCAATATCACTGATAATAACAATATTAAATATTAAATATCCTCCTAAATAATTTGTATTGTCAAAAGTAAACATATTCAACTTGGTTTATTTTTACTCTGAATTCATCACAAAAATTTGTATCAAAATCAATAACCCAACGTTTCCTTGTTAAATACTCGAATTGCAAATGATAAATATGAAACTATTTAAAACTTATATACTTGAAAAATACGTTATGAATTCCGAAACTTCAATAATTGAATCAAAGACTGTTTAATTACATAAGAACACATATCATTATATTTACATAAATTAATAATATTTCTCCATCAAAGAGAAAATGCAAATAAAGAATAATAATTAACGAACAACGAATAAAGACTTTCATTCATTTTTATACGAATGACAAATATTTCGAGTAAAGAATAAACAGAATTATAAACGAACGATTGAAGATTGATTGTTCATTATTTCAATTCAAATAAAGTTTCATTTGAGTGTAACCAAACATTCTTGTGATATGTTATTTGATTATTTTCTCGAAGATTAAGGAGCAAATCTAATTATAAATTTTAAGGAATTTAATTCTTGATTTCTACAGATTTTATACGATTCATTCTTAACCTCTTAGGCACGACGGTCCACTGCGACTTTCGCGAATGTCATCGTAGATCACATAGCGCCATAGTGGCTCACTTTACTCTCTCACTCGCTCACCGTTTCAATCGAATGATCCTTTTCATATGTTTTGATTCGCACTTTTTTGCCTTCACCACGTTTTATAAGAGTATTAACAAATCCTACAAAAGTACATTACATGTAAATAAAAGGTACCAAGTAGTTTAGGCACCATGGGAGCACCTCTTTGCACTAATACACGATATTGGAAACATTTGGAAATTACATATTTTGTGAATTTTCGAAAAAAGTAAATTATCAAAGTTAAAGCATATCATATCTTTGGGAAAAATTATAATTTAATCATCAAAAACTTCATTCCAATATACTCGCGTAGAGAATTGTCACACATTGTAGTGTTGTTTACGCGTAATTCGCGTCGAACTCTACAGAAAAACAGCGTAGCGTAACAGTCGTGCCTAAGAGGTTAAAATTGGAAATTTCAAATGCGATGAATACTTCTCATATCATCAGAAGTGAATACAATCTGAGTTTGAATTAACGATTTTTTCAATAATCTGCGACAAAGAGAATTTCAATTTAAATTCCTAGCATGGCAATATTCGAAAAGAAAAAGTCGTTCGAGGTATAATTTTGTTGAAGATAATAATACCAAGCTGTGAGTGCATCTTGGAAATTCTCAACTGCAAAGACAAATTCAGAAAACTATCCAAGAATTTTGTAATCACATTTGCTCTCCTAACTTCAAGAAAATGGTAAAATACTCACATTTTAGCAGGATAATGTTCCCATTTACCGTAGTAGAAGCACACGACGCGGCATAAGGATTAGAATATTCAAATTTTAAAATGGCCGACACGTTCTCCGTATACAAATATATGTGGAATACTAGTAAACCGAATTTATAAAGCGAATAAAAAACATTAAATAATTTAATAATTAAAAACTAACATTAGAATGTGGAAGATTGTTCAAAATTTAATTAAAAACCATGAAAACGCAAATTTTCCAGTTAAGAGCATGAAAACTCAAATTTTCCAGTCAGTTAATGATAACTGTGTAGTAATTAACTATGGAACACAATTTCCGTTGTAATTAGTTTCTAAATAAATTATCTTATTATAAGTGAAGTTATACTATTTTTCTAACGTATAAACAGTATTAATCGTAAAAAATGAAATAATTCATTGCGTATGCACATGGTAGAGTAATAGATTCATGAATCAATACATCACAAGTTCAAATACGGTCACGGTAAATAAATTTTTTTCCTGTTTTCGTTTGTATTCCTTTCTTTATTTAGTTGTCACGAATCTATTTATATATTTATATATTCTTCTACTTTATTTACAAATTTTCCGTTGTTATTTAGTTTCGATGAGTATGTTTATATACTTATATGTTTTTCGATTTTTATTTATATTTCTTCTAACATTATCTAGTTTCTATAAATGTATTTATGTACTTATACATGTTTTCCTATTTTTATTTATATTTTTTCTATTGCTATTTAATTTCTGTGAATGCATTCATATACTAGTATGATTTCTTATTTGTATTTATATATTCTTTTGTCATTATGACGTCATAATGAATTCATTTTTCGTCATTTGGTTTTCACAAATTTATATACTTCTATATATTTAGCAATTGACTATTAAAAACAATTTCTATCATAATTAGTTCCTAAACACCTAGTATCTCATAAGTAAACTTCTACTTTTGACTAACCTACAATCAGCATTTTCCATAAAAATAGCAATAATTGATTGCGTATGTAAAAATTGCAAACTCCCATATTATTTCATTATTTTTCTCGCATTCTAATGTAACACGGTAAAAAGAAAAGGCAATAGTATTATCCATACCTGCAAGCTAAGTAAAAATTATGCGAACTAATAATTCTGTCCTGCAGTCTATTACGTGCTGAATTTTAATAAATAATCGTGTCAGAGAAAAATGTACATTTACCTGCAAATTTAATATCACGGGATAATATATGTGATTAGAGATGACGGATACAAATTCTTAAAAATTGAACAATTTAAAATTTAAATGCCCGTCTGGACTGTTCAAGATAAATTTCGATTTGTCACTCAATACCACTTAGAAATAATTGTGATAAGACACGTGTCACTCAAACAATACACACATATTTTTCAAAGAGAAATTCATGTTTCTTCTGTCTGTACTTAACTTCGGTTAATATTTTTAATATTACGATTATTATAGTCGTAATAGCAATGTGTATTACATATAAATCTAATAATACTAAGAATTATTTTTCTAATTCAATTTTTCAATTTTCCTTTTCAAATTATTAGTGTAATTTTATTAACATTTGAACACCTCTTCCTACTTGCTTAATTTGCCTTTTATTTCGTTAAAAATATATATCGTCGCTTAGAATGTGTATACTATTTCGATTATTTTTAAATAATATACTATGAATTTGAGACGTTTCTGAATTTGCTTAAGTAAAAGATTTTCTGCAATCGTCCCCTGAAATTACTAATTTTACTCTGTATTATTTAAAATTTCTTATCAATGTATTTAACTGATAAAATTACACAGAATTCTAGAATTCTCCAAATTATTTTTGTGACACTAAGAATAAGGTTACTCTAGTTAAACATAGGTACTTTTACCAATAATATATTTTCCAATCAACATAATCGAAATGTCATAAAAACTGCAAGAAAATACGGTAGACTCTCATTATATTGTTACAAACGGAAATATCGCAGTTAACTTTCAGGGTTAACTATTGCATTAACCAAAAACTTATATTTCTTCTTTCACTAGAAGAAGATCAGTCTGCGTAAAAATCCTTGCAGAGTCCTTATAAAGTGATCCTGGCAATATAACGAGAGTTTACTACAGATGGTAAGTTCGCAAACCTCTTCATCATCATATCATGAAAATAGAGTGTAATGTACACTATTTTACCATTCTCTAATAGAAAATAGTAAAAGTATGAATTTTAGTACGATACTAGATGTCAACCCACGAGTTGGCGTGTGAGGTGTGTCCAAAGTAAAAGAACCTCTATCCCCACTGTGCACACTTCCAGCGTTACATTTCGGCAAATAAGAATAAAAATAACAATAACAATTTAAACTAACAAATACTATTTCACTCATTTTGGAGATGTTTGCCGACTGTCATTGTTTTTGGCCTAATTGATGTGCGACCGTTCGAGCCAATAGTGCCGCCGAAAATACGCGTGATAGGCGTCCATTTTTCTATTCTGACCAATGGGAGCCGTAGCTCTACGTCAGCCTCTTCACGCGCCAACTCGTGGGTTGACATCTGTACATCCATTCCTCAAAAATCGCAATGAAACAATTGAAACGAGAGAAAAATATTTCATTCAATAACGATGAAAACCATAAATAAGATAAGTCAATGCATTATCCTATAACAGAAATAGTGCAAACGGAGTACCTGAAACGATACACATCTCATTAACCTAATCAATAAGCCAAAGAAATTTCATCGAATTAATTTTCCAGAAATTTCACAAATTATTCGTCTGTGCTACTCATACACGTAACAGAGAACAAACATTTGCAACGGCGAAATTCTCTAAAACTAAAACGAAACAATGCGGATACACAATTTGCAACGTCTAGAAAGAAAATAATGCTGCGGACGATCGTGCAAACGTGCAAAAATCTTGTTAGCGAGTAAAAGACAAGCTGCTACGTTCTCATGAACTTTCGAACGTCTGAAAAGAAACACGCAAATGGCTAAGGAACTTTGAAGGAAAAAATAAACGAACCGGGGGAAAAAAAAATAAGATGGAAGCATTTTTCTTCAGCTCGCTGATAGTAAAATGAACTCACCAGAAGTCAGAAAATCGATCACAAAGGATCAAAATCGATCCAACCGATCTGTTGAGACGGTACTGCCACTCGGATTATATTTTACGTTCTCCGTTCCTCTCTCTTTGCCTTGCGAGTGTCTGAACAATCAATGAATTTTGTTAGGAATATTAAAGGATATTAATATTTCTTGCGATAAAAAACATAGTTTCGGTTATAGTGTTATTATTTGTTTCTTGCGTACGGAATGACTGGCATACTTGACTAGCATTTTCCGTATAGTTGATGAATTTCTCACACATAACATTAAATGATTTAGCGTACAAATTAACATATAAAACTACTATATTTTAATATTTTATGCATCCTTACGTCAGAAAGGAGGAAATCTGTTAAATCTTAAGCTTTATCTTTTTTCTTTGCACGGTGTTTTATAATACAAAGGCCAAGATGCATCCTTGGCTTGTCAGTTCAAGCATCGCGGTAATATGTTGTTCCATATCTTTCCTCGGAATTTTTTCGTTAAGAGCAAACCTTGCAATTCTTCCTATCTCTCGTTGGAATAACACATAGCTTTCCATTCGATCGAATTTCATCGAAACTAGAGGTCGAAGTAAAAGTTCGATCTCGAGTATGGCGAAAATCTCCTCTGAATTGATCAACCAAAGCTTTTACATACTGTTAATACCAAACTTTTACGAAAACTTTGAAAGTGATATTCCTATTGCCATGACTATCAAATTTGGACTTACGCCGAAGAGGGTGTCCAATTCGCGATCAGGAATTTGAGTTACGAAATGATGACTTTCGGTCACCTCTCGTGCACAGGACCAATTGACTGAGAGTCACCTCTCAAACAGTTAATGATTGTGAAATTTGTACTTTTGTTATAACTTCTTAATAAAGTGTTTAAATTCGTACGTGAATGTAACATCTGTTTCTTATTTTTGCGTATGAAATATGTCGATAAAGTTTAACTGTAAAGAAGAGTGAACATCCTGTATATTTAATAAATTGTCTGGTTAAAATTTATACTATATCTACTAATTCCTATAAAATAACAATAATCACTGTAATAGTAAATAAAACACTTTCGATTTTACTGTTGTAAGATTATAATCAACAGATCATTCGTTATTTTTTAGAAAAATTAAATAAACATTTGGACATTAATAGTGACATGGTGTAATATACATGGTCATAATATATGCATGGTCATTGACACATTAATACAATTTTTAATTTTGTACGTAGATAATTTTTATGCAACTTGCTAGCTTGCTAATTTGTACAGAAACTTGCCAGTTTTTAATTTACTTTTTGTGTCTTTTATATACTCAAAATTGTACAATCATTAAATGAGAACCAAAATTAAAAATGAATAAATCAAAGAACATGTAATTTGATCGATCACGTTTATACGCGAACGAAAGTCCGAAGCAAATAGATTGATTTTTCACAGGAAAAGGGAAATACTCCACTTTTTTAAGTAGACGCAAAATTGTTCAAATACCACGTAACGTAGAACAAATAAGGCAGTATTTACATTTAATTAACACAGCAAACACAGGATATACACACGCGAGTCCGTGATAGTCGACATCATTCGATCGAAAAGTGTTAGAAGAGAATTTTTAAGGTTCCAAAAAGGGAAACAAATTTAAAAACTCCTGCACGAGTATTTTGATAATATGTAGTTTATTGAAGTAAATTATTTTTTCTCTTCAGTTTACGGAACAGTGGTAATTTAATTTTCAAATGATGGTGTGGTGACCCAAACAATTGAAATGGTTTGGTTGATAGATATTCTACTTTTGAATCGGATTAATTTAAATTTATAGGAAAAATGAGTATGAAGATTTTTGAACTATATTTCTCAGCTCCGACTTATGTATGGACTTGAACGAAACCTGAACAAGTATAAAATCATATTAATTTAAAAAGAAGAAGCATGAAAACAATTATTCGATAAAATATAGTAATGTAGGAAGATAGTAGTGTGCTAAAGATAAAATACAGTAGTAAAATCATGAAACAGTAAATTAGTGAAATAGCAAAATAGTAGTATAGTAAGAAAGTGAAATAATAAAATGGTAAAAGGATAGAACAATAAAATAGTAAAATAGTAAATCAGTCAAATAGCAAAATAATAAAATATTAAAACTGTAAAATGACAAAAATGGAAAAAGTAGTAAAATCATGAAGGGTAACATAATCATAACAGTAACAGTACACGAGAATATACAATAGTAGTACAGTAAAATAGTGATATAATAGTCAGATAATAGTACAGTGATATAGATAAATACTGAAATTTATAAGTATATATACCGTATTATACATACATTTGGGATAAATCGCGCAAGTGAGACAAGTTGTCTCTCGAATGTAGTAATAGATAGAAAAAACTGATGATGATACAGTAAAACATGATGAAGTTGTGCTATAGTAGTGTAGGAGTACATACATACAATATTATAGTAATATAGTAGTGTAGTAGTGCAGAAGTACAATATTATAGCAGTATAGTAGAATAGTACTATATAGTACTATATTGTAGTGTAATATTGGAATAGTAGAATAATAGAATAATAGAATAGTAAATTGGTAGAATAGTAGATTGGTAGATTAGTAATATAGTAGAATAGTGGAATAGTAGAATAATAGAATAGTGGAATAGTAAATTGGTAGAATAGTAGAATGGTAGATTAGTAGTATAGTAGTATAGTAGAATAGTGGAATAGTAGAATAATAGAATAGTAAATTGGTAGAATAGTAGAATGGTAGGTTAGTAGTATAGTAGAATAGTAGAACAGTAGAATACTAGAATAATAGAATAATAGAATAATAGAATAGTAAATTGGTAGAATAGTAGAATGGTAAATTAGTAGTATCGTAGAATAGTAGAACAGTAGAACAGTAGAATAGTAGAATAATAGAATAATAGAATAGTGGAATAGTAGAATAGTAAAATAATAGAATAGTAAATTGATAAAATAGTAGAATGGTAGATTAGTAGCATAGTAGAACAGTAGAATAGTAGAATAATAGAATAGTGAAATAGTGTAATAGTAGAATAATAAAATAGTGGAATAATGGAGTTGTGGAATAGTGGAATAGTGAATAGCAGAATAACAGAATAGTAAATTCGTAGAAAAGGCGTTTGGTGGAATAGTAGATTAGTAGGATAGTACAATAGTAAAATAGCAAAATAATAATAACAGTAAAAAAGTAATGGTAAAACAATAGAATACTGCTATTAGTCGTAAAATAATCCAATAGTGAAACAATAAAGTCGCAAAACACCAAAACAATAAAATACTAGTACAATATTACAATAAAATAGTAAATTACTGAAATAATAGAGCAGAAAAATATTAACACAACCGCATGCTAAAACCACAGATAAAGTAACAGAGCAGCAACATAATAAAATAAAAACATCGTACAATAACAGAAAATAACGACCGTACTAAAACAATATTAGACGCATAAACTCCGTTCGCTTAAACAGAATAGTATCATAAATAACAGCAAATATAAGAACGCAGTCCCGCTATTTTTCAATTTCGACTTAAAACGACAGCGCAGCAATCAAAACCGGTTATTTTTATTAAACTACAAATTGCTTCTCCAGCAGCGAACGAAAGGAAAAATTACAAGTGTACTTCGATGACACTGTTCCTTTTCTCTCTTTGTCGATGAAACCTTTTCATTTTATTCCTCGTTTCCAAAGAAACGTCCCCGGGGAATGGCGTCCTGGCAGGAGAGACTCTATCTCGATAAACTTCGAGCCACCCCTTGGTGTGCACCGAATGATATTCTATTCCCTGCCACCCTCTGCGCTCGATGTCCCAGTATTTCGCTATGTGCAATATACAGTGTCCAAAACGACTAATATAAGCATGAAAGGGGTGATTTTCGAAGAGACGTTAAGTCAAAAACGTACAATACATATATTCCCGTCTTTGTGTACAGTCAAGGACAAATCTTGCTATCCTCTGCGCTCGATGTCCCAGTATTTCCCTATGACAGCGGTCGGCAACCTGCGGCTCAGTAGAATCCTTGTGGCTCTTGAGTAGTTTAATAGTACATATTGAAAAATTAACTGCAATATTGCAATTGCCAAACAAATATAATAATCCTGCGCACACATCGAAATGCGCGGCAGATCGCATGCATGTAAACCTAGCTTTAGCTAACCTTGCTCTCCACACTCACCGACGCCACACTCAAAACCAAAAAGTGTTTCCGTTTTCTTTAATACGTTCACTTATATGTTCTGTTACTACGCAAAATAGAATGTTTTGATTTCACAATCAATACATGTTCCACAGCAGATATTATATTATTTTTTCTAATACATACCGATGTTTGTACTTATATTTGGCTCTTTAAAAAAATAATTTATCACATCGGGGAAAAAATGACTCTTAACTCCAGAAAGGTTGCCGACCCCTGTTCTAGTATTTCGCCATGTGCAATATACAGTGTCCAAAACGACTAATATAAGCATGAAAGGGGTGATTTTTGAAGAGACTTTAAAATTTTACTTTCCTAGGGAAGATATACTAATTAGGAAAAACGCATCCGTTGATTCTTAGGGACTTTAAGATTTGAAAATGTAAGTTGAATATTTTTGGATTTAAATATTTAAAAATTTGTGATATGGTAATTGGAAAATTTAGGAATTTCGAAATTTGCGAATTTAAGAAGCCAAAAACGTAGGAATTTAGCAATTCTCTAATTTGGGGATTTGAAGAAATTGGAAGAAGTGGAAACCATGAAATTTGAAAATTTTAGTATTTTAATGTTGTCATTTGACAGTTTAAATATTTGAAGATTTTTGTAATTAAAAAATAAAAAAATTAGGAAATTTGGAGATTTGAAGATTAAGAAAATTGAAAATTTGAGAATTTGAAGATTTAGTACCTTAGAAATTAAAAAATTTTCAATTCGGAAATTGGAAGAAGTGGAAACCATGAAATTTCAAAATTTTAGTATTTTAATGTTGTCATTTGGAAATTTAAATATTTGAAGATTTTTGTAATTAAAAAATAAAAAAATTAGGAAATTTGGAGATTTGAAGATTAAGAAAATTGAAAATTTGAGAATTTGAAGATTTAGTACCTTAGAAATTAAAAAATTTTCAATTCGGAAATTGGAAGATGTGGAAACCTTGAAATTTGAAAATTTTAGTATTTTAATATTTAGTCATTTGGAAGTTTAAATATTTGAAGATTTTTGTAGTTAAAAACTGAAAAAGTTCGGAAATTTGGAGATCTAGAAATTTAAACACTTGATTTCAAAATTTTCAAATTTCGAAATTTATGATTTTGGAAAACTAAAAATTTCTCGACACAAATCAGTGAAATTATTATATTAGCAGTCCACTATTTAAGTAATATACAGCAATATAAAATTGCATGAATAAAAATGTACATGTCAAAATTATATTCGTATGTATAAGTATGTACCATAATCATTAATAACCTTGTTAATACGTCCGTTGTAAAGAAAAATAAACCAATTCAATATTTCAATAGTACTGATTAACAATTATGAAACTTCATCGGTTGCACTGATTAAATCAATGAAACTTTCACATATCAAATCGGTGACTAATTTATTTGGTTACCTCAATCAATAATCCTCTATTTTGCAGTGCTATAATTTATTAAAACCACGACTACTACCGATCAATTGTTTATAGAACATCCATCGAATGTCCCGATGAAAATACCAAAGTCTGAAAATACTAAATTAACTCTAAATAGTAATCTGAATAAGAGAGAATTTAAAAACTTTATAACTCATCTCTCCCTCGAAATTATTACGGCACATCTTGTAGAAAATGCAGTTTAACAATCCCGAAGCCCATATCATTATCGAGTAGACGTGTTTAACGGTGAAACTTTGCTAATTAAGTAAATGTCAATTTACCGAGTTTGTAATTTACTTCTCCTTTCAAACTATTGAAACACAGTTTAACGATTCTTCTTAACGCGCATCGCCGTATCATTGTTCGTGCTCCACAATGCTCGACCATTGCTTTGCTCAAAAAATTGAATATTTCGCACAGAAATATCGAGAGAATATGTATACATGTTCGAACACTGCAGTTTGATTTATCGTTACCTGATGCCTTTTATATACCTTCCCCTTTTTTTCTGTTTGCCAGTTTCCTCCGGTTATTTAGTATCCGTGGCTCTCTGTTCGTGTTGGACCATTTTTCCGGACAACTGTGGTTCGCTAGTTTAAAACTGATCTGTCGGAAACTTTTTATTCCGAATGCACCGTTGCGCTTCTTTTCTCTTTGCAATCGATTCGATAATACCGTACTATTGCCTTGCTTTCAGATTTTATAGACACTGCATCAGTTGCACGCTTTTATTGCTTCTCCAAAGCAAATAGACGCTTTAATCGTAACAATTTTCTAAATGGTCGCTTACATTTTCTAGAGAAATCATAATTATATTTTTTAGACACTGATACTTTCTATAAATCTGGTACTTATATTTTCTATAGACTTGATACTAACATTTTCTATAGATTTAATCAAATCTAAACACTTTAGAATTACAAAGAGAGGTTTGTTTGATGTAACTTTTCTTGAAGTGCAACGCATACGAACGCTAAGTCCTGACGCCATATTGTTTAGAAGACGCGGCAAATTCAAACGTAGATATAGTTTTGCGGAGTTAGATTACAGATATTCAAGAGACTAATACAAATATTATATAAATATATTATATGTGTGTTAACACAGCTGATTGCTGTGAGATTTAATACTAATTTTGTGCAATTTTATCATAGCCACATAATCACTTAAACTGCAAGTTAAAAGTAGATATGATAAAAAGTCAGTACATCGATAGAAAATTTTTTTGAGCGACTTCTTGAATTTAAATTTTTCAGCTGAACCTTCAAAGCCCATATAAGAAATTAATATACGTGAAAAAGTTTTTAAATATCGATAATAGATTTTTGAGTACCTGAACAAAGAATGTACTTAAACATAACACAGGCGTGAAATAATTGTTCTAAATGCAATTAATTACTGATAATAGCATTTCGTGTGAATGAGAGATAATAGAGAGGAAGACTTCAATAATAAATGAATGATTTACAAATAGTGAGTGATCTGTAAATGAATGATTAACTGTTATTCTTAAAAATTCATTCGAACATTGTTGAACGCTAGTTTTAAATAGACTTCCTGCGTTAAATATATATTTAATCAAACATCTTCGTTAAATGTACATTTAACACGTTATTCTTAAATATACATTTGACAAAATACGTTTTTCCTTAATTACAACTTTTTACGTAACTGCGTCATTTACAATCAAATGCTAAATTGTTAAAACAAATAAAGAGCAGCTAAGACAAATGAAGATTTGTTATTTAAAGAATCTTTGTGCAGATTATAATTTAAATTGAATTCGATTATGGTGGAAATAGGTAGTATGCGAATGTGGCGCGATATTATAGGGCAGGGAGTTAAATATACGCATAACGAAACACCTATGCGTAATGTATATTCCACACCCGTTTCGAATATACGTTATAATTATTATTCTGAGATTATAACGGTTGACGATCATTATATAAAGCGTTAAAACTTGGAAACTATAATGGTACCATAGTTATGCGCCGCAGTGTGTTCATTACTCTGATGAATACGTGGTCCTAAAGTTCGGCGCAGCTTTTTTTAAACATCCTGTATACGCGAGAGCATATATGAATAAAAGATGAGACGCGAACGAAGGAAACCTAATGAATAGTGTCAATGAGATGGAAAGACGGACGATGAGAGACAGAGAACAAAACAACCGACTCCGGAAGAAATTAAAGCGACTGGATTATGGACCTGCCGTGAGATCGCGATCGAGCGAATTGCCGGAACAGGGAAAAAGGTTCACAGGTTCATCAAAATATTCGAACGGTATTACACTTCGTGTTCAATTGTATACAAATCACACGATATTACTATTGCACGGTGGTGCTGGGTCAATAATAACCCAAGCCTGCAGAACAGTTACAATACTGATATAGCGACAATACTAATGACACATTGATATAGTGACAATTTTCTGGACATTGACAGGTTGATATAGTGATGTGCTTTGGACACTGATGACACGTTGACACAGTGATATCTTCTGAATATTGAGGACACGTTGGCACATTGATATTTTCTAGATATTGATGATAGGTTGATACAGTGACACTTTTTGGACGTTGATGAGACGATGATACAGTGGCAATTTTCTGGACATTGACAGGTTGATATAGTGATGTGCTTTGGACACTGATGACACGTTGACACAGTGATATTTTCTGAATATTGAGGACACGTTGGCACATTGATATTTTCTAGATATTGATGATAGGTTGATACAGTGACATTTTTTGGACGTTGATGAGACGATGATACAGTGGCAATTTTCTGGACATTGACAGGTTGATATAGTGATGTGCTTCGGACACTGATGACACGTTGACACAGTGATATTTTCTGAATATTGATGACAAGTTTGCACAATGATATTTTTTAGATATTGATGATAGGTTGATACAGTGACAATTTTCTGGACATTGATATAGTGATATTTTGTAGACACTGATGACACAAAAGAACCAACAGGAAAGAATACGTGCTAGATTGAAGGTTCTAGCTTGACCCTTCGGCAAAACTTCTTCTTATTTACAGTGGGTGGCCGAATTATTAGACTCGAGAGATTTCTTTTCAGAAATACGCGACTGACGCGACTTTAATTAGTTTAACGATGTTATCGATACTTGATGTACTATAGGAAAAACGGTTATGGGTATGAATGTATGTTAAGTGTTCTTTAGGGTCTCTGTTAGTGGAAAACCTTGACTTCGATTTAAGCACATTATACTGTAGGTGGTGGATTCTTACGTATTTAGGATTGTAAAAGGGCAGAGTGACGAAATATTAAATAATTATATTTTCTTGTATAATATAGTGTTCGACTTAGAGTGTTCAATTTTTACTTTTAACTACGTGTATTATTGCTGAAAAATAATACGTTGTAACAAAATATTATATTGTGAAAATAATATATTGTAACATTGCAATAAAAATATCTGTTCTATTGCAAAAAAGTAATATTATTCCCTAATGCAACAAAATTTCGTTTTATATTTTCGACTTACTATTTCACGTGGAACCACCTGCTATCTAAATGTGCAGTAACTGCAGAAATATAGCGGGGTCGTAAATTTCGGCGATCTGTAAACTGATACGTGTTTTCGATTGATGATGCGCACAGGATTGTACGTAGATTGTGACTACACCGTTACAAACTATAAAACGAAATAGACCATCGACTAATCATGGTTTAATTAGTATTGGTAGTATTTATATTTAATTAGTATTAGTATACATAACCTGTCAATCCTGTTTAACCCATTGCCAAATTTTTATTTTAATTTTACCGCATGAGTTGTAAATTTATATCAAATACTTTTATAAGTTAGTCAACACCGAGACAAAAAATAATTTTGAAAAATATATGTAAATGTTTACGATGTATCACGATAGCAAATGGATTAATATTTGTAACATTTGGGATACCTTAAATTTTTTACAAGATGTCACATAATTAGAGCTTAATGTAAACTTTTTATTTAGAACTAGTTAATATTTAACGTCTTAAAAAATGCCAATATTTTCAATTTCGTAGGTTCAAATTGCGTAGCCATTGATTATGAAAGTAAGTCTAGTTTTTACAAGTAGAAGAAAGAAAAATAAAATAGAATTTCTTGTATATACTGCAAGATTATAATGTTAGAAAGCAACGTAGACAAAATAATGATAATCTCTTCGCAAAACTCGCAAGAGTTACTGATTCTATCGAGCGTTCAAACATCAAAGTGACAATTTTCGGTAAGATCCGAAGTTTCTTCGGCATCCCAATCAAATTACGATCGCGCAGCGCCATCTGGAATAATGGTGCGTCTCTTCGGTGCCACCTGTTCTTTCCTGAAGAGCAAGAGAATCGTCGAGGAAGAAGAGAAGCAGGACTTTGCTGCGATCGATTTTGTTGCAGCCGCGTGACTCATCATCCTAGCGAATCACCAGTCAAGGTTCTTCCTCGTAAGGAACTTCTTCTGGCCAAGGTCTCTTCTAACCGCAACAATGAAAGAGGAGAAAGAAAGAAATCCTTGAACGTTTTTACGCCGACTCTCCAAGAAATATTCGTACATTTCGTACATCGATGGATATTCAATCTGACTTTGAATGTTACGTTCAAATTAAATCTTTAGGGGCATATAGCACTGTGGGCATATATGCATTTTATCTATAATGCAGAGAAACGCATTGTTTCAAGTAATAATAACATTAATTTTTTCAAGTTATATTGGTATTAATATTGACATAGAGATATATTAATATTGATATAGATATAAGTATTAGTATTAGTTACAATTTAAAAATGTGAAATGTACATTATAATAGCTTGATGTTTCTGCAAAGTGTGCTAAAGCTTCAAAACAAACGATTCTTTACCTCATATTTTGTTCAGAAAAGATTTGTTCACAATTCTATAAAATAGCAGCTGATTCTACGTGAAAAAATAAGTCGAAAATATAAAATAAAATTATTTCACATAAGATTCGGTTTTCGAGAAAAATCGAAAGTTCGAAACATTTGTTCGCAGCACGAAAGATGACAATTTCAACTCTTCGACAAATTCGGTTAATAAATAACAAAATTATATTCCATTTTTTAACTGTATTTGTTTAAAAGTATTAAACGAAGTAATAATATTCTCGAATGTTTTAAAATGCTTGAGAAAAATTCTTGGTCGTTGAGCTATTCATGAAAGTATTTCATACACATGGCATGGACGAGTTCATTGCATTCTTTTACATGTACAGGGTGACTCGAGATGTTTGGATTAAACTGTAAAAATAAATAGAAAATAAATGCATATGGGAAATATAAACGTAAGTCATTTAAAGCTTCATTAAATATGTACTGAGAGTGGTAAGTTTCTCTAATAAAGAAGAATCTGTTAACACATTGACTGCCACACTGAAGCAATTGAAAATTGCATCCAGTAGTGTTTTCATTTTTAATAAATCTTACCAAATATTTTCACAATACCTTCTTAGAATTATTTTCGATTAGGAAAGTGAAATTCGTAATAATACACATGTTAGATCAGTATAGAAACTTAAGTGTCACCTACACAGCATGTCGGAAAAGTAACGGAACTTTTTAAATTTAAGGAATACTACTAGCCACATCTATAAAAACAATATGCTATTTGAAAACAGTATTCCTCCCCTACAAAACAAACCAATCGTTATTGGAATCGAGCAACGAATTGTGAACTTATAGTGTTTAAAGCGACAGAACCTTTCGTCACCGTGTCACAAAATCACGATGGAGCAAAGAGCGAATGTTAAATTCTGCTCGGTAAAGCTCAGTAAAACTTTTACAGAAACATTTGAATTAATGAAAAATGTTTATGGCGACGATTGTTTATCCCGTACACGTGTGTTCGAGTGGTATAAGCGATTCCAGGACGGCCGTGATACTTTGGAAGACGACCCAAAGCCAGGTTTTGGGTTTTTCTAAATTCTAAACGATTCTAAAGGTATTATACTTCGGGAATTCGTTCCACAGGGACAAAATGTTAATGGCGAATATTATCTGGGTGTTATGGAACGTTTGTGGAAAAGAATTGTTCGTGTGAGGCCTGAATATCGAGCGCCGGGAAGTTGGTTTCTGTTGCATGATAATGCACCAAGTCACAGAACTGTCGCTGTTCGTGAATTTTTGGCGAAAAAACAAGTCTGTGTGCTCCAACATCCTCCATATTCGTCCGACTTATCTCCATGTGATTACTTCCTTTTTCCAAAACTGAAATTAACTATGAAAGTAACGTTTTATGACACTGTTACACAAGTCCAAGCAGCTGTGACAAGGGTGATTGAAACGATTCCGCAAAACGACATATAAAAATCTATGTTAACATTACTTGAGCCTGTCCAACGGTGTATTGATGTGGAAGGGATGTAACTTGAATAAAAAAAATTAATTTTGACAAAATAACTAATACTTTTCTTTTTGTTTAAAAAGTTCCGTTATTTTTCCGACATACTGTGTATGTATGGCTGACGTGGATGTCAACGTGTTAATGGTCAGCTCTGGTGATCGAATACCCTGAGTATGATTTTTACCGACTTTGGCAGAAAATTAATAAGCTTTATTCATCTTTATTTATCTTTATTTTTCTTCATTTATCTTTGTTATTTATTTATCTCCGCGGACTTAGTTTCTCTTATGTTGTTTATTCAGGAGAGACAAGGATAGTAAATATTTGGTTTTCAAAAATGTAAAAAATGTGACCCCGTTTTGCCAGAATTTTGAAGCCAAGAAGCACTATTTTGCCATGATCTCTTTTGCAAAATACTCTTCATACAATATTCTAGGTCAGTAAAGAACCCGATTTTGCAATTTTACCCTTAAAATTTCATGAGAAGGAAACAGGCAAGTTTTTATGGAAAAAATTTGTTCACGTTCCATTTTTCCAAAAAAGCGTTCTTTACTAACCTAGATATTTGTACAAAGAATATTTTGCGAAAAAAATCATGATAAAATATTGCTCCTTTACTTCAAAATTCTGCAAAAACGAAGTCACTGTACATTTTTGGAAACTAAATATCTCAGTAGAATCAAACTTGTGGCTCTTGCGTAGTTTAATAGTACATATTGAAAAATTAACTTTAAAAAATATTAATCTCTACATTGATATTTTAAAAATTCTAAGTTTGAATTTTGAAAATATACAAAATAAAAATTTTGAAAATATCAGTAGGTTGATTAACATTTTCAAATATCATGTAGGTTAATATTCAAAAATTACAAAAACAGTAATAGTATATAAAAAATTAGAATTTTCAAAATAATCTCCACATTCCTCGTTCAGAATTGCAATTGTGAAAATTTCCATACACAGTTTTATATCTTCGACAGATTTATAATTAAGTGAATGATGAGATTTTCTTTCATTGTGTCGCCATTTTCCCTAGAGAAACTTACCCGTGTTCAGCATTACACAATAGAAAAAGATTAATAATATTTACATCCAGGTACTATATTTATATTGTATAAGCTGTGTTTATAATCTGTGCTCGGATAATTATTGTTAAGTTTTTGTTTGCGAACATCGACCGAGACGGTATTCCTTTGTTAGGGAATTTACCATATAGCAAGTCGGCCATTCCCATCACAGGAGACGCCAATGAAATGGATAACTGTATGTAAACAAGACTATGCATACATTGTATACATATGATCTTTATTCAAAACTAATCGCTCTAGTTAGAAATGAATCAATAATTTATTAATGATAGAATTTATGTAACAATCTTAAATAGTCTATGGAACTTGTATTAATTAAGGTATGTAAAATATCACGTATTTGTTTAGAGTTTTAAAAAATGAGTAATATAGTTTCAATATGTGGATGATTTTTGATTGGTCAATTTTCACGTTTGGAAATTTAGAAATTTAGGAATTTTGGAAAAATTGGGAAATGTAGGAATAAAAAATTAGGAAACGGGGAAATTTAGAAATTTAAGAATCAGGAAATTAGGGAACTTAGAAAAGTACGAAATCAGTAAGTAAGATAGTTCAAAAATTAGGGAATTAGGAAAGTAGGAAATTATAATGTAAGAAAGTGAAGAAATGAGAAAATTAGGAAATTTGGTAAAATTGGACATTTTAAAATTACGATATTGGTAAATATGGAAATTGAAAATTAAAAAATAAGGAAGTAAAGAAGCTAAGAAAGTAGAAAATCGCGGAGTCAGGAAAGTAGGAAATTTAGAAACTTAGAAACTGTATAATTAGAAAATTAGGAAGTTAGGAAATCTGGAAGATAAAGGCATTAGGAAATTAGGAAATTTAGAAATTAGGAAATTGGGAATTGAGAAAATTGGAAATTTAGGAATTAGAAAATGAGGAAATTGGGAAATGAGAAAATTGGAAAGTGAAGAAATTGGGAAATAAGAAAATTGGAAATTAGGAAATTAGAAAATTTGTAAATTGGGAAATTTGGAATTTAGGAAATTAGTAAACTAAGAAATTTGGAAATTTAGAAATTAGAAAATGAGAAAATTGGGTGATGAGAAAATTAGAAAATGAGGAAATTGGGAAATGAGAAAATTGGAAATTTAGAAATTAGAAAATGATAAAATTGGAAAGTGAAGAAATTGGGAAATAAGAAAATTGGAAATTAGAAAATTAGAAAATTAGGAAATTTGTAAATTGGGAAATTGGAAATTTGGAATTTAGTAAACTAAGAAATTTGGAAATTTAGAAATTTAGAAATTTAGAAATTTAGAAATTAAGAACTTGGGAAATGAGAAAATTGGAAATTTAGAAATTAGAAAATGAAAAAATTGAAAGGTGAGGAATTAGAAAATGAGGAAACTATGAAATTGGAAAAGAGATTTTAAGAATTCAAAACTTTAATAATTTGGGGAATTTGAGAAATTTCGAAATTTGAGTAGCTAGATATGAGATATTTAGAGATTTGAGAATTTTTAGAAGTTTAAGAATTTTGAGAAATTGAGAAATACGAATTTAAAAACTTGAAAACAACAATTTAAGAATTATATATTTAGAATTTTAGAAAAATTGAACATTCGAAGATTTCAAACAAAAACATCTGAGTTCTCCAAGGATGAAGTCACAGGAAGAACAAATCGTGTTTTACAGTCCCAATTTATTTTATATAACATTTATGTGTAGACACGAGTAATATAGCTAGAGTCGATTAAATAATGAGGCTAATTTGTGTAAATTTCGAGCGTTTGTCGTTGTTTGGACAGTCGTACTTTGCATAAATTTCTCGATTGTTTCTCGTTTCTCGATAATTTATTGAGGCAGGCAGGGGATTCAACCAACGCAACGTCCTGGATTTATCGTTTAACCGATACGGGAATCGATGGTCGAATTTGCTGTTCCACAAGGAAAAATCGCGCTTTAATTTCCCTCTTTACGAATTCATATTTTAAGCAACGTATGTCTTCAATTACTACAAATCAAATAGTACATTGGAAAACATGGAAAGTAACTACATTAGGAATATTAATTTCATGACATTCAAACATTACAAAATAATACATATGACAAATCAATTTAAAACTTAAAATTGAAATAGATGTAACTTCATAATTGTTTCATTGATGTTCTTAATATAAAATTGTTAATTATCGATCGTGATAAAGAATAAAATTCTACTGGGTTATTATAGTATACATACCACGATAATTCTATTAAATTATTATATACCAGTCTAATTCTTAATATAATCTTAAATAATTTATTATATATTACTTTCCAAACGTAGAAAGTTTGATGCAATTTCATTCAAAACAAATGTATAAACGGTTCATTAATATTCTTGGCTGAGTTGTATCAAAATGGCTGATGAGTTGCATCAAAATGGCAGACCAGTTGTATCAAAATGGCGTACAACTGGCATAACTTCGCATTGCAACGTTTAAGAATATAGTGACAGTTCCAAATGTATAGTTTGTACTTTCATGTAACAAGTTGTATAAAAATAGCAAAAGCGAAATCACAAACACGTAATACTGTCACGATGTAACAAAATTACATACGACATCCATTGCAACGTGTAACCAAGTTATATTCTACAAAAAAGTTGTGTATAATAAAATCTGAATTTTGGAGAACAAGGTTTCTAGAAGTAAAGTAACAAAACACGGTAACTTCTAATTAACATTTAACTGATAAAATCGAGACAGTAATTGGAATAGTATGCAATTAGTCATAAACTAGGTGTACATAACTTCGCCATGCTAACGTTTAGAGCGTTGTATATCTTCGTTAAACAGTTATTTAGTGACAGTTTCAAATATATAGTATAGTATGTACTTTTATCTGACACCTGAAATAAATTAGCGGTTAAAAATTCATTATTTATTATTCTAGAATAAATATTGCAAAAAGTGACTTTTAGCGAAATCGCAAACATCGTGTACGTAATACTGTCACGATGTAAGAAAATTACATACAACATCCACTGTAACGTGTAACCAAGTTAAAATCTACAAAAAAGTTGTCTATAATAAAATCTGAACGATTTAATATTCAAACTTATACTGTATCACAGAAAATACTGGACCTGCTTAATTACGTAGTTAACCAGTAATTGTTTAACAGGTATAAATAAAACAAAAATTAGGGAATTAGTTACCGAAGAAACTAATACATGAAAAAGTTTCGATATTTATTACACACTGCATTCAGGGTAAAAGAAAATCTTTTTGAAAGCCAGTGGAGAAATTGCAAGTATGGCAGCACTCGTTTAAGGCAACTAATTATGCAGACAAGAAAATGAAAAATAAACCATGGTTTCGTATAAAAGAACACGAAGTTTATTAACATATTAACATTTATATTAAAGTAACTGGTTCACAAATTACTGCGCGTATTCACCGAGTGAAAAATAAGAATAACCACACACGACGACATTGTCTTTCACAAAAATATTTATTACTCGCTAACACGTTGCAATTTTTGGACGAAACGCTGTAAATTGAAGTTTCTTCTCTTTACAGAATTCACACTAATTCTAGCGACGCGGTTAGGTTATGAATTCTTCGCGGATAATTTGAACAAAATGGCGTCGTGTACACTTACCTTATACAACAGGGGTTCGAATAAAAAGACTAGTTTATGAAATAACGCGACAAAGTTACGTTTACGTGTGGAATTAGACCCATGGTCGTTTGAAAAGCGAAATGACGCTGCAACATTTTTGTTCTTAACGAAATCGTCAGAAAACACAGGATTAAAAATTGACCAATGCCTCTTTCGAGCCATTTTATGAACCACGAGAAGTATACAAAGATACAAGAAACGTGTAGATCTTTCCAGTGTGTTTGCCTTAACAATCAGTCGTCTGTTGACTCAAGTGAACTGTTAGCGAGACATCGCTAACGTAGCAACGTGCTAGTCAACCATTTTCCCTTTCTTGATCATACAACGATCCCTGTGGCCGTTGGAATGTAATAAGGTAAATGTCCTAGTGCTCGAACGAGTCCCGGTAATTAACGATTCAGTGGGAATTTTGTTAACAATGACATTTCTGCTTATTTTGAACGCTCAAACTAATCAGAATGTAATGACAAAATGTATTAATTTTACATAGACATAATTCAATACTTATAGTTTCGATAATTCAATACATTACTTAAAATATTACTCTAGGTTACTCGAAGATTTAACGTTTTTATACTAGTTTCATAATCACTCAAGCAAGTTCTCATTATTTGTTAAAGTTCAAAATTACAGATTAACATTAAAGATTGTTAAAGTTATTAAAGTTGTCTAATTTAATGTTATGTAGTTTCTTTAATAGTAAATTTAAATGTATTAAATAATAGAGGTTTCCATGTAACCTTATTTCTTGTTAATTCTGATTAAATACTGAAGTATTGAGTTCTACCACTAGTATGTAATAATGTAGCACTAATTATTCAACACCATTGATATAGACGCGATTTTACTATATTACCAAATTATTAAACGAATCAGCCTTATTTTAATAATAACTACACAAAAATATAATTCTTCTTGTTCCAAAGCGCGTCGTAATGCAAACACAACCTAAAATCTTATAATGTTTAACTAATTTTTAACGTTTTGCTTAATGTTTAATATTTTTTTAATGTTTAAAGTTAATGTTTAACTGTTTTAATTTTATGCTTCATAATGTTTAATCACTTTTCTGACATGATAAAGTCACGTAATTTCATCAGAATGCCAAAGGAAACGAAAAAGAAAAAAAATTACACAGAAAGATGTTTGATTTATTATAAATAAAATATTTTTATCCCACAAAATATTACCACCTTCGTTATGTTTATTAAATTATACAAATAATTAAATTAATACATATTTCAACAGCAATACATATTTAATATTTAAGTAATAATTAATCCAATAGTATTAATTAATAGTAATAATTAATAACTACAACATGTCATGAGTAATGTTGAATTATTGGATCATAATGAACATTCTCAGATTTTAATTAATTTAAAATCTTTTCTTTCGTAAATGTACATTGTAACTAGTTTACCTGAAAGCCGGAATTTTCTTTTTCGGATATGCGTATTTAATTATAATTTTACAGCGCTCAAATATAAAAGAAATTGTAATTATCTTAACTACTCCCTTAATCGTTTGACGACTGGGACATTTACTTTAATTAGACTGTTTTATACAGGGTGTACCATAAAACGTGACCACGATTTCAATATAATACCGAGTTAACCAAAAATACTGATATTCGTATTTTTTCGATTAATTTTAACACAAACATTAAGGGGGGCAATACCTTTAGAATCTTAAAAAATTGCAAAATTTTTTTTTCTATAAAATGTTAGTGCAACATCTCAAAAATATAGTCTCAAAATTTTAAAGCGTAATACGGAGCCCTTTTGATGTTATGGCCGATTATCGTGACTCATGTCTGGTATCGCGCCGCAGATATTCACGCGCTCGGTGCGGAGGGCTATGTAGCAGATTTGTTATTATCATGCCATTGCTGTGTTTGAAATTTTGTATTTTTCCGGAGAATGAGCTTATGGAGAAAAATCAACTTTACGAGTAAGTCGAAGGATTACTATATGCCGCAGGAATCGCAGATTAGTTGGTAAATCATTGACATTATTCAGGTTTTACTTATCGAAACTTTAAACGCATTTTTCTCAAAACTACATTTTTAAAATTGGCGTGACTGATAACTCAAAAACGAGTTTATCAATCCCGCTCAAATTTTTTGCACATATCCATGACAATACCATCTAACATATGAACCTAAATGTACGAAATAAATTTACCATTAAAGTCCTGTTTTATTGCAAAATATTGCGAAAATTTTCAGTAAAATTAAAAGTTTCTCTTTAAAAGCGCGCCATCTCTTCAATTTTCCATATTTTTCACGTTTCTTAGGTTCATCTACTAACTGTGAATGTTAATAATCGAAACGTCGTTTGCAAACTTGTTTCAGACCAATGTAACTAAAGCTAGAAGTCACGCCGTTTCAGGAAAGACTTCCAGGAAAGACTATCATAATTCCGCCATTTTTAAATATTTTTAAAAAAGGAAAATATGTTGTAATAGGCAATAGTTACAATAAATTATACCTGAAATTTCGAAAATACAAGACAAAGATATCCTATACAAAAAAATTCACAAATATCAGCTTATTTTCATCTATCTAAAGGTATTGCCCCCCTTAACGAAGATGTTCATGAATCATATTAGAATTAATTTTCATCTGGAAAAACCTTGCTTGAATAATTAAAATAACGTACAATTCAGAATTTCAGTAACTGCTCGAAATTAACGTATGAAGGTAAATTTTAATTAAAATAGAATTTCATTTTGAACAGAAATATCTTTGAATGGAGAATTGTTCATTACTGTTTAAAGAGAGGTTTCATTTAAAATTTTTATTACAAAATTTATGAATACATTTTCATTCAAACACAAAACTATTCTTAGTGATCAAGCTTCTTTGTTAGCTTTTAAAATAATCTTAACTGAACATTAAGGTTATATCACATAAATATTGAGTTTTTTATTTTAAATGAATTTTTAGTTTCTTATTTTAAATGAAATTTTGGTTTCTTATTTTAAATAAATTTTTAGTTTCTTACTTTAAATGAAATTTTAGTTTTTTTATTTTTAATAAATTTTTAGTTTCTTAATTTAAATAAATTTTGGTTGTTAACAATATTTTAAATAATGCCTAACAGTGACACGAAACACCCGATTTTAAAAGTCTGCTAAAAATACAGATTTTTACAGAATTTTGTTTATAACAAATACTAATTTTCAAAGGCTTACATATAAGTTTCATTACAAAAATTAATTACTCTACCCCCATATTTTTTAACCAGAATATCTCTCGAAGCCCCATATTCTCAAAAATGTTACTCCTGCGTTAACTTCATACAAATCAGCTTGAAATCAGTATTTTAAATGACCCAAAATTTATCATTCAAGGGTCAAAGGACAATACTTAACCCCTTGTACGATTTATTTGTCAAGTGCGTCAGTCAGAGTTGTTCAGCTACAATATTAAAATGAGTAAAGAAAATGAAAATGTATCTATTTTATACTCGGCAATCCTTGACAAATTACAGTTGTCCGTAAACCACAAATTGAATCGTATTTAACCCATTGACAGTTTTTTCCGTGAGCAGAGTAAGGCGTTCAAACTGTTTAATATACCAAAGATATCTAAATCTATGGCTAGATTCTTTGCTTCCTCTATTTATCACGATTGTAAATACGTCACGAATTAAACTCGTGAAAATACGCTAAGAGATTAACACAATTTCTACCACGTTTTTGTGTATTTCGACCAAAAGGTGTCTTTTGATAGCTTTTCGTTTGAATGCAAATAATTGCCAAAACTTGGGATTTCAAATTATCAAATGTAGATAATTTGAGGAATATTATCGATACATTGATGTGTTTTTATTAGAGACTATCAGGTTGTAAATTCTAGCTTAATTCATCAATCTACAAAATATAAATATAGCGGTGTAAAATGCAACATGGCGGGAAATAAGCGAATATCAAAGTTCTGCCGCAACTCCTGTATTTTTCGTCACAACTAAAATCGGGATTCTCTAATCCGATTATAATTGATATGATGCTGAAAAATGGTGTTGACATTTATATATAAAATGGTTTAAAATTGGGCACTGTCACGAAATCCTTAAGGTGTCAAAAGATCTCATGGTAGAAATAAGCATATGCACATTTTTAGATCTAGGATGAGCTGGAAGAAAATGATATCGCTGAATTAATTTAACTATTGTATGAAAAGTGAAAAATTAATTCTGGAGAAATGATTCAACTTGGAGAATAATTTTAAGTTAAAATTTGAAAGGTGTCTTTTGACACCTCTTGGTAGAAATAGTGTTAAAAAAGAGAGAAAGATAAAATAACTACATAGAACGGCGATCTAATACGATAGTGTGTAGTACATGAATTGTATCGAACTGTAGACACCATACTCGACAAAATAAAAGTAAATGATTACTTTAGTAAGGGTCGGGTGCAAGAAAATCTCATTAAAATTGCTTTAATGTTTACCTTCCCTTCGTTAACGGAAGAGAGAGTACCTTTTAACGTAATTAGGCCAGTGTAATCTAATAACAATATACAGTCGATGCAGGAAGCGGGTTCTCAATTTAACGATTCTTTGTGCTGGCACAAGTCGAAAATGTGGAATAAAATTTCAATACGAGATTTTCCTTTTGTGGCGATTCAGAAACGCAAAGAACACTTTTTATCTTAGGTCCATAAATATCAGGACAGTTATTTATTTTACGTAAAATAATTATGTTTTATGTAATTATTAAAATTAATCAATCTTTGTAAAGAATATATGGAAAAAATAACATTGCTGTCTTTTTCTATTTTAATTTTTTTAAATGTTTTCAGTATTTTTTAATTATTTGTTAATTTTTATTTTTAAGCATAATTTTTACATATAAACTTTTTTATAATATATTTTCTGCAGTTAACGTAACAATTTTGTTATACATTATAAAATCTAATTAACAAAGATAGAAACGAAAAATAAACTAGTAGTTAATTTACGCACAATTTATTCACAGACATGGGATAAACGAAGAGTAAATTACACGTACGTATTATAAACATGATAATTTAACTTAGATCGAATCTGTATATATAACATTCTAATCTATTAACATAAATTGAATCTGTAAATATATTACATGTGCATATGGCGTATATTATACATGTTAATATATGAAATCAAAGCATTATCTCTAAACAAATCTGAAATATTCGCATTCTCACGTTCAAAATCGAAAATTCATTAGTTAAATCGTTTTATGTGTACCACCATTAATCTGTGACTCACCAGGTGCGTCATAATAGTTTAAACAACAAAGTCATTATTTTTATCACATTTTATTTTGTTTATCACTTTAATACAACCACAAAAATGTTATTAGTCACTGAAATCTGTATTAACCCTTAATGGTGACACTTCATGAGAGTAACCTGACACACTGGGACGTTAAAGACTCCAACCACTAAAACTGTTTTTTACAAAAAAGCTACTCATTATTTTAACTCGAAAAAAATTATAAATAGTCTTTGAAAGTTGTTTTAATATATTTCACAGCTGATTTCAATAAATTTAAAAGTTGAATATGAATTTTATTCGATTTTATTGTAAGGAACTAAAATTTTAGCTGACCGCTCTTGAAATATAACAGTTTCAAGAAAAAATAGTAAAAATACCGGAGTTTCAAAGAAGGTATTTATTCAGATTTTCAGTATATAAAGTAACTACAGTCCTTGGCCATCGAATTAGGACCACTACAAATTTTCAGAATTTTTCATGTTTTCCGTAAAATTAAAAGGCCTGTTCAAATTGTAATGATAAAATTTATTAGCTACTAACATGATACACTACTACTGTACATTATTAACACATGTTAATATCTTGTATTTCCACCCTTTGCTTTGGTCACAGCTTCCGGCATGCTCTGTATACATCATATGCTTTATATCTTCGTTATTTTCCCAAATATCTGTAATTCTTTTCAAGTCGGATAATGTGGTTGGAGAATTGTAAACTAGTCTTTTGAGTAGGCAGCCATTTTCTATGGCATTCAAATTTCACCTCACGCGCTATCGATACTCGAGCCTAACGTAAACGCACGGCCCTTAATCACTCACCACACAATTTATTACCACGATAGTAACAAATTGCTATGTATATATCGTTATCAACGTATTTAGTAATAATTTGCATGTCCTAAGACTATTTTCCATATATGACAATGTTATAGCTATAAAAGTGAAATTTTCATACGTGGTCCTAATTCGATGGCCAGGGACTTGTTCCATATGTGCGATATACAATGCACTAAAACGATTCGTGCGTATCATGCGGTGGATTGTGATACTAATACGTAATAAGGACATGTAGAATTAAATTACGTTTTAAAAATATAATTTTCTAGTTGTTATATTAATATCAATTTTCCTATTATTATTATGCATTGTTTTTCCTATTAAAATTCTTGTTTGTTGGTATTATATTTGTAATGCGTGTAGAAGAGGATCGTTGACAGAGTCCAGTTGTTTAATGGCGATTTTATCATATTGCACGTTTTGACGAGTTATCGTGTTACGCAATTTGTATTATTACTAATTGTGCATTTCTTATATTCGTGTAGTTCTTTTTCTTTATTCACTGAACGCTATATATCGTTATCAACGAATTTAGTAATATTTTACATGATCTAAGACAATTTTTCATATATGACATAATGTTATGGCCATGAAAGTGAAATTTTCGTACGTGGTCCTACTTCGATGGCCAGGAACTGTATAATTGAAAATAAATTGAAAGGAATCGATTCATACTCCAGTGTGACCGTTCAGAATTAAAATAACTTATCAGTTGATTTTATTCAACTTTTTCAAAATTGAATGCTGAGTATCTCGAAAATCATTTCGATGAATTGCATTGAAAGTCATTTAATATTGAATATCTCGGAAATAATTCTACCTTCGGAGCAGGGCTTCAAATAATTAATTAAACGCTGCATTTAACTGACGATTAATTAACAAGGAATACTTCCTTTTTACGAAATATTCTTTAATTAAAAGTTAATTAAATCGTAACGGTTTATTGAAAGATAAACAAAGATTTTAATTAAACGTTATTAAGAGATGAACACTTTGTGAATAATATTTATCAACAATATGTCAATTATGTCATTATTAATAATAAACAAATTAATTATGAATTATATCGTAATTGTTTACAGAATGATCATGTTAAAGACTAAAAATTAATTTCAGTACAAAATTTTTTAATTAACAATTATATTAAATTTTTTATTGAACTTTCTTTCAATTAAGAATAGAAATTTAATTTTTGATGCAATCGCGTTTTATTAATGATCGAAATTTGTTTTTTAATTGACATTCGTACAAGTTAAAATTAATTTTAATTACAATCTCGAAATTGATCATAACTTTTAAATAAACATTATGTTGATAATAAGACATTTTAATGAATATTTGCAATTCGTAATTGCAATTTTACACACAACGTATTCATTTAATTGTGTGTAAATTTAATAATCATGCATGATGTAAATTTGGTATTATTATTTATGAAACATGGTAAAAAACATAGTAACATAAATAACACTTCAGAACATAAATTTAGAAATTTGGTAATCTACATATTTGAAAACCTACTTGAGCTTAAAAATTGCAGAATCCAAGAATCTGAGAATTCCAAAATTTACAATCGCGAATATTCACAAATCCGCAACTTCCAAGCCTCAGAAATTCAGAAATACAAAAATTTCTAAGTTCAACAAACTTTCTCGTGTTCAACACTGTCGAAATTTATGAATTTCTAAATGTATGTAATTGAAATAATAAAAATGTTTGTATTTAATGAATTACGGGGAGATAATAATATTTAAATAAAACTAAAACACAACTTTTAAAACAACTAAATGAATTTATTATTTAAGAAAAACGACTTGGAAGGACCTCTTTAAAATATGTTAATTAAATTAACTTTTAAACCTTGAAATAACGCAATGTATTTTTATACGTGTGAAAATTACATTGATCGGAAAAGAACGAACAAATATATAGATTTTATTTCTTTTTTATAACACACGAAAGTCTGATCAAAATCGATCGGTATCGCATAAGTAATTGATCGACGCACGAATTCGATTATCGACTTTTCGATACTTTATTTTTGCTCATTGAATTGAAATGAAAATTCAACAGTATTTAATAATTCGAAAATTAGAGAATATCGAGCATGTTATGAAGAACTACTGGTTCGAAGGAAATTATTGTTGAGCGAATGAACCGTGCGTTTTGACGCGGAATGGCTCGTTCGGGAATGCGTTAACAAACGCGAAAGGGAAGTATTCGAACAACCTTCCACGCCCCAAAGAAATCCGATTACGACTCAATAATGGAAAACCACTCGAGGAATTTTTCCTCCCTGGACAAAGAGACTGGTCAGAAAATACGTGATCTGCCAGTGACGGGGACGAAACACGTCGTTGGAATGGTGGGTCCTTAAGACCTAACCGGGGGCCTACAGGGACCCAGTCCAACTACCTATCCACCGAAACACCATCCTCGTTTCCCTCTAACTCAGTGCTGGATTAACACCTTTCGGACCCTGCGCGATTCCAATATTTTTAAGTTCCTTTGTCAACAGTTGGCAAATTTGAGGGTTAAGATTCGTGGCAATTTGGGAATTTTGGTGTTGGGGAATTTGGGGATTTGGGAATTTTGGTGTTGGGGCATTTGGGGATTTGGGTGTTGGACAATTTGTGGATTTGGGAATTTTGGTGTTGGGGCATTTGGGGATTCGGACGTTGAAAATTTGGGGATTTGGGTGTTGGACAATTTGTGGATTTGGGAATTTTGGTGTTGGGGCATTTGGGGATTCGGACGTTGAAAATTTGGGGATTTGGGTGTTGGACAATTTGTGGATTTGGGAATTTTGGTGTTGGGGCATTTGGGGATTTGGGTGTTGGACAATTTGTGGATTTGGGAATTTTGGTGTTGGGGAATTTGGGGATTTGGGAATTTTGGTGTTGGGGCATTTGGGGATTCGGACGTTGAAAATTTGGGGATTTGGGTGTTGGACAATTTGTGGATTTGGGAATTTTGGTGTTGGGGCATTTGGGGATTTGGGTGTTGGACAATTTGTGGATTTGTGAATTTTGGTGTTGGGGAATTTGGAGATTTGGGAATTTTGGTGTTGGGGCATTTGGGGATTCGGACGTTGAAAATTTGGGGATTTGGGTGTTGGACAATTTGTGGATTTGGGAATTTTGGTGTTGGGGAATTTGGAGATTTGGGAATTTTGGTGTTGGGGCATTTGGGGATTCGGACGTTGAAAATTTGGGGATTAGGGTGTTGGACAATTTGTGGATTTGGGAATTTTGGTGTTGGGGGATTTGGCAATTCGGATATTGGCAGTTTGGGAATTTGGGGATCTGGGTGTTGGAAAATTTGAGGATTTGGGAATTTTGGTGTTGGCGGATTTGGCGATTCGGATATTGGCAGTTTGGGAATTTGGGGATTTGGGTGTTGGAAAATTTGAGGATTTGGGAATTTGGGGATTTAGGTGTCAGGAAATTTGGAGATTTTGGGAATTTGGGTGTTGGGGAATTTGGGGATTTAGGTGTCAGGAAATTTGGAGATTTTGGGAATTTGGGTGTTGGGGAATTTGGGGATTTAGGTGTCAGGAAATTTGGGAATTTTGGTGTTGGGAAGTTTGGGGATTCGGATATTAACAGTTTGGGAATTTGGGGATTTGAGTGTTGGAAAATTTGAGGATTTGGGAATTTGGGGATTTAGGTGTCGGGAAATTTGGAGATTTTGGGAATTTTGCTGTTGGGGAATTTGGGGATTCGGATATTGGCAGTTTGGGAATTTGGGTGTTGGGAATTTGGGGATTTGGGTGTTGGAAAATTTGAGGATTTGGGAATTTGGGGATTTGGGTGTTGGAAAATTTGAGGATTTGGGAATTTTGGTGTTGGGGAATTTGGGGATTTGGGTGTTGGAAAATTTGAGGATTTGGGGATTCGAATGTTAGAAATTTGGGGATTTGGGTTTTGGGAATTTTGAGAATTTTGAATGTTGGGAATTTGAAGATTTGGGTGTTGGGGAATTTGGGGATTCGGATATTAACAGTTTGGAAATTTGGGGATTTGGGTGTTGGAAAATTTGAGGATTTGGGAATTTTGGTGTTGGGGAATTTGGGGATTTGGGTGTTGGAAAATTTGAGGATTTGGGGATTCGAATGTTAGAAATTTGGGGATTTGGGTATTGGGAATTTGGAGAATTTTGAATGTTTGGGAATTTGAAGATTTGGGTGTTGGTGAATTTGGGGATTTGAGGATTTGGATGTTGGGAATTCGACAATTTGGGGATTTGAGGGTTTGGATGTTGGGAATTTGGCAATTTAGAGATTTGAATGTGTGGAATTTGATAATTTAGGGATTCGGATGTTGGGAATTTGAGGATTTGGGTGTTGGGGAATTTGATAATGAAGGGATTAGGATGTTGGAAATTTGGGGATTTGAAGATTTAGATGTTGGAAATTTGGCAATTTGCGGATTTGGGTGTTGTGAAACTTGGTAATTTAAAGATTTGAATGTTGGAAATGTGGCAATTTGGAAATTTGAATGTTGTGGAATTTGATAATTTGGAAATTTAGATGTTGGGATATTTGGTAATTCGAGGATTGAAATGTTAGTGAATTTGAAAATTAGAAGATTTGGATAGTGGAGAATTTAACAATTTGAGGATTTGAATGTTGGTGACATTAACAATTTGCAAATTTGGATGTTGAGGAGTTTGATAATTTGCAAATTTGGAAGTTGGACAGTTTCACAATTTGCAGATTTGGACGTTGGAAAATTTGGCAATTAAAGATTCGGATGTTAGTGAATTTGAAAATTTGAAGATTTAGATAATGCAGAATTTTGCAATTTGGGAATTTTAATGTTGAGGATTTTAACAATTTAAAGAATTGGATGTCGGGCAATTTGCACATTTGAAAATTGAGATGTTTGCAAAACATGGAAATTTTATATGTGAGGACTTGGATAGTGAAGAATTCGAAAATTAGGGAATTCAGAAATTTCGAATTTTAAGAATTTGGAATCTTGAGAAATTGGAAATTGAAAAACTTACAGAATTTGAAACTTTTGGATTTAGTAATTTGGAAATTTAAGCATCTGTGATGTAGAAGTTTAAAAACTTAGGTTTCTAGAAATTTGACAATTTCGTGATTTGAATATCCAGGAATTTAATCATTCGAAAATTACGACATTTTGGACATTTGGAAATTTGGTAATTTCAAAACTGTGAAATTTGGAGGATTAAAAAATTTGACAAAATACAAATTTGAGAATTTGAAGATTTGAAGTTGGAAATTAAAAAATTTCAATCCTTAGAAATGTGATAACATGGAATTTGATCATTGAAAAGTACGAGTATTTGAATATTAAAAAGTTTGACATTTTAAAGTGCAAAAATTTGAAAATTTAGATTCCTGGAAATTTAGCAACATGGAGATTTGAATATTAGAAATTTCAAAGCCTAAAAATTTTTCAATTTAGAATTTAGGAATTCAGAAATTTAAGAGTTGAAGATTTAGAAATTTGAGAACTTCAAAACTTGAAAATTTAGAAATTTAGAATTTGAATATTTGGAAATTTTTGTACTTAAATATTTGGCAACTTAAAAATTTCGAAACTTGAAAATTTACGATTTTGGAATTTCTACATTAAAAAACTTAGAAATTTAAAAATTTGGAAGTATCTCGTCCCAAAGAATGATGACGCCTATTTTGCTTATTGGTTAGTCCAGCACTGCTCTAACTGCTTATTTCATCTCCCTTTGTCCAGTTTCTCGCTTTTGCCCTTGGTTACTCTCTCCGTCTTGTTTACTCGCCCCGTGGTCACGGTTCCTGTGTCCATCAGGGGTGCTCATTCTCTCTCTTTTCCCGAACAAACTATTCCAAGATAAAACAAACTCTTTACAAAATTATTAATACATCTGCAGCTTTGTAACATACGACTACGTCATTTCTGTTCAAATATACTTTGCATTTGCACCAATAATAAGATAAGTAAGTAACAAAATAAAGTGTATCATATGTTAAGCTGACAATTTCAATTCATTTTTACTTTCACAAATTAATTTGTAATACGTTAAATTGCGTTACGACATGCTAAGATAACAATTTTAATCATTTTTTATTTTCATTCAATTACAAGTTAAATTCTAGCTTTAATAATCATTTGAATATAAATAAAAGTTAAATTTCATTATTTACTATTTTATAATATTAAGGTAGAATGTGTCGCAATCTTCTAAGCTAACGATTTCAATTATTTTTTATTTTTATATAATTACCACTGAAATATTATACATATACGTTTAACTCTTTTATTTTCGAAATATTTAAAATTCTCAAGTTTATCGCAATCAACCCTGATACAAAAAGTACCAAATAATACTTTTGATAATTTCTAATACTCCATTCACATTGCTCCTTATATAAATACAGTAATTTCAAGATAATTATTAAAACAATAAAAATGATAACTTGTATAAAAATAAAATTTAAATCGTCAAATACTTATTTTTATTATCTTTGAACATACATCATCTTTTTGCTGGTTATTACGAACAATTTTTACTCGACACTGTTAACGGGTGTAATCGTTTCATGATTAATGATACATTGTGGGTCAATGTTAAACTAGGTTGCTGCATTTACAGTCCGCGACAAAAAGATAGCCTCGCTTCCTTTTCAGTTATCCCACACTTTTCAATCGTCGTAGTATTACTCCATTCCATTTCTATAATATTATTTATAACCATATTCATGATATTATTTAACAGAAATAATTTATTTATAGATTTCATGATCTAAAAATCGCATTATGTAAATATCAGTCCAGCAGAATGAGACAAGATATGTCCCTACGAAATAATTGAAAATACATTAATATTAATCTTCGATCTTTTTTATTTTAATATTTTGTACATTTACCACGTTGCCTAATTAATTCGAAAATTCGGTTTGAAGAGTGTCATACAATTTTTTAGTAACGTTTTGGTCCATGTTCCGCCAGCATTTTTAAATTGCGAGTTTTAGTTCATTCAACATTGAATATCGCGTATTATTTTTGTAAACACTGTTTGCAAGTAGTCCTCACACACTTTCTATTGTATTCATGGCAGGTGAACGAGTTGGCCAGTCCAATTTATTCATTTGACGTTCTTCGAACCTCTGTGCAATTATGCGAGCAATATAAATAAGTCCACTACCTTGTTCGAATATAAAATCTACAACTCCAGACATTTGAGGAAACTGTGATTCTACAGCATCAAGCACGTTTCTGTACGTTATAGCGTTCACTTTATTGTTTAAAAACACAATTTCACTTTTCTCTTCGCAGCCAATCGCCATAACTGATCCACCACCGCCTTACGTTTTCGATAAAATCACTTCGTCCTTTCGTAAATCGTGATAATAATAAGAAAAACCGACTGCATCCAAATTAAACTTCTTTTCGTCTGAAAATATTATTTTTTTCCAGTTAGTAGTCCATGACATTGTTATCCTATTGAACTTTGTACTATCGCAAACATTTTTAGCAGATAGTAAAGGTTTCTTTTTTATTTTTCTACATTTAATTGTTGGGGTAGTTAATCAGTGTTGAATATTAAGAACGTTAGTTATAATTCTAGTTCTCTATTGCACGAGCAGAGAGTCTAGAATTTGATGCGATCAAATAAAATAGTTCTTTTCTCCCGTTTTTTTAAGGTATGACCTACCTGGAGGCTCGAATGTAGAATGTTTTGCACTATTTTCGATAAAATTATCTACCACATTTAAACTTCTTTCAGTTCTTCTTGAAATTTCCCTGTGAGAAAGACCCATTTCTTTCTTCGCACGAATTCCTCGCTCTTTCAAAGTTGCGATTCTCCCATTCTACTTTAAATGAACATTTTTCTGTCATTTTTACCAAAAATTTTGTTACGTACAGACAAGTTTCATAAAACTGACGAGAACAATGAAACAGTAGGCAAATAAAACGAACCTATATTTCCTATATTTATCGTATATTTGTCGAATAATCATACCGATTGTTGTATAACTTTTATGCGGTACATTATGCAGTTTTCACTTAAAAAAATCCGCCACAAAGAATTAACATGCTGTTACCCATAAATCTGATGTATCGTAGATAAATATTTGTCATTATCGGAAAAAGATGCGTGCACTTATCATTTTGTCGCGGACTGTAGGCATAAAACTTGACGTGGCAATTAGTTGCTTCACGTTCGACTGCTGATGTGTCGGTGTTAAGACTCCCGGCGGCTTACCATTCACATTGTACCTGTTTTCTTGCTAGCTGAGACCTTTCAAGGATCAAGGATCAAGGATACAGCTGGCAAGTTTTCCTTAGGGAAACTTTCACTTGGCCAGGCGGAAAAAGGAACGGCCAGATAGCAAAGAGCTATCGCCCCTGATCGTTGTCCAATAATTATCTTTATCTTGCTCGATTCTTGTCATTATCGTTCCTACGTGCGATTGCTGAAGCAGCACACCTAGCCTCGAACACCGATAAGATCTTGTTTATCGCTCGTTGGAAAACAGCCGGCTGAAAATCCTCCGACAACGCCTCGAACGATGATGGAAGAGGAATTATAGCAAACACAAACGAGACTTCTTGCTGGTTATAAATATTAGGATAATTATAATAATTTATCTAGGCTACTGGATTTATATGTTTATATCATCAAATAGCTGGATAGCTATTTCTAACTTTCATGTGAAAATGTGTCAACTGCTGCAAGTTTCTGTTACTCGAATATTAGAACTTAGCGTTAAATGCTTAATTTTAAATTATACGGATAAATAAGATAGAAGAATAGTAAAGCATCGACTTATACAGCCGTATTTAAGGAAAATGTGACAATTTCGACAAAAATACAATATAATTTTGTAATATGAAATATGATAGTCACTTTGACAGTGTTAACATTTGGACTTGCAAAATAGCAATTCTAAAGATTGAAGAATTTTTCTTAACTCAAAATTATTCCTCCATATTACTAGTTTCATATTTTTAAATAAATAATGTTAAAAAGTAGAATATAATTTTATTTGATGTTAATAGGTTCGTTTCGATGATAAGGGATGAAAACGGAATATACAAGATGTCATCTGTGGAATAACGACATAAAGGTTGATTCTATATGAAAAAATAAATAAAAAATGTAGAATAAGATTTTTTTATAGAAGGCTTTCGAGAAAATTGAATTCGAGAATGCGTACAAACGTTGGTAAGAAAATTTGTATACGAGAAAAAAGACTAACTTTATTTTTGTATACTTTTTCATATTTCTGTAGTAATTTAAAAATCTTTTTTGCAAAATTAAAAAAACGACTGTACAAGAATAAAATAATTGAATTATTGAAAAATTAAACTGAAAAATACATTTGAATTCATTTTTAACCTAAATAGTACACGAATTTCTTAGTCTTTGACCCACAAATTTTTAATATTTCCATGTACAGTCGATGCCAACTGTGAACCGCTAAAATAATTCGAATACAATTTAAATTTCATATTATGTACATTTCTTCCAAAGAACTGTTTTCAGTATACGAAAGTGTCTAACTTTAGTCGAAGCATTCTCGGACACATTTTTGGGTCACGATTGACCCAGCATCTGTCGTTCTGTCATTAAATAACCATTTCTAATCTAATTTAAGACGTCTGGTCTCAGATAAAGATTTTTATAGCTCGACATGTTGCGAGCGATTTATCGTAGAAAAATTAGGTCAATTAAGCTGAATTTGGAGTAACGTTTTGTCGTACGAGTGGAAAAGATTCGACTCGAGGCGTTTTCGAGTAAATGCTTGATGGTTGTTGCACGGGGTACGCCCCGAGGGGATTAAGGGGGTTTCCAGAAGCGGTCGCTAGGCAACTGGCGCCCCAACCCTCTAAGGGCAACGTGTGTTTCCATGCTACCCTTGTCTACGGGGTGATTCGTCAAAATACTACTATTTTCCCTCGAATTTTTACGTGACAAACACTTTCAGCTTTATGTCGTCACATGTCAATAACATTCTAGTTAATTCGTACTCGACAAATTTTAAACAGAGCAATCTACAGTTCTTTTACATTTGCGTTTTTTCTTTTTTAAAGATAATTAAAAAATACTAAATAAATATTGTTACATTATTTCTATATCTATACTTGTATTTTCCATATGCTAAAGTCTAATATAAATTTTTATACTAGTTTCAAATGGTCAGTTTGTATTCGGCGCTTTGTAATTTGAATTTGGCGCCATGCGATCTTCTGAATCCATTTACGTACTTTCGAATTTAAACTACAAATTCAGTTACAGATGAAAGTCTATGATTACATACTGTCATCAGACATGAATAATATTCTAATTTCTTGCTAAGCTGACAACCGAGCGATTTGCAGTTTTTTGATTCTATTTTTCACGTCTGCTTAGCGCTTTCTTTCTTTTATATCGATAATAATTAAGAAATACTAAATAAATATTGTTACATTATTTCTACATCTACACTTGTATTTTCCATATGCTTGTCAACATCTAATATAAATTTTTTATACTAGTTTCAAATGTTCAGTTCGTATTCGGCGTTTCGTAATTTGAATTTGGCGCCATGCGATTTTCTGAATCCATTTACGTACTTTCGAATTTAAACTATAAATTCAGTTACAGATGAAAGTCTATGATTACATACTGTCATCAGACATGAATAATATTCTAATTTCTTACTAAGTTGACAACCAAGTGATTTGCAGTTTGACTTTTTTTTCACTGCTTTGTACCGTTCTTTTGTAACAAAGATAAAAATAAAAAAAATACTAGATACACATTATTAGATTATTTCTCTATCTATATTTGTATTTTTTATCTGTTTATTAACTTCTAATATAAATTTCTTATACTAGTTTTGAAATGTGTAATTTCTATTTGATGCTACATGATTTGAATTTGGCGCCATTATTCTCTTTGAACGCACTTACGTATTTTCAAACCTGCAGTATAAATTTCGAAAATCTGAATACATTATTGTTACTAAAGTTTACAAGGTTAGGTATACAAGACTGTATTATAATAATATTACTTGATATAAAGAATATTGTAACAAATTTATAGTAGGTTTATAGATTCGCAATTTTTAAATCTGCTTCTCCTTTATCTTCATTAATGACGATAATAACTAAGAAAATATTGTGCAATTTTTAATTTTAATTAACGTTATAATTCACGTTCAAATGTTGAATAATAAAAAACAAAGTTAAAAAAGAAAATATTAAATTTAATCGTAACTCTGACGTTATTTTTAAGTCTACTCTTCGCCAAACGGGAACGATTTTCAATTTACGATCAATTTTCTTCTCGCTGTAGGAAAAACTACATTTTTACGGTTCTTTACAATACAAAGAAGTAGGAAAAGCAAGTTTGATCATCGATGGATTGCCGCTTAAGGGTGTTTTCCAACGATGCGAAAGGAAATGTTGTTGGTGACTTTTAGATGCTTCGTTCTTTTTAAACAATAGGTATTTTTTGTAAAATGCGATAAAAATATATTCTCTCTTATTTTTCGATAAAGTCAAAATTTTATTCGAAAAAATTAAAACAGTTTGATGATCCAAATTTTCTCTGTTGTAATCACCATCCTTCCGCCATTTTGTTATTTATGAATACTTTTAGGTTAAAATAAGAAACTCTGCTAGTTTAAACCAACAAGATTGTTCAGAATTCCATATCATCAGTTTAAATTTTAAACTATATATCTGTTAAAGTATATGTATAATTGTCAAATAAGACTATATAACCCATATATTTGCAAAATTATATAAAACTTATTAACTATATATCTGTCAAATGATGTAAAACTCTGTAACCTATATATCTGTCAAATGATATAAATTTATATAAATTACATATTTGTCAAGTTATATAACCTACATATTTGTGAAATAATATAAAACTATATTAACTATATATTTGTCAAATGATATAAAACTATATAAACTATATATCTGTCAAGTGATGTAAAACTATATAAACTACATATCTATCAAATGATATAAAACTTTATAACCTATATATTTGTTAAAAGATATAAAGCTATATAAACTACATATCTGTCAAATAAATGATGATCCAAATAATCTGATAATCTAACAAATAATTTACATGAAATAGAATTTCTGACCCAAGAACAATATCTAGGAAAATATAATCCAAAAAGCAAATAGTATTGCAATCCTTTATTTCCAATATGTAAATTTCTATTATGTACAAACTGTCTTTTATTTACATGCATTAAAAAGTCTAAAATATTTAACATAAATGTGTTACAAAATGAGTTTACTAATAGTACAATATAATAAATGAGACCGACAGTAACACAAATAATATTAAGCAAATTAATATTAAATAAGTCACTGATAACTGATCAAAGACTAGAAGTATCATAAAATATGCCAATGATTATAAATGTGGTCTAAGTAAAAATTTTCATTAGTACACTATTATCAACATAAATGTGACCTAAATTTTGATCTCATAGGGAAGAACAGAGACAAAATGGCGTGATGAAAGTAACACGCCTTTTCCGCTTCCACAAACGTTTTTAGATAATTTGTTTTTCATAGTTGCATGTACATCTATTTTGTTCCGGTGAAACTGAACCATAAAACGAATCGCATGCGGTGGTTAAACTAAATTGGTAATTCAGATCACTTCTACCATTTTAACTTTCTTGTTAATATTCATAGAAACTATTCGTATTAAACCAATTGTTCGAGCGTTCTCAAATATCTTTACAAGTTCCTATAATTAATTTCAATAAATTTTTGTAGGTTATTTCTGTTTTGGAGAACGCGGTGGAGACGGAAGTATGTTACTATGGGGACGAAAAAAAACTGTAAAAACTATACCAAGAGTGATGAATTATAACTGTAATTAGGAATAAATAAATAAGCCACATACACAATTCTCAAAGCTAATGACGCATTCTATTTTTCATTATTTAATTGTACGAATACTGTTTTCGTCGTTATTTCAAATGTAATGTGTTTCTTTTTATTATTTCTTATATACGAAATCCTAGTGTACGTTAGGAAAAGTATTTTTATTTAATTCTCTACAGAATGATTAATATTACTTTCGTTCTAATAGATCGGATGAAAATAATGATAGTAACTGTGGAAAAATATTATAGCACTTTAACTACTTATCACAGAGAAGCTTTCACGTCAAATGATAAACCGATAAACATACTTTTTCATACAATTCTATTTTCTACATCTTTACAAAGTGATTGCCAAATGGACTAACTATAAGAAATGTTCCTTTTTACACTCTTCTCTAATAACTTCACTATGAATTAAGGTTAGGAATATTTCTGAAAGATTCTTTTATAGTATAACAAAATGAATTAATATAAGACAAACAAGTCAAAATTTTTATTATTTATCAATTTTAACTTGGACCACTTTCACAAGCACCGGTACATTTAACTGTCACAGGAAATACTATTCTTTGAAACGAAATATTTAACGAAATTAAGTGAATCAAGACCGATTCACATAAATATAATTTCAAGACCGATTCATTATATATCATTTCAAGACCGATTCACACAAATATGATTTAAAGACTGATTCACATGTATATAACTTCAAGACTGTTTCACATAAATATAATTTCAAGATTGATTTACATAAATATGATTTAAAGACTGATTCACACATATATATATTTTCAAGATTGATTCACATATATATAATTTCAAGACCGATTCACACAAATATGATTTAAAGACTGATTCACATGTATATAACTTCAAGACTGTTTCACATAAATATAATTTCAAGATTGATTTACATAAATATAATTTAAAGACTGATTCACATAAATGTAATTTAAAGACTGATTCACATATATATAATTTCAAGATTGATTCACATATATGTATACAATTTCAAGACTGATTCACATAAATATAATTTAAAGACTGATTCACATAAATATAATTTCAAGATTGATTCACATAAATTTAATTTAAAGACTGATTCACATAAATATAATTTCAAGATTGATTCACATAAATATAATTTCAAGATTGATTCACATAAATGTACGTTCAAGACTACTTCATGTAAATATAATTTCAAGACTGATTTACATATATATATTTTAAAGACAGTTTCACATATATATAAGTTCAAGATTGATTCGCATAAATATAATTTCCAGACCGATTCACATAAATATAATTCAAAGACTGACACAAATATAATTTCAATTTCCCTCGTCAATTTTCGATTATTCAAACGAGTATATGGCTTAAAACGAATTGCTTTTAGATTCAGAGAAAGTCTGAGAACAACGAACTCTCGCTGTTTTCATTCATACAGCAAAATACCTTCCTTTTCACAGCGAAGTGCCAATTAACTAGTTGTAACACCACCTCCTTCACGTTGCAATTAAATGCAACTAGAGTTTTTTGCAACCTTCGTGTGGATTTCCCTAGGTTTCACAGAGGAAACTATTAAATTGTTACATACCAAATGACAGGGGTGGCTTTCGAAACACTATTTATTGACATAAACGTGTCTACCGTAAGTTAAAGCTGTAATTAATGTTTTTAACACGTCGCTCATCACTCGCAAGTGAAATCGACACTGCTACTATATCTTTATGACTTAATAATACCTATAAAGGTAAAAAGACTAGTACCTAATTTCAATTTTCTCTTAATTACATATCAAATTAAAAATACTTCAATTTTAGAAAAAAAATTAATTTTTAAAGAAATTAATTTTAAAAGGAATTCTATTTAAAAAAAAATTAATTTTAAAAGGAATTCAATTTTAAGGAAAATTAAGTTTAAAAGGAATTAGAATTTAATTTTAAGAGACATTAAAATTTAAATTAAATGGAAATTAATTTTTAAGGAAAATTTATTTTTAAGAGAAATTAAAATTTAATTTGAAAAGAAATTGAAATACTAAAATAATGATGTTCCAATTTGTTAAGAAGTATGTACATATATTAACTTTGTTACTCTTATTTATTACTCTTATTATATTACTTCAATTATCTTGTATATTGCAAGTGTTTTTCTCTATATTTTTCTGGAAACTGTTTTTTTAACTGGTGCACACAAAATCTCCAGAAGTACCCATACAATTTTGTTCAAATTTTAAAAAAATATTCTGCATTTTGAAGAAAGTGAAATTGTTGAAAGATAAATACTACTGTTCAATTTTTCTCTGAACTATTTTGTACTATCTTCTGATACATACAAGGTGTAATTCGTTTTAATTGTATGACACAGCTTATAAGATTTAGAAACATAGGAATTTTGAAATGCAGAAATTTTAGAACTGAAGATTTGGAAATTTGGGAATTTGAAAATTTACAAATTTGAGAATTGAAGATCTGGAAATTTGGGAATTTGAAAATGCAAAAATTTGAAAATTGAAGTTCTGGAAATTTGGAAATTTGAAAATGCAAAAATTTGAGAATTGAAGATCTGAAAGTTTGGCAATTTGAAAATGCAAAAATTTGAAAATTGAAGATTAGAAAATATGGAAATTTGGAAATCCAGAAATTTTACAATTGAAAATTTAGAAATTTAAAAGTTTAAAAATCTGAAAATTGAGGAGTTAGAAATTTGGAAATTTGGAAGTTCAGGAATTTGAGAATTGTACATTTAGAAATTTGAAAATTGAAAAATGCAAAAATTGTAGACTTGAAAATTTGGAAATTTGGGAATTTGTAAACATAGAAATTTCAGGACTAAAAATTTGGAAATTTAGAAGTTTCGAAATTTGAAAATTGAGGAGTTAGAAATTTGGAAGTTCAGGAATTTCAGAATTGTACATTTAGAAATTTGGAAATTGAAAAATGAAAAAATTGTAGACTTGAAGATTTGGAAATTTGGGAATTTGTAAACATAGAAATTTCAGGACTAAAAATTTGGAAATTTAGAAGTTTCGAAATTTGAAAATTGAGGAGTTAGAAATTTGGAAGTTCAGGAATTTCAGAATTGTACATTTAGAAATTTGGAAATTGAAAAATGAAAAAATTGTAGACTTGAAGATTAGGAAATTTGGGAATTTGTAAATGTAGAAATTTTAGAATTGAAAATTAGGAGATTTAGAAGTTTAAAAATTTGAAAATTGAGGAGTTAGAAATTTGGAAGTTCAGGAATTTGAGAATTGTACATTAAGAAATTTGGGAATTTGAAAATTTTTCAATTTTAGAATTGAAGATTTAGAAATTTGGGAATTTGAGAATTTGAGAATTAGGGAATTTGTAAATTTTAGAATCGAAGATCTGGAAATTTGAAAATTAGGAAATGCAGAAATTTAAAAACTGAAGATTTGAAAATTTACAAATTTGGAAAAGCCGAAAATTGTACAATTGAAGATTCGAAAATTTGGAAGTTCAGAAATGAGAATTGTACATTTAGAAATTTGAGAACCTCAGAACTAAAAAATTTAGGAATTTAAAAGTTTGAGAATAGATTTAAAAACTTGTAAAACTCAAAATTACAAAATTTAAGAATTTAGAACATTACATACTCTTTTGGAAGTACTAGTCATAGCATTTGAATAATTCATACAGTATCCATACCATAAATTCAGTAAATTTCGCCAGTTTCAGAAAATGCTTACAGTTGGTTTGCAACTTTTCGAACCGGGGTTTAGACAGATTTTACTGTCGTTGTTATTCGAGACGGCGTGCGAATGGCCACGACTAAAAATGGCGAGAAACGCAAACGCGTCTGCGATACAAATGCTAAACGAACTCGATTTACATAATGAGCAATGTAATTAGCGCGTGTCGGTGAATACGCTAAGATGACCGGCGTAAAAGAGAAGATGTTCTACTGTTTTCCTCGCTAAAACTTTTGGCGCTTTTCATGAAACACTCGATTACACGGAGAACCTTATACGACCGAACCGAACAATAGCTTCGCATGAAGCAATGAAAGAAGAAAATTTCATTAGGGAAAATTAAATGGTCTCGAATGGAGCGTCACGTGATGCACACGCTACTTCCGGAAATGAAAACGTTTGTATAATTTTGAAGTTTCTCTCCACGATTTTTAATTGAATTACGTTGTTACGCGGATTAATTTTTCGCGAGGGTAATTACGGTATAATGAAGACATTGACAGCTTGTGAGATATTTTACACTTTTGTACGAGAAATTTTACCACCGTCGAAAACAAATTAGTGTATCATCCTTTAATTTAAAATTTATATTTTTAATCAAATATTTATGTATTGTACTTTTAATTATTTGAACACTAGTTTTAAGTATTTGAGGACTAGTTTTACATATTTGAGGACTAGTTTTAATTATTTGAATACTAGCTAAAATTCTCTAAGAACTAGTTTAAAATAACTAAGCAGTAATTTTATTATATGTGAGCACTAGTTTTAAATATTTGAATTCTAGTTTTAATTATTTGAGCACTAGTTTAAATTATTTAAGAACTAGTTTAAAATAGCTAAGCACTAATTTTATATATTTGAGTACTAGTTTTAAATATTTGAGTACTGGTATCAATTATTTGAGCACTAGTTTTAATTATTTAAGGACTAGTTTGCAATAACTAAGCACTAACTTTATTATATGTAAGCACTAGTTTTAAATATTTGAATACTAGTTTTAATTATTTGAGTACTAGTTTAAATTATTTAGGGACTAGTTTAAAATAACTAAGCAGTAATTTTATATATTTGAGTACTAGTTTTAAATATTTGAGTACTAGTATCAATTATTTGAGCACTAGTTTTAATTATTTAAGGACTAGTTTGAAATAACTAAGCACTAATTTTATTATCTGTGAGCACTAGTTTTAAATATTTGAATACTAGTTTTAATTATTTGGGTACTAGTTTAAATTATCTAAGAACTAGTTTAAAATAACTAAGCACTAATTTTATATATTTGAGTACTAGTTTTAAATATTTGAGTGCTTGTTTTAATTATTTGAACACTAGTTTTAATTATTTAAGGACTAGTTTGAAATAACTAAGCACTAATTTTATTATATGTGAGCACTAGTTTTAAATATTTGAATACTAGTTTTAATTATTTGAGTACTAGTTAAAATTATCTAAGAACTAGTTTAAAATAACTAAGCAGTAATTGTAAATATTTGAGTATTAATTTTGAATATTAGAATATTAATTTTAAATATCTGAAACTTAGATTTAAACATCTAAATATTTCTTAAAAGCAATACAACTATTTTTCAAGAAATTTAATTTCCTATACTCCTCAGTATGTTACACACACCCAATAACCATCGCAAATCGAATTTCCTTAAAAAAAAATTGCATTGAACTTTCATTACAAATGGCTCGTTTATTCAATAAATCTCGTAGGTACAATACCGAAACGAATGTTTACACGCAAAATTCTATTTATTCCATGAAATTTTTGTGTACCCATCTCGATCCCGTTAACAAGAAAATCAGTTTTGAATTCTGTTCGAATCGACCTCAAACAAATTGTATTTGTTTTCAATTTTATTTATACACAAAGGATCGGCCCATTTACGGATACGAACCGATCCCCATATATTTTTGCAAACCACTTTTCCTACCGTGTAACCTTTCAAAATGGCGCTGGTTCGCATTCATTCGCGTCACACCCTGTGCTGCCCATTCGCATTCACCTTCACCCATTCCCCCCACACCCTTTGCTCATTCTTTCTCTCTGTTCCCCACCCCTTTGCTCATTCTTTCTCTCTGTTCCCCACCCTGTCCATCGCTCACGATTCTTATAATCGCTGCAACACCCTCGTCGGTTCGCGTGCATCCGCACACTTGTCAAAATCACCCCCAAACTTTGACAGCGTCCACTCGTTTCATTGATCCTCCCTACGATTCATTAATCCGAAACCTGGAACATTTGAGAGATTGGAACTTTGCTCTAAAAACTTGCAATTTCTTTCACTGTAAAAACCAATCAATTCTTTTTCTAAAAACCAAAGGGTCGTAACACAATATATCTTGTTATTATTATTGTTATGTATATTGTATGAAGTCGTAAGATGTCGATATTCAAGTTTATTGTGATTTGATTTGTCAAAAAGATTTTAGTTTCATAGAATTTTTGGAAAAAATTAGATTAAGTAGATTTACAAATAGAAAAGATATTCGTAATTTCGTTTTGATTTCTAGAAAAGAGTTTTTAAGGAAATTAATATGAACATGCAGTAATGATGGCTTTGACCTTTAGAGTAATGTCAGTGTGTTCCAATTCTAAGAGTTCGGTATAAAAAATTATTTGAAAGAACTTGAAAATGTAGAGACATCACTCAAGTGTATAAAATACATATTACATCCTGTGATCGTCTAATGTAAAAAGAAATAAATTCGCCTACAAACATTTCTGCTTTCAATTTTGAATAAATTCTGTAATACCGCGAGATTTTCAAGCTTGCCCATAATATGAAGCCTCCAAGCATCGGTATCCGGCATAACCTCATGTTCCGAATTCTAAAACTGAAGTGTGTGTCGTATGTTATTACCCAAGTAATCATGTATTTTATTCTTATTAAATTACAAAAGCTTTAAACCTACATTACTCTCCCATTTCGGAGAGTTGCTTTGGTTTCGTAAAATTATTACTTTTGGTGTGCTTTGTAATTGTACGAAGTTTGAATGAATTCGGGATTTCGAAAGCCACGAGGTCTCCTTGGAATGTGGACCAGGTCCTCTAATTTCACTGGAACTGTCAAGTGTTCAGTGTTGCTTAATTCAAATATAATTTGAATATAGTCATTCTGCGCAAAGTGCTTAAAACCTTTAACTACGGAGGTGGATTTTTCGTACTGTAACATCCGACGTGGAGCTTTAGCGGCCGCCATGTTCAGGTGATCACCGTGAAAAATTAATTAGACATACTTTTATTCGCTATTTAAGCAGATTCTGATGAAATAAGGTTTATAAATGAGAATTAAATTAATGCAACAATTAACTTTTAAATTAAATGCGGGAGTTAAATTTCAAAATGGAGGACATGCAATGGAAAAACGAGAAAAATTAATAAATATCGCGAGTGGAAGATATCGTATTGCAAGCAAATAATTTTACGAAAAAACATTATATTTATGTTTATATATTGTTATGATAATTAACAGTTATTAATTTTATTTTTATTAAATTATTTACCACAAAATGACAGTATTTAGAAATCGTTACATTTATCAAATGTAGGTTAGAGCGACATTCAAAGGTACCGTAAGGGGGCACCGAAACGTAAACAGACTCCAAAATAGGGGCGCAGAAATACATCTGCAACAACTGAAGGGGCTCCAAAATGCGGGCAAAACATCTGTTTTTATTTCATTAAATATACTATGAAGATTTAATATCGTTTACTTGAAAAAGATCGTTACAAAAAGAAATTATTTTATAACATATATTTTATTTGAGAATGTGACATTTATGTAGAACTACTTCTCAATTAACGTATGCACAAACGCTTAAAGCCTTTATAACTAGATTTACCCTATAATATTGTTTTCTTTACGAAATTATGATGGTTCAAACATTTGATATTAAATAGAAGTTTATTCAATCAACATTTATATTGAACTTCAATGCCATGTTTTAGTACTCTTCAAGTTTTTCTTTTATTATACACAATTTTTATTATTTACAAACTTATAATAATTTTAACATAAAAAACTTCTGCTGAGACCTCTTAAAAATCAAACGAAAAAAGAAATTTGTAGAATAAATAAAACTTGATGAAAAAAAAGAAAGTTCTACTAAATTTGATAATGAAAATTGATAATTAACAAAAATAAGAAAAATGTAGTTTTTAATAGGTAAGAAATGATCGATCAGTATTGACCAGCTGCATAGATAATATTTTTCACTGTAAATGATTGATAATCTTATTGAAAACGCGTTCGAACTACTAAAATAGAAGACTTCACATTATTCATGCACCGAACTCTGTATAAAGTCATTCACAACAAATGTATTATAACGTGAAATGGCAAGTAAATAATCGTATAACATACATCTATACGAATGCTATAATATACTGCGGATGTTCGTTCATCTATGATATTCTGCAGCCAACAAAATAAACATAAATCATAAAATCTGCAGTCTATAAATCTCTTACAGAGTGCTTCATTTATTTGCACCTTGAAAATCTCGATATATCGTAAATACGTAAACATTCTCAATCTAATAATAATAGAATAATGTTTCCACTATTAATTAACCCTTAAATGTCCTTGTTGAGGATTCACTTTATCAAAAATAAATCTATACTTACATTAAAATATATGAAATAATAAATTAAATATCAATGTCAATATTAAAGAAATTGTAAAATTGAAAATCTGTTAAAAAAATGTACACACTTTAGCTAGATAATATACATATATGTAACTTCTCTGAAGGTTTATATTAACATATTTCCAAATTTAATATGTAAATTAACAATTTACAAATTTTTGATAAATTAAGAAAGAGTAATGAGTTACTGAGTAGATCAGACTTTTTCTCAAGTCTTTCAATTTGAGAAAAAACACATTTGTGTGCGCTCGAAAATATTCAAGTGACTACATTTTTTGGAACATCCTGTATTATCTCTTGATATTTTTTAATGTAGTGTACTTACATTAAACATTGATATAACATACGCCCCACATATTATACAAGAATAATATTGTTATTATTATTTAAAAATAATATTATTATTCTGTGTTATAGAATAATTTATCTTCATAAGGACGAATATAAGAAACAAATATATAAGACGAATAAGAAAGAATAAAGGTAACCCAGTATGAATATTTTACGAGTGTAATGATTTTGAAAATATGACAAGTAAAGATTTTGTATTGAAAAAGTTTATCTCCAAATATATTTATATCGTGTTGTTTTCTTTATCGTCACACTGCTACATTTTGACCAGTTCAGGGTGAAGTCTATTGACCGAATACTCCAAGTATGATTTTTGGCAGAAAATTGAGAAGCTTCGGTGATCAGTGTTTATCTTGCGTTATTTTGGTTAGGAGATACAAGAACAGTAGATACCTGATTTCCAAAATGTGCAAAAACGCGATTCAGTTATTTAACAATTTTTTAATTACCATCTCCAGTAGAGGACGCCCATAAATATATATTTAAACAAATGGAACCAGGAATGTACATTAGCTAACCAAACAAAACTACACGAAATAAGAGATGATATAAACTCAAATAACCCAGCTTTCCTATTAAGAAGAGAGCAAATTGTACTCAGAAGGCTAAGGATATAAAATTAACCCATCAGTACTATAATATTTAAATCTGACCCACAACATTTAAATCTGACAGACCGATCTGTAATAATTGTAATTCTGTACTATCTGTTAAATTTTACTGACATGACAACTGGTGCAAATAGAACCAGAGAAAAACTACCTGTTGATATTAAGAAACGTTTAAATGATAAAAAACATATAACGTATCTTAAGAAAATTAAAATAATTGAAGATGTCTAAGACGTAGTTAGTTATGCAGATGTAAATGATAAATGTAAAATACATTGTAGTTAAACACAAAAAGTAAGAATATAACAATGTACCGAAATGTGGTCGCTAATGGCTACAAAGCTGATGCGACATTAACACTAGGTTTACGGACGTTTGATGATCACTTATGTTTAAATTTGAACTAAAGTAGAAAAATAAATAAATGTGAACTGCCTATCTTTATATATTTTTCACCTACATTTTCGTTGTTTTTTATACAATTTCTCAACTACATTTTCATCGTCTTTTATATATTTTTCAACTTCTCAAGAATTAGATACCGATGTCAAATCACAAGTTGGCGCGCGAACAGGCTGACGTGGTTAGAAGAGCTACGGCACCAATTGGTCAGAATAGAAAAATGGACGCCACTCACGTATTTTAGGTGATATTGGCTCGAGCGATCGCACACCAATTAGGCCAAAAACAATGACAGTCGGCAAACGTCAGAGTGACATAGTGCGATTGCGTTCAACAGTTGTTATTGTCATTATTATTCTTATTTACCGAAATGTAACTGGAAGTGTTCACATTGGGGATAGAGCTTCTTTTACTTTGGGTTGATCACGCGCCAATTCGCGAGTTGACATCTCTATATGTACATTAATAGCTACAGCTAATAGTACAGGGTTCGGCAACCTTTCTGGAGTTAAGAGCCATTTTGTTCCCGATGTGATAAATTACTTTTTTAAAGAGTCAAGTATAAGTACATACATCGGTATGTATTAGAAAAGATAATATAATATCTGCTGTGGAACATGTATTGATTGTGAAATCAAAACATTCTATTTTGCGTAGTAACAGAACATATAAGTGAACGTATTAAAGAAAACGGAAACACTTTTTGGTTTTGAGTGTGGAGTGCAAGGTTAGCTAAAGCTAGGTTTACATGCATGCGATTTGCCGCGCATTTTGATGTGTGCGCAGGATTATTATATTTGTTTGGCAATTGCAATATTGCAGTTCATTTTTCAATATGTACTATTAAACTACTCAAGAGCCACAAGTATTCTACTGAGCCTCATGCGGCTCGCGAGTCGCAGGTTGCCGACCCCTGGCCTAAGATATTCTTTACTTTGACGAAAGTGGACATACGTTTTTACAAAAATTTCTTAATAAGTTTTGTCATTTAAAATAAGAGATCCGTCATTTTGGCTGGCTCCGTAAATCTGGTGTTAAATAAATAAATTAAAAAAAAATTCCAAGATTTTTACGCCAAGAAGCAATATTTTGTCATACGTTCTTTTTAGTGATATTCTTCATACTGTCCTTGTCTCTCCTGACCAAAATAACACAATATAAACAGGGATCACTAGATTTATCAATTTTTTACCAGCGACCCTAAAATAATACAGTATTCACTAGATTTAACCCTTAACAGGTCAACGACCTATGATGATTGTTTAAGAAAATATGCCACTGGTCCTGTTGAACGAAACTCCAGCAACAATTTCTAAAGCGTAATCATTTTGAAAAGGTATAGATAAGGGTATTTGTATCGGTAAATGTGTTTGTTAGAAGTTTTATAATGCAGCAGTGGGCAAACGACGCATATCCCCTTGGATTAGAGATACGCACGCATCTGAGAATTACATCATCGCTATTATATGATGAACTCAGCACAGAACGACGCTTCGTGCTATTCGAATCGTGTAACGAACCGACGTCCAATGTTTAGGTTCATTAATTTGCGAAAAAGCACGCTCATGCTTCCTTTACTACATATCAAAGCATCCGGTGCACTGTTTTTAATATAGGTTGTAGAACTTTGAGAGGAATTGGAAGACTGCAAGAGGCAGGATTCGGGATAATTTCTACATTTTTACGTTTTTACAATTTTTACATATTTACATTTTTACAAATTTTACAAATTTTACATATTTACATTTTTACATTTTTACATTTTTACAATTTTTAAACTTTTACAATGTTTACAATTTTCACAATTTTTATGATTTTTATTATTTTTACAATTTTTATAATTTTTATCATTATTACAGTTTTACAATTTGTATAAATATATAAAAGGTAGCCAAGAAGATTACTAAACTTTCAAATTCGGAAATTGGTTAATTAGTAAATTTGTGTATTTGTGAATTTATGAATTGATACAGTTGTAAAATTGTAAAATTATAAATTTGTAAATTTGTAAATTTGTAAATTTGTAAATTTGTAAATTTGTAAATTTGTAAATTTGTAAATTTGTAAATTTGTACATTCATAAATTTATAAATTTGTACATTTATAAATTTATGTGTAAATTTGTAAATTTGTAAATTTGTACATTTATAAATTTATGAATTGATAAATCTATAACTTGCAAACTTGCGAACTTGGAAATTTGTAAATTTCTGAATCTATGAATTTGTAAAATTGTAAATTTGAAAGTCCATAAATTTTTTGGTTTATAAGTTTGTAAATTTGTAATGATCCGACGTCCAATGATTAATATAATTATTTATAATATGATTATAATTTGCGAGAAAGCATGTTCATGCTTCCTTTATTACATATTAAAGCTTCCGGTGTACTGTTTTTAATACAGGTTGTAATACTTTGAAAGATATTGAAAAAGTGTAAGAAGGAAATATTCAGAATAATTTCTAAATTTTTACAAATTTGAAAATTTCAAATTTCTAAACTAGTATTGTTCGAATTTTTCGAATTTCCAAATTCCTAGTTCCCACAGATCAAAATCTTCCAATTTCTCAATTTTTATCTTTGCAGTCTTTCAAATTTCAAAATTTTCCAGTTTCTTAAGTTTTTCAATCACTACATTTTCAAATTTTATTTGAAACATATATATTTCAATAAAAATATATCCAGATATTTAGATATTCAAATTCTCAAACTTTCAAATTACTAAATTATTAAATTTCTAAATTTCCAAATGATCAAATTTAAAATTTTCCAATTTCTAAATTTCTAAATTTCCCGATTTCCGAAATTCTTAATTTCTCAATTTTTCACAAAGCTTCAAATTCTTAAATTTCCATATCCTCGAATTTTAAAATCCCCGAATCTCCATATTCTCAAATTCCTAAAATTTTGATATTGTCAAATTGATACTTTCTAAAACTGTTAAAATTGATCAAAATTACTGCAATCCCTAAATTTTTTATTTTCTATCTCCAAATCCTCAAGTTTTTAAATTTCCATATTCTGAAATTGTCATATTTATCAATTCTGATTCTTTCAAAATTTCTCAAAATTTCTTAAAATTCCCAAAGTCAAAAAATTTCCAGAATTCAACAATTCCCAAATTTTCAATAATTCTCCAAATTCCTTCAATTCCTAAATCTCCAAATATTCACAGTTCCCAAATTCTCAAATTACCAAAATTAAAAAATCTCCGAATTCCAGATATTCTCAATTCCCAAACCCACAAGCTTCCAAATATTCTCAGTTCCCAAAATTCCCAAATTTCCAGAATTCACCAATGCTAATTTTTCAAATATCTTCAATTCTTAAATCTCCAAATATTCTCAGTTCCCAAAATTCCCAAATTTCCAAAATTCACCTTATGCTAATTTTTCAAATATCTTCAATTCTTAAATCTCCAAATATTTTCAGTTCCCAAAATTCCCAAATTTCCAGAATTCACCAATTCCTAATTTTCCAAATATCTTCTATTCCTAAATCTCCAAATATTCTCAGTTCCCAAAATTCCCAAATTCCCAAATTTCCAAAGGTCCAACAATTTCTCTCCTCCCCAATTTATAAAAATCTTTTCTAAATTACTAATAACAATAATAAAACAAAGAAATCTGCAACAAAATAATTTCACTAGTTTCCAACTTGTACAAAGAAATATTGTCCCTCCATGACTTTGCAATATCCCAAAAGTTATTACAATACATGTGCAAGTAGTATTAAATAGTTCAACATCCCAACAATAATTAAATAAAATGTTCCACCATAAAACTCTTCCTCGATAACAACCCAAAATGATACAATTATAACCTAATTAAAAGAGTACATAGAGTACTCTAGAGTGCACAGAGCAACCCAAATGGTGTACAAAGGTGTTTGCATCCGATTAACGCGCTATTCAACTTCATTGTGTATATTACGTCTCGTGAACCAGCAACTTTTAATCAAATTTTCCTTACTATTTAATTAAACATTGCCCACACGCCTACTACACTTTCCTGTTATCTAATCCCCTTCAATTACAGTACCTTATCAGCGTAATACCCGCGGGATGATACTCACTGGCGGTAAAATGGAGATAAGTGACACGACAAGAGAATGTTGCGGAAAAATTCGGAGAAAAATAAGCAAAGTTAATTAAAAGGTTCAACGTTAAACGACGATTAAAGGCTTCCAGGGATATCATTATTGCTGCTCGTTAACAGGTTCTTCACAGTCGACTTCCGTTTACGAATCGCTGAATTCAGCTGCATTCACGAGGCAACATAGTAATCAGAAATTGCAATAACGTTCTCTTCGTCGTTACACTATCGCTGACAATTTCGCGTATCGGGTTCAGCAAATGTAAACCTGTTCGCCAATCTCACTTACGTCGACCTGCTCGTGGTCCAAATAAGGGTGTCTCATAAACATTCCACCCCCATGGTGCTTTTCGTTTCGACCGTAGATAACACGATAAATCAAAAGTACCATCTTCCATCGCATAACCTACTATAATTAAGTTTCCAACCGTTGGAAGCACAGAATGTGGTATTGGAAAATGGAAAAACACTTTTCTCGCGTGTCGAGGCGAATATTCACCCCTTCCTTTGAGCAGTCTCACTCGCACTTACACCTCAAATGTGACGAACCTTGCTCAAATTTTGAATACTCTTCAACTTGAAATTTAACAACTGTAATTTGTATTGTCGAGAATCGCTGAATATAAAATACTCACATTTCAATTTTATTCGTTTAACACTAGGTTTACGGACATTTCTTATATACCTATCTCTACGAACACGAGTCAATTTGACGCATGAACGAATACATGTATTTAAACAACCACTTAGAAAGCAATACACACTACAAATAATAAATAAAAATATGTGATATATATTTGTAGAAAGTTTTTATTATTCAATAACATTTTAGTACGTTACTTCAATATTCTACATTCATATTTTTACTTCCTCCTATCCTGCGAACTGGGATTTGCACTGCGACCCCGGGTGCGACTCCAGACTAGCAAAGTCCGTTTATAAGGTTTTGTCGGTGCATTCATATTTATTCTTGTTGTAATTTTTGCATAGGTAAAACTAATTTATTAAAAATTTTATTTATATTACGTCAAATTGACGCACATCCGTAGAGATAGGTATACTACATAGAAAATTTGAATATTTCAAAGCTTCTGAAGAAAATAGACTTGAATATATATTTACCTCGTTCAACGGATAAAAGTCAGTACAAGAGATAAAATAAAAATGCGAACGGTTGTAATTTTCCTAAAAAACTGCGTCAAAATGACGCGTCCCGTAAACATAGTGTTAATATCATGGTCCTAAATAGTTTTGACTGACGCATTTGATAAATAAATGACAAGGCAAGGGGTTAATATGCAGCTTCAGTGTTTCGTCACACTTGTCAGATCTAGCGGGTGCAACACGTTCTCGACGTATTCGCGACCACAAGAAACGATTTCCACCGATCAAACACTCACTTAACGTTTCATCCCCAAACGCGTCTGTGCAAAATTTGATAGTTCTGTGCGAGTGAGATTGTTTTATTGAGTACGGGGCATAAGAATGTACGAGCGACATCTGAGCGAGTGGAAAATAAGAATGAGTGAAATTATATTTTGCGAAAAGAAATGCATTCGTGCGTTGTGAGCAACCGCATCTTTTATACAGGGTGTCCCACAACAGGTGTAAGTCCCTGAAAGGGGTTGTAGAGGACGTCATTATGAACAAAATTTTCCTTTGTAAAAATGGGGTTTTTCCTTAATAATTCAAAAACGAAGCTTCAAACCCCATTTTTGCAAAGGAAAATCTTGTTCAGAATAACGTCCTCTACAACCCCTTTCAGGGACTTACACCTGTCGCGAGACACCCTGTATTTAAGTATACAGGGTGTTAGGTAGGTCGATAGAAAATTTGCAAGCGATAATGAAGGTCATTTGAAACATATTTAGCCATATATACCTTTATGCAAACTATCATGATTTTTGTGATATTTGTTAATTTTGTTAGTAGATTATTATGTCTGCAGACGTAGTATGTCGGAAAAGTAACGGAACCTTTTAAAATTAAGGAATACTATTAGCGACATCTATAAAATATGCTATTTGAAAACAGTATTCCTCCCGTAGAAAACAATCGTTATTGGAATCGAGCAACGAATCGTAAACTTATAGCGTTCAAAGCGACAGAACCTTTCGTCACCGTGTCACAAAATCACGGTGGAGCAAAGAGCGAATATTAAATTCTGCTCGGTAAAGCTCGGTAAAACTTTTACAGAAACATTTGAATTAATGAAAAATGTTTATGGCGACGATTGTTTATCCCGTACACGTGTGTTCGAGTGGTATAAGCGATTCCAGGACGGTCGTGATACTTTGGAAGACGACCCAAAGCCAGGTTTTGGGTTTTTCTAAATTCTAAACGATTCTAAAGGTATTATACTTCGGGAATTCGTTCCACAGGGACAAAATGTTAATGGCGAATATTATCTGGGTGTTATGGAACGTTTGTGGAAAAGAATTGTTCGTGTGAGGCCCGAATATCGAGCGCCGGGAAGTTGGTTTCTGTTGCATGATAATGCACCAAGTCACAGAACTGTCGCTGTTCGTGAATTTTTGGCGAAAAAACAAGTCTGTGTGCTCCAACATCCTCCATATTCGCCCGACTTATCTCCATGTGATTACTTCCTTTTTCCAAAACTGAAATTAACTATGAAAGTAACGTTTTATGACACTGTTACACAAGTCCAGGCAGCTGACAAGGGTGATTGAAGCAATTCCGCAAAACGACATATAAAAATCTATGTTAACATTACTTGAGCGTGTCCAACAATGTATTGATGCGGAAGGGATGTAACTTAATTTTGGCAAAATAACTAATACTTTTCTTTTTATTTAAAAAGTTCCGTTATTTTTCCGACATACTGTGTATGAAAGATTTAGTCTACGCGGCAAAAAAATACAAGCAAAAGTCAGCTGGTTAGAAGAATTGAAGAGGCTGCTACAAAAATTAAGGAAGAAATGAAACTAGCCATTACTACTAATGAAATCCGAAGACGAGTTCCTGTATAAGACAGAACGGCTTTTTGAACATCAAAAATAAATTTTGTTCAAACTTTTATTCTTGTTATAATTCTGTTTTCGTCATAAAAAGAGTAAATAATCTTTAGAGCTGTTAAATAAATTAGTAAAAGTTAACGATATACATTTACGATAATCTTTAATCTATGCCGCCTCCGCTATATCCAAGTGTGACATCACGAAACACTGAAGCTGTTCGAAAACTTATCCACCATGATCGACGCACGAAAATCGATTAAATTTGTTCGGAAGTTAAGAATGAAAATGCGATTTCCATTTTTCGAAATGAGAAGTTTTGAAAAATCACGGTTAAACTCCGGGAACGCGGGAAAAAATTAAAGAGACATGTTTGAATAATATTTGATCAACTGAAGTTTAGATTTATCGTTATATGATTATTATTTGGACTATTGGAAGAGATATTAGGAGATTCAACTGCGACGAAAAGGGAGAATAATTTCTGCCCAACGGGCGACGAGCTAGAAATGTGACTATCGATTATCGATATCTTCTTAATATTTATGAATATCGACGATAGCGTTAAGATTTCGTTAATGTGAATACAGAGAGGAGTCACTAAATTTGAGTGAAGTAGAACGAAATGCTTGTTAAGCGCATTTTTATACTTTGAAATGTTTGAATTTTCAAGTTTTCAACGTTTTAAGTTTCATGTTTTCGAGTTTTCAATTTTTCAAGTTTTCGAACTTTCAAATTCGAAAATTCGTAAGTTTTCCAACTTCTCGATTTAACAAATCACAGAAGTTTCTTAGTTTTCGAATACCACAAATTCATGAACTTTAAAATATCACAAATTCACAAATTTTCAAATCCCATAAATTCCTGTATTTCCAGTTTAGAAATTTGACAATGAAGTAATTTATAAATTTGCAATAATTTGATAAAAATCTGAACTTTGCAGATTTGAAAATTTGAGATTTAGAGGATATTAAAATTTGAGTTTTTCAGATTTGAAAAGTTGAGAAATTCAAAACGCGGAAAGTTGGAAATTTAATAGTATGAATATTTGAAAATTTTAAACTATGAAATCTATAAATTTGAAAATATGGAAATATTACAGATTTAAAAATGTGTGCAGTCAGCAATTGAAGAATTGAAAAATTGAAAAGTTGAAAAGTTGAAAAATTGAAAGGTTGAATATTTGAAAAATTGAAAAATTGAAAGGTTGAATAATTGAAAAATTGACAAGTTGAAAAATTGAAAGGTTGGAAGGTTGAATAATTGAAAAATTAATAAGTTGAAAAATTAAAAAACTGAAAAATTGAGAAATTGAGAAATTGAAAAATTGAAAAATTGAAAAATTGAGAAATTGAGAATTTTACAATTTGAACATTTCTAAATTTAAAAGCTTGGAAAATTGAGAATATTGACATTCGAAATTTTTTAATTTTTAACAATTAAAAGATTTGGAAATTTAGAAATTGTAACATTTCGAAATGTGAATATTTGAGATTTGGAAATTGTCAAATTTAGAAATTAGAAAATATGAAAATTTAGAGATTCGAAATTACTAGTTCGATAAACTCTGTCCTACATTCATCATACCAATATCTCAACAATATTATCAGTTATAAAATTCTGATATATATCTGTAACGATATCGATTCTCACCCCTCTATACCGAATACAACCCCTTCATTTCCCTAAACCAGAATGAAAAGTCAATCTAATTCCAAATTTAATTTAATTTAATCTAATCTAGCTGCAAAGGTAGATCTGCGATAGATACAGAAAATTAACTAATCTGTTATACTAATCTTTTCAAAACAAGCTATAAAAAATGATGAAAACTTTACAGTTTATACCTGACTGAGCCACGAAATTAATCGACTCGTTCACCTCACTCAAATAGCACAAATACAACTAGTCTTTTCGTTTATTGTTCGCACTAAATTCGAGTTTTTCCATCATCCCGAAACTGATACCACATTTTCGATCCTATATATGGCGCAGGATGACATCAAAGCGAACATCGATGCTATGCGGCGTTTGCTAGCAAACCGTTCTATTGGAAATGGATGTTACAGGCCATCGAAACCCAAACGTTCCTTTAACGATTCCAGCAAAATTATTGATCTTCGAGTAGAAAGGCAAACGTGCGATCGCTTTGAGTCGAAAATATCTCTTTTTTCATTTTTTTATTCATCAACAAAAAGCTTTTTTGTTTGGTATTTGATGAAAATTATGAAGCGATCAATTTGTTGAATCAATCTTTACCTTTCAAGCGAGTGTTTGTTATACTATCGTGTTTTACGCAACAAACGTTCAACAGTGACGTTGCGCCGCTTGAAAGTAGGATATATGGTTCAGATTTAATCAATTTTTATTTATCGCGAAATGTAGATTTACTGGACGTATGAAAGTGCACACAATGCCAGTTTCTTCAAATTCGCTAAACATGAGGAATTCGTGAAGTAACAATTCGCTTCGTAGCATTAATATCAACTTTATAAAGAGTGAAAACTTCGATTTAGTATTTCTACGCATTGCACCCGTTTGAAACTAACAAAATAAACGTTCCCGTGTTTATCAAATGACCATGGCTCTAATTACAGACGTAAACGTAACTTTGTCGCGTGATTTCATAAAGTAGTCTTTTTATTCGAACCCCTGTTGTATAAGGTAGGTGTACACGACGCCATTTTCTTCAAATTATCCGCGAAGAATTCATAAACTAACCGCGTCGCTAAAATTAGTGTGAATTCTGTAAAGAGAAGAAACTTCAATTTACAGCGTTTCGTCCAAAAATTGCAATGTGTTAGCGAGTAATAAATATTTTTATGAAAGACAATGTCGTCGTGTGTGGTTATTCTTATTTTTCACTCGGTGAATACGCGCAGTAATTTGTGAACCAGTTACTTTAATATAAATGTTAATATGTTAATAAACTTCGTGTTCTTTTATACGAAACCATGGTTTATTTTTCATTTTCTTGTCTGCATAATTGGTTGCCTTAAACGAGTGCTGCCATACTTGCAATTTCGCCACTGGCTTTCAAAAAGATTTTCTTTTACCCTGAATGCAATGTCTAATAAATATCGCAACTTTTTCATGTATTAGTTTCTTCGGTAACTAATTCCCTAATTTTTGTTTTATTTATACCTGTTAAACAATTACTGGTTAACTACGTAATTAAGCAGGTCCAGTATTTTCTGTGATACAGTATAAGTTTGAATATTAAATCGTTCAGATTTTATTATAGACAACTTTTTTGTAGATTTTAACTTGGTTACTCGTTACAGTGGATGTTGTATGTAATTTTCTTACATCGTGACAGTATTACGTACCCGATGTTTGCGATTTCGCTAAAAGTCACTTTTTGCAATATTTATTCTAGAATAATAAATAATGAATTTTTAACCGCTAATTTATTTCAGGTGTCAGATAAAAGTACATACTATACTATATATTTGAAACTGTCACTAAATAACTGTTTAACGAAGATATACAACGCTCTAAACGTTAGCATGGCGAAGTTATGTACACCTAGTTTATGACTAATTGCATACTATTCCAATTACTGTCTCGATTTTATCAGTTAAATGCTAATTAGAAGTTACCGTGTTTTGTTACTTTACTTCTAGAAACCTTGTTCTCCAAAATTCTATCAACTCTCGCGAACTTTCCAAGATATTGCCTTACCTGAAACAAAAGAAAAGAAATTCGTTTTAGAACTGATTTCAAAATCTGATATAGGTACGTGCTTTATTCGATTAAAATAATGTAAAAAAAACTGATCATTAATTTGTGTAACCAGCATATTAGTATATTAGTTTATGATATTGGTGTACTGATACATAAAGTTATGCAATTAATGTATTATAGTAGTAGTTTTCAGTTATATATATTTAAGATATTATTTACTGCATTAATTACTATTCGCATGTATCAGTTTATATGCATTTATAATATAAAATGTCGGTATATTACAAAATGACAAGAGTATGTTTAGACTTATAGGTGAATTTTCGAATATCTTTACTTTATTAAGTCTTACATTGATGTAATTCCATAGCAAACTTATATTCACATTATAAAAAATCTGTTGATGAGGAATTTTTTTCATGCGGTTTTACTTTTACGCGATCGAATATAAATGAAACGAAACAAAGGAGTTTTTTTATTATAAGATATTCAAAAAAATCTAACTAAGTCGAAATCATACAAAAATTTTTAATTATTTTTTAATGTATTTATAAGAAAATTTTTATACGGCACAAAAAATGTTTCAACAAATATTTCATTATTTTAACGTCTAATGGATGTTGTGTAAATCAAGAAATGTAAACATTAATATTATTGAAATACATTATCTGCCATTATTTTTCGTTGTATTGTCGATACACTAATGTATGGTAATGGATTTATTTAATAATACATTAATGCAAATAACAATATTATACAGATAAATCTGATAATTCTACTGGTAAATATAAGGAAAATTTACTATTGTTTATTACTGTTATTTACTACTGATAAACATGTCCATAATAGTAATCATTTATTTATTTAATTCCGTTAATAACAACAATTAAAGTGGTCTGCTGGCCAGAAACATAAAACAGTAAAGTTGAAAGCATTTCATTAATTATTTCAGAGATTAGTCTGCTATCACGGTATTCGTTATAAAGTGTAATTAAAAATTTTAAATACGTACATATTTCTGTGTATAACAAAATGCATGTATCTTACATGATAATTTGCACTCATTAACAAGAAACATGCAAGTAACAGTAAAATAATAGAGAGACATGAATTTCCATTCATGTAATTAGAAAAAATTGTGGTGGTCTAGTAAATAAAGAGTATAGCGTTTTGAGTATACTTTTCCCTTTGATCATGATTTAAATATACATAAATACTTATAACATAACAACAATTTGTTTCCTTCTATTCGGGATAGTCAACAGAACAATTAATATCAAAAGCAGCTGACTAGCTGTTATTACAAATTCACAAAATATCACCAAACTTGGAAATTTACAACTTGTGCTTAAATTCGATTTTCTCAAAAACTATATGCACTAAGAAAAAACAGTGTACTGACACATATTCAGCGCACAAAAATCTATAAGAACCGCTTATTCGAGATTCCGAAATAGGAAAGAGTTGAAATTTATCGAACAGTTACTGTAGATACGATTTTGGCTATGAGCACATTTCGTACATAACAACCTATATTTATTTTGCATAAAATATTTGATAAAATTTATTTTCCTTCTCACGCGCAAGCAATTAGTACACACGGAATATTATTACGTTCGCTGCACAAGAATCGCGTTTATACAGTGTATTTTTTAGCCAAAATTAAAAAACGATTTGTGCTGCACGATTTTGACCGTGATTTACGGTATACATACAGATTTGGTTAGGTTGCGCATAAAAAAGTTTATATACCACAATGTCTTTTGCGCAACGCTATAAACGAGATATCTCGCGTTGCTATGTCGCTTATGTGACGCCGTGGACGAGATACCTCACGTAGCAATACCGTTTATGCGAGGTTATGGTCGGAATATTTTGCATCTATCCCTCGCTGTTTGCAATAATTGAATCTCACTCAATGGATACTTCGAACAAAATTCCCTGCATTTGCCTTAGTTTCCAATGACTAATTACTGAGTTTCAAATTAACATTCTATCCCATATTTTTGAACAAAACATTTCACGTTCTAATAAAACACACGCAAGATATCTCGTCTATCATCGCGTACACAATAAACGGGTAACCAGATATTTCATCACCGATCGTAAAAATGTCAAGGTTTCAATTACTTTTAAATCTTATTTAGTTTGAGAAGATTTAGAATTTGTTTTAATGAATGTGACACTCGGATGTATGTCGTATTGCGCATGTATTTCCCTTGAAGATTGACGTTCATTTATGACATCATTATGACAGAAATAAAAATGTTGACCTTGTCAACCTCCTACATTTAACTGATTTTAACAAAAAAAGGATGAAAAAGCACAGTGTAACAAGAAAAGCATTTGTATAATATTTGTATCTACTCAACAACAAAATAATTAATTCTTGAACAGAACGAGCAACGAGATATGTCATCCACGATTACAAAAAAAAAAGTAAAAAACAGTGTGGTAAGAATACGTCTTGCATAATACTTGCACCTACTTATCACTAAAATAATTTATTTTTTGCCATAAATATAAACAAATAAATAACTTATTTGACCAAAAATCACCTGATTTAGAAATTAATCACAGTTCTACAGTACTAAAAATATTTATGATATACGTTTATTAATTTTACGTTAATAAGTTACTAATTCCTTGACTGATCATAAATCAATTATATAAAAGTGGTGTAATTATAAACTTCACATTCTTCTCGCATTTATTTACATATATTTGAATAACCAATTAATTTCACTATAAGCATGCCGTTTTTTAATTCGCAAACGTGATGTCAAGGTTCAGCATTAGAGTAAGAATAATTTTTGAACATTTTTACACATCCAAATTTTCTAATTTCTAAATTTGTAAATTCACAGATTTCAAAATTTTTTATCTTAAAATTTGCAAATTCCTGTGCTCCTAAATTGTTATACTTTTCAATTCTCTCAAGTTTCAAATAGATTGACTGAGAAATTCCTAGATCCTCAAATCAAAAGGTCCTCGAATTTCCAGGTCTGCAAATTACTAGATGCAAAAATTCTCATACTTCTCAATTTCTAGATCCTCAAAATCTTAGATTGTTAAATATTTAGATTCTGATATCTCTAGATCCCCAAATCTCAAGATTCTGAATATCTACAATCCCCAAATTCATAAGTTCCGAAATTACTATATACACAAATTCTCATATTCCCAATTTCTAGATCCCCAAATTCTTAGATTGCTAAATACCTAGATTCTAGTATCTCTAGGGCCCCAAATTTAAAGATTCTGAATATCTATAGATCCCCAAATCTCAAGATTCTGAATATCTCTAGATCCCCAAATCTCAAGATTCTCAATATCTATGATCCCCAAATTCCTAGTTAGCGAAATTACTAGATACACAAATTCTCATATTCCCAAATTTCGAAATCGTCAAGTCCGTAGATTCTGACATCTCTTGATCCCCAAATCCCAAAATCCTGAAACCCTACAATGCCCAAACTGCTACATTCCCAAATACCTAGAGTCTGATATTACTAAATAAACAAGTTCTCATGTCCCCAAAGTTTCCTATCCGCCAAATCCATATATATCTTTAAATTCCCAAATCCCAAGATTCAAAAATTCCGCAATTCACAAATTAACCCATCCTAAAATTCTGAAATCTTCAAAAATCCCCAAAAACCAACGAATGTAATGTCTCTATTCTCCCTAGGGAAGCCTGATTTACTGTCGACTGTACAACTGACGATTGTACATTTACCATATTTAAATGAATCGAAATATCTGTTTCCACTTTACAATCTGCAGCTTTATTTTCGAAATGTAAGCGACTGCGAATTGGATATTCGTTGTATGTACGCGTTCCCTTGTGTATTGTTCGCTTAGCCACATATCAGTTGAGCCATCCACATATCCAACGGTAAATATACAATATTCAATCGCTTGTACTTCGAAAACAAGGACGCAAATTGTAAAATCTACCTTTCTGAAGCATCCCCAGCTTCCGTCAAAGTTTGTATTGTACTCATTCATGCAACATTCATTTGCAACTTGTGTGAAATATTTTTAGTATCTTGCATTATTATACTATAAAGACTGACTATAATAGGGGTCGGCAACATGCGGCTCAGTAGAATCATACTTGTGGCTCTTGAGTAGTTTAATAGTACATATTGAAAAATGAACTGCAATATTGTAATTGCCAAACAAATATAATAATCCTGCGCACACATCAAAATGCGGGGCAGATCGCATGCATGTAAACCTAGCTTTAGCTAACCTTGCTCTCCACACTCACCGACGCCACACTCAAAACCAAAAAGTGTTTCCGTTTTCTTTAATACGTTCACTTATATGTTCTGTTACTACGCAAAATAGAATGTTTTGATTTCACAATCAATACATGTTCCACAGCAGATATTATATTATTTTTTCTAATACATACCGATGTATGTACTTATATTTGGCTCTTTAAAAAAATAATTTATCACCTCGGGAAAAAAATGGCTCTTAATTCCAGAAAGGTTGCCAACCCCTGTATCACTTCTGGTCACGTAATGGTCACAGATGGAACGTGGTACAATCATTTGTTATATAAGGTTAATGAAAATCTGTCAGTAAAAATAAATATTAAAAATAATCTTACTTCAAACATTAATGGATAAACTTTAAATTTTAACAACACTAATATATAAATAAATCTATAATTTATTTGAAATAAGTTAATATAAAATGGAAAGAAAATTCAATATATTATAGAAAAAATTAATTAAATTTAAAAAAAAAATAATATTATTTAAAAAGAAATTCCTTTGAAAATAATTTAATTCTCCAAAAAGTTGTATAACACCCTTAGATTCTAATTTATTTAGAAATTCAATATAACCTAAAATTTGGCTGTTTATTTATTTTGAAGTATTTTTATATATTTTGCATTATATAAATTTTTTATATATTCTTTTATGTACAATTCTTTTCTTCGGTAATATATTAATAAATAAAACAGAAATGTTTAAAATGATAAGAAATTATAATACATCCCCCTACGTCAATATACATATACCTTATATAATTTCTACATTATATACGTGGTATAAAAGGTCGAATTAAACCCTGCTAAAAGGTATTATATTCTTATAAATGGCTGAAATTCATACGTAGAGTTAGGGTTAGAATGAATACCCTCTACGTCGAGTATTATTGTATTTATCGGCAATAGAACGAGCCTGTATTTTACAATTCATTATAAATTGCCTATTAAATTGTTCGATTCAATCGCGAAGTTATAATATTACGAAATTAAATAAAATTAAATAATATTAGCTACTCTGCGCCGTTACATAACATCAACTTCGTACACGAATTGTATCAATTATTCCTTGTTAACTCGACGAATCTATGCAACAAAGAAATCAAATAATTTAATTATTCACGGTACACATTCCAAATTCTGTTGTATTAGCGTGCTTCAATTTTGTGCGTACAGTTACTCGCTGAAGTCTGTATGTCGAGTATTTTGATTAACATGGCCGATGAAACGGAAACTTTGATTAAAATAAATCGTGAAAAACGATTCAGGTAACCATTCTCTTCGTCTCATATGCTGAATTTAAATTTTATATCACATGTTTAAAAAGAAGACATTGAAAATATAGTAAATGTATGACAATATAGTAAATAAGTTCCAAAGGTGCTTTAGGGAAAATGTAGCAAAAATTCTAAAGGATATGGCTGGAAAATTCTTAAAGGATTTAGCACGAAAAAAGTAATTGTACCTAATACGAAACAGTATCTAATATGAAACAGTGCAATATCTCAATAAATAAGTAGCAAAATTTATGATCAAGTTATGAACAAAAAATAATTGTATTAAGAATTAAACTTCAGTTGAAAATGTGTCGTTAAAAGTGAAGCATTATTACATTTAATTGTATTTAAAAGTTTTTAAAAGACAAGTTAAATAGTTATACTTTTTCGCGAATGTAACTTACACTTAATCACACGTTGTAATATCACGTACTGTTATTTAATTCGTTATATCACCGCGCGTAAAAATTCAATCCATTACATGACCACGCGTTACGTCATCACAAGTTATAACATCACATATTGTTATTTAATTCATTATATCGCCACGCGTTATATCACTGCGTCTCATATTTTCACGTATTTTACGTCCGCGCGTTGTATCACCATGCGTTATATAACAACGCGTTTTATTTCCACGCGTCATACAGCAACGCCTTACATCACCGCGCATTATAATTCTATCCATTAAATTGCCACGCGTTATATCACAGCGCGTTATCATTCCACCAATTATAAAAACCTCGCGTTATATCGCCACGCGTTATAATTCTATCTATCATATCGCCACGCATTGTATAACAACGCGTTATATCACCGCGCGTTATCATTCCACCAATTATAAAAACCTCGCGTTATATCGCCACGCGTCATATAGCAACGCGTTATAATTCTATCTATTATATCACCACGCATTATATAACAACGCGTTATCATTCCACCAATTAGAAAACCTCGCGTTATATCGCCACGCGTCATATCGCCACGCGTCATATAGCAACGCGTTATAATTCTATCTATTATATCACCACGCATTATATAACAACGCGTTATCATTCCACCAATTAGAAAACCTCGCGTTATATCGCCACGCGTCATATCGCCACGCGTCATATAGCAACGCGTCATAATTCTATCTATTATATCACCACGCATTATATAACAACGCGTTATATCACAGCGCGTTATCATTCCACCAATTATAAAAACCTCGCGTTATATCGCCACGCGTTATAATTCTATCTATTATATCACCACGCATTATATAACAACGCGTTATATCACAGCGCGTTATCATTCCACCAATTATAAAAACCTCGCGTTATATCGCCACGCGTTATAATTCTATCTATTATATCACCGCGCATTGTATAACAATGCGTTATGTCACCGCGCGTTATCATTCCACCAATTATAAAACCTCACGTTATATCGCCACGCGTCATATAGCAACGCGTTCTAATTCTATCTATTATATCACCACGCATTATATAACAATGCGTTATGTCACCGCGCGTTATAATTCCACCAATTATAAAACCTCGCGTTATATCGCCACGCGTCATATAGCAACGCGTTCTAATTCTATCTATTATATCACCACGCATTATATAACAACGCGTTATATTACCACGCGTTATAATTCTATCCATTATATCGCCACGCGTCGTATAGCAATGCGTTTCACTTCTACGTGTTACATCATCATCAGTTTTACTTCTACCTGTTATATTACTATGCGTCACACTTCTTTGCGTTATATCGCCACTCAGTATATTGCATTATATATGCGTATATATGCATTGCAGTATACATACGTCATATTATATTATATTCGTACACATGCATTATATCGCATTATATCGCATTATATTACTACGCGTACATTTCTGCTTGATATGACGTCACATGTCGTAACACTGTATGTTACAATTCCACCATTAAAAACTTAAAAACATATTGAAGTATACAGATTTCTTAATTTTCAAATAACACAAATCATAATGAATATCATAATTCATATTTATACATGATACAATCTTAACGTGACCTAACTATACTTGACAAATAATACAAATCTTAACACGAAACGAATATAACGCAGTCTGATTCATTCATGATGCAGTCTTAATATAAGGAAACTATACTTGACAAATGATACAAATCTTAACACGAAATGAATATAGTACAATCTGATTCGTACATGATCTTAACCTAACTATACTCGACAAATATAATTTTCACAAAACCTACCTATACTTGAAAAATGACACAACCTATCCTATACTTGACGAATAATATAAATCTTAATACGAAATGAATAATGACACATATCCGTGCAACATGATACAATTTTAAGAGCGAAGTGAAAAAAGGAAAGACGTTGAAAGAAACGAAAAATGTCCTTTCAATAGTGCGAACAAACATGTAAAGTTATATCCGCTGAATTATAAACGTTTCAAAGGTTTTATCGCTTAGATAAGCAGTTTCAATCGCGTAACTCGTTCCACTCGATCGGCTTCGAATCATTTTATTCGCGTTGCATTGATTACCGTGCGGAAATGCGTCACCTTACCGGTTTCACATAATAAATCATGCTTTTTTCTCCGCCGATCAACAACAGATAAAAAGTGCAAATCATATGTTGCCTACCATTCAAAAGTCATGGAACGTTTGAATTTTACATAAACGATGAACTTTGAATGACTTTTATTACACGATAGTTGTTAACTGTGCAACAATTATTTTTATATGATGCAACGCAATCTCGAGCCAGAAAAAACCAGTAAATGATGAATTGATTTAATAAATTGAAAACAGGTAACTAAAAATACAGTAGTTTACATTGAAAATCGTTTATATAGTTTGTATCTATGCATAGAATACATTGAATATGCACTAACGATCATTTTAAAAATACCGTTTTATTAAAAATTTCCATTTTAAAGTTACTTCAAATTGAATTTTGAGACGGACTGAATTTTTGAAGGTGTTACATATAGGTTACATGTGGTAGTTATAGTGGGTTCATGTAGGTTCATATGTTACATATATTACATACTTCTGAACGCGAAAGGTAAATCACATTCATTCGGTTTATTAAAATAATTTTAGACAAGTATATTTTAATTAAACCTACAGTTATTTGCGACGTATAATAGTAAAATACATAATAATAAACGTGTACATACTTGTATTTTAGTTTTTTAGTCAAATAATAGCTGGATTCATTTTTAGTTCGTGCTTAAAGTTTGGTTACAAAATATCTCCACTCTAAAATATCATATTTTTCCCAAGTTTAAACTAATTTATTTTTAAATTTAGCCTGTTGACAAAGATTGACGAGTCCTTCATGAAGGTCGTACCAAACTACACAACGCATTTGTGAACAATTTTCTGCGTTCATGCAAGTTCCGCTTGTGTTCAACGAGATACGGTACAAATATGATACAGTAAAACAATATAAATATACAATACGACAGAAATATAATTTGTATTATCTTTAAATTACATTTTAATATTTTTTAAAATTATTTTCTATTATTTTTCTTTGTATAGAAGCAGCCATTTTGTATTACATATACAACATATTTAAACTTATTAAACATATTATACATATAAATGTACAACAGTAAGAGTAACGGATTAAACCTATAGAAATCGACAAAGTTCCTCGACGACCTTGAATATGGCAAAATTTGAAAAGAGCAGTTGCAGATAGAAGCAATTCTGTGGCACATTAAGGAAAATGTTGCTGACAAACGGCTGAGAGATAATTTTCGAAATTTCAAGCTGGAAATTTTAATCTCGAATATGAGCCACAGAGTCATACTTCAATGACGATATTCTGAAGGTTCTACTTCTTGAAAACCTATTTTATCTGGCACGGAGATAGAATGGGCTTTGATCATACAACAGTATCTCGACATACAAACAAACTGGGGTATGTTAACAAATTTGTACAGGATGTACTACTTGACCGGCATTATCGTGTACTGATAGCCAAATGGGATCGTTTTATACAAAACGTAATTTAGTATTATTAAACCAGAAATTCTTATATATACAATATTATTTAAAAAATCATTGTTGATTACTGTTCTATTCTTAATTATTGATTAAAATTTAACTGATTATTCGTTAATGAAATGATTAGAAATTTTGAAGCTCAGAAAACTAGAACTGTGTAAATAATTTACAGTGTCGATGTTTTGTTTTATTTAATTTTATTTATTTACTTACGTGATAAGCTTTTTTACACAGAAAGAAATATAATGTAGGGGAAGAAGGTTAAATATGTCTTACAGTTTTACAGAAATAAGACAAATTTAAGAATTTAAGAATTTAAGAATTCAAGTATGAATTTAAGAATTTCAAAATTTCAGAACTTCAGAATTTCAGAATTGAAGAATCTAAGAATTTAAGGATTCAAAAATTCAAGGATTCAAGAATTCAAGAATTTAATAATTTCAGAATTTCAGAATTCAAGAATTTCAGAATTTAAGAATTCAAGAATTTATGAATTCAAGAATTTAAGAATTCAAGAATTTAGAAATTTAGTAATGTGAAATATTAAGAATTTAAGAATTTGAAAACCTGAGAATTTAAAAAATTTGAAACTTAATAACTTAGAAAATAACAATTTTAGATAATTTAAGGCTATAAAAAAGTAAATAAAGAAAAAGTGGTAACAAATCTACCTATTACATAAAAGCTTCATAAATAAAATGTATGAAATAGCTAAAATATGAAATTATGCTAAAGTATGAAGTCAGCTAAAATCAACTAAAGTAAAAAAATTACATTTATTTTATTATTTTAATCCAGTTACAATTTTCCAACAATTATCGAGCAATTTACAATAAATCCTTTTCAGCTTGAACAATTATAATTATAACCTGAAGTGCAATACTCTCTTTAATCAATTAACTGCGGAATTTAGTTTTGAATATTCCTCACTAGTTGCGTAATTAAAATAAAAAAAAAAAAACGAATATACATATAAAACGCAGGGCAAATACTCCGCTTATAAGTTTTACAAAATAAGTGGAACAAAACGAGAAAGGATCACATTTTTATTGCATAAAAAATGAACAGTTCATTAACGTCAGTCGTATTGAAATAATATTTTGTGTTAACGTGTATACCCGTCGAAACTAATTAACTGATTAAAATGAAAAAACGACGAATATACACATCAAACGCAGGGTAAATATTCCGCTTACAAATTTTACAAAGTAATTAAAAGAAAATGAGGAAGGATTACATTTTTATTTACTAAAATATTAACAATTCATTAATGTCAATAAAGTAAATTTTTGTATTATGCACTCGTGACAGTTAACACTGAAATTACCAAAGCGGTCAAATGACCGTTTTATAAAGCTCCTATTTTATTTCATAAAATCTGTTGAGGTAGTTTTCTTCTATGTTTCATAAATTCCTTACTTTAATTTATAAAATCTGTTAAGGTAGTATTTTCTATCATTATCAAGATAAAGAATTAATCTGTATAATAATTTCCTGCACAGAAATTATCGTTTGCATTTATTTTTCAACCCCGTTTTTAATTTCAGAATAACTGTATATTATACACCGGTAGGTTTAGTGTTAACTGAATAAGTGACACACTACTGTATAACTTGCACGAGAAAGATGAAAAACAGGATGAATTCAAACGTGGCCGCAATTTGCGTGCACGGAAAGAAAAGAAAAAGGAAGTAGTAACAAATCTGCCTGTTTATCGTTAGCTAACGAATGACCGGTTGCCCATTTTCGACCGCTGCTCACCACACCATTACGAATTCCGCCTTCTTAATCGTCTAGTCCTCCCATTTGCATATAGATGACGAATAGTAATGTATAACCTGCTTAGAACTAGCTGTTCCACGATACTTTTTTGTGGTATGTATCGAGAACAAGAGAAAAGAAACCGGCAACCATGAAACGCACACTTTTGGATTCCATTAGCCAGTTTGGCGTCGAGAAATGACCAAAGGAATGAATTGCGTTTCGATTTTCCAGATAAACTACAATTTTAACGATCATGGGTTAAATTTTACTTTGGGGCACACAAAATTGTTTAATTTTTTAACAGTTAACTTTTTTTTATGCCTAGAATACAAAAATACAAGTTTTAATGTTTGAATTCAGCGGTTAAAAAGTTATGCGTATGTTATTTGACATATGAGAGTGACATTCTATCTATAATTCGGGCTACGTTTATGAGCGTTAAAATGATTCTATAATGTTATTTATTAAGAAACGAAAAATAAATAACTAACATCTGTTTACAACTAGTGATCAAAAAAATACATTTTACCATTTTAATGGCATTCCCTAACCAATCAATGTAGCATGGTAAAAGCCAATATGGCGTCGCAGTAACCAGTCAAATGCAACAAAAGCGCTCAAATTGACATACGCATTATTTTTTAACCACTGAACTCCTAACATTAAAAATTTTGTATTCTCAGCAAGAAAACTATTAGATGGTAAAAACAGTAAATAATTTTCTGTCCTCAAAGTAAAGTTTAGCAGAATTTATTTAGGTTATGATATAATCGAAATAATAATGTTAATTTCTATAAACTACAAGTTTAACGATCGAGAGCCAATGAAAGCACAACACTTGCACATTAAACCACGAGTCTTTCAACGAACTCAACTGGCTACTAGAGAATTTACTTTAGGTTATAATCGAAATAACGTTAATTTACACGAATTACGAGTTTAACGATCGAGAGTCAATGAAAGCACAACACTTGCACATTAAACCACGAGTCTTCCAACGAACTCAACTTGCTACTAGAGAATTTACTTTAGGTTATGACATAATCGAAATAATAATATTAATTGATACATGGTCAACGCGCGGCTTGTAAACAGTGAGCGGACACAGCGGAGGACGAACAAAAAAACGACGCATGCGCACATATCGAAAATAAAGAAAGTTAATTTTGAAAGGCGGGAAGAGCAAACCACTTTAGTCAATGAAACATTATGTTCCCTTCACCAGTACAGGTATGAGTATTGATAATCGATATTTTATGGATGTATTATTGATATTTAACGACATATCGGTAATATCGTTAAGCTCAGGTATCGCTAACGCGAATGAAGAGAGGAGTCGTTGAAATTAACCGAAGTAAAATGCAATGCGTATTAAACTGATCATTACACGTTCTTTTATTTCAAATTGTATTTTATAAATATACATATAGGTATATTTATATTGTTATGCATCTCAATTCTACTGATACTTTATATGTAGTTTTGGAATCATTGCTGTTTCATATTATTCATTTTGTTAGTATAAGGTTTCATAATTATGTGCTGTCATTTATGGCACATTGTCTGTTGTTATATTTGTGTATCACAGATTTCAAGATTTGGAAATTTAGAAAATTGAGACTGCGAAATTTGAGTTTCTAAAAATTTTGGGACTTGATGTCTTGATGTTTTAGTTTGATCTCATTTGATTGAATTAGATTTGGAATTAAGTATTTGAAAATTTGAAAAATTAAGGATTTGAAAATTTTTGTTTATGGAAGTCTGAGGATTTGAAATTTAAAGTTTGAAAACTTAAAAATTTGGAATTTTGAGAATTCAGTAATTGATAAAATTCAAACTTGGTAATTTGAGGAATCAAAGTGTTGGAAATTTAAGAAATTGAAAACTTAAGAATTTAATAATTTGACAATTTTACAATTTCACAAATTGAAAATTTAGTATTTTAAGAAATTTAAAAATTTGAAAATTTGAGAATTTGAAAATTTGTGAATTTGTAAATTTGAGAATTTAAAAATGAAAGAATGGAAGAATTTAAGAATTTAAAAATTTAATTTCAGAATATGAAAGTTTGAAAAATTGCAGAATTTAGAAATTTGAATGTTTGAAAGTTTAAAATGTGGAGATGTTTTTTACTAGTACTTCCATCGCATCTGCCTTAATAATATCTGATCGATCATTGAGATATCAAATTATTAATAACACTCCGGTATTATCGATATTTATGGATAATGGTATCGATAATCCCACTTCAATATCGCACTATCTAGAATTAATCACCAATAAAAATGACATTGTTAATTAATACGTCGAAGCTCATTGATATATGTATTTAACATCTTCAGTCCCATCTGTGTTTTAAAACATATTTCACGATGATAACGATCTTTGAAAGACCTTACAATCGCTTAAACATAAAATTACGTAAAATTAGAATTTATAGGTTTAATAAACACATATGCTAGATCAGATTTGCGAAAAAGAGTATTGCATAGATACAAAAAATATAGTTCATAGATTTGAAAATGTTTTCTACACCTTCGCTTTATTACGGTCGAGCTGCACCTGTTACCCAGGGATTGAACGTGGTAATTAACGTAGACGGACAGATGGAGTTCGTTGAAATATATTCGTATTAACACGAGTATTTGGCAAAGGTTGTAATATATTTTTAGTGTAAGTTTTGAAAAATATTTTCAACTCTTTGCAGACGTATTTATGGGGATATATTCTGGTTAAAATAAATTCCACACGTTCGTTATAACTCACGTGCTAGAATACAATTTATACTACACATAATAATATAATGTGTGACAGTATAATGCGTCACTGTTTAGTATGTTGCAATATAACGCGAGGATGTATTGTACGTTGTACAATAGATGACGAAACAATGACGATACAACGCGTGTACAACACGTATAAGACGCACTGTAACACGAAATGTAACAAGATAATGTACGATAAAATGGCGATATAACGCGAGGTAATACAACACGTAACAATATAATGTTTTAACGCGAAACTACAAAACGTAATTATTGTAAGGCTGTACACACGAAACTGTACAGTTCGTAGCTATATAACGCGATATAACGCGGTGCCATATGGCAGATTGCTAAATAACACGTACTTGTACATTGCATTGCAATAAAACGTGTCAGTATATAACAGATATCAATACAAAATTGCGATACTATGGCTACACAACATGTATCTATACAACACAATGTGATACCACGTAATAGTGACTATATAACGCGAGGTGATACAACGAAGGTTGTAACGATGTAACGTGAAACCACACAACGCAAACTTATACAATGCGAAGCTATACAACGCGTGATTATAGAGCGAGTGGTGATATAATGTATGGTTTGATAACGTGTGATGATATAAAGTGTAGCCATACCATGCGTTATTAGTGCGTGGTGATATAACATGTAGCTATACTGTGTGTTACTATATGGCACGCGGTGATATAACGTATGTTTACACTATGCGTTGCTATACTGCATGTGGTGATATAACGCGTGGCTATATTATGTATTATTATACGGCGCGTAGTGTCTAACGTGTAGCTATGCTACGCGTTGTTATACAGCGCGTAATGTATAGTTATACTACATGATGCTTTATAGCGCGTGGTGATATAGCGTGAGATGATACTCTGTGTTGCTTTATAGCTTGGATGATATAACGCGTGACTCTACTATCCATTGCTATACTGTGCGTATTGATATAAACACGTGGCTGTACTATGCGTTGCTGTATTGCATGTGGTAATATAACGCGTGGCTATATTATGTATTATTATACGGCGCATGGTGATATAACGTTTGGCTATACTATGCGTTACTATACCGCGCGTGGTGATATAACATGTAGTTGTCCTACGCGCTGCTTTATAGCGTGAGGTTATACTACGTGCTGCTTTATAGCATGTGGATATAATATGCGTTGCTATACGGCGCGTGGTGATATAACGTGTTGGTATATCGCGCGTGATGGTATAACGTGTAATAAAATAATCGTGGCAATGTAACATGTAACAACATACTGTGCAATGAACACAGTACAATATAACACGTGATTTTACAACGTGTGTCTATATGGTGCGTGGTGATATAACATGTACCAAAATAATACGTGACAATATAACGCGTGACAATGCACTGTATTATGGTATAACGCACTGCAATACAACGCGTGGTTTTTCAACGTGTGGCTATATGGTGCGCGGTGATATAGCATGTAACAAAATAATACGTGGCAATATAAAGCGTGACAACGCACTGTATCATGGTATAACGCACTGCAATACAACGCGTGGTTTTACAACGTGTGGCCATATAGTGCGCGGTGATATAACATGTACCAAAATAATGCGTGGCAATATAAAGCGTGACAATGCACTGTATTATGGTATAACGCACTGCAATACAACGCGTGGTTGTACAACGTGTGGCTATATGGTGCGTGGTGATATAACATGTGGCTATATGGTGCGTGGTGATATAACATGTACCAAAATAATGCGTGGCAATATAACGCGTGCCAATGCACTGTATTATGGTATAACGCATTGCAATACAACGCGTGGTTTTACAACGTGTGGCTATATGGTGCGTGGTGATATAGCATGTAACAAAATAATACGTGGCAATATAACGCGTGGCAATACTCTGTATCGTGGTATAACGCACTGCAATACAACGCGTTGTTTTACAACATGTGGCTATATGACGCGTGGTGATATAGCGTGCGGCTATACTACGCGTTACTATACGGCGCGTAATGAAATAACGAGCAACAAAATAATGTGTGACAATATGAGACGTAGCAATATACATCACAGCAATACAGCGCACCGTAATATAACTTGTGGTTGCACAGCATATTCTAAAACGTGTGGTTATATAACACGAGGATCTACAATGCATGACAATGTAGCACGAAAGAATATTCTTCACGTTCAGTGGAAGATTTGCAATCGCGGACGTCGATGAGAAACTGGTTCAACTAGTTACATAAATGGGGGCCATATATCAACACTCAAATGTATTAACCATTCTTGATGTATGGGAAAAATTTACACGTCATTTAACTGTCAAATAATGTTTGTCTTATGACACGTTCGGGAGTGAATATGTATTTGTGAATAAAATCAAACTCATGAACGCTGAAGCGATAAACATTGCGACGGACGTTGCAACGGTTATTGTAGCGTTAAATTGCTTTGCATAGGGCATAGGGCACAGAGCAGAGGGCATAGGGCAATGAGATCAATCGCACGATCTACGTTCACCAAATTTTACATGCATGCAATATTGACAACGCTGGTGATCGTTGCAACGTGCATCGACTAAAAGAAAACGTTCTAACGAACGGCTGTATGAGTGTATGTTTGTCGGATTGTATATTTATTTATTTGTTTATTTGTATATTTGTATATTTGTATATTTGTAGATTTGTACATTCGTCTATTTGTATATTTTTGTATTTCTATACTTGTATACTTACATACTTATATACTTGCATACTTGCATACTTATATGATTATACGTTTTGTATACATATATGTTTGCATAGCTGTACATTTGTGTATTTGTACACTTGTGTCCTTGTATACTTATATACTTGTACGTTTTATACATTTGTACATTTGTATATCAGTATATTTACATACTCTGAAAATTTTTAGATTTGCAAATATCCAAATTTTTGAATTTAAAAATCTATGATTGTGAAATTTTTAATTACAGCAACTTGAAGTTAACAACCCAAAAATTTAATAAGTTAAGAGCTAGTAAATTAGAAGATTGTGAATTTATAAATTTGATAAGTGAAAAAGCTGTAAACTTGCAAAATTAAAAAACTTTTGAGCTCTAAAATACGCAATGACAAAGAACAATGTCAAAAACAAACCACGTTTAGGCAATAGTTAGCGAAGTAGGAACATATATTTTCTTAAAGTTTTCGACCTGCCGAATACAATGGTGCTGTTGGAATTCACCGGAAGTCACTGGGAAGCTCGGAAAAGTTTCCTCAAAATTACTGTTCCAATATAGCATCATAAACTCTATACTCCACATACTATACCGACAAAGAATCTGGATATCTATATAATTGAAAATGTCTGAATGTATGTTAAAAATTATTGCTTGTAAGTTTTAAAAGACTCTGGTTTCGATTCTAACAATGGCAGCCATATTGAAAATCATTCCAAATTTTATAATTCTTACTTCATATTTGTCATTAGCTACTTCGAAAAGCTATTAACAATCATTTTTAAGCAGATTTTTCATAGATTTCAGACTTAATCGATGTGAGCGTCCGACGATCATAAAACTTACCGCCATATTGGATTCATTTTAAATGCAATTCTAGCGCCAATTTTATAAACTCTTTTTCGTAGGAAAATACAAAAATATAGTCACTTCTGTATAATTTATGAAGTTATCCTTCGTAGAAGGCACTGAAAAATGACAGAGGAACAAAGTCAGTACTTGACACGTAGTAATTTAATAGTTGACACCCCATGTCAACTACTGAATAATAAACGATTACAAGTTTCAATAGTTGACACGGAGTGAATTTAAACAATTTAGCATTGTTTGTTGCCAATTTTAATAAATAAACCTCTTTTTGAGTTTCAAACAACATAAACGAATGTCTTTTTTATTCACAATGATTAAATAATACAAACTTGCAATACTTACATTTTAACCAAACCTTAGCGATTTATATAAGAAAACACTGAAAAATCGTAAGAGCCGTGCGCAAGTTTGATTAATCGGTTGATATGACACTTTTGAATGGCGGATATGCGCAGTAGTTCGCAATTAAGCAGCTGAAGTGCGACAGTATACAGATTAATAAGGTTTGATGTATTCCAACTTGTGGTTTCCTTATTTATTTACTTTTTTTGAAAAAGTGTCAAGTACTGGTACAGTGTCAACTACTGGTGCTCTTACCTTAACTATTTCGATTTTTAATATCATCATAGAAACATATTGTTTCCATTTTGTCTACTGTATTGAAAAATGTAGTTCGAATGAAAGGAAAGTTTATTATCCGATAATATAAATAGCAAGAATGTATTTCCTAAAATTAAATCAGCGAAAATTTCACTTATTTGCTCGGTGAACCAGTTTTTCAATAGTTTTCAGTGACTTTGAGTGCTAAATCAGTGAATTTTTGTTGAATTAACGAAAGTAGTAATGCACTAATAATGAACTGGTAATGCACTAATAATGAACTAGTAATAAACTAGTAATGTACTAGTAATGAAGTAGTAAGTTATCTGTCGCGCCTCCAAAAAGTTACTAGACAGTAAGTTGGCAAGACTACAAGGAGTCTTAAGGGAGCCTTAATTTGATAAGTCGATGTAAGCGAGTCAACACATGTACTGAATAATGAATTAATATAATATTGAATATAAAATAATTGTTAATAATAATTTAACAATTTACAATTTTAGTAAGTTAAATAAAAAGTGAAAAAAGTGAAAAAAAGTTAATTTAATACTAATAAATAACTTAAAAAATTGTATATATTTTTAGAATAGGGTTATTAAGGTGAAACATTAAATTGGATTTTTTCACGAATCATACTTTTTTAAGTGACTGTGTTACTGATGTTAGGATTTGTTATTGCATAAATCAGTGAAATTATAATATTAGTAATTTATTATTTAATCAATATGTATAGTTATATCATGTAACTATGTATTATACTATGATCGCCAATAACCTTGCTTACACAATTACTAAATGAATAATAAAAAAGTAGTGAAATGCGATCATTTAAAAGTTAAACAATACTGATTAATGATTGAACTTGATTGGTTCCGCTGATCAAATCAGCGCAGCTTTTACAAATCAAATCAGTAATTAATTTATTTCACTCGATTAGTAACTATTCAGTTGTGCTGTGGTATGCGTATAATTTACTGAAACAATGACTATTCACTCATGATTTGTTGATTTTCAGAGATTTAGATGCAGATAGGAGAATAGCGCGGACATCTATTATGTACTGAAGCGATGAGACAGTTACGGAAGACAAAATCAACATTCGTGAGATTGTAGTAACGCATCCGTTGCGACGTCCGCCATTTTAACGCACAATTGGAATCACACGAGGCGTTAAAACGTCTGTCGACCGAAATCGTTGCACGTTTGCTACATAATCTTCAGATGTTATCAATAGATATTGTTAGAGCAGGTTTTTTTTTCTTAAACTTTTTGATCTAAAACAGTTCACTTCTGTTTTGTTTATACGGACATAATTTAAACAAAATGTCTGAAAATTAATCTTGTACAGTTTTGTGCCACGTGTTCACATTTCTTAAAAACGGAATCGAAAGAGATTAAATAAAACGTACTTGTAGTTTTTTAAGTAATCATGAATAAACTGTTATAATAATTTTTTTAATATATTAAATAATGGTCAAACTATCATTTCTTACCGTTTAAATATAAACGATGCTTTAAATTCATCCATATATTGAGAAATATATGACAAAAATATGGTATACAAAAATTAAACTTTAAGTTAAATTATAAAAATGAAGTTTAGACGAAATTGAAATTTTTAATGAAAACTGTAATGAAAACTGTGAAATGTAAACCTGGTCCTTAAAGCTGTTAAAATGTAAAAAAAACCGCGTTCTCTGCGAGCGTCCCCTATGTTATTTTGTTATGTATCACACGCCATTTTCCTCGATACTTCCTTTATTCTTCAGATAAAGTGCTTGAAAATACAAGGTTTAAGTCATATTTGCAGAAAAAGTAATATTGTGTCACATATTGCTCTACCAAGTTTAAAATAGCGCACTGTGAAAACATAGAACAACTCTCTCGATTCTTCATTTCCAATATAAAGTTTAACAGGTACAATCGAATCGACGTCCGTCGCAACGTCCGTTATTTCAACACTCGTATAACCTTTGTTTTAGACTTTAATATCTCACCCTTTGACACTGGAGTCAGCGTTCGATCTCCATCGAACGAAATTTTTGCATGTACGCTGTATAACATTCGCGTGTAGTTTACATGTACATCAAATCGAAGCAACGTCCGTTGCAACGTACGTTTCATCGTTGGGACTCCAATCTAAAACTAGGGTTACAGGCATTTAAATAATGTTCGTTAAAACGTATTTTTGCATTTTCTATAATATTCGTGTTATTTTTATTTGGATCGACGCACGTTACAACGTCCGTTACTTCAGCGTACGACTTCAGGCTAAAACACAAGTTACACAAGTGTTTAAAATAACATACTTCACATCTATCCGTATATTCTCTGTCATTCCTATGTGTATGTACATACGTCAATTCGAATCGACGTCCGTCACAACGTCCGTTATTTTAATACTCATACGACTGCAGTCTGAAACTCAAGTTATAGAAGTGTTTAAAATAATATTCGTTACATCTATTCGTATATTCTCTGCGATATTCGTATGTGTATGTACATACGTCAATTCGAATCGACGTCCGTCACAACGTTCGTTATTTTAACACTCATACGACTGCAGTCTGAAACTTAAGTTATAGAAGTGTTTAAAATAACATGCTTCACATCTATCCGTATATTCTGTCATTCGTATGTGTATGTACATACGTCAATTCGAATCGACGTCCGTCACAACGTCCGTTATTTTAACGCTCATACGACTGCAGTCTAAAACTCAAGTTATAGACGTATTTAAAATAACATCCGTCACATCTATCCGTATATTCTGTCATTCGTATGTGCATGTACATACGTCAATTCGAATCGACGTCCGTCACAACGTCCGTTATTTTAACGCTCATACGACTGCAGTCTGAAACTCAAGTTATAGAAGTGTTTAAAATAATATTCGTTACATCTATTCGTATATTCTCTGCGATATTCGTATGTGTATGTACATACGTCAATTCGAATCGACGTCCGTCACAACGTTCGTTATTTTAACACTCATATGACTGCAGTCTGAAACTCAAGTTATAGAAGTGTTTAAAATAACATGCTTCACATCTATCCGTATATTCTGTCATTCGTATGTGCATGTACATACGTCAATTCGAATCGACGTCCGTCATAACGTCCGTTATTTTAATACTCATACGACTGCAGTCTAAAACTCAAGTTATAGACGTATTTAAAATAACATCCGTCACATCTATCCGTATATTCTGTCATTCGTATGCGTTTGTACATACGTCAATTCGAATCGACGTCCGTCATTTTAGCGAAGCCCAGTCCAAAACCTCAATTCGCTTGTCATGTCATTATTATCCCGTTAAATTTCGCAGTAAAGTATGGTTTAATAATGTTAGTTCCGCTACTTTTGGAAGAGCCAGTATAGGAAACGAAAAAAGGAACTCTTCCAACGATCATAAAGGGGATAGACACAAAGGTGTGCGGACAGAGGCAGACCAAAGGAAGAGACGCGATCGTGGTAGTACGCTATCCGCTTTAACGACGAGTTTCAGAGGCTTTCTCCTCCTTCTTCTCCTCCTTCTTTTCCACCTCTAGCTTCTTCGTCGTACTGCCTCTATCTCCACCTCCGCCTTTTGCTTTTGCCTCATCTTCGCTGCCACCTCTTCGAGGTCTTTTCGAATTTTTCACTCGTCACTCCCTCCAAACCGGTGTTCCCCCTACTTCTTCCTTTCCTGCTCGGTGTACGAGTCTGTTTTCCTCGCTGTTTCTCTGTCCTGTGGCTATGTCCTCTCGCTTCTTCGGCTTCTTATCCGTCCGGTGCCTCCTTCAAGTTTATTCCTGCTGGTGATTATGAAAATGGTCTGAGAGATGGATTAGATCGTACGCAGAGTGACCATTTATTTTCGCGGTAAATTCGATTAAAAAAAGTAATGATTACTTGTAAGGAACTTTTAATCGTATGTATGCTTTAGTGCAAGTCGAAACGAATACGATAATTTAAAATTGTGACGTAACAGTTTTTGTAAACATCAAACGTATACTTATCTTAGGAATATGTAGTCGCGGTTCATTGAAAGTAAAATGGTAAACTGAGGATTATAGAGGAACAAAATTGTTGTGAATTTTCACCTTGACGGGACATTTCAAGGTCATTGAAATCGATAAGGTGAACTCTCATTTGCAGAATTACCAAATAAATAACTCTTAACAGTTAATTTTAAACAAAATTTGACTAAAAGTTTAATCAAAATTTGATTAACTCGCGTTCAACAAAATTTGACGAACAATTCATTTTTACTCAAATTTAATTTGACAGTTAAACACTTAAACATATTTGTATAAATCTAATTTGACACCTCAGTATATTCTGTGTTATAAGACAGACATGTCTTAATCGTGTCAGAGTTCATGTAAATATAATTCTCTATTCAGAATTTTCTTCGAGGTTAAAAATTTAAAAATGAGATATAGTTATTTTAGGAACACCCTATATAACAAAATGACTTTTCACCGTACTGAAAATGAAACAATGTCCGCGTCGAAAGTCAGCCTTGCACGGTTTTTCAATGATTCCATGGTTCAGGAATGCCTGAATCGTGCGTGTCATTCCACGGAAGTGGAAGTACGGTAATTACAAGGGGTCAGTGATTACGATAGTTTCCACCTAATGCTTTGTTGTTCCTTATAATCAGGAGTTCGAATTATCGTCAAATTTCAAACACGCCTCGGCAATAAATAACCTGGAAATACCGCTCGCGTGACTCCCTTTCGGTTTTTTTTTTAAATCTACCGCTTTCAAACCACAAATTCTCATTAATATACTGTGTGTACCAAAATTTGTTTGTACGTATCCGAAAATGCGGGAAAACAAGCTCAAATATGTAATAGAACTTTACTTTAGGTCTCTGTTTTCAAGATAGAATAGCAGTGAATGGTGAATTTTGATCTAGAATCTTAGAGTACTGTAACAAAATGTCAGAATTAAGTTTCAATGTTCATTTCATTAAATTATATATATTAGGAATTGAAAATACTACTGTTGTAAATATTATAGCTAAACGATTTTGGTAAATTGAAGTTAGATGGCTCATTAATAGTAAATATGTGCTGTGTATTTATACTGCGCATCTACACTACGCATTTGTACAACCAATCATCCAGAACTTGAGCGCTGATCGTCTTATCTTACAAAATGTGATCAAGGATATTTGAAAACTTAATCATCGATTCTGAATCATGAACGTTTATATGCAAAATATGTATGTATCAATATCTATGTATGTATGTATCGATATATGATCAATAATCACATTTTGTAAGATAGGTGAACGTTAAAGTTTCAGAAGACGTGCAACTGAGATGCGCAGTTGAGATGCGCAGTTGAGATGCGCACTTGAGATGCGTAGTATAAATGCGCAGTATGCGATATTCATTATAAATAAGTCTCTACAACTCAATTTAACTATAGTCAGTGCTCATAAAATGCTCAGATTTTGGGAGATTTCTTCAGTTTAGTAATACAATAAAAATTTTGATTAAAATTGAAGTTTCTAGATGAATTAATTTTCGTGAACTAGAAATGAAATCAGACAACGAAATTCAGTTTTCCGTATAAAATTGTAACTGAAACATTGCAGTGATTTATTTAAAAATATACATTATGTATTATTATTCTTCTATTGTACGGAATATTCGCTTGCAACTATGCTATAAAAATAAGTAAATTATGAAACAATCAACTGTAGAACGCGAGTGTTCAAAAAATCTTGCGAATTATAATTATACTCAAACTCTTGTAAACCCAACAATGAGCAATAATAAGTAATGAATAAGAGTATGTACAAAACATCAGTACTATAATTTCCAGAAAAACTCTTTTACTTTCTTTCCGAAAGAAATCATCAAATTCGATAAAAAACCGAAACTCGAATATCTTCACTGTTCTTCCAGAATGTCTTAATCAAATTCACCATTTGACCCGTCAGCTGCAACGTCACATACATCATATACGTGACATCTTCCCATACGGTCTCATAATTGATCCTTCCATACTCTTCAAAATCGATAGAAACCCACTTTTACCATCAAACGTCAAAAATAGTGTAATATAAACTTGCAATGGCTTAAAATTATATAACTTCGTCGCACGTTTTTAACAAAGAAAGTTCACTAAGTGGTTTATGATTGGAAACGGGTTTCCAATTAAACGTCTACAACGAACGCGTTGAATACAAACAATGTGAGAAAATACACTTTTTCCCCGATTCTCGATCCAGCGAGCTGCGCATCAACCTTGCGACGGATTTCACAAAACCGAGTGCCCGTGTGGCAAGAAAATATCGCGTTAAAATAAAATTCATCGATCGTATCGCATGCCAGAAGAAGATTCAAGTGGTTTTTCGAAATTCACGTTTCGTAATTCTTTGAGAGTTTGCAGACCGTGTCTGCGCGGTGGGAAATTCGCAAACGTTCTTTCGCGTTCGCTCGCGGGTACACGAGTTTTCGTGTACATCAAAAAACTCTCTTTTTCCCATCGCATTTTCACGTCTAGACGTGCCTCCACTTACAATAGTCGCCGACAGTCATCGCCGGAGCCGCGGCACAATTTACTTTTAATTCTCATCAACGTGCGCTTCGTGTACAGTCAGTAGCAAATCTGGTTGCCTTGCGGAAAATATGACAACCGTGTGGGAACCTCTCATTTGGTTTCTAGGGATTTGAGAAATTGGGAACTTACAAATTTCGGGTCATAGGAGGCTAAGCTAGGGATTTAGGGATTCGGAAATTTGAGAACTTTGGAATTTGGGAACGTAGATATTTGCTAATCTAGGGATTTGGGGGTTTAGAAATTTGTGGACATCGGAACTTGTTGATTTGGGGATTTGGGAGTTTAGAAATTTGACGACATCAAAATTTGGTGATATCGAGATTTTATAACGTTGGAATTTGGGAACGTAGATATTTGCTAAGCTAGGGATGTGGGGTTTGGAAATTTGAAGACATTGCAATTTGGGAACGTAGATATTTGCTAATCTAGAGATTTGGGGGTTTTGAAATTCGAGAACATCGGAATTTGCTGCTCTAAAGATTTGGAGGTTTAGAAATTTGACGACATCGAAATTTAGTGATGTCGAGATTTTATAACGTTGGAATTTGGGAACGTAGATATTTGCTAAGCTAGGGATGTGGGGTTTGGAAATTTGAAGACATTGCAATTTGGGAACGTAGATATTTGCTAATCTAGAGATTTGGGGGTTTTGAAATTCGAGAACATCGGAATTTGCTGCTCTAAAGATTTGGAGGTTTAGAAATTTGACGACATCGAAATTTAGTGATGTCGAGATTTTATAACGTTGGAATTTGGGAACGTAGATATTTGCTAAGCTAGGGATGTGGGGTTTGGAAATTTGAAGACATTGCAATTTGGGAACGTAGATATTTGCTAATCCAGAGATTTGGGGGTTTTGAAATTCGAGAACATCGGAATTTGCTGCTCTAAAGATTTGGAGGTTTAGAAATTTGACGACATCGAAATTTAGTGATGTCGAGATTTTATAACGTTGGAATTTGGGAACGTAGATATTTGCTAAGCTAGGGATGTGGGGTTTGGAAATTTGAAGACATTGCAATTTGGGAACGTAGATATTTGCTAATCTAGAGATTTGGGGGTTTTGAAATTCGAGAACATCGGAATTTGCTGCTCTAAAGATTTGGGGGTTTAGAAATTTGACGACATCGAAATTTGGTGATATCGAGATTTTATAACGTTGGAATTTGGGAATGTAGATATTTGGCGATCTAAAAATTGGGATTGTTGAGATTTGAGAATGTAGGTATTTGATAGTCTAGGAATTTGGGGTGCTTGAAATATCGGGTCATAGGGATTTACTGAGCTAGGGATATGGGGTTTAGAAATTTGAGGACATCGGAATTTGGTGATGTTGGAATTTGAGAACGTAGATATTTATTAAGCTAGGGATTTGGGGTTTGGAAATTTGAGGACATTGGAATTTGATGATGTTAGAATTTGGGAACGTAGATATTTGCTGATCTAGAGATTTCGGAGTTTGGAAATTTGAGAACTTTGCAATTTGGTGATGTTCGAATTTGAAAACGTAGATATTTTCCGATCTAGGAATTTGAGGGTTTAGAAATTTGAAGACATCGGAATTTGTTGACTTAGATATTGTGGGAGTTAATCTAATAACATTAGAAGTTGAGAACGTAGAAAAAACCTACTTAAGGTTATGTTAATTATCTATAACTTCCTATCCTTTCATTTAAACAAAATATTATTAACAGTAATAACAGTAAAGAATACTATTACTATTTAAACTAGTATATTCTATTTAAAAAAAGAGTACGTATTTTCATTCCATTCTTTTCGTACGATAAAATAACATTAAAATTCGATACCACGTCTACGCAACTAGTATTGTATTATTAATTCAGTTATCTACATTAGTATGAATAATTCATTGAATGCTGCAATTGTTGCTATGAATAATGCTAGAGGATTTGTAATAATTAATTAAAAGCAATTGTTGGTTCAGAAAAGATACAGGCACATTTGTAATAATAATCAATTGAAAGCTATAATTATTGGTACATGAAAGATTCAGGAACATTTGCAATAATAATTAAACGAAAGCTGCAGTTGTTTCACTAGAAAACAATTCTTTCCACAAATGACACTTCGCAAAAAGTAACATACGACCGTATACTGCAATCTTATACTATAACGTAATACTATTTTAAACAATTATATTTAAAACATCGTTCAATGTATAATACTTTGAATTTCTATAATATTATTACATTGATACATTCATACACACTGACTACACTGATACATTCTTTTGATATATCTAATAAATAATAAAAATCCCCCAAATTTCCATAAAATTTTACCCTATTTGTTTATGCAAAATTGTACAGTAACAATTTAAGGGGGGCAATACCTATAGAATCTTAAAAAATTGCAAAATTTTTTTTTCTCTAAAATGTTAGTGCAACATCTCAAAAATATTGTCTCAAAATTTTAAAGCGTAATACGGAGCCCTTTTGATGTTATGGCCGATTATCGTGACTCATGTCTGGTATCGCGCCGCAGATATTCACGCGCTCGGTGCGGAGGGCTATGTAGCAGATTTGTTATTATCATGCCATTGCTGTGTTTGAAATTTTGTATTTTTCCGGAGAATGAGCTTATGGAGAAAAATCAACTTTACGAGTAAGCCGAAGGATCATTATATGGCGCAGGAATCGCAGATTAGTTGGTAAATCATTGAAATTATTCAGATTTTACTTATCGAAACTTTAAACGCATTTTTCTCAAAACTACATTTTTAAAATTGGCGTGACTGATAACTCAAAAACGAGTTTATCAATCGCGCTCAAATTTTTTGCACATATCCATGACAATACCATCTAACATATGAACCTAAATGTACGAAATAAATTTACCATTAAAGTCCTTTTTTATTGCAAAATATTGCGAAAATTTTCAGTAAAATTCAAAGTTTCTCTTTAAAAGCGCACCATCTCTTCAATTTTCCATATTTTTCACGTTTCTTAGGTTCATCTACTAACTGTGAATGTTAATAATCGAAACGTCGTTTGCAAACTTGTTTCAGACCAATGTAACTAAAGCTAGAAGTCACGCCGTTTCACGAGACGCGCCGAAACACTTCCAGGAAAGACTATCATAATTCCGCCATTTTTAAATATTTTTAAAAAAAGAAAATATGTCGTAATAGGCAATAGTTATAACAAATTATACCTGAAATTTCGAAAATACAAGACAAAGATATCCTATAGAAAAAAATTCACAAATATTAGCTTATTTTCATCTATCTAAAGGTATTGCCCTCCTTAAGATCAAAGAAAGAATGGTAATCGACAATAAGCATATGAAAGGAAGAAGGGAAAAGAGGTTTTCATTTACGCTGACGGTGGTCGAAACCGGAAGTGGAGATTGTCTCAGGAGCTATCAGGGTGTTTCTTTCGCGGTGAGCATCGTTTTTACCGGCGCCGCGATCATCTGTCGACGATTTGCGCTTAACTTCTTCCTATGTACGTCACTATCGAGGGTCAGAAGAAGAAGAAGAAGAGGAAGGGAAAAAAAAAGATAAAAGAAGGAAGCTGAGGAACGAGACTCGCTAAGTGACTGAGCGAGCGAGTAAATACGTAAGAAAGAAAAGAAGAAGAGAGACAAAGTTTTTTGTATGCCTTCGCTCGGAGGGTCTCTTGGCAGGGTTGGATACTCTTATTCTTCTTATTCCTCTTTTCCCTCTCATCTTTCTTTTATTACTCCTTTTACGCCACGCTCCACTCGTCTCCTCCTGTATCTCGGCTTCGTACTCTGATTTTTCTTCTTCGCGTACTCCCTCTTCCCTCCATTTTGTTCGATTCTTTCTTTTTTAAACATATGTGACACGTGGAATTTTCTAGAGACAATATTTACCTGGCAATCCACGGCGTTTCGATAATTTATGTAATCTCAATTTTTGTCAAAATATATTCTGACAAATTATACAAGGGTTTTTTATCGACATATTCCACAAGCAAATGTTATATCTAGGGTTTTGAACACTTTATCAAAAAGTTACACAAAAGTACAAAATGGCTGCTTTTTCGATGCAACGCGCAGTGTGTTTTAGATTTGGTAAAACTTTACCAGCATGTTCTATAAATAGAAATGATAAAAAGGTGTCATATTGGCGATGAGATACACATTAACACATCCGTACCCATCTAACGGAAATTATAATTACTTTTTACGTCGCCATTAGACTTCGTCTTTTATTCGTATGTTTCTTTTTAGTTTTGGTGTTTTATGTTTTTCTGTAAATTCTTTTATCAGCATGATTCTAGTGAAATCTAGTCATACAACTGAGAGAGAAACAAGAATTATTGCAAAAACCGATGAGAATGAATTTTCCTTAAGTTGAAAGACAATTTAGTTTTTCCTTGTATTCGAAAATAACAGGTTTAGCTTATGTCACCAAAATGGTTAGATCCGTTTTCAAGATAAAAGTAACATACTGCCATAGAAATTGCTCCTGTAATATCATATATGCAAAAACTACCGAGTAAGTAATATTACACATACAAGAATTGTTCGTTTAATGATGTTACATTTCATTAAAAAATGTGAGACTTATTTTTTAAACAAAAGTGTTGTACAATCAATTGCTCTTTCAATAATGCAAAAGAATGACAAGAATAATAATAAGAATGTGCAAGAATTACTCGTTTAAAAATACTAGTAATACAAGAATCATTCGGTTAAAAATACTAGATTATATTGAAAAGGAAAGAAACTACTAAAAAATACAGTTTCAAGTATTAGGATTAAAGTACAATAAACACGTTTATCCTTCAATGTACAAATGAAAAGTTTCGCTCATGGTCAAGATAGATGATCGCCTAACTATTGAACCTTCAACAGTCTGACTGTTAAATAAAGAGAAGAAGAGAGAGGGAAGCAGACAGTGAAGGCCGACCACTTGTCAAACGTCTCTCTCAGTATTTCTCGCTAAAAATTTTATCTATCCTACGCGCGTTTCGTGAGGTGCACCCCTTTGAAACTAGCAAAATATACGTTTTTCAAACGACCATGGCTCTAATTACACACGTAAACGTAACTTTGTCGCGTTATTTCATAAACTAGTCTTTTTATTCGAACCCCTGTTGTATAAGGTAGGTGTACACGACGCCATTTTCTTCAAATTATCCGCGAAGCATTCATAAACTAATCGCGTCGCTAAAATTAGTGTGAATTCTGTAAAGAGAAGAAACTTCAATTTACAGCGTTTCGTCCAAAAATTGCAACGCGTTAGCGAGTAATAAATATTTTTGTGAAAGACAATGTCGTCGTGTGTGGTTATTCTTATTTTTCACTCGGTGAATACGCGGAGTAATTTGTAAACCAATTACTTTAATATAAATGTTAATATGTTAATAAACTTCGTGTTCTTTTATACGAAACCATGGTTTATTTTTCATTTTCTTGTCTGCATAATTGGTTGCCTTAAACGAGTGCTGCCATACTTGCAATTTCGCCACTGGCTTTCAAAAAGATTTTCTTTTACCCTGAATGCAGTGTGTAATAAATATCGCAACTTTTTCATGTATTAGTTTCTTCGGTAACTAATTCCCTAATTTTTGTTTTATTTATACCTGTTAAACAATTACTGGTTAATTACGTAATTAAGCAGGTCCAGTATTTTCTGTGATACAGTATAAGTTTGAATATTAAATCGTTCAGATTTTATTATAGACAACTTTTTTGTAGATTTTAACTTGGTTACACGTTACAGTGGATGTTGTACGTAATTTTCTTACATCGTGACAGTATTACGTACACGATGTTTGCGATTTCGCTAAAAGTCACTTTTTGCAATATTTATTCTAGAATAATAAATAATGAATTTTTAACCGCTAATTTATTTCAGGTGTCAGATAAAAGTACATACTATACTATGTATTTGAAACTGTCACTAAATAACTGTTTAACGAAGATATACAACGCTCTAAACGTTAGCATGGCGAAGTTATGTACACCTAGTTTATGACTAATTGCATACTATTCCAATTACTGTCTCGATTTTATCAGTTAAATGCTAATTAGAAGTTACCGTGTTTTGTTACTTTACTTCTAGAAACCTTGTTCTCCAAAATTCTATCAACTTTCGCGAACTTTCCAAGATATTGTCTTACCTGAAACAAAAGAAAAGAAATTCGTTTTAGAACTGATTTCAAAATGTGATATAGGTATGTGCTTTATTCGATTAAAATAATGTACTAAATTCGGAAAAGTGGAGTTAAAGTAGTACCTTAACAATGATAGTTGTTGATAATAATAAACCAGCAATTTGCAAAATGAGAAAAAATAAAGGAATATTTATTTGCAACATATCAATTTAAAATTTTATAAAAATGACTATATAAGCATATCGCAAACATTCAAAATACAAAATGACCAGCTACCGATTATAACAAACAATGATATTCTACTACAGCATATGTCAAATAATTAATACTGAAGTGTAAAATGTTTATCAAAATTTTATCAAATAAAAGTATCATCAAATAGCACTCATGATACACTAATCCAAATATTCTTAAAATAAAATCGCTGTTTCATCATTCAAACAAACAATGGATCAAGTAGTTCAACAACTTAGGGATGATAATTTTAATGAAACCTCCAGGAAATGTAATAGGCTTCTTCCTCTTTACAAATCATACTCTATGCGGGGAAAGATCCTCGAAAGTTTTTGAGTTATTTGCTTTAAAAGTTTTCTGCGCTGAACGTAAGTTATGTGAATTACTTAGCGAGGAACGTCCACGGTTTGTATTAGATTGGCATCTAAATTCACGGGTTTTTGGAACGTCTTAAGGGGAATATTGTTCAGGAGGAATTATTATTCTGAATTATTCATAATTTAATCACTGATAATTTGCTACATTTACTATATTCTTCCTTTGTTTTACTCTTCTAATTGGTGTTGTGTTCATTTCCTGTTTTTCGTTGTATTCTGAATTTATAAAACAAGTCTTCTTTTTAATGTTTAATCTCAGAATATTGCACTCATTCGATATTTAAACATTTCAAATTTTAATAACAAAACATTGCTACTATATTTCAAATTGTAATAATAGAACGTTGCTAATACATTTCAAATTTTAATAACAAAACTTTGCTAAAATATTTCGAATTTTAATAACAAAACATTGCTACTATATTTCAAATTGTAATAATAGAACGTTGCTAATACATTTCAAATTTTAATAACAAAACTTTGCTAAAATATTTCGAATTTTAATAACAAAACATTGCTACTATATTTCAAATTGTAATAATAGAACGTTGCTAATACATTTCAAATTTTAATAACAAAACTTTGCTAATATATTTGAAATTTTAATAGCAAAACGTTGATAATACATTTGAAATTTTAATAATAAAACGTAGTTAATGTATTTCACATTTTAATAATAAAACATTGCTAATATATTTCAAATTTTAGTAACAAAACGTGAATTATTTTGAAAAGAACCACCGCCGGTATCATGTTATCTTTGTTTCTTAAATTTCTAAAACACAAAAGAGAGATATGAAGCTTTGATCCTAGATCGTTTCATGCTGGTACGCGTCGTAGGGAAACAAAGAGGCTGTCTAAGGAAAGGTGATCTCTTTTTCCTCCACTTCAATACGGTGCTCGCGAAAACGAGCTGCACCAGAAGAAGAAAAACGGCAATCTATTTCGAGGATTTTCGAGAAGGCTAGTTGGCAGCATTCGCAGACTCTCTACATCTCGAGATCGTCCGTTAAATAATGCGAGCTTTCTTGGAAGTGATCGATCAACGTGACGCCTAAAATCGACCGATTACTTTTATTTTCCAGCCGGTATTTATTACGCCGTGTGATATATGGATAAGAGAACAACTTTATAACATTTTTTTTTTTATTAACAAAATAATTTTAAACATTACAGCGATGTCGGGTTTAAATCATTTATATTTATGAGGCTTCGAGAATTTCTGCCTTTTAGCGCGGTGTCTTCATTAATAACTAATGGAGGTTTTCCTGTAATGTATGTAGAGTGTAATATTTTAATACACTGTCTTGGGTCGGAAATTGAGACTGGAAAAAGAAGCAAATATTAACAGATTGATAGTCATTTAAACTGTGAGGTATAAGTTTTATTATTTATTTTATGAAAGTGTTGTTCATTTTGAATATGAAAACATTGGCTGCGTTTAACAGCACTCGTGCATGTTGATCATCTTCTTTAATTTTATATGATTTTATATGTTTTTGGTTGATTATAGCTGATTTTAGTTGATTGTAGTAGATTACGGTTGATTTTAGATTATTTTTGTCGATTTTAATTCATTTTAGTACACTTTGGTTTATTTTATGTAATTATAGCTGATTTAAGTTAATTTCAGATAATTTTAGATGATTTTAGATAATTTTGGATAATTTTAAATGATTTTAGTCGATTTTAGGTAATTTCGGTTAATTTCGGTCAATTCTCGTTAATTTCAGTTGTTTTCGATTAATTTCGGTCAATTCTCATTAATTTCAGTTGTTTTCAGTTGTTTTTGGTTAATTTCGGTTAATTTCGGTTAATTTCGGTTAATTTCGGTTAATTTCAGTTGATTTCTGACAATTACAGTTATTTTCGGTTAATTTTGGTTAATTTCGGTTAATTTCAATTAATTTTGGTTGTTTTCCATTATTTTTTCTTAGTTCTTGTTACTTTTCATTACTTTTTGTTACTTTTCGTTGCTTTTCGTTACTTTTCGTTACTTTTCGTTACTTTTCGTTACTTTTCGTTACTTTTCGTTACTTTTCGTTACTTTTCGTTACTTTTCGTTACTTTTCGTTACTTTTAATCATTTTTAGTCATTTGTATTTAAGTTTTAGTTATTTCTACTCAATTTTAGTTCATTTTAGTAACTTTCAGTCAGTTTTAGTCAGTTTTAGTCAGTTTTAGTCAGTTTTAGTCAGTTTTAGTCAGTTTTAGTCAGTTTTAGTCAGTTTTAGTCAGTATTAGTCAGTTGTAGTCAGTTTTAATGAACTATAGTCAATTTCAGTTAAGTTTAATTAATTTTAGTCGAATTTAATTAATTTTAGTTAATTTCATTTATTTTTAGTCAATGTTCATTAAATTTAGCTAATTTTTATTACTTTCAATTAACTTCCGTCCATTTTAGTTCATTTTAATTGCTTTTATTCAATTGTAGTTACATCTAATTCATTTCTATTTATTTTAATTGAATTTAATCAATTTCAATTAATTGGTGTAATTGTATGATTTCGGTAAATATAAGTAGATTACGATTAATTTTAGTAAATTTTAGTCAAACCAACGCTGTTTTGTAGTATTTTGTACCATGAGTAAGCTGCAACAATCTAGTAAATAAAATTGTAATATCTACAAATCAGTTATTACATAAATTACAAATCATTGACGTAGACAATCAATTTGGAAAATTAGCATGCACTTTTTTGCTCAGATCTATTATCTCTTCCATCATATAAAAACTATTAATTTCTTAAGATGCTGCTTTTTAATCTCTTCAAGGATACTGACACATCTCTGCATTACATCTTCAGACTTTTTTTAAATTCAGCAACTAATCACCACATACATATGTATGTGGACATTATTTCTTTCCGTGCGTCGTTAACGCTATTTACATTTTTTTAAACGCTTACTATTGAATCATTTCTGCTAATTTCAGAAAACCAACCCTGAAGAAATTAAAGAACCTTTCGCGGATATAAATATGACACACTTAAGGTTGTTTTTATTATTCTCATTCAAAACGATTGAAAAATCTATCTTCTTATTGCATTTTCTACAGTGTAACATACTGAAAATGTGTTTTCAATGTTTCATGCATGAATATTTTAAAATAACAATATTAACGATGATTGTACGATAAAACATAGGAAAATGCACCACTTTTCTTTTTAAACCATTCACAAATTAACTACAACGTTATTTCAATAATAAATTCACCGATTTTCAAATATACACATATAAAATATTGTCTTTATTTATCGAAAATAAACTAAAGAAACAGACAAAAATAAACTGAATTTTAGTTAAAAATATGAATTTTATTAAAAATAAACTTTACGTTTAAATATACATTTCTAATTTTACTTAAAATAAACCTATTAAAGAAGGTCTGTCAGTGAAAATACTAAAAGTAATATAAAACCTAACCTCAAAAGAAATTGATTGAGACAAAATCTACCATACAAACTAGGCTAATATCAATATTAACAAAGGTTTTTGTATTTTCGCTTAAAGAAGATACTTTTATGAGTTCCGCATTTACACGACTGCCATTTTGTTAAAAAATCTTGTCTCGCGTTATCCTACTTCACAAGATGGCCACTTGTATACAGACTAAATCATTTTTGCTTGTTTCTTTCGGACAAATATTAATACATTGAAAATACCATGTAAAAACTTATAACTATAATTCCAATAATGACAGTTAAAGAATAATTATAATTTCAATAATTGCCCAAAAATTTCTCCACGTTATATCGAAACCTAAGGAGATACACAGTATGTCTGAAAACTAACGGAACTTTTTAAATAAAAAAGAAAGTATTAGTTATTTTGCCAAAATTAATTTTTTTTATTCAAAATACATCCCTTCCGCGTCAATACACCGTTGGGCACGCTCAGGCAATGTTAACATATATTTTTTTACGTCGTTTTGCGGAATCGCTTCAATCACCCTTGTCACGGCTACTTGGACTTGTGTAACAGTGTCATAAAACGTTCCTTTCATGGCTAATTTCAATTTTGGAAAAAGGAAGTAATCGCATGGAGATAAGTCAGGCGAATATGGAGGATGTTGGAGCACACAGACTTGTTTTTTCGCCAAAAATTCACGAACAGCGACAGTTCTGTGACTTGGTGCATTATCATGCAACAGAAACCAACTTCCCGGCGCTCGATATTCGGGCCTCGCACGAACAATTCTTTTCCACAAACGTTCCATAACACCCAGATAATATTCGCCATTAACATTTTGTCCCTGTGGAACGAATTCCCGAAGTATAATACCTTTAGAATCGTTTAGAATTTAGAAAAACCCAAAAGCTGGCTTTGGGTCGTCTTCCAAAGTATCACGACCGTCCTGGAATCGCTTATACCACTCGAACACACGTGTACGGGATAAACAATCGTCGCCATAAACATTTTTCATTAATTCAAATGTTTCTGTAAAAGTTTTACCGAGCTTTACCGAGCAGAATTTAATATTCGCCCTCTGCTCCATCGTGATTTTGTGACACGGTGACGAAAGGTTCTGTCGCTTTAAACGCTATAAGTTTACAATTCGTTGCTCGATTCCAATAACGATTGGTTTGTTTTGTAGGGGAGGAATACTGTTTTCAGATAGCATATTATTTTAATAGATGGTGCTAGTAGTTTTCCTTAAATTTAAAAAGTTCCGTTACTTTTCAGACATACTGTATATATGAACAAAGTTTCCTCGAGCAAAAGTAACCCAATAATTGATGCGATAAATCGTGAAAAATCGACGGCAGAATGGAAATATCGCCTTAACTGAACTCCACAAGTTTTAATCGTTCAAGTAATTATTCGAAGTTTCGTCTTTCCCGGTATAATGATACCTTTATCACGCTCGAATAGGAAACAACTCCACCAGCGATGCTTCCTCGGAACGAGGGAGCTCGTGTGTCGTGTCGACGAAACGGAAAGGCGCCTTTAGGGTCGCCTCCAAAGGAGCATCCAGCCACGCGCATTACCACCCTATCTGACACCCTTGCCACAGGGTGGTTATACGTTATCAGATCGCGAGTTAAGCACAGGTGCTACAAACGTTGATACACTATACCTAGACCTAAGTATCTGAACAAAAAATTTGGGAATGTTGGTAATCATTGGGAGTAAGGTGTAGATACAGTAATTATTCGGAGTTAGATACAGTACCTTGGATATTTACCCTTGTCGTACAATTTGTTTATCATATCGTGAGTTAAGCACAGGTGCTACAAACGTTGATACACTATACCTAGACCTAAGTATCTGAACGAAAAAATTTGGGAATGTTGGTAATTATTTGGAGTAAGGTGTAGATACAGTAATTATTCGGAGTAAGATATAGTACCGTGGATATTCACCGTTGTCGTACAATTTGTTTATCAGATGCGTCAGTCAAAACTATTCATAGCTATAATATGAAAACAAAGAAAATTAAAATTGGTATTTTATATTCAGCAATTCTTGACTATACAAATTACAGTTGGACCTAAATTTCAAGTTGAGGAGTATAAAAATTTGAGTAAGTTGTCACATTTGAGCTGTGAGTGCGTCACGAGTGAGACTCGTCAAAGTACAAGTCAGTAGAAACTAACTATTCATAACTACAATATTAAAATAAACAAATAAAATTGAAATGTGAGTATTTTATATTCAGCGATTCTTGACTATACAAATTACAGTTGTTAAATTTTAAAGTGAAGAGTATTCAAAATTTGAGTAAGTTTTGTCACATTTGAGTGCGTCACGAGTGAGACCCGTCAAAGTTTAAGGGGTTAAGGAGCACTTGACTATTTTTTAATTATACTGGATGGAGAATTTAAATGGGAAAATCTAAATATTTTTGTTTCCGTTAGTTGTAGGAAGTTGTTCATCGACTTTCGTTCGTTATAATTAATTGTAGTTGATTTTAGTTGACATAATTAAATTTCAGTAGATTTCAATTGACTGTAGTTAATTCTAATTGATTTTAATCGATTTTATTTAATTTTAGTCGATTTTTGTCGATTTTACGTAACTTTAGTTAATCTTTCTTGATCGACTGTTTAATTTTAATCGATTTCATCCAATGTTGTCTAATTGTAATCAATTTTACTCGATTTAATATGATTTTAGTTAATTTTATTTAATTCCAGTCGATTTTATCCCATTTTAATTGATTTTAGCAGACCTTATTTGATTTTGGACGATTTTTTTTTATTTTGATCGATTTTCACTAATTTTAATCAATTTTAGTCGATTTAACATGATTTTAGTTAATTTTATTTAATTTCAGTCAATTTTAATCGACTTTATTTTATTTTAATCAATTTTAATAGACTTTATTTGATTTTGGATAATTTTTTTTTAATTTCAATCGATTTTACCTAATTTTAATCCATTTTAATTGATTTTATTCGATTTTCGTCGACTAAACTTCGTTTTGATTAACTTTAGTTAGACTTCGGTCGATTTTAGTAGATTTTAGTCAATTTTAATGTACTTAATATAATTTTAGTCAGTACTGTTGTTTTTTGTTGTTTATATCTACTTTTAATCGATTGTAATCGATTTTATTTGATCTTGGTAGATATTATTTTATCCTAATTAACTCCCGTTAATTCTAGTCGAATCTAGTTAATTTTAGTTGATATTCGCTGACTTCAACTAATTTCAGTTAATTTTACTTGATTTTAGTCGATCTTAATTAACTTTAGTTGATTTTAACTAGTTTTATTTAATTTCAGTTGATTTTATCAAATTTCAGTTAATTTCGTTACCTAATTTTAATGAATTTTGCTTTACGGTAATTTTATACAATTACAGAGCTTGATGGAAAATGGACGTTGCCAGACCTACATCGATTTATAATATTTAGTACCACAAACGCGCTATAACAATCTAATATCATAATAATATATTAATAAATATATTATAATATATTAATAAAAATAAGTATTTTTCTTGCAAATTTATAGTATGTTTTCATTGATTCCCTCAATTTTATATACATATACATATCTTTAAATATTTGTAGATAATTTTGAAACAATTTTAAGTTATTATGAACAATGTTAGAAAATTTTGAACAATTTCAGAACAGTTTCATAAGTATTCTACGTACATACACATTTCTCACGAGACTTCGGTACTGCATCAATAAGAGCAGCCACCATTTTGTACAAGACGCATGATTTCGGAAGATGAAAGTACAGCTCAAATATCTTGAGACCATACGATCGAAATTATACGTGCTACATACAGTTAAATTTGTAATTTCACCCTCTGTAAGTATGTGAACAGTCAAATATATGGTTCCATTTTAAAAAATAGTAATCTTAAAATCTTGTAAAAAGATACTCTTAAGAAAGAATCTTTTCTATCAGCTGATTTGCCCTTCGAAATAATACAACTTTATTTTCTAGAACCTTTACATGTGACTAATAATAATCAATGTGGAACAATTTTTCAAAATTGTTGAAAAATTATGTTTATTTTGCAATTAAGAATTGTATACGAACAATTGTTCGATTTAATAATTTTGTAAAATATTAAACAAATTGAGAACCAATCAGCGTTATAATACAATATACTTTATCCTTCAATTTTGAATATTATTTTGAATAATATTATTAATATATATACTCTATCCCTTAATTTTGATATAACGTCTTAAATTTTTACCCTAAATTGAAGACTGTACTTTTCACTGTTATAACCTGCATGCATACTCCATACTTCTGTAATACCTCGACAGATACATATTTTTGTTATAATCTCCATACATAAATAAATTGACGAGTGCATAAATATGAATAACAATACTGTGTCTATCATTTGCTATTAAATTACCAGCATATGTGAAGTTACCACCACCTGAACTCGCAAATTCGCAACCCATTCGTTTTTTACGGCCTTTCATTAACATTTTCATTTTCTTATGATAGGTGAATAATAAAGCAACACATTATCGTTTGCTTCAACGACGAAACGTAATCACAGCAATTACTATAGCTTCAAAACTTGGGACGAAGGGAAGGAACATCAGGGTATTTTCCGCCGATCAATATAAGTACCCTTCTGAACCAGCAGACGAGATTAACTGCCACAGCTTCTTCCTCGAAAATGTCCCTTGATGGTTTTCGGGACACGCGATTAACTCTCGCATGGCGGATGCAGGGCCATTTTCACACAACTACATAAATGAAATGTTCATTGAAACTTTAGATTGTATACAGAAAAGGAGTGTAACTATTATAAACAGAACGTATCTGCATATCGAAATCTGAACCGGGTGATTGCGATAAATTGATCAGGTGATTCGAGTGAAACGACAAGATATTCCGATAATCAAATGATATCAAATATTTATCAATGATATATGTTTAGTAACAGCCTCTTAGCTCTTCGTAATGGAGGCTTTCAAACAAAAGATGTACAATGTTACGTTACAACATAAAAATGATAGGAAATAAGCATGCGACGGAAATAGTTTTATTTGTCTACTGTTTTAGTTTTATGAAGTTTGTCTTTACATAACAAAATTTTTGGTAAAAATGACAGGAAAATGTTCATTTAAAGTAGAATGGGAGAACCGTAACTTTGAAAGAGCGAGGAATTCGTGCGAAGAAAGAAATGGGTCTTTCTCACAGGGAAATTTCAAGAAGAACTGAAAGAAGTTTAAATGTGGTAGATAATTTTATTGAAAATAGTGCAAAACATTCCACATTCGAACCTCCAGGTAGGTCATACCTTAAAAAAACGGGAGAGAAGAACTATTTTATTTGATCGCATCAAATTCTAGACTCTCTGCTCGTGCAATAGAGAACTAGAATTATAACTAACGTTCTTAATATTCAACACTGATTAACTACCCCAACAATTAAAGGTAGGAAAATAAAAAGGAAACCTTTACTATCTGCTAAAAATGTTTGCGATAGTACAAAGTTCAATGGGATAACAATGTCATGAACTACTAACTGGAAAAAAATAATATTTTCAGACGAAAAGAAGTTTAATTTGGATGCAGTCGGTTTTTCTTATTATTATCACGATTTACGAAAGGACGAAGTGATTTTATCGAAAACGTAAGGCGGTGGTGGATCAGTTATGGCGATTGGCTGCGAAGAGAAAAGTGAAATTGTGTTTTTAAACAATAAAGTGAACGCTATAACGTACAGAAACGTGCTTGATGCTGTAGAATCACAGTTTCCTCAAATGTCTGGAGTTGGAGATTTTATATTCGAACAAGGTAGTGGACTTATTTATATTGCTCGCATAATTGCACAGTGGTTCGAAGAACGTCAAATGAATAAATTGGACTGGCCAACTCGTTCACCTGCCATGAATACAATAGAAAGTGTGTGAGGACTACTTACAAACAATGTCTACAAAAATAATACGCGATATTCAACGGTGAATGAACTAAAACTAGCAATTTAAAAATGCTGGCGGAACATGGACCAAAACGTTACTAAAAAATTGTATGACACTCTTCAAACCGAATTTTCGAATTAATTAGGCAACGTGGTAAATGTACAAAATATTAAAATAAAGAAGTTCGAAGGTTAATATTCATGTATCTTTAATTATTTCGTAGAGACATATCTTGTCACATTCTACAGGACTGATATTTACACAATGCGATGTTTAGATCATGAAATCTATAAATAAATTATTTCTGTTAAATAATATCATGAATATGGTTATAAATAATATTATAGAAATGAAATGGAGTAATACTACGACGATTGAAAAGTGTGGGATAACTGAAAAGGAAGCGAGGTTATCTTTTTGTCGCGGACTGCAAATGCAGCAACCTAGTTTAACATTGACCCACAATGTATCATTAATCACGAAACGATTACACCCGTTAACAGTGTCGAGTAAAAATTGTTGGTAATAACCAGCAAAAAGATGATGTATGTTCAAAGATAATAAAAATAATTATCTGACGATTTAAATTTTATTTTTATAAAAGTCAGCATTTTTATTGCTTTAATAATTATTTCGAAATTACTGTATTTATATAAGGAGCAATGTAAATGAACTATTAGAAATTATCAAAAGTATTATTTAGTACCTTTTGTATCAGGGTTAATTGAGATAAAAAGAACTTTAAATACCTCGAGTAATACTATGACTATTAAAAAGTGAGGTAACTAAACAGAAGTGACGCTATCTTTTCATCGCGGGCTTTTCAAATCGTCAAGTCACACTTCTCAAATTTTAAATGAGAGCAAATGAAAGGAACAAAAATTATACATCTGTACATTATAGTACATACGAAATACACCTATACATTATAATTCGTACATTAAAGTGTAAATTTATACATTTATCCATTAAAGAACAGTAAACAATTTTTTTAATGCCATATACATACCGTTATAAACTACAGATTGAATTTTAATTGAATCAAGTCCGTACCGAACTTGGTTCCGAAGGGTTGATAAGACGGTACCTTTCAGTTTCACTGGCATAAAGAGAAAGGCAAAAAATCGTTATTTTAACGTCACAGAATAGTGATCGAGAACGATCGCATTTACGTGTCACATAACGTGATCTCGTTCCAAGTTGTTGGACTTTCGAAGGGAACAAAGGGCACACGCCGTTCCATATGCATTAAAAGTGGATGAATAATTGACGACAGATAACAATCACCTTCGTTCTTAATTCACTTCAACGAACGCGTGCATAATGCGTTCAATGAGAATTTCACGTCCCAGCTAACGTCTCTTTCGCTGATATCAGCCGGTTGAATGGCACTCGTTAACGATTATCAACAATGCCATCGGTAAATTCTGAAATTGATTTCACCGCCATGATTTTGTCGAACGTTGATGAAATTCTTGAAGCTTTTTTTCATTTCAATTTTTAACACTTTGCCGAACGTGCGTTGCTTTTATCTGTAATTATTCGAGTTGCACAAGAAATAGACTTTCTAACGAATGTCGATTAATGTGTGGGGCGAAAGGTTATACTAATACAAAAACTTATTACTTTTGCAATTTCATTTACAGAGATTTGTGAAATTTGTTTTCATGAAAAGCCGGAGCTTGTTAATTCTCCGCCGGAGGCCAAATTACAAATTTTTTAATTCTTAATTTATCAAAACTTCAAATTTAACAAATTTTCAAATTCCTAGATTTTTAGATACTCAAATATCTGAGCTGCCCAACTTTGAAGATTCTTGGCCTCGAAAATCTCAAAACTTCCAAATATAGTTCACAAAACGTAGGATACCTAAATATCTATGTAGCGAAGTTCCTAGATCTCCAAATCCTAGATTTCTGTATCCCTGCATCCCCTAGACTTTATGTTCTCAAATTTCTTCCTAAATCCCTAGGCTCTCATATTCCTAAATTCTCAAAGCCCAGACACCCAAATACGTATGTTAAGTTCCTAGATCCTCATATCCCAGATCCTCAAATTTCTAGATCCCCAAATTCCTGGATCCTCAAATTTCTGTACTCTCATATTCCTCAATCCCCAAATCACAGGACACTCAAACAGTCCTTAATATGTCATCAAATTCCTAGATCCCCTTTCTAGACTCTCAAATCCCTAGATTCCCACATCTCTATATCCCAAAATGGAAGATCTTCAAATACCTATACTTTCAAATTCCTAAGTCCTCAAATTCTCATGCTAAATTCTGATATTTTTAAATTATAAATCCCTAAACCCTCAAGTTTCCACGTTTCTAAATTTCTGAACCCTCAATTTCCTAGATTGCCATATCTCTGTAACCCTAAACCCAAAAATTCTCAACATTAACCGTACAGAGCCGGGTTTTGCAATTTCGCTTTTAAAACTTTATAAGGGAATGCATATAAAATGTTTCTTCAAAATGTTAACGAACGGCAGCATATAGAAACATTTTTTAAATGAACCCGCAATTACTGGATTCTCATATCGCTGTATCCCTAAATCCAACAATTCTCAAATACGTATATCCCAGAATTTCTAGGTCCTTAAATTCCAGCTCAAAATTGACTTTGAAGACCTCCTGCGGCGAAACTGGAAAGCTTCGAACGATCCTTGTTTAATCTGCGTCGCTTTGTGCAACAGCGACGAACGGTAGACTTTTTGCTATTCACAAATGTAACTTTGTTGTTCCAAGAATTTCCGGCGAGAAAGCAACATCTTCTTCTTTCTTCTTTAAAATATTCTTTATACATATAACGACGGAGAGTGTTACATCATCCGATTTTGCAATGTCGCTTTTAAATACCATATACACATACACTTTTATACGTTTTCGTTTTAATAAAGTTATACAGATAAATTTATGTATATATAAATAAAGTTTTAGCAGCGAAAATCCGGCTCTATACGGTTCTTAAATACTGTATGAAGAATACCTCTGAAAAGAAAGTATGACTAAATATCGTGGCTTAAGAATCTTGAAATTACTAAATCGCATTTTTGCACATTTTCGAAAACCAAATATCTATTGTCCTTGTCACAAGATAAACAAGGATCAGCTTATCAATTTTCCGCCAGAGGCCCCACAAATAATACAGAGTATTCGGTCACTAGACTTGACCCTTATAATTTTCATAATCGAAAAATAATAAATCTAAAATCCGTTATTTTGACTGGTTCAGTAAAGCTAGTGTTAAACAATTGATTTAAAAAGTTGATTTGAAACAGAAGCATAGCAACAGTCGTGATGATCTCTGGTCCAAGTGCCTCCGATCCTCGCACCTTCTTTACGCGTGCTCGTGCAAGAAATTCGATCCGTGGCGATACAATGTGACGGCTAACACTGACCAGGCAACACTTTGCCAAACTTGTTTTACTAGTATGATGCTACCGCAGAACCGAAAGTAACGCGATGCTTTTCTTGTGGCTTTTTCTGAGGGCTCTCTTGGACTTGATCTGTCGAACGTTTGAGACTAAGTACAGTCAACAGCAAATTTGGCTTCCCTAGGGAAAATGCAGTAACCAATAAATATAGTAAGATGTGCATTTAAAATGTACCTACTACTTTATTTTCGGACATGGATAAATTTTTGTTGCCAGACAGCTGCAGCTGCCTTAGCATTCGTATTTATGTTTATGAATCGCAGAGTGAGTGTGCGATTATAAAATCAATGGTAGTAGGCCGACGACTTCTCAGAAGTCACTTCTGTGCGATAATCCTTTGCGGTTTATATTTTCAATTAGGAGCTGTGTACAATCGAGCAGGGTCATACTCTTCGATAATAAAGAAAATGGTACTCGAATGATTAATGCAAGTTTAGAAATATGAAATATTTACTAGTGGGTCAGACCAGGTGCCTCACCAGGTGTATTTCACATTTCGAGTAGCTACTGTAAACATATGGGTAGAACAAGAATGAGATGTAGAGATTTTAAAGTCGTTACAAACGATTGAGCGTGTCTGAAATTATCGAAAACGATACCAAACACGATTATTTTTCATTTCATGACTGACGTCAATGACGGCCAAGTATTGTTGTCAACGATGAGTTATATGGCTTATAACGTTCCAGTCGATTTTATGTATAAAAAATTATCTAAAACGATACCAAAACACGGTTGTTCATCGATTCGACGACGGTGGACGTCGATGACGACAGGTTCCTGTCTTCGGATTGCCGTCAAAATCTATACAGCAAGTTTAGGGTGTCTCGTGAGTCTACCCTCAACATTTCAAGTCAAAAGACCCTAAATTGCGGTTTGTAGTGTGGTACAGACAAACAGAAAAAATGAACAAACAGTTCAGCAGTAACCAGTGAAAGAGGAAATTTTATTTGAAGTATTATTTTAATTATTTTACTTACATTTTATTGTAAATATATTATTATTGATCTTCAAGTTCTTAAGTCTTCAAATTCCTAGCTCCCCATATTCCTATATCCATGAATCCCAATGTCCTCAAATTTCTATGCTCTCAAATTTTTACCACATCCTCAAATTTTCAAATCCCTTAAATCTCCCCAAAAATCATCCCACGATTTTTCAAAATTATAAAATAAATATTTTTGAAATGGATTATACTTGTACTCTAAATATAGAATAATGTAACTTTATTCTTCCATATAAAGTTGGTACATAATTTACAATATAACAAACTTTATATACTAATTTCTCTAATAAAATAAATAACTTTAATAATTTTATACAATAATTTTAATTTATTATTTTGTACAAAAATTGAACCACTGTCATAAAATATAGTAAGTACATAATAATTCAAAGTAAACAGTGGGTTAATAATAAATAAGAAAATAAGTAAAAAATAATGTATTTATGACATATAAAATAATTCAAATAAAGCACTTTCATAAAAAGTCGAAAGTATATAAAAATACCTTAAAGTAAATTGTGACATTAAAAACAATTAAAAAATATTTCAATTTATCACGAGATTTGCACATTGTTGCAGTTTTAAACGATTCAATATTTCCACGAATAACTGCAAAATATCTCCTCAGCCGTATAATTTATTAAATAATTTCGGATTTAAGTTTAATTATAACAGTACGGTGTACATCAATCATAAAAACCGATAAGAATTGACTCAATCTTCCAGACAGGAAGAGAAACGAAGAACACTATCTCCCTTTTCTTTTCGGGATTGCAATCTTTCAACTAACATCTCCTTCCTGAATTTAAAAACGGTCGTTATTTCACGCGAACACGTCGAAGGACTGAAGAGGGACGAAGAGATGGCGGCGAAACAAAGAAAGAGAGGGACAGGAGTGTTCTACAGTTCGCATGGTTCAACTGATACGCGTCAGTCTCGTATTTCGTGAGAAAGACGATTACATTTGATTCGGCGAAATAGGAGGAACAGTTATACCTACATATCAAAAGAATATGCCTACCAATCTTTTTTTGAAATATCTTAAATTCACGCGAGCTCGTTAACAAAAATTTCATGTTGCCGATGTGAATCTTTTGGGAAGGCGACTCACACAGGAAACAGTACCGTCAATTATTAAATTTATGGTTATGGTCAGTGTAAGTACGATTTTGTATTTTTGAGGTCGTAAATTTACAAATTTACAAACGTATAAATTCATAAATCCACAACGTCACAAATTCATAAACTCATAAATTTATAAATTCATAAACTTACAAATTTATAGATTTACAAATTTATAAATTTACAAACTTACAAATTTACAACTTTACAAATTTATAAATTTACAGATTTACAAATTTTCAAATTTACAGATTTACAAATTTACAGATTTACAAATTTTCAAATTTTCAAATTTACAGATTTACAGATTTACAGATTTACAGATTTACAAATTTACAGATTTACAGATTTACAAATTTACAGATTTACAGATTTACAGATTTGCAGATTTGCAGATTATAGATTTACAGATTTACAGATTTACAAGTTTACAAGTTTACAAGTTTTCAAGTTTTCAAGTTTACAAGTTTACAAGTTTACAAGTTTACAAGTTTTCAAGTTTACAAATTAACAAGTTTACAAGTTTACAAGTTTTCAAGTTTACAAGTATACAAGTTTAAAAGTTTACAAGTTTTCAAGTTTACAAGTTTACAAGTTTACAAGTTTACAAGTATACAAATTTACAAGTTTACAAGTTTTCAAATTTACAGATTTACAAATTGATATATTTATGAATAAAAATGTCGAATTACCCAGTTTTCAAATTTCCAATTTTACAAATGTTTGATTTTTCAAATGAAATTTTTAAATTCTCAAATTACAAAATTTGTTTAATTATAAATTAGTAGCAACTCAAATTTCCAAACTCATAAATTTCAAAATTTTTCAATTTCCAAATCACTACATTCCTAAAACTAAATTCCACAATATCAAAACCTTCACATTTCCTAAGTTTCAAAATTTCAAACTGTAAAAATTGACAAACATCCAAATGTTAAAAATTTCCAAAATGCTGAAACCGTAGAATGTTAACATTTTCAAAATTTTCTGAATTCTACACTGTAAAATTCCTAAATATCATAACTCCCAAATTTGTAGATTTCTAAATTATTCAATTCCAAAATTTCAAAATTACTCAATTTTCCAATTTATAAATTTATAAATTCTCAAATTCCCAGATTCCAATCTATATTATATTTTTATATTTTTTTACAGATTTTTATGGATCATATTTTTGCATTAATAGAATTAAATCAGTTAACAATTTATTAGGTTATGTCAAACATTAAAAAATGTGGCTTTTTCGGAAAAAAAGATCCAGAAACTTTAAACTAACTCTTCATAATTATTATTATCGAATTTTAAACTAAATTCTATAAGTGTTATTTTAAAACTTCAAACTATTCTTTGTAAACCGTTATAGAACTTTAAACTAACACTTTATAAGCCTTATTTTTGAACTTTAATCTAACACTTTATAGCATTATTTTAGTACTCTAAACTGACATTTTATAAGCGTTATTTTGAAACTGTAAAATAGCACTTTATAAGCTATATTAAAACTTGAAAATAACATATTATAAGATCTACTTTTAAAACTTCAAACTGACACTTTATAAGCGTTGTTTCCGAGCTTCAAAATAACACTTTATGAACGTTATTTTAAAACTCCGAACTAACACTTTCTTCACGTTGTTTTAAAACTTCGAACTTACACTTTACAAACGTTACATTTAAGCTTAAAATGTGCTTCAATTACAGTAAAATCCGGCTCTAATTTTTGTTGCAAAACCAGCAGCAATGAAAATAGATCTTTTTCGAACAAATGCATAGCTGCGTCCAGTTGACCCCACGTACGCAACGCGCATGCGCGACGAGAACGAACGTTGAATCTTCCCCCACCACTTTTCTGTTTAGAGTTTATATAGCATGCAATTTTAAGCCCATTTCAGGTTAGCCACATTTTGTAGCGCGACAAACATGCCAGTAGTCGGTGTTTTGTCGCGTTTCTGACTGCTGTGTTTTCCACGATTAAGTAAACCCGAGCTCTGTGGTTTTCGTCGTGTTGTCGATGATTTCTATCCCCACCCGAAACCCGCCGATTCTCCTCTGCCACATGAGGCTCCGCCTTCAGCCTTCGCTCTCGCTCGGCAGAACTACTCGTTTCAGGATTTCACGCTGTTATCTATCCCCTCCTTCGTCGCTGAGTGAGAAATAGCGTGATACTGCCTTTGCAGACCAGTGGGGATGACGACCTATTACTTGAAGAGGTACAAGTCTTGCCACATAGAGAGGCAACGCGCTTTTCAGACGCGAATCTACTCGCTCGGTTACTGAATGGCATAACAAAGATATGTACTCGAGTGTAGCGCATGCTTTCAATACATACATATTATATAAACTTGAAGATTCTTTAATTTTCTAATTTCTTCAGTTACACGTTTGCCGAATTTTGGAACTTGGGAATTTTTTAATTTAACACTTTTTGTTAATCAATTTTCAAATTTCTGAATCATCGAATTCCCGGACTTATAAATCTCTATTTTTTGAGGCTATCAATTTCGGTTTTCATATTTTAAAAATGATCAAATGTTGAAATTTACAAATCCCTAGGTTTCTAAGTCTCTAGATTGTTATATTTCAATATTTCTAAATTCCCAACTTCCTATATCTTTAAATTCTTATATCCCAACATTCCTAAATTTTAGATTCCCAGTCCCCTAGTTTCTCAGTTCCCTAGATTCCGAGTTCTTTAGATTCCCCAGTTCCCTAGTTTCTCAGTTCCCTAGATTCCGAGTTCTCTAGATTCCCCAGTTCCCTAGATTCCCCAATTCCACAGATTTCCAATTCCCTAGATTCCCAATTCCCTAGATTCCCGATTCCCTAGATTCCCGATTCCCTAGATTCCCGATTCCCTAGATTCCCGATTCCCTAGATTCCCAATTCCCTAGATTCCCAATTCCCTAGATTCCCAATGCCTAGATTCCCAATTCCCTAGATGCTCAATTCCCTAGATTCCCAATTCCCTGGATTCCCAATTCCCTAGATCCCGAGTTCCCTAGATTCCCAATTCCCTGGATTCCTAATTCCCTAGGTTCCCAATTCCCTAGATTCCCAATTCCCTAGATTCCCCATTCCCTAGATTCCCAATTCCCTAGATTCCCAATTCCCTAGATTCCCAATTCCCTAGATTCCCAATTCTCTAGATTCCGAGTTCTATAGATTTTCCAGTTCCCTATATTCAAAGTTCCCTAGATTCCCAATTCCCTAGATTTCCAGTTCCCTATATTCCGAGTTCTCTAGATTCCGCAGTTCCCTAGATTCCCGTTTCCCTAGATTCCCAACTCTCTAGATCCCAAAGTTGCTAAATATCCAAATACCTACATCCTAGTCCCGAAATACCTAAATTTCTATATATTACCAACTTTGTCAGTTCCCAAATTTCTAGTTACCCAAATCCCTATATACCCTTAGTTCCTAGACTATCCCGAGGTTCTAAACTTCTAAATTCTTATACCTTTAGATTCCCAAATTTCTCAATTTTCAAATCCCTAGACTTTCCAGTTTCTATCCCTCCAAGCTTCCAAATCCCAAATCCCTAAATTCCCATATATTTAAATTCTTAAATTCCAAGATTCCCAATAACTATATTCTCAAATTCTTGTGTTCCCAAATACCTAGTCTCCATCAAATTTCTATACCCAAATATCCCTAGATCCCTAAATTCGTATGTCTTTAAATTTCTAGATTTGTAGATTTCTGAACTCCAAATTCCTAAATCCCCGTATCCTTAGATTCCGAATTAGCTATATCCCTAAATTTCTGCATCCTCAAGTTCCTAGATACGAAAATCACTAGATTCCCACATCAGTAAATTGTCAAATTGCAAGATCGTGAAATTCACATGACCTCAAATTCATAATATATCGATCAATTTTTAAGTTCTTAGTAATCCCTAGAAATGAACAAGGGAAGTCCTTCTCACCTTTGATCGCTATACTTTTGCTCGGGAAACCTAATCTGGTTTTTACTGTATTAGAATGCTTAAATGACTCAAGCTTAGTATGTTAAGGGTAATCAATTATACTTATAGTAAACTCCCGAATGTAGTATATTGAAATAAAGCTATAATGGAAATTACTATAAAGATTTTGAAACTACTGTTTTCATATAACGTGATTCTTTGTACATCGCGCTGTTTAATAAAATGCAGAAAATAACTAGCATATTTAATAAAATATAGGGAATAATACTTAACGTGACAGTAATCATTCTAATCCTGTTACCTCATTTGCTATATTGCATTATTCGTTACATTATATGCATTATACGAGGAAAATATTCGCACAGCATGATGTGCTATAACCCATAGAATGTGTGACGTTCAACCATGTCATACGGGCGTGTACCGTATAAATTATAATATTACTAGTTCTTAAATAATCCCATCTTACTACCCTCTGGGTAATGAATTATAAATGTGAAAATTAGAATAATGGTACTAGCAATCAAAAAGTAGGGGAAAGGAAATGAACATGTAAGAAACGAAACAAAATGATACCCTCATCTTATATTATTCGTAATTTCAGGATTAGACCTATGATCATAGTTTATTTATGTATTGTGAAGGAACTTAAGGCAACAGCAGATGTAATATTTTCATATAAAATTATAAACGGTCAAATAAATTCTCGTATTAATTCTTAACGGTCACACTGGGATATGAAAGGGCCCCAGTCAATTTAACTGTAATTTTAACCACTATATATCCTGAAAATCTGAATACCTTTTTTGAAACCCCGGTGTTTTTGCTATTTTTTTCCTCAAACTGTTACATCTCAAGAGTGTTCCCTAAGTTTTAGCTTATTATATTAAGATAGACAAAAATTTTGAATTTTTCTCTGTAAATCCTCATTTTTTCAATTTTTTCATGTTACTGATTTTTTTTATATTCAATGTTTAACTTTACTGAAGTCAGTTATGAAATATGCTAAAACATTCAAAGATTGTTTATAATTTTGTTCAAGTTTAAATAATGAGTAGTTTGTTTGTAAGAAACATTTTTAGTGGCTAATTTTAACACTATTTCTACCAAGAGGTGTCAAAAGACACCTTTCAAATTTTAACTCAAAATTATTCTCCAAGTTGAATCATTTCTCCACAATTAATTTTTGACTTTTCATACAATGGTTAAATTAATTCAGCGATATCATTTTCTTCCAGCTCATTCTAGATCTAAAAATGTGCATATGCTTATTTCTACCGTGAGGTCCTTTGACACCTTAAGGATTTCGTGACAGTGCTCAATTTTAAACCATTTTACATATAAATATCAACACCATTTTGCAGCATCATATCAATTATAATCAGGTTAGAGAATCCCGATTTCAGTTGTGACGGAAAATACAGGAGTTGCGGCAAAACTTTAATATTCGCTCATTTCCCGCCATGTTGCATTTTACACCGCTATATTTATATTTCGTAGATTGATGAATTAAGCTAGAATTTACTACCTGATACTCTGTAATAAAAGCACATCAATGTATCAATAATATTACTCAAAATATCCACATTACATGATTTGAAATCCCAAGTTTTGGCAATTATTTGCATTCAAACGAAGAGCTGTCAAAAGACACCCTCAGGTATACACAAAGTCGTGGTAGGAATAGTGTTAAACGTTCCAGCATGTATGTAATTCTGATGAACTGTTAAGAGCTAGTTCTTTACACCAACAAGTATTTTTACTGCCGACAGAATCTCTAAATTCGTTTTAGTTGAAAATTTGATGAATTCTTTCGAAATTGTTATATCTCCATTACACTGTACAACAGCCAACTGATTTCGTAACCGCCGCTATGAAATTCTTATAGATTTTTGCGAGCTGGATACGCATCTGAAATCCGTTTTTCTCTAGGACGTACAGTTTTTGAGAAAATTAATGTCAAAAAAAATTGCAAATTTTCAACTTTGGAAATTTTTTGTGCTTTTACCATAGCAGCTATTCAGTGGCTTTTTACGCGAGAAAAATCTGTGAACTTTCCCGAATAAAACGATATATATTGTTATTACATTGTAAACATTTAAATGTGTTTAAATAATGATCAAAGTAAGAAAGACACCGAAAACGCACCAATTTTTGCTGATATTTTTCAATTTATTTAAAAAACTATGGGTCTAGGCGAAAATCTAACCATCGTACGCGATAGAGCAGACATTTCTGCTGAAGAAAGCATCAAGCGAAGTTACAAAATCACTTTCGTTTTCTTTTTATAAAAAAAATAGTTCGGCAAAACACGCGCCGCTGCCAGCGGTACTCAATGTTGGCGCGGCGCGGTAGTCGCCCTGCCTACTGTCTTGGCGTAACGGAATAATTGAACGTCGCAACGCGCCAACATTGAGTACCACTGGCAGCGGCGCGTGTTTTGCCGAACTATTTTTTTTATAAAAAGAAAACGAAAGTGATTTTGTAACTTCGCTTGATGCTTTCTTCAGCAGAAATGCCTGCTCTATCACGTACGATGGTTAGATTTTCGCCTAGACCCATAGTTTTTTAAATAAATTGAAAAATATCAGCAAAAATTGGTGCGTTTTCGGTGTCTTTCTTACTTTGATCATTATTTAAACACATTTAAATGTTTACAATGTAATAACAATTTATATCGCTTTATTCGGGAAAGTTCACCGATTTTTCTCGTGTGAAAAGCCACTGAATAGCCGCTACGGTAAAAGCACAAAAAATTTCCAAAGTTGAAAATTTGCAATTCTTTTTAAAATTAATTTTCTCAAAAACTGTACGTCCTAGAGAAAAACGGATTTCAGATGCGTATCCAACTCGCAAAAATCTGTAAGAATTTCATAGTGGCGATTACGAAATGAAAAAAGAGTCAAAATTTGTTGTAGAGTGTAAGCCACGGGGTTAATAAGCGCATCCTCTAAAACATGAAATGCGGTAAAAATTTAAGCAGGCGGAGAGAAGGAAATATGAAGATGTCCGAGCAATATTTCACAAGTTGAATTTTAAACACCATTCTACTGTAGATTGTACAACAGAACTTAAATCTGCCAACGCGGTAGATTCATGTTCTTACATAATAAGATTTACAACTTTTGTACTGACTCTTGAGTTACTATTAATTACCGTAAATAAATTACGTACGTTCTTTATCCTTTATTGATTCATTTATAATTTTAATCGCTCGCGCGTCTTTCTCGCTACTTTACTTATATTCCGTTGCTGCAGGGAAGTTCGGAGGAACTTATAGGTATGTATTAATCAACTGTAGACATAAACCTGTTTATAGTTACTGCATTTGGTAATCTCGTTTCCTTGAAGTATTTTACGATGCAGCACTACCTTGGTACATTCGGGTTTAATATGGGGGTTCCCTTGTTGTAAGAAGTACATTTGTATGCGAGGAGTGTTCGAGCCACGCTCTTTTCGGATTCTGGGCTATTCAGAAAAGCTAGACATTTTTTACTTTCTTTTTATACATAATTTACTGGTTACTAATTTTCTAATTTAGTGATTTATTAATTCATTAGTTTACAAATTTACTAGCTTCCTAATTTAGAAATTTACTAGTTCACTATTTTACTAACTCAATCCATTCGCTGATTTAGTGATTTGGTGATTTCGCGATTTAGTGATTTAGTGACTTAGTGACTTAGTGATTTAGTGATTTAGTGATTTAGTGATTTAGTGATTTAGTGATTTAGTGATTTAGTGATTTAGTGATTTAGTGATTTAGTGATTTAGTGATTTAGTGATTTAGTGATTTAGTGATTTAGTGATTTAGTGATTTAGGGATTTAGTGATTTAGTGATTTAGTGATTTACTGATTTACTGACTTAGTAATTTAGTAGTTTGCTAATTTGCTAGTTTGCTAATTTTCTAATTTCCTAATTTCCTAATTGACCAATTTACTAGTTTACTAATTTGCTAGTTTACTACTTGACTAGTTTACTAATTTACTAATTTACTAATTCACTAATTCATTAAGTCCCTAATTCGTTAATTGACTAATTCGTAATTTACTAATTTCCAAAATCCTATAATTTTAAATACCCAAATTTCCAAATTATAATATCCCTAGATGCTCAGATTCCCCAATTTCATAAATGTCAAATTCCTAAATTTCCAGATCTGAAACTTCCAAAATGCTAAACTATTAAATTGTCAAAAACCCCAAATATCCAAATTTGAAATTACAGAAATTTCCTAATTTCGAAAACGCAAAATATCCAAATGTCTACATTTCTAAATTTCAAAATCTCAAAATTTTCAAATTTACAAATTACAAAATTTCTATATTCTGAAATTAACTACTTTTGAAGACCCCAAATTCTCAGATTTTCTATTTTGGAAACCCCAAATTCAGAAATATCCAAATTTCCAAATTTTCAAATTTCTGAATTCCCAAATTTGCTAATTCTGAAAAGCTAAAAATTCCAAAATGTCCTAATATGAGAACCCTAAATTCTAGAATTTCCAGAATCTCAAGCATCAAAATCTCTTAATTTCAAAATCCCAAAATTTCCAAATTTTCAAAATTCTAAATTACAAAATTTACCAATTCTAAAAATCCCAAAATTAAAAAATTTCCTAATATGATAACCGTAAATTCTCATATTTTCAGAATCCCAAAAATCAAAATCTCTTACATCTCAAAATTTCAAAATTTCCAAATATAAAATTGGTTCAATTCGAAATATAGTCCAAATTACAGTTAAAGTTACATTTCAGCTCGACACGGTACACCTTTCGTTACAACCGGCTGTACATTTAATTAGGCAGCTTTTAATTAAAATATGTTTCAGTAATTTGGAATGCTCAATTATCGAAATATTAGATAATTAATGTTACGATGCGTACAGTACATATTTATTTTTGCACATATATTGCAATTTTATTATAAACAGTTTTACGTGGCGCAATAATTATGGTTATTACTAACAACATTATGAAATAACTTCGTTGAATATGATCGAACGTGGAGATATCAATGATGTATTTTCTTCCTTACTCAAAATTATAAATGGCCGGATCTCATATCCTCAATTATTGCACTTCGTCCATTTTTCAATTCAACCCTTAAAAAGTTTCATGTGAAACGATATATATTCCGTAGTGTAATAAAAGGCAATATTATCACGTTCTGTAGCAGAAGTACACAAGGCGTAACGATATAAGGCGGGGCTATATAACGAGTGTAATTATACAGCTCATGATAATATCATTAAACATCACTATTGTATTAATCTTCCTACCAATTTTAAGCCGAACCTGTAATATTTAATTGGAACAGTAGAATATTTTGATATCAATGTTATAATGTATATGTACATTCTAAATTAAGTGCGTTTGAAGCGTTTAATGCTAATAAAAATGAAAGAAATAATAATAAGAATGTAATGTTTAATACATTGAAATAATAATAAAAATAAATAGTAATATTTAAATTATTGATTTAATGGAAATAAAGGTATAAAGAATGACAAGCAAAATAAATAATAAAATAAGACAAGTTTAATACTGCACCGAATCGGAAAATATCCTATAAAAGAACTGCAAGTATTGGGTCAATCAAAAATAAATCTTTATCCAAGAAAATCTTAACTTCTTGCAAAATTTGAATTTGATAAATGACACTTTTTAACGCTACATTTTATTCGACCAGTATAAAACATGTAAATAATCTACTTCAGCTTCTATGTATGTACAGGAAGTAATATATCATGATCTGAAGTGAACTGGTTTCGCGAACAACACCCTGTATAATCTAACCTCAATCGTAGAATACTAATATACATCAAATTTATGTGTATGAAATTTTCTAAACAAGTTTTTCCTTAATCGATACTGAACACACGTTGCCACTCCTTGTATTCTATCTTCAATTTGTCATGCTTATGTGCTGGCAAAGGTTATTCTGATAATTATCGTTGTATACAGAGTGTTCTAAAGTTAAACCACCATATATCACCGCTATATTTTGTACAAATCCAGTTATATCACTGAAAATTCTGCAAAATTTAAACTTAAATTTCACCAGTGTTTTGCACAAATATAACATATGAGATATGACATATCTCAATGACATATCTAAATATAACATATATTTACACAAATATAACATAGAAAAGTTGCATTTCAGTTACAAGTTGATGAATTCAATGCGATCTTTAAATTCGTACATCAGTTACAAGTTGGTGAGTTTAGTTCGATCTATAATTTTGTATATCAGTTAATGTATATTGCACATAGAAATATTTATTATTCTTCAACTTCGTATCTGAATCTTTGGTTACGATACGTAGCTCCTTTCGGGAATGCTTGCGGAAACAAAATGGCACCGCTTTTTGTCGCAAGATGAAGACCGTCACAGTGGATGGTCACATTGTTGTATTACATTTTTAAAATATCAATATTGGACTTAGTAAATAGTGTTAATAAAAATCAGTTTATAATGAAATATTCATTATATTATATGTACACAATATTATATATTATATTTACACAAATATAAGATAGAAAATGTGCACAGTTATAGAAAACTACATAGGTATACTAGTACTTTGTACAGGTTTGATTTATAATAACAAAAATAAACCCTGTGTGTAATAGAAAGTTCACAGTTGATATACAGAGTAAAAATAAACCAACGATGTTTATCAAAACAGCATCTTTTAACCCTTGTTTACTACTTGAGATGACTTTACTGGGATCTTATTTTTTATCAGAACTGACCGTATATTTCTACTTTAAATGTTAACGTACGCGTGTTCTATTAGATGGCTGTTTCGCATTACGCGAGGCCTGTGTTAGATCAGAAAATGGTTGGAAGAACAATATCGCGAGAGGCGCGTTGGTCAGAGAGAACCTACTGTTTGGTCTGCGAGGTCTCCAAATTTTACATTAGACTTTTATCTGCGAGGAACTATGAAAGCGTTAGTGTATCGGCAGAACGGATTATTGATGCATTTACACAGCTCAAGGAAGGTACACATGATATTCGGAGCGCGTTATACTCGATCTCCCTACGAAGTCAAGTTTGCATTAGGAACGGTGGACGACATTTTGAAATGGAAGCATAAATGAACATTTTCGTGCTACTAAAGCATTCGTAGACCTGCGAGTGTGCAACATATTTTTCTTATTTCTACTTACAGAACTTCCCGGTGAAGTTTTATCGTTTATCTCTGAGACGTCTGCAATAATTCAGTTAGTATAAGCTCCGGGGAATAACCTTTTTATTCGTTTGAAAATGGCGGAACGGAAGCACAGGGATTCGTCACCATATTACTTATAATAAGTACCATCTTAAAACTCACTTTACCATTCAACGTGACTAATATTTATATCGAAATCTAAGGATGTTCGATTGATGGACGGATTTGTACGTAACGCGTCTGAGGATAATATAAATCTAGCGGCGCGTAAAAGTGGAGAACTTTCCGGGATTGCGTCGCGTGTCTTCCGTGTCTGTGAGGGTCAAGGCCGACAACCACACACGAACACTCGGAATACGCATTTAGATTCTTGGCATCACGCTAACGCGTCGCGTCGTCTCACAACACACCAGACTACGTACGATGCTCCTTACAAACTGTTCCCAAACTTTTCGTTGATACCACTGGAAAGGACAAACTTCGTCTACACGGAAACCACCCCAAGTGTTCCTCATATTTTAATAAGTTTCAACGAGTTGATATACATATAATGTCAGTGATTGTTTAATAAGTTTTAACAAGTTTATACATGATTTTGTTAACGATTATTTGTTAAGTTCGAACAAGTTGATAAATAATGTGTCGGTTATTTCATAAGTTTAAACAAGGTGATAAATAATATTGTTGTCTGTTATTTCATAAGTTTGAGCAGGGTGATAAATAATGTTGTCGATTATTTAATAAATTTGAGTACAGTGACAAGTAATGTAACCGATTGTTTATCAAATTTGAACAAGTTGATAGATAATGTTACTGATTATTTAATAAGCTTCAACATGTTGATAAATTATGTTATTACTGACTATTTCTTAAGTTCGAACAAGTTGAAATAATTTTACCAATTATTGAAGAAGTTTTAAGTTGATAAGTACTATTGTTTCTGACAATTTAATAAGTTTCAACAAATTAGAAAAATAACAAGAAAAATTAATAAATGAGGATTTGAGCTCGCATACAAAAAGTAACATTGCCACAACTGACACCCAACCGCCTTAATCTACGATCCCTTTCTTTAAAATTACGCTGTAGAACAAAAAAATAAATTCTGCCAAAACTTTAATATTATATATCTTGCAAAGTATTGACCGTTCGTCTGAAAGCATATATAGGGAGATTCGTAACAACATGATTTATGAACTTGCAAAGGTTCATTAAAACCTGAGAGGAACACTTGGGGTTTCCTTGTTAGAAGCAACGACAATTGTATGTCAATTGACATTCTAGGTATTCTTTTTTAACCCTTATCCGGGTAGACTGTTTGTACAGGTTGTTTCAGAGTTAAACAATCAAACTTCACCGGCAGGTTTTCAGTGAGTTTATACTTTAGGTAGATGCAAAAATAATTGTAGTTTTTATTCAATATGTTATAAGTTGGATTATTTAACTTTCTACGTAATATTGAAACTTGATTTTTATTTATTTTTTATCATTTTTCAAGGAAGAATGTTTGCTTCGTCGTATAACACAGTTAGATTCGTAGTTCTTGAAGTAAATTTAAAAATATCTGTTAGACCTACAACTCCAAATATATTCAGTTAAAATATTATTTTTACATTGTAATCTTTTATATCAATATTTAACTTTTCTGACTGAACCTGGTGTTAAAAACGATTGCTATTGAACTATGAAACCGCCTTTATATTTGTCGTTCATTAACTCTCATTTGGCTGATACAGTTGGCTAAGTACCTTAAAAACTTACATCATTTTATTCGGCAAAGCTCTTAAAACCATTTGACATAAAGTACAAACAAATATGTTACCTAACAGGTATTGTTTGAACATAAAATTATATTTTCTGACAATTTTGAAATATATTTGACATATGAACATAATTATTCATAAATAATTATATTGTTCTTTTCAGATATATTTGATATGTCATATAATTATATTGTTATTCCCAAATATTTAATATCTAAAATAATTATGCTGTTATTTTCAAATAATTGTTAAACATATCTCCTATTTGAAAATCCGCATTTTTCTTCAGAATCAAATATCTCAAAACGTGAAACTTCCGAAACATAAAAATCGATTTTAGATTCAGCACAAAAGTCGTAAAAAGATGTCCATTACAAATCCAACTGTCCGAACAGTAATTTACTATACTCGAACAGTGTAATTTACTCGTTGAGCATGCGTCCCAATATAACTCGATATGACTCCAAATTCCGAACGATGGTATACACTTGGCTCTAACATTTTCGAGAACGTGTATATACGTCATCCACAGCAAAGGGGTTAAACGTGGCTTAACCAGTTTCGTGGAATCCATTCCCACACCCACAAACAGCCTTCTATTCGCCAGCAGCGAGCTCTGACTAGTGCTGTCCGCAGGAGCTTTTACAGATCCAACTGAACCCCCACTCGTTTTCCTTCTCTGCATGTGTGTGTGCTCACACGCACTTACCACTCGGTCCGAGGGTGGGGCTTCAGAGTAGTGATGGCTGTTCGAAACTCCCTCTCAAACAATTCAACCTTCAAACTCGTCCAAATTTCACTCTAATCGCTAAACGATTCTTCATTTGTCACGAGGTTCATCACAATTCTAATCTTGTATCTACTACAAGACATGAAAAGCGGTAAGAAATATAGAGCTACAGAGATTCATCTTACCGTCGATGAAACAGTTTGAGTAACAAGGACGTTTCATTTTCGAGGTACTTTTAGCACAGTCAGTAACAGTAACGTTATGGTGAAGTCAGCAGTGTTTTAGCATAAATGTTGGCTCTCGATGTTCATTAGATGCAATCACAGCTGTTCTAAACTGCCTGTTACAAGTTCTCAAACAATTCGACCTTCAGACTAATCCAAATTTCACCTAATCCCTAAACGATTCTTCATTTGCCACATTGGGACTCGGGTTCATCACAATTCTAATCTTACATCTACAAGATATGAAAACGGTAAGAAATATAGAGCTACAGAGATTCATCTTACCGTCGATGAAACAGTTTGAGTAACAAGGACGTTTCATTTTCGAGGTACTTTTAGCACAGTCAGTAACAGTAACGTTATGGTGAAGTCAGCAGTGTTTTAGCATAAATGTTGGCTCTCGATGTTCATTAGATGCAATCACAGCTGTTCTAAACTGCCTGTTACAAGTTCTCAAACAATTCGACCTTCAGACTAATCCAAATTTCACCTAATCCCTAAACGATTCTTCATTTGCCACATTGGGACTCGGGTTCATCACAATTCTAATCTTGTATCTACAAGACATGAAAAGCGGTAAGAAATATAGAGCTACAGAGATTCATCTTACCGTCGATGAAACAGTTTGAGTAACAAGGACGTTTCATTTTCGAGGTACTTTTAGCACAGTCAGTAACAGTAACGTTATGGTGAAGTCAGCAGTGTTTTAGCATAAATGTTGGCTCTCGATGTTCATTAGATGCAATCACAGCTGTTCTAAACTGCCTGTTACAAGTTCTCAAACAATTCGACCTTCAGACTAATCCAAATTTCACCTAATCCCTAAACGATTCTTCATTTGCCACATTGGGACTCGGGTTCATCACAATTCTAATCTTGTATCTACAAGACATGAAAAGCGGTAAGAAATATAGAGATACAGAGATTCATCTTACCGTCGATGAAACAGTTTGAGTAACAAGGACGTTTCATTTTCGAGGTACTTTTAGCACAGTCAGTAACAGTAACGTTATGGTGAAGTCAGCAGTGTTTTAGCATAAATGTTGGCTCTCGATGTTCATTAGATGCAATCACAGCTGTTCTAAACTGCCTGTTACAAGTTCTCAAACAATTCGACCTTCAGACTAATCCAAATTTCACCTAATCCCTAAACGATTCTTCATTTGTCACATTGGGACTCAGGTTCATCACAATTCTAATCTTACATCTACAAGACATGAAAACGGTAAGAAATATAGAGCTACAGAAATTCACGTCGATGAAACAGTTTGAGTAACAAGGTCGTTTCATTTTCGAGTTACTTTTCAGCACAATCAGTAGCGTTATGTCAGTAGTGTTTTAGCATAAGTGTTGACTCTCGTGATTCATTGGTAGATGCTATGTGTCACAACCGCCGTGTGCTCCTGGTATTTACAAGAGCAGAAGGATGCGAAGTGAGTGGTATACTATTAAGTGTATGTTTGAACTGTTGTAGCAGAGAGTTTCGAATATCTATCACTACCAGCGAGTCCCCCACGAGGGCACGCGTGTGTGTGTTAGTTCTCTCCCAAAGAGAGTCAGGAGTAGTGGCAGACCATAGCGCATTAGAGGCTCCTCCCTCTGACAAGAGGGAGGTCAGAGCAGTGCTGTCCAGCAGAGCTGATTTCAGAACCACACTTCTTCCATCGTGTGTGTGTGGTACATATTCACGCACGGTTTGAACGTGTGTGGGCTTGTCTGTGTCGCGGAAAAGACACGAGTGATGGGAGACTAAACCGTAGGGGCGTAAGGGACCTCAACAATAAGCATTGCTGCAGGGATCTTTTCGGCGCCAAACCGTTCGCTATCTTCTTATGTAAGTACGCGTTGTACGTGGTTGCCTTTAAGTAATAAAGTGATAATAACTTTAAGCAATAAAGTGTTTAAGTGCACGATGGTGTCTGAATAGTGACCAAAGTTTGAAGATTCACTAGTGTCGTCTTCAAAAGCCTTTATTTGACTACCGAAGTCCATGAACGAAAAACAAACTGACACGGATAGTACGTATACATTATACGTGATCTTCGGACAGTTTTCATGTTACGAGATCGCTGTTTATGTAAACGCGAGAACAGCGAACGCCGCATATTTGGAAGTGACGCGATATGAATGAAGCACGTATGAGATATGAGGCTGTCCGGGGTTAAAGAACTTTTACACTGTTTACGGATAATAAGCGTGTTTATAGACAATTGAACGGAGCAGCAGGATTGATCAATCGTTTATTAACCCTTTGACTGCGTAATGATGGTAATAATCGTAATAATGCACGGTGTACCGCGTATTACGTGGTTTCTATCATTGTTTATGAAGGAAAGTTAAGTCCGATGCCGTACGAGTGTCTGACACGACATCCGTTGTGACGGACGTTGATTCGAATCGATTTAAGTACAGATACCAGAGTGTTTAACGTACCACTTAGGCTTCCTTTGGTTCAGGGAAAGGTGGAATCTTGAAAGAACTGGGGAGAGCCTAGGGAGAGCCTGGGTTGAATCTAAGGAAGATCTATGGTGAGTTGAGGGACACTGGAAGAATGCTGAGGAGAGAGCAAATGCGCTGGGATAATTTAGATAGAAATTATAGAGTACTGTCAGGGAATCCTCGAGAGAATAAAGATAACTGGAATACCTTCTAAATTCCTCAATACCTACATTTTCAGAAACCTAAAACCAAAATCTTTAAATTGTTTGATTTTTACAATCTGAATTTCCAAATTTTTCAATTTCTACAAACTAAATCTTCAAATTTTTCAATTTCTACGACCTAAATCTTCGAATTCTGAAATTTTCTTTTTCTCTAGATCCCCAAATTGCATTCTCAAATTTTCAAATCCTCAAATTCTTAAATCTTTAAAGCCTCAAATCCTCAAATTCACCAATTCTTAAATCCTTAAATCCATAAATCCATAAATCCATAAATCCTCAAATCCACAAATCCTCAAAACCACAGATCTTCAAATCCACAAATCCTCAAATCCTCCAATTCGCAAAAATCACAAGTTCCTAAACTCCTAAATTTTAAAATCCCTCAATTCTCAAATTTCCAAATTTTCAATATTTCCAAATTCCCCAATATTCAAATCGCTAAAGTCCCAAATTTCCAAAAATCCAAATCCTCAAATTTCTAAATTAAACAAAAAGAAAAATCTAGAAAATCAACGTAACCAAAATGGCGCGAAATTTGAAATCGATAAGCGATATATACATCTTGTCATTTCATTTTTACGTTAAACAAAATACATATATTAGAAACTTTCTCACTGTTTGGACTGCTTACAATAATTCTGACGTAAATAATGTAAATGGACAGAGAACATATAGAAAATCATAGTAACCAAAATGGCGCGAAATTGGAAATCGATAAGCGATATATACATCATGTCATTTCATTTTTACGTTAAACAAAATACATATATTAGAAACTTTCTCACTGTTTGGACTGCTTACAATAATTCTGACATAAATAACGTAAATGGACAGAGAACATATAGAAAATCATAGTAACCAAAATGGCGCGAAATTTGAAATCGATAAGCGATATATACATCATGTCATTTCATTTTTACGTTAAACAAAATACATACATTAGAAACTTTCTCACTGTTTGGACTGCTTACAATAATTCTGACGTAAATAATGTAAATGGACAGAGAACATATAGAAAATCATAGTAACCAAAATGGCGCGAAATTTGAAATCGATAAGTGATATATACATCATGTCATTTCATTTTTACGTTAAACAAAATACATATATTAGAAACTTTCTCACTGTTTGGACTGCTTACAATAATTCTGACGTAAATAATGTAAATGGACAGAGAACATATAGAAAATCATAGTACCCAAAATGGCGCGAAATTTGAAATCGATAAGCGATATATACATCATGTCATTTCATTTTTACGTTAAACAAAATACATATATTAGAAACTTTCTCACTGTTTGGTCTGCTTACAATAATTCTGACATAAATAACGTAAATGGACAGAGAACATATAGAAAATCATAGTAACCAAAATGGCGCGAAATTTGAAATCGATAAGCGATATATACATCATGTCATTTCATTTTTACGTTAAACAAAATACATATATTAGAAACTTTCTCACTGTTTGGACTGCTTACAATAATTCTGACGTAAATAATGTAAATGGACAGAGAACATATAGAAAATCATAGTAACCAAAATGGCGCGAAATTTGAAATCGATAAGCGATATACACATCATGTTATTTCATTTTTACGTTAAAATTCATATGTTATAAACTTTCGCGGTATTATGGCTACTGATAATAGTGCTGATGTAAACAATGTTGCTAACGATATACCGCAGTTCCCGTCACTTCATAACAATTATCTTTGAAACGAAGAGGCAGTGACATGAGTTCGTAGATTAACAGTACGCAACTATGTATTATCTTTGAAATGAGAATGCAATACCGTCGGTTCGTTGATTAACTGAAAGAATATTATTCATTCAGTAATCTTCATGGTCTACCAATTAACAATAACATTAATATCAACTACATTGCTCGCTCTTCTGAGTAAAAATAATGAACAGTACCTGTACAGTATGAACTTTTGTAAACACTTGTTACATCATTATAATTTGTGGCATGACGAAGCTTCCATCGCTCACATGTAAACGGAGATTCAATGAAATTCACTCTGCTTTGTTCTGTCATTGTAATACTGATTAATTTACATAAATGATAACGGTACATTTTTCGTATAATGCAAAACAAGTTGTAATTTAAGCGTATGATAGAGATTATAATTATATTGGGATATTATATAAGTAATTATAAGATATGACGGTCAAAAATGATTTTAACAGTAATTATCTTGATCAATTTATTTCTATAATTAAAAAGTTATCGATAATTAAAACGTCTCTTTACATAATCAACTTATTATGTTTTAATGTTATATTCTTTTTCATGACTTCATTCTTCAAATATGTTTTTCCACATTTCATAGGTAAAGTTATTTCCAATCTGATTTTTAAAATCTGAGAAAACTTCGAGAGATCAAATTTTCTACTATATTACAAACTATTTTTAATAAAAATTAAAAATCTAAAAGACAAAAGAAACTGCGTGTGTTGAAGTAACTCTTGCATTCAAGATATAAGTACATTAGGAATTTCTCAATAAAGCAAATCGAAAATAAGAATGTATTGACACGTTAGCGAACTAGTTAGGCCTAGAACACATATTTTAATGGTAATTTATATTATTATAGGTATGGTTGTGGTTATAGTTATTTTGCAGTATAAATGTATATTCATTAGTATATTCATACTGGTATACTGTATATTAAGACTAGTATACTTATATTAGTATACAAGTTTATTAACAGATTACTAGTATAGTAAATATACTAGTATATAGCTAATATATTTGTACAAGTATAAATATTTATAACAGCATATTTATAGTAGTAAGTATAGTATATTTATATTAGAACATGCCAGCATAGATATGATATTTATACTAGCTACTTATACTATACTTACTAGCATAAATCTGCTGTTATAAATATTTATACTTGTACAAATATATTAGTATATACTAGTATATTTACTATACTAGTAACATATTAGTAAACTAGTATACTAATATAAGCATACTAGTCTTAATATATTAAGACCAGTACACCAGTATGAATATACTAAAATATTGATATTGAATTAATTTATACTAGTATAAATATGTAGATGACTATACTAGTAATTTATTAATAGACTAGTATACTAATATAAGCATACTAGTCTTAATATATACCAGTACACGCGTATGAATATACTAATATACTGATACTGAATTAATTTATACTAATATAAATATGTAGATGACTATACTAGTAATTTATTAATAGACTAGTATACTAATATAAGCATACTAGTCTTAATATATACCAGTATACCAGTATTAATATACTAAAATATTTATACTGAATTAATTTATATTAGTATAAATAGATTGCTACACTAGTAATATATTAATAAGCTAGTATACTAATATAAGCATACTAGTCTTAATATATAGCAGTATACCAGTATGAATATACTAAAATATTGATACTGAATTAATTTATACTAGTATAAATAGATTGCTATACTAGTAATATATTAATAGACTAGTATACTAATATAAGCATACTGATCTTACTATATACCAGTATTACTATTTATACTAGATTACTATTTATACTATTTATTATTTATTACTATTTAAACTAGTATACTAATATAAGCATACTAGTCTTATCATATACCAGTATACTAGTATGAACATACTAGTGTTTATTTATACTAAATATTTATACTAATAGATTACTAGTATAGTAATCTATTATAATTACTATACTAATTAGTATAACAGTAATTACTATACTAGTAGTCTATTAATGAACTAGTATACTAATACAAGCATACTGATCTTACTATATACCAGTATTACTATTTATACTAGATTACTATTTATACTATTTATTATTTATTACTATTTAAACTAGTATACTAATATAAGCATACTAGTCTTATCATATACCAGTATACCAGTATGAACATACTAGTATTTATTTATACTAAATATTTATACTAATAGATTACTAGTATAAATTGATTACTAGTATAGTAATCTATTATAATTACTATACTAATTACTATAACAGTAATTACTATACTAGTAGTCTATTAATGAACTAGTATACTAATACAAGCATACTAACCTTACTATACAGTACACCAGTATGAATATACTAAAATATTTATACTAAATTAATTTAAATTAGTATAAATAGATTGCTATACTAGTAGTCTATTAATGAACTAGTATACTAATACAGGCATACTAACCTTACTATACAGTACACCAGTATGAATATACTAAAATATTTATACTAAATTAATTTATACAAGTATAAATAGGTTATGTCTATATCAGTGACGGAACATTTAGCAATAAATTTATTTTCATAAATCCTGTTTCCCGATTCATTGTCAATACCACGCGTGACAAGAACTTATTATCCCGCTATACAAAAATCTGATTGGTCAACGGCACGAATTCGAGTCCAAGAATGCCGAACATAAAATCGCAAAGTTGTTTTAAGCAGAACCGTACCGGAGGCAATGACGTAAGTCCCATTTCCTGTTTGGCCGGGTATGACCCGACCCTGGTACGACCGTCGACCTGCGGTCTTTTTCTTCCATCGATATCGTCTCCTGATATACATATATGGCGGCTATAATTAAACTTACCCTATTTAACAGCCTTTACACGGAAAACTATTGATCCTCCGGTAACGTAACATTTTGGAGAGTGCGCAGAAAAGAAATAATCAACAGGCAACTTCGTTCTTACCCCTCTAATATTTGGTGCAATTAGAGTCGGAATAGATGAGGTGCTTATCTCGAATCTTGCTTTTAGGAACTTCTATATTTCTTTTTTCAGATGAGTAGATTAATTCGTATTTTTTATTCTCCTTTTATGATTTTATAATTTGAACGCTGATTGGGTGAAAATTGTAATTATGGACTATATGTTCGAGTTAATTTTCAGTCAGATTTACATCAAGTTTAATTTTATACCGCATTTAGTAGCGTAACAAACAAATTTCTGTATAACGTATATTAAATATTAAATTTCTGTATCTGTCATATTAAATATTGAATTTCTGTATCTTTCTGGTTAAATATTAAATTTCTTTCATGTGAAATATTAAATTGCTGTATCTTTTATATCAAATATCGATACCTGTGGCGAACATTGTAACGGAGTTGAGCAACTACAACACAAATGTATTTAAAAAACTATTTTTGGTTTGGGAAGAATGTTATAATAATCAGAAGAATGTCTATAATAATCAGAGCTGTTGTAATAGTTTTGGATTATATTCTATTATAATTAGAACTATTTTTCGCGGTGCTGGAAAACAACCTTAAGCGGCGATAAAACGTTCCATCGACGATCAAACGTGCTTTTCAAACTTCTTTGTATTAAAGGACCGTAAAACAGCGGTTTTTCCTACAGGGAAAAGAAAATTGATCGTAAATTGAAAATCGCTCCTGTTTGACGAAGGACTTAAAAATATCGTCCGAGTTACGATTAAATTTAATATTTTCTTTTTCAATTTTGTTTTTTATTATTCAACGTCTTAACGTCATAATATTAATTAAAATTAAAAGTTGTTTACATTCTTTGTAATATGCATCATCTAAGTTATGATTTTCTCGGTTCATTTCTTTAATCTTATTTTATTCCTGATGGCATTTATTTTTTAATTATTAATGCGTAAATGAATAACTAGATTGTCATTTTGTCTCGAGAAGTTAATTTGCCTCAACTTTTTAATAATTATTTTATTTGGCAAAGAAATATTGTACGTCTGTGATGGATTACTATATTTTATTCTTATTTTTATTTATATTTCATCCTGATGTGAACGATATTATTTCTATTACGGTATTTTAAAACATATTTAAAAAAAAACATAGGTACAATGCTCCTATTATAATTAAAGCTACTTTTAACTGTAAAAAATTAAACATTGTATTTATTTACATGTATTATTTACCTACAGAATTACTGAAAATATTGTAAATTAAACCTGTAAAGCAGCGGTGAAAAATAGAATTAAAAAATTGAAAATCTACTACTAATTTAATAATAAATTATAATATTATTTATAACAGATGTCAATATATAACACAGTTTTTTACTTTATAGTTTACAAACTTTAACAATACAGTAAACAAGTTTTATAAATTTATGGTACAAATTTAAATGTACGTAAATGCACCCAAAAGCGCAACCAGGCAAATCGAATGGCGCCAAATTCAAATCGCGTAGCGTCAAATATAAATCGCATAGTGTTAAATACACAATTGAATATTTTGAGATTAATATATCACCTTTATATTAAAATAATAATGGAAGTATAGATAGAAAAATAATCCAACAACAGATATAAAAGTATATACATGTAACATCTTTAATTATCATCGTCATTAAGAAAGAAGAATGACACTTAACCGCGCTCGGAAAAGGCGTGCGAAATGCGGCGCACAGAGCATGCGCAGTAACTCTAACGGCAAATGTGTAAGACAGATTTGGCGTAGTGTTAAATACAAATTGAATGTTTTGAAATTAATATATGAACTTATATTAGAATAATAATGGAAGTATGGATAGAAAAATAATCCAACAACGGATATAAAAGTATATATACGTAATATCTTTAATTATCATCGTCATTAAGAAAGAAGAATGACACTTAATCGCGCTCGGAAAAGGCGTGCGAAATGCGGCGCACAGAGCATGCGCAGTAACTCTAACGGCAAATGTGTAAGACAGATTTGGCATAGTGTTAAATACAAATTGAATGTTTTGGGATTAATATATAAACTTTATATTAGAATGATAATAGAAGTATAGATAGAAAAATAATCCAACAACGGATATAAAAGTATATACATGTAATATCTTTAATTATCATCGTCATTAAGAAAGAAGAATAACACTTAATCGCGCTCGGAAAAGGCGTGCGAAATGCGGCGCACAGAGCATGCGCAGTAACTCTAACAAGTATTGTGTAAGAAATTTACGTGTAAGAATCGAATAAAGTCTCGATTTTGAGAGTAAACAGATCACGAATTATGAATGACTAATTAACAAAGAAAATTAATGCTAGAACACAAAGTAGGAGTATAATTGAATTATTATAAACCACTTAAATTACAGTTTGCAGTTTCCCCCAAAAATTTCCCACAAATTAACTTTCAAAAGTTATTAAATTCTCAATGAAACTCCAAAACTAAGCGACAACTCTATTAACTAATATGACACTATTATAAATTACAAATTAATCCATAATTAGAATGGTCATTCCATAATTAGAATGATCACAAAATACAAGAATATAAATAAACTGGCAGAAATATTAAGAAACAGATGAATTAATAAAATGAAATGAAGTAGAATCGCGAGCTATATTTATTGCTTTATTTGCAAACTAGTTAAAGCAAAAAAATCGAACGTACACGTGTGCATGGAATACGGTAGACGTCGTTGGCCAGCACGAATCATGTTTCGCGTAGGACTAATGTCGTGAGTACATTTTACGTGCTGGTACCTGTTGGAGGACGTGACTGGTAAAAGCCAAAGAGAAGACGATGAAAAGAAAGAAAACAAACGGTCGAGCTAAGCGTACGAAAACAGACAACGAGACATTGCGCGTGCGCGCGCGTACCGGAGAGAGAAGAGGAAAGAAACGACGGAAAGGAACCTCTTCTTTCTTTCGCACGAAAGAGAACCGGTTCCCCGTCAATCTTAGCGCCGTATTGCGAAATTTTGTCCAATCAACATCGTGGCTCTTCCTCCTTGCCTGTTCCCTCCAAACATGATTTATTCATTTATTTACGTCACTGCGAAACTGCACGATGGGCGTAATACAGTGAGACCTGACCGTACTCTTCGTTACAACGTAGCTTCCTTTCGATAAGGACAAGTGTTGGGCCAAAAACAACCATTTGCTTTCGAACTTCGAGATCAGATACGCAAATCTGACAACTTACTGTAACATTTTTGCATTTTTTCCCTCTCCAATTTTTTAATTTTTACAGTTTCTTTCTTATACGTTTTTACATTTTCTAATTAGCAAATTTTTACGTACCTATTCTTTTTATTCTCATATTTTTATATTTTCGCATTCTCTAATTTTGAAATTTTTATATCCTTTAATTACCACATTTTTATCTCCTCAAATTTTTACATTTTTACTTTCACTTAATAATTTTTAATCTCTCAATTTGTAATCCCTAATTTATCAAATTTTTGCATTCTCTAATTTCTAAATTTTTGCACTCTTAAATTTCTTTTTATGTAATGTAATTTTTACATTCTCAAGTTTACAAATTTTTTAACACTCAAATTTCAAAACATTTAAATTCTTAAATTAACAAATTTACAAATTCTTAAATCTTCAAATATTCAAATTTTTTAAATTCCCTAAACTCTGAAATTTGTTAATTTTCCAAATTTTTTAAATCTCTAAGATTTCCAACTCGTCAAATAATGAAATTCTTAAAGTAGGAAACTTTAAGCTTTGAACTGACATTCTAAAAGCGTACTTTGTGAAACATCTGTGTCACAAAATTGTGTTACAGTTTATATACTGGGAAATCGGCCATCTGATATGTAACAATCTAATAATAAGACTAATCGGTTACTATAGCTTGTCCTACTGAAATTTCATTAATATTTAAATATCGTACAATTGATCTTACAAGGTTGAATACTTTATATCAATTCATATAAAAATACAAGTGACTTTTTCACATTGGGAATATTCCAAAATCTAAGTGTTATATCTTTAAAAATGTTATCAATTTTACTTTAAAACCTGATCATAGATCGGGTGCTCGTGGGCAAAGTACGATTCGTGATCAATCACCAAGCTTTGAAATAATTTTGATTAGATTTTTAAATGATGAATAACTAAGTATTCGTGACTGCTTAGATTTTAAAGGACGTACATTTTTAACTTATTTAACGTTTCGACTACACTATATGTTTTATCACATAAAATGGTAATTACATTAAAAAAATAATTGATTCCACTCAAGGCACGGCAGATATTGGTTAAACGTCATAGCTACATTTCAAAGCCCTAAGTTAAACGATCAAACTTCGCCAGTAAATTTCATAAGTGTTACGTACATATCCGCTGAGCGTCAATCAAACAGCCTTTAATGCATTTCAATATAAATATTCGTCATGTCGAATGGTAAAGTGAGCTTTAATATCATACTTATTATAAGTAATATGGTGTCGAATCCAACCAGTTCTTCCGTTTCAGCCATTTTCAAACGAATAAAAAAGTTATTCCCCCGAGCTTATACTAACTGAATTATTGCAGACGTCTCAGAGATAAACGATAAAACTTCACCGGGAAGTTCTGTAAGTGGAAATAAGAAAAATATGTTGCACACTCGCAGGTCTACGAATGCTTTAGTAGCACGAAAATGTTCATTTATGCTTCCATTTCAAAATGTCGTCCACCGTTCCTAATGCAAACTTGACTTCGTAGGGAGATCGAGTATAACGCGCTCGGAATATCATGTGTACCTTCCTTGAGCTCTGTAAATGCATCAATAATCCGTTCTGCCGATACACTAACGCTTTCATAGTTCCCCGCAGATAAAAGTCTAATGTAAAATTTGGAGACCTCGCAGACCAAACAGTAGGTTCTCTCTGACCAACGCGTCTCTCGCGATATTGTTCTTCCAACTATTTTCTGATCTAACACAGGCCTCGCGTAATGCGAAACAGCCATCTAATAGAACACGCGTACGTTAACATTTAAAGTAGAAATATACGGTCAGTTCTGATAAAAAATAAGATTCCAGTAAAGTCATCTCAAGTAGTAAACAAGGGTTAAAAGATGCTGTTTTGATAAACATCGTTGGTTTATTTTTACTCTGTATATCAACTGTGAACTTTCTATTACACACAGGGTTTATTTTTGTTATTATAAATCAAACCTGTACAAAGTACTAGTATACCTATGTAGTTTTCTATAACTGTGCACATTTTCTATCTTATATTTGTGTAAATATAATATATAATATTGTGTAAATATAATATAATGAATATTTCATTATAAACTGATTTTTATTAACACTATTTACTAAGTCCAATATTGATATTTCAAAAATGTAATACAACAACGTGAGCATCCACTGTGACGGTCTTCATCTTGCGACAAAACGCGGTGCCATTTTGTTTCCGCAAGCATTCCCGCAAGGAGCTACGTATCGTAACCAAAGATTCAGATACGAAGTTGAAGAATAATAAATATTTCTATGTGCAATATACATTAACTGATATACAACATTATAGATCGAACTAAACTCACCAACTTGTAACTGATGTACGAATTTATAGATCGAATTGAATTGACCAATTTGCTGCAGCGACTAGTCAACATATAATTTCTAAGGGAACGTCATTATTAACGCGCAGTTAGATTTTAGGGCAATTTCATGATAAAGCGTGTTCACCCTAAAAGCGCGACAAAAATAAGTACGAACGAAAAGCGGAGCCTCATCTTTCCCAGGCAAGTTGGCCGTGCACGCGTCGAATGATTTTCATGGTTCGTTAACCATTCGTCATTAATCGACGGAGTAATCGGTCGGTCTCCACCTCGGACGCCCCTTATTCTCGTATTTCACAAAGCTTCAACAACGTGCACATGCAGGCGTTAACCTTCTCGGCGTACAGTCAGCGGCAAATCTGGCTTCCGTAGGAAAAATATCGCGACCAAGGAAAAATAGGCCTCCTACTCGCTCGTTTCTAAAGATTTTTCAGAATTCAATGATTTGAAGACGAAGGAATTGTTGGATTTTTGCATTATGAGATCTGCGGATATGGTGATGTAGGAATTTTGGAATTTTGGAAGTTGAGAATTTAGGAATTTAGAGAATTTGGAATTAGAGGATCTAGGGACTTAGAGGGTTAAGAATTCGATAGTCTAGGAATGCAGAGGGAATTTTAAGATATTGAGATTTGGCGATTTCGGAGTTGAGAATCTAGGGATTTCGGAAGCTCCGAATTTGACGATCTAGGGATTTCGAATTCTTGGGATTTAGAAATCTTGAAATTAGGGAACCTAGGGATTTAGGAAACTTGGAATTTGATGATTTAGGGATTTCGAAAGCTTCGAATTTAAGGATCTAGGGATTTTTGACTCTTGGGATTTAATTGTCTAGGGACTTAGAAATCTTAAAATTAGGGAACCTAGGGATTTAAGAAACTTGGCATTTGATGGTTTAGTGATGTAGGAAGCTTAGAATTCAAGGGTCTAGGGATCTTTAGGATCTTTAGAAAGCTTAGGCTTTGATGGTCTAGGAATTCAAGGATATTGAAAGTAGTAGGGAATCTAGGGATTTAGGAAGCTTGGAATGTGAGAATTTAGAAATTCAGGAAGCTTAAAATTTCAAGATCTAAGAATTTAGAAAGATTGGGAATTTAGGGATCTCAGGATTTATGGAACTAGGGATTTGGGGATCTAGGGATTTATGGGACTAGGAATTTGATGAACTCAAAATTTAGAAATGTCAGAAATGTAGAAATTTTTTGATCAAAAAATTTGAGAGTCTATGAATTTAGGAGCATAGGTATTTCAGGAGTTTGAAGTTATGGGATATAGAAATATCGGTATCTCGGAATTTGGGGTTGGAAAAATTTGGCAATTTGGAACTTTATAAATCTGGGAACTAAATAATTTCGAAATTTCGGGTTTTAGAAGTTCTAATGTCGAAAATTGAAACTTGACAGTTGGAAATTGAGAATTCAAAACTAAGAATTGAAAGTTGAAAATTTGAAAAATTGAATAATTGAAAAATTGAAGAATTGAAGAATTGAAGAACTGAAGAATTGAAAAATTGAATTATTAAAGAATTGAAAAATTGATAATAATAATTAAAAATATAAAAATTCTAAGAATTCAAGATTTGAAAATTGAAAAATTCAAAAACTAAAAATTTGACGATTCAAAAAACTGAAGATTAATGAAATTTGAAAATATGAGAATGTAAGATTTGAAAAGTTGTCGAGTTTACAGTTACATACATGTTCCTTATCCGAAAGAAATCTGCGCTGCACCCGAATGTACGGGCGTCGACTTTCGTCGACAGGCATTTTTTACCAACGTGTTCGTGTTACGATGTCATTATAACCATTTAATACACAGCATTTATTGAAAGTAGTCGTAATAAAGTTCCTCCGTAACATCGAGTAATGTCTTATGCAACTAATCGTAAGTTGTAATGTCCTTATTTTATTTCCGAAAAGGAAACATACTCGATGATTCGAGACTCGTACAAACATTCTCAGACAAGTACATTTTTTAAATTTTAATACTTTCTGCACGTAAATGTCTCTATTCGAACATTAATTTTCTGCAAAAGTACACGCTTTTCAGAAAAAATCGAATTTGTTTACATTTCACCCTCCTGCGTTTGCAAAAATTAAAAGCAATTTAATTTCTTTCTACAGGTATTTTATTTTTGTGACAAAATATTCATTCATTTTGTTACATAAATATTCCTATTTTGGAATTACTATTTTTGACTAAAAACATGATTTTTTAAACAAGATATTCAAAACATTCGCAATTAGCACTCAATTGAAAATTTATTTATAATTGTTCATTGACAATTCTTTGTAAAATGATATAAAATAAATTAACATAATTTTAATTCACTTATGTGGTTAGTATATTATATAGAATATAGTATATTAAAAGTAAGAAAAATCTTGACTTCATACGAGAAATCGAAGGCGTCAAATGTGACGCTGATAGCGAATGTATAATTATATATGTGTAATAATGAGACGTGCATTTATAATTGGAAATGATGATTAAATATATTTTTAAATAGTATGAATTGTATTTAAATTATGCTTAAGTGGGGTATGCATTTGAATTAACAGAAAAAAAAGTTGGAACAAATGTGGGATTCGAACCACGGATCCTTCTATTACAAGTTTGCAACTTTACCAAGTGAGCTACTGAAATTATCTTACATTCTCTGTTAACAAATATATAACAATTATATTGTAGAATAATTGAAAACTTCTGAAAAGCAATTTTAATGAAATTAATATCTAACTGAAGAGTTTTATGTACAATAAGGATGCAAAATGTAAGTTTCTATCATTTGCATTCAATTTTGCAGGAATAAATATGTGAATTTTTAGATTTTCAAATCTTTTAATTTCAAAGTCTATATTATAAAATTTCTAAGTTTGAAAATTGAAATTTTCAAATTCTCAAATGCCTATATTTGGAATTCATAAGTACTTATTTTTTTACAGATTTTTTCAAATTCTCAAATTTCCAAATTCCAAAACCCTCAAATTTCTACACTTCTAAAATTCTAAATTACTAAATTACTAAATTACTAAATTTCCAAATTTCCAAATTTCCAAATTTCCAAATTTCCAAATTCCTAAATTCTGAAATTTCCAAATTCCCAAATTCCCAAATTCTCAAATTTTTGTATTTCTAAATTTCCAAATTTCTAAATTACTAAATTTCCAAATTCCAAAAATCCAAAATTCCCAAATTCTCAAATTCCCAAATTCCCAAATTTCCAAATTTCCAAATTTCTTAAATTCTGAAATTTCTAAATTTCTAAATTCAAAAATTTCTAAATTCAAAAATTTCTAAATTCCCAAATTCCAAAATTCCCAAATTCCCAAATTCCCAAATTCCCAAATTCCTAAATTCCTAAATTCCTAAATTCTGAAATTTCTAAATTTCTAAATTCAAAAATTTCAAAATTCCCAAATTCCAAAATTCTCAAATTTCTGTATTTCTAAATTTCCAAATTTCTAAATTACTAAATTTCCAAATTCCAAAAATCCAAAATTCCCAAATTCTCAAATTCCCAAATTCCCAAATTTCCAAATTCCAAAATTCAGAAATTTCTGTATTTCTAAATTTCCAAATTTCTAAATTTCCAAATTCCAAAATTCCAAAATTCCCAAATTCCCAAATTTCCAAATTCCCAAATTTCTAAATTCTCAAATTTCTGTATTTCTGAATTTCCAAATTTTCCAAATTCCCAAATTTCCAAATTCCAAAATTCTCAAATTTCTGTATTTCTGAATTTCCAAATTTCTAAATTACTAAATTTCCAAATTCCAAAATTCAAAAATTCCCAAATTCCCAAATTTCTCAATTCCAAAATTCTCAAATTTCTGTATTTCTAAATTTCTAAATTCTGTAATTCACAAATTTAAAAAACGTGAAATCTCTAAATTTTCATATTCCAAATTTCCAAATTTCCAAAAATTCCTAATTTTTCCAAATATAACTCCAAATAGGAATTCCAAAATTCCTAAACTCTTAAATTCCCAAATGCTTAAGTTTGTAAATTCTCAATTGTCGAAATTCCTAAATTCCCAAATTTCAACCTAACTTTTTAAATTGTAAAAATTTCAAACTTGCAAATTTCCAAATTTCTAAATCTGAAAACTTACAACTTTCAAAATATTCCGACTAAAAATAAGCGGGCGGTTCCCTAATGAGTCCGTAAATAAACCTACGGTGCTCGCGAGTACATGATCTCATTATTGCACATAATCTCGTACTCGTTTACATATGCATTAATAAATTTGATTTTTCGTTCAAGCGTATTTTTCCCACTTACATTCAGATCAATACTAATTTTATCCAAGAACACTCATTACGCAAAAATGTCTGCGATTTCCGCGTAACGTTACGCCTATCAAAAAGGTTAACAATCTGCCAGTGGCGCCGGCTCAACTTTGACCCCGGGCAATGTTATGTCAGAATTACGATGAATACTGTTTTATGCCATTGATAATATTGTATATATCTTGTATCCTTCGTTTTGAAATGTTTTATTCACTTTTAAAACCTCGAACTTTTTGTGTGAAGTCTGCGATATAGCGAGATTGTAAAAATATAGAAGTTAAAATATATATACAAAATCTGAGTACTGTACCAATAGTTTAACCCTTAATAGTCACACTGAAGTATGAAATGACTCTAGTCAATTTAGTTTCTATTTTAACCACTTTACATTCTGAAAATCTAAATAAATTACTTTTTTGAAATCTCAGTATTTTTTCTATTTTTTTCCTCAGACTATTATATCTCAAGAGTGTTCAGTTTAAATTTTTGCTTTTTATATTAAAATCGATAAAAATTTTGAATTTTTCTGTGTAAACCCTCATTTGTTCAATTTTTTCACGTTTCTGATTTTTTTTATATTCAACGTTTAACTTTACTGAAATCAGCTGTGAAATTTGTTAAAACATCTTTCAAAGATTATTTACAATTTTTTTTTAAGTTAAAATAATGAGTAACTTCTTTTTAGTGGCTAGGGTCTTAAAGTATAAAGCATAAGTTTATAGTGATATATAGTGATAGTGAGATATAGTGCTATCGTAAAATCGTTGAAACGCGGAAGTTCAGGCATTGAAACACGAATTCAAAAAGATCACTTCATATGATGAATTTACGAAATACTCAATACGAGTTCAAATTTATTTGAAAGTAGTTTTTGGATTGCAATTTTAAAAAAGTGCTCTCACATATTAGGTTTCTATAGATATCTTCATTTCTTGCCTAAATTTATGACCACACTATATCTACAAATCACTGTTATTATAACGCTTTAGTACAGCACTGAAATTAATCTTAAACAAAATATCTATATGAATTAAATTACAATTAATTTTAAAAACTGTTTCTTTTATGATATATTGAAATGGAAAATTTATTACAATTTATGTTATTATTAATATTTATTATATAATCTATTAACATTTATAACATTTATTATATAATTGATGAATTCACTTTGAGATTTAATTTGAAAGGACATGGGTCAAGTAGCCATTTTGAAATGAAAAAAAAATATTAGTTCACCGATGAATCTTGCAACAACTGAATACTGAAAACTTTATAAAAATTTGTGAACTTAATAGAATATATTGAAATTAAAAACTGAAATTTCTAATTTGTAGTAATTAGAAAAATATTTATATAATTTATTTCGAGGAGTTCCTCTATATTACATCGTGATTGAATCCGAATATAAATTTTAAATGGAAATGAACATTACGAATGAATAGTTCGAATTTGCATAAGCGGAAGAACCGGAAATTATGGTGAAATTCATTTCGCTTTTAAGGGTAGCTACGGTTCCGAACGATTCCGAAACGTGTTATTAAATTGATATATCGCCTCTTTATGCATGCAACTTTATTTTTTATGACAAAATAGTCGTAAAAGGTACGCTGTTAATGCAGGCAGAATTAGTTTTTATTTAATATTGCCTAGGAAATGCACACAAAAATACTAGAAGTTAATAGGCGTTATAACTGTTCGATTGTTATAGTCGAGTTCGAAGATGTAGTCCGGTCGTAAATTAAATTGATGTAACCTCGACGTAAACTTGTATTTCACACTTTAATTTACGATCGTACTATATCTCTTAACCTAAATATACTTTACACGTATTATATGTAATATCCGTTCAAAATTAACGATTAGTACTCCTATATTGTCAAACTATAAATTACTATTTTTGCTATCTTTCAAACCTTGAATCACTCAAATCCTTAGATTTGTAAATTAATACATTTCTCAGTTTACAAATTTTCAGTTTACAAAACTTCAGGTTTAGAAATTATTTTATTTCAGATTTAAAACTTCATATTTAGAAAGAATTAATATGTACATTAATTTATATTTTATCGTTTATTTACTTTTTCATTTCATTTCTAATTGTAAAATAGATTTCGTATTAATCCTTCACGACTTAAAAATGTAATACGCACAATATACTTCACAGGTTTTCGATACAAAAGCATCAATATTCTTCCATTTTCATTTTAACGTATTTAGTATTCCATATACTAACTATCAGAAACAAAATACTCTATAATTACCATAGTTGATCGATATAGCATCACGTTACCCATAACATCATCATAAAGGTCTATAAAATTTTACATGCATCTTCTATCGTTTACCCACAGTCTCTCGTGAATACATTTACTAACCGTATTATTAAACGCATACATTGTCTAGGGATGGTTACTGAATTAACGTTTTATGAGTAACATACATAATAAATAAAGATTATATACACTTATACTGTACACATTTACCGAAACAACATTTCAACTGCAACATACATAATAAATAAAAAAATTGTATCAAGGGTTAGACGCGGCTCCGTCTTACACCTCGGTGTCGAAGCTGTCACTTCACAGAAAAGGTTAAGTATGGGTAAACACGTGTGATTCGCAGGCGACTCCACTAAACCTCGTCATTTCCGAGCCTTGCTTTGGCAAAGCAGCCGGAACATCGCCTCAACCCGCTTCTACCCGCCTTTGCTCGCCACGATGTTTCGTCTGGCAAAACCAAGGACCGGTTTTTATAACCTTTGGAACACACGTTCGATGTTGGCTCGCTTCGTCTCGCCTCACCTCGCCACGCCTCGCCTAGCTTCGTCTAACCTAACCTCGCTTCCAACTCCCAGCTGCGCCAACGAAATTCGTGAAATATTCTACCGCGTTACATTAACGTACCGATTCTCGGCCCAAAATTATCACTTAACCCCCGGCTACTAGGGCAAGACGAAAATTACCGCTCTATGTTACTTATATTTCGCCGGTTTCCGTTCGAGCAAATCTACCTGTAACCTTTCTACTCGGTCGCTACGTTTGGGCGCATCTTGGGATACCTTCAGGTAAGTAGTGCTATTTACGAAAACTTTGTACTAGAATTATCGACTGAAAGATACACATGTAAATAATCGTAACAAATCTTTAAAAGTTGAAGGTAACAAGTGGGATTTAAAATGAGAAAATTTTAGACAATTAAGACAATTTTAGTTTGTAACACTGATGGAAATATTTATCAAAGAATGCGCATTACGCTTTCGATGATTCTGATAGTTCTTATAAAGAAATTACCACTGAACTGTTTTATATAAACGGTATCTTCGCTGTATAAAATGTTATATCGTAAAATAGTCTACTATAATTCAACGCCCACGAGTCTTTCAACTTTTATTTTTGAATAACTTCTATAATACCGCAAGACTTTCAAACTTGCCCATAATATGAAGCCCCCAAGTATCAGTATTCGGCATAACCTCATATTCCGAATTCTAAAACTGAAGTGTGTGTCGTATGTTATTACCCAAGTAATTATGTGTTTTATTCATATTAAATTACAAAAGCTTTAAACCTACATTACTCTCCCATTTCGGAGAGTTGCTTTGGTTTCGCAAAATTATTACTTTTGGTGTGCTTTGTAATTGTACGAAGTTTGAATAAATTCGGGATTTCGAAAGCCACGAGGTCTCCTTGGAATGTGGACCAGGTCCTCTAATTTCACTGGAACTGTCAAGTGTCCAGTGTTGCTTAATTCAAATATAATTTGAATATAGTTATTCTGCGCAAAGTGCTTAAAACCTTTAACTACGGAGGTGGATTTTTCGTACTGTAACATCCGTCGTGGAGCTTTAGAGGCCGCCATGTTCAGGTGATCACCGTGAAAAATTAATTAGATATACTTTTATTCTGCTTTTATTATGCTATTTAAGCAGATTCTGATGAAATGAGGTTTATAAATGAAAATTGAATTAATAAAACAATTAACTTTTAAATTAAATCGTGCGTTAGTAGTTAAATTTCAAAATGGAGGACATGCAATGGAAATTAAGAAATAAGAAAAATTAATAAATATTACAGATGAAAGATATCTTATTGCAAATGAATAATTTTGCAAAAAGAATTATTCTATTTATGTTTGTATATTAACTGAATAATTAAGAAAAAAAAAAGGTTTTACGTAGACTAAATTCTACAACTAAAGGGATTTCCGAGCGATCAATATACGTATGCTGTCAGTGTTGCCAATGTTTATTCACAAACTGCTTTTACCTTTTACGTTCAATATTTATTGACAATACATTCACTTCCGAAGTGGTATTTGACAACGCATAATCAAAACGGTATCTGTGTAATCGTTATTATATTCATTATCAACATTTTGATAATGTTAATAATATTTGGGTTGTCATTAAACAAGTTGATCAATATTTTGAAAATAAGCGAAACAAAAAATTAAAACTGAAACACGTCGCCGATTTTTCGGACGCATTCTGAATATCTGTAGGAAAGTATAGAATGAGTACGTAGAAAAACGGAAATATTTATCTACTTTAATAAAACTGAAATTGCAAGTACCTAAATCTCAATGTCCCATAATTCCAAAAGTATGAGCGTAAATCACAAGGTTTCAAAATTACTAAATTCTAATATTCCAGTCCTCAAATTTCAGAATTACATAGTTTCAAACTCTCGAAATTTTGAAAAATTCCAAATTTAAAAATCGCAAAATTTGAAAGTCTCAAAATCTGAAAAATTCAATATCTCAAAATCTCAAAATTCAGCGTTTCAAAATCTCAAAATTTTGAAGGCTCAAAATCACAAAATTTCAGTCTCAAAATCTCAAAATTAGAAAGCATCAAATTTCTAAAGTTCAAAACTATAATTTGAAAGTCTTAAAATCATAAAGTCCGGAAAGTCTAAAAATTCCATTGTTTAAAAGTTACAAAATATCAAAACTCAGAACCAAAATCCCAAAATTCCAAAATTTTTAAGTCTCAGGTCCAAAAATGCCAAAGTGTCAAAATCTCAAGGTTCCAAAATACCATAGTACTAAAACTTAAAAATTTCAAAAACCCAAAATCCTAAGCTCATAAAATCCCAAAATCCAAAACGTAAATCCAAAAATCAACAAATTCCAAAGTTTTCAAACCCAAAACCTAGATCCCAAAATCTCTGATGAATGTAATAGAAAAAGTAGAAAGTCAACGACTCCAATAAAAAGAGAAGTAAAAATGAATGATTAATGGTGTAATCCGTAACTATTTAGGTTATGTATCGAAATATCAAACATACATTTGCTCGTGAAAGTATTCAGTGTTACGTTTTAAATTTTAGATGTGTAAAATTACATAATAGAGAAATTATTGAAAGTATGTGCTGATGCACAAACATATAAATGTAGCTAAAATAAAATAGTACATATTTGATTTGCAAACGTTTTGTTACACAGCAGAACCATTGGCGTAACTATGCAGGTAAAATCTAAAACGATCATGTAATCATTTCCCTAACAGAAATATTAAAATAAGTGGAAGAACATTCGTCAGTTAATAGAAATTAATATTTAAGCCGAAATGCATACTGCAACTGAGTAATACTTGTTTTAATAAAGTAAAGAGAAAGGTCGATTACAAAGGAAAATTTAAATTACGCCAATAATCGTAACTAGCGAAGGAATTTTACGTTTCAATTCCAACAGCATAAATATCGAATATAACATAATTAATATCTCGGCGCACTTTAACCTAAGATGGTATTTCACAGGAAATTATAAATTTATTTGGATTGTTAATCTCAAATACCTATCTAATTTTGATCGCACATGCATATTTACTGTAAAATATGTATCTTTTTATTACGCGCGTAATTATTGTGTCGTATAATTTGTCGAACGACTCGAATACTTTCGTAAATGATCATACGATTTCCGGTTTAAACGATAGCAATTTTCAGCGCCGCGCGTTCAACAATTACTTCAGGAAACTGCGATCGTTTAACGCTTGAAAAACTGCCTAAATCGATTGAAATAAGCAACGGAATTCGTAATCTGTAGTTTAAACGACGTTCGTTTGCCCATAACACAAAATATTTCGATCCTCTGGTTGGCACCGTCGCTTCCGAGCGACGCCAGTTTCCGTCGTATAAAAGAACCGAATACTCTCTGTTATGTGTTCTTTATTAGATACGGGAAAATGGAGAAAAGGATATAAATTGTCACGTAAGCACGATTTATTACCCAATTTAACGCTTTTTATTTGCGCAATTTTAAAAATAGGCGTTTTTGAAACGAAAAACTTTTATAACATAATTTAACGTGTCCCAAAAGTGTAATATTCAGTTCTGAAATGACAAGAATATTACAAAAAATACAGTTAAATACAATATACCCATGGTAATACATTTAAGTACAAAATTATGCGATAGATCATTTACAAAGATTATAGTACATTGTTTAACAAAAGTAAACATTAGTGATTGCAATTTATTGAAACAAGCAATATCTTTATGTTTTGAATGTTTATGTTCTAAACTATTATTGTATCTTACATAAATGATGAAAGTTATAAGATATTATAAAGTAAGTTACACGGTAGTTAATATTTTACATGCAACATTCTTTTTCCAGATCAGTTTTATTTATTAAATTTGTATTTTATATGCAGAAACGTGAAAACTTGTAGATATTATAGAATAAAATAAAAATTTAATTAAAACAGTTGTTTTCAAGTTCTTTAACAGTGGGATACCGTAAAAAGAACAGAAATAGTTTTAAACTATGCGTAATCATTGTTACGCTTGATATACTGATTAAAATTGTGTATATCAGTGATTGACGCATGACTATTACAACTTTTACCAGTTATAATTTTTCAGTTTTAAACATATCTTACAAAACTATAATTTTTAATTTTTAATATAGTATTTAGTTGTAGATGAAAATATAAAATGTACATATATGTAATAATGTGATGTGTAATGATATGATGCATATGTAATGATGTTTAGTATAGATATTATATTCAAAAATAATACTAATACAAAAGTAGTACATTTTTAATAAATCCGAGAACATAAAAATATAAATTTCAGGTAGTTTGCATTGCTTGAATTTAAACGCGACCGTTCGAGCTGTTCGTTAATTCCGGTTTGTAGAAACGCTACGTTTGCCTCGGTACGTGTTCATAAAAGATGGGCAATAGAATGCATTTAGGAAAAGGGTCAGTCGGGACTAAACCGTGTAAGAGAAAGTTTGAGAAAACTGACCTGCGAGGTGCGCGGATTCTACGAAACGAGAACTTAGAACACTGTGTTGCTACAGAGAATACGTTTATACTGTTGCTTTAACGTTAATTTTTCATATTAAGACAGTTGTAATTCCAATTCTCTTATCATCGAATCGATTTCTACGCGTGGCTGCGTATTTTTACATATTTGTACTTGTACAATTCCTACATAATACATATTATCCATGTTTTTAATTTTGCTATGTTGCTATCTGCTCTGAAACTCGCTTCAAGCTTTTATTATCATAAAAATACGTACATATCGTAGGAAAATAATATATACAATTAATATTTAACAGTAATTCCCAGATATGAAGGAAATAGATAGGGAATATCATTTACATTGAGTTATGATCATTAAATAAGTAATCTGTATAAAGGAACTTAAGAAGATAATGAGAAAATTAAAATTCTCACAGTCTTGTTGCTTGAAACATAAAAATTTATGTAAAATAATGAATTATATTATGAATTAAATTCTTCATTTTGAACATACAGTTTTATATTTGGTAACTATAAGTTAAACAGATTGTATATACAAAGCAGATGTAATTTTGTAAAAGAATTATCTTCTGTTTTTTAAATAACATTATGTTTTCTTTTTCAGGAATTTAAACTATATGATAGAACCTACTCAGTAATATATATTTTGCATTACTTTAATTATTTGATTCTAAAACTACTATTCATTTCTGAAATAAAATATATATTCATTGCTGAATAGAAAATATATGTGTTGAATATTTATTCCTTTTTCCAAATCATATATTTGAATCTTTTAATTCAAAAATCAAGTTCAACTTAAATTACTTTGATTAGTTTGATAATTTTTGATTGAATACAAAAATATGCATTGAAAATTCATGTAAACTATTATTACTGTAAATACTATGCATGAGAAACAATTTTATAAATAACAGGTCAGATATAAATCTAAGGTCAATCTATTACATACATCCAGCAGTTACTAATATAATTCAAAATTTGATATAACGACAAACACTTTTAATTTCCATAATCAATGCTGTTTTATATGTATATAAAATAACAGTCCTCATAAGTTTTTAACTTCTTATGCATACAACCTTTTGAATTTACATAGTAAATTCCTTCTATTAATATAAGTACTACTTTCGCTTATAACATAATCATTTTCATAATTTTTCTGTTAGATAAATATTAAAACATGTAAAACAAGGGCTGAGTATTGACTTTTAAATAAAATAGCACAGAAATTTATGTTTGGAGGAAAGGATTATATTTATTAAAATAAGTTCCACTACAGTTACTGTACAGTGGAATATTTGTCAGAAAAATATAATACGTTCGCTGAAAAAAATAATATAGTAAGCCTTCTCAGAAGTTATTATCTATAATCAGTATATCTCATCGAATGACTACGGCCGCCGTATTTTTCTTGTTGGAGAAAACTCTACATAACTCAACCTATTCATATACTTGGAACGGTAGAACCATTTCATCCGTAGTTATTCAAATTTTGTTTTAAAACATTAATAATTGTATTTGTGAGATCTATTCAACGACTAATTTAAAATTTTGAATTACGAATGTCCTATTGTAGGTGGAGCCCCTAGTACTCATTCTTCCCGCCGGGGGCCCCCCATGAGCAAAATGCGCCATTGTTTATTACAATGAATTTTGGAACGTGTCCGTTACAAATGCAAATGAGGAGAAAGAAAGGAAAAGTAAGTCACGTTTTAGCCTCAGGCTACTAATGAATTCGTCGTTATTATCTTAAAGCAGTTAGAGTTACGTTAGATGTGTATTTTCAGATGGGTACTTAAAACGAAGACTTCCAAGAAGGTTAGTATTGCGAATAATTCATGGAGGTGAGTGTAAGGAGTACAGTCAGAAAATATTGAATAAATCGTAATAACGTGTCACCTATTACTTTTATTTGTATTTTATACAGGGAAATTGAAATGCTCCACGGTATTAATACACAGGCCGTGCCTTCTGCGGGGTTGATCAATAACAAGAAAAAATATCATAAAAAGAATACAATACAGGTAATTATTTTTCCATCAGACTTGGGCGCAATTTAAACAGAATAAAAAGTAATTTGAAATAATTAGTTATTTTAACTAATTTACTATTTATATTTTAGAAGTGATATAAAGAATGTAACTTTATTTTGTGTGGAACTTAAATAATTTTTTATTTAAGTCGTGCCATTTGCATAAAATAACAGGTAATCTAATATAAGAGATTGTAGTGAGGATATCTGTTATTTTATTTGAATTAATATACTTTTATTTGATGACAAACATAAGTGTACATAGCATACTCATACATTTACCCTTGAGTATTATATGTATGTGTTTATGTATAGGAGACACCGTAAGGAGATCAGTGTTTCTGATACAATGACTAAAAAAAATACCAGAAATAGCTGGTACAAAGTATTTAAAAAATTATTCGAATAAGTATTTGTTCAAGTATAAAATAAAAGATTATTTCTTCCTAACCTAAATGCAACCATTTCAAATAATATCTGGTTGAGTAAAATAATGTTACTCAAGTTCATTATTTGATTGTGCCCAAGACTATTCCTCGTATCAAATTAAACAGTTTCAGCATAAGAATTTTGTTTTGTTTGCAAAAATTCAGCCTTGCATGAAAAATTAAAAGTTTTGCATATTTGCAGATAAAAATGAACATTTAACGCTTTGAATTCCTACATCAAATTTACCTCAACATCAGTATGCACAAAATATCTTATTAATATCTCATAATTGATTCTTTGATATTTTTATCAGTAAGAAGAAGTATTAAAATACAGGCAAGCGAACAAATAAAAAAGTAGAGTTCAAAGAATTAATATTTTGTGGAGTATTCATTCGCTCTTTTATTGTGGCGACTATTCATTTCAGTAATAATTTTAATAATTTGAGAATTCTGTTTTCAGACATTTTTAATAGAGGTTTATTTAATTGTCTCCATTGCAGTTATTGTTAAAAAAAATTGAAGCTGTCTTCTTTATTCTGTATATTAAAGGTGTTGATGTTTCAGTGTTTCCTGTTAGTATTTAGAGATCAGTATTTTCAGTGTAAAGATTAAAATATGGGAAGAAGAAAGGATAACTTTTATTTTTTAGTACTTTTTCAGTTTTACCCATTTTTAGTAGACGATCTCAATTTTCATACATATAAAAATTATTCCAACCACACAATAATTGTCGACAATTTTCATACTAGAGACCTTTATACAATTCAACAGTTTAACATTCAGTTTAATGCACAATTCAGTATTTAACTTCAGTATATTTCATAATTAATACTAACTGTGCAGAAATATAAAACAAAAGTTCAGAACCCTTCCAAGGCTAGCCAGCATTTGAAGCATAAAGGGTGAATAAGTTGATTTTGTTTTATTGGAAAAGTACTTTTGTTGTATCACCCCTACATTGTACGATCTTTTTTGTCCGGAAGTGCACGTGACAATGTACGATCAAGTTGTATGACACTCTTCTGTTTATCGGTAAAACGCACGGCACGCATACCAAATGATTCTGTTGCTTTTCGAAGACGCTCAAATTGTGATACGATAAAATACTATTAACCTCAAAACAAACGTACCAAACAAATGATATGAATGATAGTGTACGAAAGAAATACTTTTGTAAACAAACATAGTTTGAAGTTCAGCACGTTATATAATCGTGGCGTCTTATTCTATTTTAACGTCATATCAAAACACGTTGATTAATATTGATAGTGAATGAAGAAAATACGCGTCTTTTTAAAATACGGAGCGCAGAAAATAAAGGTTTGAAAACTATCTCTTAAAAACAAGATTATTGAAGAACAAAATAAATGTTCCCATAGAAAATCGAAATTTTAAGATAATTTTTATGTATAAGAATACATGTGTGAATTTTATATTGAATTGAGGTTATAATTTTCGGAAAAAATTACTTTTCCAATCTAGTAAATTATTTGAATGAAATTTTTGCAAGTGAAGGAAGTTACACGAATTTTGTATAAAAAGGTTGAAGTAAATCATTTCTAACCTAAAAAATAAAAATCTTTATGAAAATGAGATACAAAATACGGAAAATATTCGTGGTATGTAATACAAAATTTTGAAGTAAAATACACAGTATATTGAATTTTACACAAAAAATGGAGACCATTATGAAGAAAATATTCCTCAAAATAGAGCTAGAAATGCAAAATACATCAAATTTGGTGGTAATTAAAAAATTTTAAAGATTTTTAATAATTTTTATCTTAAAAAGAGAGAGATGATTATTTTCTGAAATCTTTTTAGAAATAAGGGATGAAAAGTATCAAACTTTCAGTAATAATTAAAATATTTAAGTAACTTTGATTGTATAAAGCAGGTACATCAATTTTTTATTGGAAAAAGTGACAATTATCTGTGAATCCAGGAACCGAATTTTTTTGAAAGAAAAATATTGCGGAAAAAGATCTAAGAATGAGATACGAAAGATATGTATATATATTTCACATAGGAAAAAGGGGAATTCCTAACCTAAACAGAAAATTTTTCTCTAAAGAAGAATGCGAAGTATCAGAAACTTTTACAGCGTACAAGTTCTTAAAATAATTTTAAACCCTCAGAATACAAAGAAATATATAACAAAAGTGAAGATAATCGTTTCTTAATCTAAAATAGAAAATCTTTTTCGAAATAAGGGATGCACAATGTACAAAGTTTCTTCGGTAATTTAAAGATTTAATATTTGATAAAGTGAATCGCATATTTGAATTTTAAAATCGCTTTGTACACAATTTCCTATTATTTTCTGAAGCAGTTAATCCAGATACCTGCGTGTTTGGCACCGTAACGAAATATGGCAAGAGTAACTGTTTGAAATTAAGACAATGCCTTTTGTACAGTTCTGTACATACCCGCGACGGGTCGACGATCAAGAATACTGTCTGATTGTACGTTACAAGCAGTATATTACTCTCAATATACTAAGTTTTGGCTACGCTATATATTATTGCTGTCAGAAACCAGCATATTTCACCGATTTATTGAAAAGTATCATAATTTAGAAAATAATAAAAGAACCTATGAGTATTAAATCTTTTAGGAGAACTAACAAATCGCTAAAATATATCCTACGCTTCAGTTACTTTCTTATAATTTAAAAATTGTGTTTATAATTCTGCTCATAAAAGAATTTTTATTTTAATAACGTTTTTTATATGTATTCGTGTACATACTGGAATTTTTCAATATTCTGAATAATATCTCGGTTCCAAACGGCTCGACCGCAAAAGATTGAAAAAGACCGCCAATTTCAAATTGCATAACTGAACGATAAGGTGAATGAACTGTTTAAGATTCTGTGCGCGGTAATACATTACGAAAAGGCGCGAAATTACGATAACGCGGCAGCGAATATTATAATTTAAAATATGCACGCGAAGAATATTCAAAGTGTTTCAAAGACCCGATAATATTAATTGTTCGGGACGTTGAATCGCGTTTCTAGACAGTGTCGAACGTTCTCGACATTACGAATCACAAACGTAAATATGTTTTTGTACATTGAAACGCTAAGCAAGAACGGACGTACATCAGGCCACGATTATGCTAAAATTTGTAGTTTGAAGTTGGTTAAAACGTATTTGGATGACCAGTTCGTATTTTTGTACCGCGGTTTTTTCACTGTTTTTTAGACAAGGCTTTATTAAGCCGACCAGCGAATGGGAGAATGGAGTGAGAAGATGAAAGGTTTTCTTTAAGAAAGGAAAATGGAGTAGTATAATGCTGGAATACTGCAATGAAATATTACGCTTTGCTTCAATTAAATGAAACGCATTACTTAAGCGAACAAATTCTGAGATTTTGAAATCGTGGATTTCTTTGCATTACAAATGATATTAAGAGAAACAGTCCATCAAATTTTTCTTTAAACAAAAACTTAAATACAGATTGAAAAGAAACGATTGAAATAACTTTTGGATCAAATTAAGAACCTGTGGGGAGATTTGTAGTTTCGTTATGTTTTTGTGTGTCAATTTTACTGTAAACTGCAGCGGACACTGAAAGCAGTTCGACGACAGCAGAACAAAGAAACAAAAGAAAATGCTGTATCTGTCAAAAAATTCTAAATCGCAAGTAGACAAAGTGTAAAATTTCGTTTTGTTTTCAGAAACCATAAGATTATTCGTGTCAAAGTTTATTGACCGTAAGGATATTTGTGCTAAAAATTGTGTAAATTTGTAGGTAAGTAGAATTCTTACTTTTTAATATTATATATTAAATTGTTACACACTCGTTACAAGTGTTATAATATTTTGTTAATTGATGTAGCTTAGAATAAATAAAACTTGCTATTTTCAATAGTATTTTCATTATGCCTCAACAAAAATGTGGTTATAAATAAAGATAAGAATAAAAAAACCCGGAGTTTCTTAAGAACCCCTGATTCCTTCTTGAAGAACGAATATTTTCACCTTTGTGTGTTAAGGGTTAACTTAAAGTACCGCCAAAGTACTCTTTGAAGTACTTGCCAAAGGTATATTTTTGGTACGGATGATTTTTTCAGGTTGCCTCTTCACATCCTTACTATTTTGTAGAATTTTCAATAAAAGAATGTCGACCTTTTTCCAAAACATATATTTTTTAATCACAAAAAACCAGTCTAATTGTTCCGTTAAAAAATGTTCACAAAATTGTATTGTGTCCTAAGTATATCTCTTTAAGTGCATTTTTCTTGAAACTGTTTTCTTTAACTTCTATTTAAAAGAAAACACTGACTCAAAATTTTGCATGTATGTTCAAAAAATATTTCCGTATGAACCTCGATTCATCTGCAATTACTATTTGTATTTTTATATGAAGTTGAAATATTAAAAAACTCAACATGTGAAGTTTTAAAATAAACTAAACTTTAGCAAATTATAAGTCATTTATAGTTTCCTATTTCAAATTAACGGTTTGTTCGGTAGTATGACGAAATTTGGAGAAATAAGAGTGGGTCAAAAACATGACAAAATTGTATGAAACTTAAAAAGAGTTTCTGCAAAATTTAAATATTTGTTGAAAATTCGAGGAAATATAGACGTTTATGTACTATAATAAAGTATGGTTATGTACTATAATAAAATGTGACTGTTTATGTATTTTTGTTAGATATTTTTATGTACTTAAATAAAATATGGTTGTTTATGTACTTTAAGATACAGTTTATATATAGCCACTACTATATACTCATGTATTATAATGTGGATGTTTATGTACTACAATATAATATGTATACTTCAATAAATAATGAAAGCTTTATTAGCAAAAAGTATCTATTTGAAAAAATGACCAAAAGTTGGTTGGAATATACAGTTCTAAAGTAGGAAACTCCCTTGTTCAAATATGCATCAAGTATAACGTTAATCTTAGATCGGTAACGCTATCGTGAAGTAGAAGAATATTTACCTGCGATTAAGCAGAACTCCACTGTGACGACTATGCGAACCCAAAGTGAAGATAAGTTTCGATCATCCTGGAGAGAAATCCCCAAGCGAGAGAATATCCGTTCACACAATCATATTCCTATCCGTCGGACAGTTACTGCACACCACCCTGATCACTTATCCACTGTGTAACGTCGAATTTCACTTCGAAGCACACACCCAGGCGATAACACGTTAAAATTGGTGAACAGAGTCCGTGGAACGTTGAGTATTCACTCCACTCATGGCTTCCCTCGGGCACTGAACCGTCACCAACGAAACAATAAGAAAAAAATGTTCAAGAGTCTCGATTCGTTCGGAGAAATCGAGTACAGAATGTAATCGATCAACGATAGATTCCGTTTATCATGACTGCCTTCTCTCGAAGGAAGGTGCTAGAATCAAGCTACATTTTCGACCAGTGTCTCCAAAGATTCGACGAATAACAATTTCTACAGTCTCCTGGAGTATTTGTATAGTAGCGAACGAGTGTTCATCTCGACGTTGAAGACTTTTCTCGAATACGGGAATAATCGACGATCCCGTATACTGGCGATGTATAGAAAATCGATCAAGGGATGAAATTCGAGAGAAATGACGACCGGAACAGAGTCAAAAATGGAGTACGTGACTCGGACGCTTCCGATATATTCCCTTTAATGCGGGTGCCGGCCGGCTTAAAGCTGCGATGCAACAAACGAGAACGTTCGTAATCGGCCAGATAACTGGAAAATTTTCCGAACACGTATCGCACGGTTCACCTTTTTACGTGCAAAGCACAGAATCACTTTTCGAAACGTTTAATCCACTCGTTTTATGGGAAAGTCCGCGTCGTAGCGTTTGCACTGGAATTATCACTGAACAATGTTTCTGCGCGAATGAAACGAGAAACGGCTCGTTTGAAGATATCGCGTGTACCGTTGAAATTCAATCGACGAGCAAATAATTTTTACTTCCGGTAAAAAGAGATACACCCGTAACACGGCACATTATAACATGCTTACCATCGAACGGTTGAATTGTGACTGCGGCTGACGGGGTTCGATGAAGTCACCCCCACTACTGCCGGACCGGTTCGCAGGGGGACGCCCAACTGGGACGTGGACGCTCCGCTGGCCACGCCCACCGGCACGCCCCCTCACCCCGTTCGTAACTCCCTCCGTCGCAACTCCCACGAAACCTATCGTGAAACTTGAATCTTTTCCCGCGTTTTCTTCGGGTGTAACGTATTCGGAGGGGGGACAGATTAAACTTAACACTTCGTGGAACGTGTCGTGCATTCAGGATTTTGACGTTTAACTTTTCATGCCGTTGTTCTTTGTTTACTTTATCGAATATTTATAATTGGAGCTTTTCGCGGAATAACTTCTCTATGGATTATATGTTATGCTGAGCTGGGAATGTTTGAAATAAAAAATGTTTTCGCAAAATTTATACTTATGCGTAGAGTGAATTGGAGTAATACATCACATTGGAGATTATAATGCTTTTCAATGTTATTTTAACGAGTTAGTGACGCTTATATTCAGTTTGATGCAATTAAGGATACGGTTGCTTCTCTATATTTTGGTCTATAGTAGGTACTTGCCTATTTATTATGCTGTATAATAAGTATGTGCCTATTTATGCTCTATTATAGGTATTTGCCTAATAGGTTCAGGTAAGTTCTAAAAATATTGTCTCAGTTTAGTTATACTGTAATTAAAACGAAGTATCGACACTTTTGTAACTACTCAATAAATCATGGTGAACGTTGACAAATCGATTTTATAACCTTTCAACAAGCCGCTAAAGCCACGTGTTTTCTTGAGAAACATTCGATGCTTTTATGACCGCGTGGAGTGAGATGACAAATGTTGGTACAGTATTACGCAAGTGACATTAGTCACAAAACTTGGATGTATGCTGGAAAAACAAGGAAGAAGATAATAATGAGAAAGGACAAAAACCTTCGAAAGAAGAACTGTTCTGGAAATAGAAAGCGACTAGTTCTGAAAGTGCGGATATTTCTTATATTACAACTTCTCCTATATTGCGTCTTTTATCCAATATATAAATTCTATTATTATGATAAAAAGTAACTGATTGTTACGACTGAATTAAATTCATCTGTTTTGAACATTGGTAGTTATAATCATTATAGCCATGAGTATATGATTATACAAAATGGCTGAAGGTTAGAGGCTAGAGTTTAATTTGAACAAAAACAGATTTTGTGGAAAATTTGTGTACGAAGAATTTGTGTCTTGAATAATTTAAAATACTAATTTTCACGAATTATGAATTAGAAGTTCTTAGAGGAATACTGTAATAAGGATAGTTCATTCTTAGATGTTATTAGCAGTGTAAATATGGTCAGATCATGCTCATTTGTCTGTCTAGAACAAAAGTGTTATTTTTTAACTATTTTTAATATTGTTGACGGCGGTCTTCAATGAAAGTAATTTCTTGTAAGATATGTAAGACATAAGACCCATTTTTTGGGTTAATGACCACAGCAGTCGACGTCCATAGATCTAAACAGTCAATTAACTCTGAAGTTTGGTGGGTTAAAAACTGTCCCACCTTTTACTTAGCCTTTTATGTCTGGTGGTAAATATTTTAACCCATCTCGAAAAGTTGACGTTGTTCTTATGCTAAATAATTGAAATGGTTTTTCCATTTGTTCGTATTAAAAAAAAAATGTTGTGCGACCTGGGTTATTTTATTTAAAATTGTGTTCAAAGAGTTAATCAAGATCTATTTTTTCATTATTATGTAAATACTTTCTTCTACGTATAAGATACCACAAATAATTGTAACGTCCAATGTGAAGATTAGACAGACCTATTAATAAGTAAGTACTGTTGGCAGCTGAAAGTTGGCATTTAGGCAACAGAACTATGCTGTTTTGATCGCCCTTCCTCGAATTTAACATACTTTTTTTTGTCTACACCGGTGTATTGTTTTACCAATTCAGAAAATGCGTATGCATCTTCATGCGTTTAACCAAATTAATTTTTTGTATAAGATCAGAACTGACTGCCATCTTCTCAGCTCCCAACAATTCTTCAGATCTTATGGCATTTTATGCAGCAGAATGATAAAATGTTTATTACTACTATTAGCAATATTATCTATATTAAAAGTATTATGTGTACTTTTAATTTGATCATCAAACTATGAGAATCATAAATATCTGTAACTGTTCAACAATAAATATAGTTAATCTTGTGTTTATATATCTTTATCCTATTTCCATGTACTTTACGTTTCAAAATTAATTATGACAATATTACGAGTGATTGGTACATTTGAAATATTAGGTAATGTATTTTTATGTCAATTGATGTAATAGGATAAGTGGTCCTAATACGAAACAGGTGTTTAATATGAAATATCACGATATTATAGAATCTTTACTTTTCTACCTATTACAATTATCTTTAGTGAACATGTGAGAAAATTGTAAGAAAGTAAAAGAATGTTCTGTTATTACGAAAAAAAATATTAAATTTTCTTTTGTTAGTGGAAGAATTTTGAAGAAAAGCTTATACTCCAAGTTTCTGTATGAGAATTCTTAAATTGCTATTATGCATAACGAGATACATGTATCAACTTTATTTCAAAAATGGCTGAAATTGTAAATTTCATATAATGATTTTGTTGATAATAAACATTGTGAGGAGCTTAATGTGAAATTTCATATTAGAGATCCTGTGTGTCTAATTTTATTATGACTACATTAAATATGCTTCTTGTCCTGGGGATGTTATAAGTTATACCTTGTCTATGGTATGAACTATATTAATAATAACAAGAAATTAGTAGAACGTCTGTTTGCTGTTTCTAAAAGCAGAACTGAATAAATATAGGAACATGTTAGAATTGAATTAGGCAGCATAATATTATTGTAAAGTAAACTTTTGTCGGTTAAATAGAAATATTAAATCATTTTTACTGGTATTTAGTAGATCAAGCATGACCATCGTTATATAATATGTATAAGTTTGAAATTTGGAAGTTTGAGAATTTAGGAATATATAAACTTTCAAATTTGGAAATTATTTAAATTAGAAATCTAAAAATTTCGAAATCTTGAAAGTTAGAAATTCAGAAATTTGAAAATTTAAGGATGTGGAAATGTAGGAACATGAAAATGTAACTGTTTGGAAATGTGGAAATTTGAAAATTTAAGGCTGTGGAAATGTAGGAATATGAAAATGTAACGATTTGGAAATGTGGAAATTTGAAAATTGAAGGATGTGGAAATGTAGGAATATGAACATGTTCAAATTTGAAAATTTAAGGGTGTGGAAATGTAGGAATGTGGAAATGTAGGAATATGAAAATTTAACGATTTGGAAATGTGGAAATTTGAAAATTTAAGGATGTGGAAATGGAGGAACATAAAAATGTAACTGTTTGGAAATGTGGAAATTTGAAAATTGAAGGATGTGGAAATGTAGGAATATGAACATGTTCAAATTTGAAAATTTAAGGGTGTGGAAATGTAGGAATGTGGAAATGTAGGAATATGAAAATGTAACGATTTGGAAATGTGGAAATTTGAAAATTGAAGGATGTGGAAATGGAGGAACATGAAAATGTAACTGTTTGGAAATGTGGAAATTTGAAAATTTAAGGCTGTGGAAATGTAGGAATGTGGAAATGTAGGAATATGAAAATATTGAAATTTGAAAATTTAAGGCTGTGGAAATGTAGGAATATGAAAATGTAACGATTTGGAAATGTGGAAATTTGAAAATTGAAGAATGTGGAAATGTAGGAATATGAAAATGTTGAAATTTGAAAATTTAAGGGTGTGGAAATGTAGGAATATGAAAATGTAGCGATTTGGAAATTTGAAAATTTAAGATTTGAAATATCTGGAAATTTGCAAATGTCGTGATTCAGGAGAACTTTTGAATGTTTAGAGACTTTCGGGATTTGAATGTTTTAATATTAGTGAATGTTAGAAATCTTAGAGTTTGACAATTTTCAAATCTGAGATTTTAATGGTAGCCAAAATTAGATAGCGAGCTTTCACTTGATTATGCGTGTAATAAAATTTTTATTTTGTACATAAAATAAATTTTGTACTTCAATAAAGATGATTACCAATAAATAGTCACCCTTCTTACTTTCTTAATAAAACGTAATTACATACTATACCATAACAACTAAAAACAGCACCGTTAGTTAAATATCCAAAATGACCTTACTAAACCTAAAAGCTATAATTACATTTAAAAATTAGTTTTTACCAATCAACGCATAAAATTACGTATGAAATTATGACATTTAAGTTCCCAGAAAAGCATGATAAATAAATGAAACATGCATGCGAATATATTCTGTTTCAAAATAACTCGTCCCGTTTGAAATATTTATTTGATGCTACAAATTGAAAGTTACTATTTCTTTCTGTACGAACATGAAATGCTTAATTGAAATAAATACATATCTCTTTCGCCGTGCGTACAAATATTATTTCCATAAAATCGTACCTACTACGTTATTTATATTCGGGCGCGGATAAATTTTTGTTGCCAGACAGCTGCAGCTGCCTTAGCATTCGTATTTATGTTTATGAATCGCAGAGTGAGTGTGCGATTATAAAATCAATGGTAGTAGGCCGACGACTTCTCAGAAGTCACTTCTGTGCGATAATCCTTTGCGGTTTATATTTTCAATTAGGAGCTGTGTACAATCGAGCAGGGTCATACTCTTCGATAATAAAGAAAATGGTACTCGAATGATTAATGCAAGTTTAGAAATATGAAATATTTACTAGTGGGTCAGACCAGGTGCCTCACTAGGTGTATTTCACATTTCGAGTAGCTATTGTAAACATATAGGTAGAACAAGAATGAGATGTAGAGATTTTAAAGTCGTTACAAACGATTAAGCGTGTCTGAAATTATCGAAAACGATACCAAACACGATTATTTTTGATTTCATGACTGACGTCAATGACGGCCAAGTATTGTTGTCAACGATGAGTTATAGGGCTTATAACGTTCCAGTCGATTCTATGTATCAAAAATTATCGGAAACGATACCAAAACACGGTTGTTTATCGATTCGACGACGGTGGACGTCGATGACGACAGGTTCCTGTCTTCGGATTGCCGCCAAAATCTATACAGCAAGTTTAGGGTGTCTCGTGAGTCTACCCTCAGCATTTCAAGTCAAAAGACCCTAAATTGCGGTTTGTAGTGTGGTACAGACAAACAGAAAAAATGAACAAACAGTTCAGCAGTAACCAGAGAAAGAGGAAATTTTATTTGAAGTATTATTTTAATTATTTTACTTACATTGTATTGTAAATGTATTATTATTGATCTTCACGTTCTTAAGTCTTCAAATTTCTAGCTCCTCATATTCCTAGATCCACAAAACCAACATCCGAAAATTTCTATACTCTTTCTTTTTGTACTCTCAAAATTTAAAGTCAGAAGACTCAAAATTGCGGCCTATGACATGGTACAGGCAAACAAATGCAGATCGAGCTTCACTATGTTCGACTAAAATAATAATTTTTATATTTAAATAAAGTTATATCGTATAAAAGTTATGAAAGTTGTAGTAACTTTTATTTTGAGAAGTTATTTTAATTAATAATTCTAATTAGTGTGTTGCAAATATTTAGATTTTTTAATTTGTCTGTATTTATCACTGGCAGGTAAAATAAATTTGCAAATAGCATCTTGTTCAATTTAGACAAAACAATTTCAGTAGTTATTTTTAATAGTTTTTGTTTAAATTATATTTTGTTTTGACATTAACTTTAAGCATAATAATTATAGTACATGTAAGTAAAATGTGGTAAAAACTTCAAATAAATTATGTTATATTCATTGATATAATTTAATAATATTTCATTTATTTATTAATATAGATGATGATGACAATAGTTTTGACAATACGTTATTGCTTTATAAAATGTTATATGAATTTTATGAAATGTTATTATAATACAATATTTACACAGTTATTATAATACTATGTAATTATAAATATACAAGAACATTATATCATAACAAACATAAATGACTTTGAGTTATATATTTAATTTTACATAAAAATTAATAAGTACTTATTATTTGATATAAAAATTATCAAATAATTGATCTATTTTACTAGGATCCACAAAGTTTATAACGTCTCGGGATCTTTGAAAGCTAAATCCGCTACTGGTTATATCGTAGCGATTTATCGATTTTCGCGCCACCGTTCGCGCGGCAAATATGAACGCATTTAAAGCGCGCTTTAATGATCCAGTAATAATTTTGCAGCATGAATAAATTACAACTTTTGAATAAAATTTAATTAATAATCCTTCGTTAAATCTTTTATTAAAACTTCTACTAAATCAATAGGAGCTGAAAACTATAGTATAATAATTCAAAATATATTTTAATAATTCAAAAACTTCAGAAAATATTCGAACATGAATTAATTTATAACAAACAAAGGAAATATTTAAAGCATAAATACATCAACTTTCTATGGTTATATAGAATATTTAAAATTGAATATTTTTTCTTATATTTAATTAAACTTAAATATTTGTTAAGAGTATAAATAAATATCTGAACAAATAATTTTCATTTATTCTATTAGAATATCAAACTCCCTTGTTAATCTGTGTCTGTTCTTGTTAAACATAGAGCGATTAAATAATGAACTTTCTTTCATGAAAACGATAAAACAACTGATAAATCAGTCAACAAGATACAATATCCCTTAAACATAATACATAATAAAAGTTTTGTACACAATATGTATTTTTCTGTCGTGAATCTTTTAATTCGAGTCGTAGATACAGCGCTGTTAAAAGATGGAAAAGCACTTAAACAACTTTATCACTCAATTAGATATCCAACTTGTTATATAAGTTCATAGTATGTATGCAAGGAAAAGTATATTCTGTATATCTTGTTAAATTCAAGCTACATTTATTTCTTCATAATAACATTATTAATTAAAAAACATTTCGTGAGAAAAAATTAAAACTACTTTTAATTTAATTGTATTTTTCATTATTTATTTACGTTTCTGCAGATATTATTTAAATGAATTATTGTACTAAATATTGTCAATTTATTATGTATTTTTTATTACAATATTTCAACATTTTCTGGTAAAATCTCTCTGCTGTTGAACGACTTTTATTTGACTTTTTGCAAGCAAGCTCTGATATCACAGCATCTAGATAACGTTTGATTGATGGAGTAAATGAAATGTTTGTGATAAAGATGCCTGAAAAGCTTACCTTTTTAATTCTCAAATGCAATATAAAACTGATTATAACTAGGAAATGATGTTCAAGGATTACGATCGAACAATATTATTTTGTCCTGAAATTTTTCAAAGATACACTCTGCGCCGTAACTATGAACTACTTCAAAATTCTAGAGTTTTAAATGATGTTAACTGAATTGAAAGCAAGATAAGGTTCTAAGAAACACATTGAAATACATTTTAAAACAAAATACAATAAACATGTAAAATAAAAGAGTGCAAAATCTCGTTTCTGGTTTTATAATTAAAGAGCCAATAATACTGTACAACAAATTTTGACTTTTTTTTTTATTTCGTAACCGCCACTATGAAATTCTTACAGATTTTTGCGAGCTGAATACGAATCTGACATTCGTTTTTCTCTAGGACGTACAGTTTTTAAGAAAATTAATTTAAAAAAGAATTGCAAATTTTCAACTTTGGAAATTTTTTGTGCTTTTACCATAGCGGCTATGCAGTGGCTTTTTACACGAGAAAAATCTGTGAACTTTCCCGAATAAAGCGATATAAATTGTTATTACATTGTAAACATTTAAATGTGTTTAAATAATGATTAAAGTAAGAAAGACACCGAAAACGCAGTAATTTTTGCTGATATTTTTCAATTTATTTAAAAAACTATGGGTCTAGGCGAAAATCTAACCATCGTACGCGATAGAGCAGGCATTTCTGCTGAAGAAAGCATCAAGCGAAGTTACAAAATCACTTTCGTTTTCTTTTTATAAAAAAAATAGTTCGGCAAAACACGCGCCGCTGCCAGCGGTACTCAATGTTGGCGCGGCGCGGTAGTCGCCCTGCCTACTGTCTTGGCGTAACGGAATAATTGAACGTCGCAACGCGCCAACATTGAGTACCACTGGCAGCGGCGCGTGTTTTGCCGAACTATTTTTTTATAAAAAGAAAACGAAAGTGATTTTGTAACTTCGCTTGATGCTTTCTTCAGCAGAACTGTCTGCTCTATCACGTACGATGGTTAGATTTTCGCCTAGACCCATAGTTTTTTAAATAAATTGAAAAGTATCAGCAAAAATTGCTGCGTTTTTGGTGTCTTTCTTACTTCGATCATTATTTAAACACATTTAAATGTTTACAATGTAATAACAATTTATATCGTTTTATTCGGGAAAGTTCACAGATTTTTCTCGCGTAAAAAGCCACTGAATAGCCACTATGGTAAAAGCACACAAAATTTCCAAAGTTGAAAATTTGCAATTCTTTTTAACATTAATTTCCTCAAAAACTGTACGTCCTAGAGAAAAACGGATTTCAGATTCGTATTCAGCTCGCAAAAACCTATAAGAATTTCATAGCAGCGGTTACGAAAATCAGTTGGCTGTTGTAATACTGGCTCATAATGAATTTTTCGGAATTATGTAGGTTAGAAAGTATAGTACGGAAATTTGAGTAAACTAGAAAAAAGTAAAGTATCTCGAGAAGCCGATTTAAAAATTAAATGAACTTGAAATCAATATAAAACTCGTCAACTATATTGAAATCAATATAAAATTCGTAGAAGTAATCGTTTGCACCATACTGTAATAGAGTTTTCAAAAAATCCAGATAATTATGGCTGAAGCAAGAAGGAAGATACAAAAAAACATACTACTTGTTTAAAATGTCGAATTATTAATACCTTTAGTAATTCTACTAAGAGCCTTACTGAAATTAGATCTGAACTTTAATTACATGTTCCAGTAGCGAATTATAAGCTTTCCTAAGGAATATGATAATGTTAGGGAAAAGATCCACCACTCGTTGATTTTTGGATAATAAATTGTTAAATTTACAAAGATTCAAATTTAAAAATGTGAAAATTTGAAGATTTGGTAATTTGAGGATTTAGGGGTTTAGAAAGGACTCTATAGTTTATATTGTAGGACTCTATATCTATATATATCTTATATGGAGGATTTATGGGAAAAACTATTACAGTTACTCTGATCTGAAATATAATTCTAAGCAAATTTCTTCTTTACCATAATTACGTGAAATCAAAGGATTGAGAAATGTGGAGCTCTGAATGTGAGTGCCATATTTGTTTTACCTAAAGTCACACCTTCCTTTATGTGGAGTGTATACATTTTGATATGATATAAGTCTTTATAGTAAAACTCGTTTATTTTTCCTCATTCAGTTAAGCTTAAGTTGGTTCTGTGGTTTTTGACATTTCTGATAAAAATTTAAGGAGTGTAGTTTGAAAAAGAAACTTGTTCTAGTAATTACGATTATAGCTCATGTCTATAACAGATTTCGACGTGAGTTTTGTTTTGAATCTAAGCAATTACTCTTTTAAATCTTCGTTACAATATCTAACAAAGAAATAGAATAATCTTCGTTATTTTTTTCACTCCGATCAATTGCAACATTTTGAAAACGACAAAATCGCGCGAAATTTGAATCGATTACTATACTTTCCTATGTTATATGTACGTTTTAGAATTGTAATTAATATTTAATAAAATAGATAAGGTGAAAAGTGTACAGGTATAAATAGATAAGGTAAAAATAAGCGTGTAAAAGTTACATGATTAAGTCCCAAGAACGTGACGTCATATTAAAGCTTTGAGATTGAGACCCTAATGTAGTATGCAAATGACTATACTATTAACATAGTCGAAGCAAACTATGTTTTGAAATTGTTAGTCGGTGAATTTGGTAAATTATCCTCTTCATCTTTCAAGTTACCAATATGTACTCAATAGTATTTTGTGTGTCACAAGTGTTACAGTATTTAGTCGTATTTTTGTGATAAGGTATGAGTATATCCAACTTGTGTTGGATATAATCAAATTATTAACCCCTTACCCTACAACAGGGGTCGGCAATCTTTTTGGAGTTAAGAGCCATTTTTTTCCCGATGTGATAAATTATTTTTCTAAAGAGCCAAATATAAGTACATACATCGGTATGTATTAGAAAAAATAATATAATATCTGCTGTGAAACATGTATTGATTGTGAAATCAAAACATTCTATTTTGCGTAGTAACAGAACATATAAGTGAACGTATTAAAGAAAACGGAAACACTTTTTGGTTTTGAGTGTGGCGTCGGTGAGTGTGGAGAGCAAGGATAGCTAAAGCTAGGTTTACATGCATGCGATCTGTCGCGCATTTTGATGTGTGCGCAGAATTATTATATTTGTTTGGCAATTGCAATATTGCAGTTCATTTTTCAATATGTACTATTAAACTACTCAAGAGTCACAAGTAGGATTCTACTAAGCCGCAGGTTGCCGACCCCTGCCCTACAACTACGTGTCACACACGTGACACACACTGCGATTCGAATGTGATAAACCAGACTCGTATCTTCACTGCAATTGAATTTTGGGTTAATTCTAATTACAATCTGTATATTCAAGGATTTCTGAAGGTAAAATGCGCTTAACATTTTTTAGTTTTCTTAACGTTGTAGCAATAATTAGGTAGCTGTGGATGACGCAACTGCCTAGAAAATTATAGGTTAAGGGATTAAACGTGTTATTGTTACTTGATCTTTCCCATTTCATAGTAACGCTGGGTTGATACCATTTATATTATTGCGAATCGAAAAAGATTTTGTTTTTTAAACAAAATGTTTCCCTGTCACTGAATTAGACTTGAGAATAATATTGACGATAATTTTCGACAGATTTTACTAGATTGGAGTACTAAAAAATGATGTTTATTGTGAGCCATTCACAGCTGAAGCAAGAACGAATTATTCGTACATCACAATAACAGAAATGTTTGAAAAAGTTCATCGGTCTTAATCTAACCTAACTCATAACTCAGACTAAGGCAGTTTATATTAATGAACAATAGTCCGAATACTGCTGGCACTGAAACTTGTTTTAACACTAAACCTACCGTCGTGTAATATTTAATTTGAAATGAAAGATGAAGTTGAAAATTAAATAAACAATGGAATAAATTAGTAATCACATCAATTCTTTATCTTAGTGAAAACCAATGCAGATTTCAAGAAAAGCACTTTAAAAAATTGTATAACTTATAGTAAGAAACTTGTGGAGTAGTCATTTGATCGATTTGATAGTTTTAGTGTTAACATTATTTCGGTAAGTATTAACTCTAAACGTTATCTAAATACTTTAATTTGGATCAAACTTTTAATACTTTGTTATGCAAACTTCTTAAATGCTTTATCCAAATAGATGTTTTAAATGCTTTTAAATACTCTTTAAATGTTTAAAATGCTTTCCAAATGTTTTTAAATATTTAAAATGCTCTTTAAATGTTTTTTACACAAAGGTAATATTAAACATTGCATTCGGAATGCTGGATGTGACCTTATATCTCGATAAAAGAGCAAACTAAGATTGCAATTACTGTGCCCCTGTGAGGTATGCAACTTGTTCAAAACATTGTATTCTGCAATGAACGAGTTACGCATTTGAAATCGTTACGGTTCGAAACTCATTTTGTATAGTGTACAATATATGTACTATAGTGTACAGTATATGTACAGAGTACGTGAAGTGTACATATACAGTAAAGTATACAATATATGTGCTACAGTATATGTCTATGGCGATATTACTGACGTCTATTCCGAACTATACCTACAGTCTGTTCCACAAAAGCGTGGACGCGATATCTATGAAATTTGATACCCAATACAGCAAAGATTGCGTCAGTCCAAACATACAGCGTCTTCTCTAAGCAATAGAGATTCTCTACGCAATAGCCCTTCAATTCTCTTAGTATCATTTCTGTCACTGAGAAGTCATTTCGAGATGAGTGCCGTATACGATAAACGATTCGAAGCAGTGTTCTTGTGCCAACACCCGAAAGGGCCAAAAATGAGTGTTAGAAATGCAGCACAATATCTGAACAAGTCTCACGAATTTGTAAATAAGTGCAACGTTATAAAGAGACATGTGTCGATGATCTGATCGGGGTTCGAAGCAAGCTACGGAACTTAATGCGTCGGGGTTTCTTTATGTGTCTTTCTGGATAATTTAAATGCTCAGAAGATGATTAAACTGTACCAAAGGGGTCTCTTAGTATCGTAACATTGGTTTAAAAGAATCAGAGACCATTGGATACTTCAAGAGGACGACTCCAAACACCGAAGCCGCCTTTGTACGGAATGGAAAACAGCGAATGGTGTCATCGTGTTGGATTGGCTATCTCAGTCCCCCTCAATCCAATCGAAAATGTTTGGTTTCTCATGAAGACTCCGAGGAAAGGGTATTTTAAAATTGAAGACGCTAGTTTGCCGTATTCGAGAAATATGCAGATCTCTTCCTGTCTCATACGCTGCAAAGCTGGTTGAAAGTATGTCCAGAAATAATCGCTAATGGTGGTGATTGGACACGTTATTAAGCAAATGCGTATTCTTTAAATGTGCTTTCGACCTATACAACCTTTTTACAGAAAAGATTTACTTGCACTCAGATATCGCGACCACACTCTTGTGGAACAGACTGTATTATAGTCACCTCCACGATATAACGAAATCGTAAATTAAAGCTTTATCTTGCGGCATACGATGTCGAAACTTCCAGGATCTCACACTGGATTCTGTTTTAGGATTTCGTTTCGATACATCGTATAAAATATATTGACAATCTACGAAACCTATCCTCGTATTCTGGTTGAACTTACAGGTCCTTATCTCCCTTAAACTGCTGTTTCGAAGCCCGGATTTCGTGTACTTTGGCTTCCGAAAAGATTTACGACTGGACTGTATTGTGGTAGAAACTGTAACACTGAGAAGGGGATTAATCGTTGGTGCCCTAAGTGTCGATGATCGGACACGCAATATCGCGTGAAGGGACTGTTAATATTGACGCTTGAGTACGTGATATCGCGTGAATGGGCATTTAGTATGAATCAAGCACGTTTGATCGAGTTTGATCGAGTTGTTCAACAATTATGTGGATATATGGGATACCAAAATGACGATTAGTGGTCAAACTCTCTGTACTGCAAATTTTCAAGTTTCCTTGATGTGTTCAACTTGACGTGTATATTAATTAAAGGTTAAATAATAGCCTATGCATTTATAAAAAATATATTTTTATATAAAAAGCGTAGAAAAGTATAAATTATACTTTAAGAAAAGTATAAAGTGTATATTAATGTATAATGATTTAAATCTTATGTATCATGTGAGGTATGCAGTAAAATATGAATGTAACAGTGCACAAGTTGCTCTTTCCTTCACACTTTTTTTAACTAATTTCAGTGTTAATCAAATTGAACCTCGAAATTTCAAATCAAATTGTAAAGATCATTTCTACAGTTAATGTTTTATATATGAATCAAAAAGAATCTTCACTACGTTCCAACCATTCTGCAGGTTGGCGGCCATTAATCAATGTCTCAGCAAATGAAATTTCAGAAATAACAAGTAACTCTATCATTCATGAACATTCTAACTTTTCAAAAATTAAAATAAGAAGCTAGAAATTATTTTAGCGCCTTCTTATGAAACAGATTTTCAAACTTTACCTATTTATAAATATTTCGTATTTTCTTAATTATATTAATATCGCCCATGAACGGAAGAAATGGCCTCCAGTTTTGTAAATTAAAAGCTAGATATTTAATGTCACATGAGAACGTGTGTCAAGACGAATTTAGTCACGTGCATGACTATGACCTTCAAGGTCAAATTGAAGATCGCCATTTCTCGAAAAATGTAAATATAAAAAATTGATGTAGGTAATGTTTTTACTTAAATATAGTACAACTCTTTCTTTTCCAACTTTTTCGAAATCTGTACTGTACACAACAAAAATATTGGTCCATATTACCGTGACCACCCTGTATATGTACATATTTAAATTGGGATGCGTATGGAATTACCTGCAAATTACAGCGTTTAACCTTTACATCCCAAAACTTTGCAAATTTACATAAAGACCGAAGTGAAATAATGGCCCTCACAGATTTATTGGAAGTTTTCTTCATGTTCAAAGTATTTAAATTGATTCTGAGACAATTGAACATTTTTATTAAACACTTTCAATGTTCATACAATTTAGATCGATAAAATTCTCAAATGCAGCAAATTACCGAGTGGTTAATACAGTGTGCGTCACACAAGATGAATTGCGGAACAGAGGAGGTTCATGCTGTTCTAGTCTTTGTAGTTACACAAGTTAGTAGCTGTTGCAGTAAATAACGAGCCATATCCCTGCGATTATGTTAGAGAAAGCTGTTATACAAGTATTGCACTCTGTTATTATACAACCACATTTCTTGAAGAAATCCATAAAAAATCCACATTTCTAATTTTGTATAACGAGTAGGTTCCCCGTACTCATGGATGTTACGATGTTACTTCAAAGATCTATGCTACTGCCTGTTACACAAGAAGAGTAACAGAATGTTCTGTACCATTGAGAAACAAGAAAAGCTCATTCATCGAACTCTCTGTAGTCACACTAGTTTATTACTAGATGTGACTGTTTCAAGAAACAACATAAATACGCCAGTCATATTAAACTCCGATAATACAAATCCTGCATTTGTCCCAAGTTCTTTCTTGCAATGAGCTTGCTAGACTTGCTATGTACACTCTGAAGTGTAAAATAAGTAATATAACATCTAAATTATCTCTTATGCAAAACAACATAGTATTGTGTCCAAGTGCACTGAAATGCGGAAGAGTTGTTAATAATTCAAATGTATCTCATTGAAATAATCATTGATAATCTACCTGTTAAGTTTAACGATGGTACGACGTAAGTTGTAACGAAGAATTAAAAAATACTATAGTTCGAGTTGAAAACGATACGGAAAAGTCATTCGATTATACCTGACGATGCGTGCGCGTCATCGTCAGTATGGCGTTTCCCTTGTGGCTACCTTGAACTTCCGCCCTGCCCCACGAACCACTCAAACCTCCTCTTGCCGCTTGGTATAGCAGAGTGGTACCGTTTTACCGCGGTTTTTGCTGACAGTGATGCGGTACCACCCGGTACAAGCTGCTTCTGGATGTCGCCCCGCCTACCGACACCATCGCAGTCACACACGCTCGATCTGCGCATGCGCGCCGAACAAGAGGCAATATGACGCGTATCCAAATTACCTTCCGCCATCTTTCCATGAGCCAGAATCAGTGGTACAACTCAACGGCTCTCTCTTTCTCTCGTTCGTTCGCCTGTACCGTGGGAAATGTTGTGCCAGGGCAGCTACCAAAATGGCGGGTCACCAACTTTGACCGGCTATCGAAATTTAAAACGAATTTTTATAACAAAATGACGTTGCTTTGTTCAAGCTCGCACTTCCGCTCGCTACCCGATGATACTTTACGCTGACTGCGTCGAACGAAAAATTGCCAATCAATCGTGACGTTCGCGTGGTTATGCGTGAACTGGAAATGGTACAAAGTAAACAAGAAATTTCAATCTTTCGACGAAATCGTTTCATTTTGAAAATGATCAATTAGTTTTGTCAATGTAAATAACGGAGTACCATGATAGTTATTTAGCGAAACGCGGGAGCACCGTCGCTGTGTCGGGCAAACGGCCAGTTGTCTCACGCTTTCAAATTTTCAAATCTTTTTACTTACAAACTTTCGAGGAGGAATTATCAAATTTAGAAATTAAACAATTTTCAACTTGATTAATTCAGAAACTTAAGCACTTTTGAATCTGACATTTCCATATTTAGAAACTTTGATATTTTTAAATTGAAAGGTTTATGAGTTCAGGAAATTTAAAATCAGAAAATTTAGAAATTTAAGAATTTATGGATTGAGGAACGTAAGACTTCAGAAATTAAAAATGCGCAAATGTGCAATTTTTTGTCGAAAAAATGTTGCTTCTGTATTGGCAATTGTTACAGTCTTGTAGCAATAAAACTCAACAGTGAACATTACCAATCTGCACAGTAGTATCGAAAATGTAGTCAATTTTTACTCTGGGTTTTACAAACTCAACTGCTCTGCATTTAAAAGTATTCGTCGTATAATTAACTTTTATTCGATTTTAATGGTCGGAATATTTAACGTATTTTGTACTGCACATTTTATGTGGTATTGAAAGCGGTTTAAATGCTTGCATTTGCATACATTTGTTAAACAAATAAGTGGTTGTAAAAAATTTGGAATAGTAATTAAAATTTTATAGAAAAAGATTGTTATTATACAGTATAATTATTCTAATAAAAAAATAGAAGAACATGATTTGTGAACTGTATATATATATTATTGATTATAACATATTAATAGTTCGATTAATATTGAACTATTAGTATTAGATAGAATATAATAGGCATTGCAATAAAAAAAGCAAATCAGATTTAATTATATATAATAATAAAAATTTAATCTGCCGAAACCCGGGATCGAACCAGGGACCTTTAGATCTTCAGTCTAACGCTCTCCCAACTGAGCTATTTCGGCACATATCGGAAGACTTTCATAAAATGGTAATTCTATTATTTAAAATTATTGCTGTATTAATTAAAATAAAATTAACAACGCTTTCGTTTAATAAATGCAAATCATGAATATACAAAATTTTATGTTTGTAGTGACACATATATATAGGTAAGTTAAGCTTCCGTTGAAATGCATTATACCGTTGCAATAATTGGGATGTAATGCACGTATGAAGTGACCTCAGTAGTAATACAGCTACTGTTTCTCTACGTTTATTATATTTATTTTCTTCGTTAATAAGTATTAATTTGTTCAGTTTTTGTTATTGAAGCTGTAATTGAGATTCACTATTATAAGTAAGTGCGTTTTAATTATCGTTTGTTATTCAACAAAATTGTTAAACATGTGACACAAATTATATATGTGTGCCATCTTTCTATGTTAAATATGTAATAGTATAGAACTAAGAAATTTTATAGTACTTAACAATATTCTAACCATGTTTAATGGTTAGGAAACTATAAATTTATTTGTAAGACATATCATAATATTAGTATGTCATTAAAATTGGTTACAGTAAAGTACAACATGCAGCGTGCTATGCTAAAATGGAATAGTGTACCTACTCAAGTTATTACGGAAGGTCGCTGGGTAGAAGAAGGTATTTCACAAATTGGGAAAAAAGATGTAGTAATTGTAATTCCAGGCAACCCTGGTATACCACAATTTTATGAAGGGTTTATAAGAAATTTAAAATTAAAACTTCCAACTGAAGTACCAGTTTGGGTAGTTGGACACGCAGGACATGTACAACCACCGGATAACTTAAGCGTTACAATGCCAAGTACATCGGCTTGGCATACACATTATAGTTTAATGGCACAGATAGAGCACAAGGTTTTTCTTATTTCTTAAATATTAGTTTTCTTATTATAATTATAATTCTTACTATAACAGTTTGTATAATTTCATTACAGAAAGATTTTATAAAAAAATATGTTCCGAAAGATGCAAAGTTACATATTGTCGGACACTCAATAGGATGTTGGATGATTTTAAATCTGTTAAAAGATGAACTCATAGCTGAGCAGGTAGTAAAGTGTTACATGTTATTTCCAACTATAGAGCATATGGCCAAATCTCGAAATGGACAGTATTATACTAGAGTTGTAAGTTTTATTAACATTAACACATGATGGTAGCATAAAATATCAATTACAAGAATGGATTTTCTTTTCAGATGATGAAGATTCAATTCTTATTAATATTTCTTGGTTGGTTAATAATGTGTCTCCCAATGTTTTTACAAGATTTCGTAACTAATATGATAAGAATATTTTATGGAATTCCAAAAAAGCATAACAAAGCAGTTGCCCTCTTTTGTGATCATCGTAATTCGAAAAATATGTTTAAAATGGCAAACGAAGAAATGGAAATTGTAAAGGAACGAGATGATGATATAATTGCTATGCACAATGATAAATTATGGTTCTATTATGGTAATCGGGATGGTTGGGCTCCTGTTACATATTATAATGATTTGAAATCTATGCATCCTAATATCAATGCGAATCTCTGTAAGCATGGTTATCCTCATACTTTTGTTCTAAAATATGATAAGGAGGTCGGTCAAATTGTTGGAGATATAATCAATGAAAATATATTATAATGATAGATTACAACTAATTTCTAATTTTTCATATTTTGTTAACATTCTGTTATTTAGTGTAATGCTTATTATTAATACATTAATAATTAACATTACTTACAATACCTTTATATAAACAGCATGAATGTAAAAAGTAATATGCAAAATTAAACTAATAAATTACGATAGTTGCATAATAGTATTTAAATTATCTCTATTGTGAAATTTGTAATATAGGTATAAAAGATTACATAAGTTGCAAGCAGTGCAATTAACTTATTAATTGTTTATTGCTTTTACTACTGTATTCAATAAATTGTTAAATGTTCAACTTCATTTAGGATTTTTTTGTGACATTATTAGCTAAATAAATCGATATAAATAAAAATATTAAACCTCATATATATGTAATTTGTGCAATTTAACACAATGGTCAAATGGTAAACATTTTTAAATATATAGATATATAAATTTATGAGTTTACCAACTTACCAAACCAATTTACGAATTTACAAACTTTGTTAAATATTTTACGAGTTTACAAATTACAAAATTTGTTATTAATTAAAAAGTTAGAAGACATTTGACATAAACTTCATTCCCTTATTTCAGATAAGTGCACACTATACTTTTATCAAATTATTATATTTAGTATCTTTCACAATTGTACTAAGTTCGACCCAAATCCATGTCCCAAAGATTGCATATTTCCCTCCGTAAACCTGATCAGTTTTAAATTAACCGCCAAAATTAGAACGAAACATTCGGGTTTCTTCGGTAATAATCGACAACGTAAACGACCAGAATGACATCTTTTGAGTCATACTAATACTTGCCATTTTAGTCTTCAACTTGCAGCTTTCGGGCTCTGTAAAGGTGTTTGAATAACTGAATTTGCTTAGAAATTACATAGTTGTTATTTGTATGAACATCTGTTTGATATTCTAATACTCAATATTTCGGAGATTCTGCTTTGTTATTTCAAAGTATTCCAAAATGTTGCGTGCTACCACCTTGCTGTCGCTTCTTTGCTTGAATGTGGGGTTATCCTACGGTAAGTGACCACCGATTGTAATTCAATAAATCTCGTATTATAATAATAATCAGCATCTGACACGAATATTGATCGCTTGATTGTAGTCGTTAATTACAAATGAATTGCATTTAATTCCAGTTTATTTATCGCCTTTGTTCTTGTACATAAAAATTGATGCAATTTGCATTATACTTGCGAACAATAAGTAGATATAGATTAGCAACAATATTCCTGGAATTTCCGGCTGTTTTCGATCATTCATTAGTTACATACGTCATTGGTTTTCACACGTTTATGGTGTATATAAACAAGTTAGGATTATGTTTACTCGACTCCCTCGTGCTTACCTTTCACAGAGATCATTATAAACACCATGCGTCAGCGGTACTTAGATTTTAGTAATTAATCTTTTCGAGTGCAGAATATATAGGGAAAAACAAATTACTCATAAAATTGATTTTTTCGTTTTACATATTGTCAGTGTTCGATATGTCGAGAACGTTTTTCATAAGCATATAACGACAATGTACAAAAAAAACAAAGACGCAGACATTTGAAACAAAGTACGCTTATAGATTATGCCAATCCATTTTAAAACTTTGGTCTCAGAAACTACTGCTTAAACAGATTCTCTTCAAATCCAACGTGATTAAATGATACACCAACACGAAGTTTTAACATGGCGGATTTTTAATCCGGCTCGGAATTTCTTTTTTATTGTACAAAGGATATTTTCGAATTTTATATTCGAAATATATTATTTAGTTCAAAGAGCTACTTTCTTCAGAAATTAACTTATTAAATATCGATCCCATTAAAAGCAGCATTTGTTTATAAATATTCGGTAATTGGTTTATGGTCAGATAAAGCCTCTTTTGTAAAGAATGGACACCGTAAATTGCTGCAATAAAAGGCACCCTTGTTGCAAACTTATACAATCGTAACATAAAATTATCTTTCGTGTATAATAAAATATATCAATGGAGATAAAGATAAGATTAAAAGAAGTACAAAAGTATTGTACTAATGTATCCGTAACGTCGATTGTTTTCGCCGAACGCATATCTGAATTTATCAACTATAGTGATGATTTACGTATCATATGAGTGTTCATAGATTACTAAGTAACGTTTCTCATAAATTGAATGCATATACAAAAAATGAAAGCTATTTTTACAACCAACGTAATTTAGAATTAACATTTAGCTCATTTTTCATTATTTCTGTACAAATTGTATTGTAATATCTGTATTTCAGAGGACTTGTCCTATATAAATTAAATTATTAATAATAATATATACAAATTACATTTGCAATATTTTTTAAAATTGAATTGTATATTCTTTCTCGTCGATCAATTTTTCGAAATAATTTAAAAAATATTGTATAAAAAAATGAATCGATCCTCAGATATTTTAAATCTGTTTTGATAAAATGCTTTTGTTTTCAATTTAAAGTGTCGCCAGATGACTGATTTTTCTTTTAGGATTAATAATACTCTTTCGAAGAAAATATCGCGATTATAAGACATGTGCATATGCTATTTTGTTGGCTATAAATAACGGTAAAACATTTCTATCATGCTTTTCCTTGTACATATGACCTCACCATTTACGGAAAAAAGCATTGGTTATGTATGTAGTAATATTTTAAACACTCTGTATAAATTAGGTATCCGTAAAGAATTAAACATGAAAATTTATAGAATTTTTTGTTGACTTCCCTACATTTAAGTAATTGTTCAATCTCAATTGATGATGATTATTTAACGGTATCTGATAAAATACATATTTAAACAATTAATTGTTGAAATGTGTTTTCAGAAATGATATTCAAAGGACATTAAAAAGCATTTATTAGAATATCAAGATTTTAATCCACTGCACTAAATTAGATTTGACATTTTTTCTATTTTATATTTCTCTTATTTTGAACTCTTCTAATAATAAAGGTAGAGGAATAGTTTTATTTACATATTTCTTCCAAATCGTATCAACTTATTTAGCCTCATATTTATAAAGAGTAACGTACATAAGATTGGAAGATATGAATTATGTGAAAATATGATGTAATGTGTAAATGAAGGTGTGTGAGAGAAAGTGGAAGTATGAACATTGGCGTAACTATAATAAGGACTAAAGTAGACCTGCTGAAAAGAAAGAAAAAAAAATATAATTCATAAGGTATAGAATATGCCATATATTTCATATTAGAAGTTTAGAAATTTTCAGTTACAAATTTTAAAAAATCTGAAAATTTCCAATTTCTTCAATTTTCAAATTTACAAAAGCTCAGAATTTTGAATCTCCAAATTTCTGAAGTTATAAGTTAAATAATTTTCAAATTTTCATATTAAATTTCTATATTTTCAAATTTCTAAATCTTCAGTTTCTAAATTACCAAATTTATAAATTCTCAAATTCACAAATCACCAGTTTCCAAATTATCAAATTTACAAATCCCCACTTCCCAAATTACTAAATTTATAAACCTCCAGTTTTCAAATTACCAAACTTATACATTTTCAAATTTCCGAATCTTCAATTTCCAAATTATCAAATTTACAAAACTCTAGTTCTCAATTTATTGAATTTATAAATTTTCAAATTCCTAAATCTCTAGTTCTCAAATTATCAAATTTACAAATCTCCAGTTCTTAAATTACCAAATTAACAAATTTCTAGTTCCCAAATTATCGAATTTATAAATTTTCAAATCTCTAATTTCTAAATCCCCAAATTTTATAATTTCAAAACGTCCCCATTGAATACCTAGTTTAGAACGTTGACGCTAGGCTCTAAATTCTAGGAACTTTAGCACACAGTAAACAAAAATCCTAATTACGCCAATGCGTTACGAACGAAAGCGAAGAACTAATATAAACCAAGTTCTTTCCTCATCCACTAAATCTGAAAATAATAATAAACCATTTATTTATTATCAACAGTTTATATTCACCATATTTCTTTTTTAAATTGATCTCGAACGTTCTACTTATTAAATCTACCAGCGTATAAAGCACACATAACCTAACATTAGAAATAGTACCAAAAAATCAATAAACAGATAAAACTTAATGTACACACTAATTTATTATTTCGATAGAAATCAACAGAGATTTCAAGAAAAGCATCTGAATAAATTTTGTGATTTAACACTAAATGACTAATTTGAGGTTTTATATTTTATATTACAAAATTTGGTTACTTTTGTGAAATCAAAAGTTCTCTGTCACATTTTGTAGGGATGGAAAATGATTTTATATCTTAGTCGATGCTACGATCATTACTCAGTCACTTTTCCACTTCATTTTCAAAGAGTGCGCATTTACTGGTGGTAGTTCTAGTGAAAAACTTTTGGTGAAAGAAGAAAACTTGTGAATAGGTCAAACGACGTTTGGTAGTTTTAGCGTTAAAATTCTTATGTAAATTATATTTCTTTCAACTGTAACGTAACACGAAACTTCCGTTCGGTTTATCTAACAATGACGCTGCGAGTTCAACGTCGTTCAAGTATAGAAGCGGAAACTGACGCCTATCTGGGACCGTTGTTGCGTCTGTACAATTACGCTTGAACTGCAAAATAGGCACGAACTTAAGTACTCAATTGAATTTTCTTATCGATTCCATTTCTGAATCATGATTCAATCAAGTGTATAGATTGCAAGTTCGAAATATTCTTCAGAACGAAACAGATCAAAAGAACACTGTCAGTTTAAGGAGGTTATGTATGATAACTACATCTACTATAAAATAACTGATTTGAAAAGCTTGCTATAAATAGAGACATGTTTCTTCTTCAACAAAATTGATGTTAAAACGTGACAGAAATAATAGATATTTGTATGTTACTGTTTTAGAAAAAATAAATGATTCTATTGCTGATGACAGTCTTTTGAAATTAATTATTTTTTATTAGCATACAAAGATTTTCTATTCCAAATTTTTCAGTAAATTTTCAACTGTAACAGTGAGTGAATACAAAATAATTATTAATGAAAATTTTATTTGGTCTGATGTCTCTTTTATTGATCATTAAGATTCTTTAACTATATAACTAAAAATATATGTTTTTAATTATTCTATTGTTGGATATATAAGAATATGATCGTATATAAATAGTTGTTTTGTAAACTCATATATCCTAAATGGAGATTAAGATGAAATTAATACAATATAAGATTAGTATGGTTCTTTGCTGTGGTAGCTGAAAGCAGACATAAGGCTGGAACGGTAAAATGCTTTGGTGGCTGAGAGCAGACATACGATCGCAAAGGGTTAATAATATATTAAAAAATAATTAAATTCCATAAAATATAATTGAAATACCATTTTCAGTGTTAAATTTATTTTTTATTTATATAAATAAAAATATAAATAAATATAGATCAAATTATATTTATCTATTTATTTATTTTTTTCTGACAAAAACTAAAATGTATCTAGGGATATTTTATAATATGTCTGAATACAGCCAAGAACAAATTTTAATTTTTAAGGATTTTTGAGGATTTAAAAATTTGAGGTTATGTTGAGAATATGAAGATTCTGGAATGTGTAAATCTAGGGATATAGAGAAATAGAGATTTGGCGATCTAGAAATTTGGAGATCTAGGGATTTGAAGGCCTAAAAATTCGAGGACCTTGGAATTTAGGGAATTTAGGGATTTGTAGATTTATGGATATAGAAATATAGTAATTTAGAAGCTTAGAAATTTGGAAATCTAAGGATTTGGAGATCTACAAATTAGGAGATCTAGGGATTTACAAACCTCTAAATTTTGGGAAATAGAAATTTAGGGATGGAGAAATTACAAAATTTAGATATTTAGGAATCTAGGAATTTTGAGATTTCAAAGTTTGGAAAATTTGAGAAATTGGGAATTTTTAAATATGGGGATTAGAATTTTGGAAACTAGAAAATTTGGAATTTGGAAAATTAGAAGTTTGGAAATTGAGGGTTTGAAAATTTGAAACTTTGGGAATTTGAGAAGTTGAAAATTTTTAAAGTTAAAAATTCAAAAATTGTCAAATTTATACATCTACACTTATCCAAAAGAATCCTAAGTTACACACGAATGTAATACAGGACACTTGTGAATATACAAAAAATTAGTTGAAAATGACTTTCAAAATTGTTTAAAAATATACTAAATGTACTAGTATAATTTTAAAAGGAGACACTTTTACCTAACTTCGTAATTCTTTCAAATTAATTTTAATTATAATTAGACTGTAGATATTTATGCATTTATGACACAAAAGTCTGAAGAATAAACCATAAGTTTAATTCATAAGTTGTAGGTCGCCTGGATTATATGATATATTTATATTTGGTAAACTTCGACATACCATAAATGCATAAACATCCGTAGCCTAATCATATTCTTATAAAAATGAAAGAATGTTTCTAGACACGTCGTCTTTACCTACTACACGATTCTCCCTCATTTGAACAATATTTCACAAAAGATCTTTTTTCGGATCGTTCACTTTATAAATTTAGCAAAAGCTGTAAAACTGCTGAGACATTGTTCAAGATATTATTTGGCTCACCATTGAATTACTTGAATGGCTATATGAGATATATTTCTGTTCCCAAACCTTGGGTACCTGCACCATAAGCCATAGGATATTAAACTCTGTCTTGGTGATTAAGGGAAAGAACACTTGCTGAAATACAATTTTGGCGAGGTAGATTCTTAGAATTCTCAGGTAATAAATGCAAGGCATCTACCTTTGAGTCCCTATTGCTCGGACCGATGGTGCATCCTTCCAAGAAGGCAGGTCATTTTTCAATCTTCTAACGGTACCATGATATTCTACAGTATAGAGCTTCGGCCTTATATAGGGTGTTTTCGATCTGGTGGTATAGTAAAGCTTCGATGCAAGCGAATCTTTTGCAACCGTCGCGTATATCGTGTAGTTACTGCATTGATTGCAGTTTTTGAATATAGGAAAAAGGATAGCGAGTGACGACGGAAACGACCGAATGTAAACGACCGAACGACTGAATGTAAATAGTAACATACCGGTGAGACAATACTAATGCAAGAATACAACTTTTTCATTTATTTCCTTTTATGAAACTTTTATCAACATATTTGTAACATTTTCCTGATTAAAATGAGACCGAACACGACATAATTCGGAACATATTTACTTGTAATTGCAACCGTTTTGTTTATATAGAGCATTTTAGTGTAGTTAGATTCGCGTTAAACGAATGAGCAGTGACACATCGGGTAACTTCGTTTCTCTTCGGTGTTATTCGGATAATCACGTGATACATCTAATGGTCGAAATCTTAAGACTTCTATGACCGAAATGTTTAAATGCGCTCGAAAAGAATGGTAGAGGATTACAGTAAAATCTCGGTAGAAGCAAATCTTTTGGGACTGAACTGTCGCTTATATCGTATAGTTCCTACATTGATCGAAGTTTGTCGAACATAAGGAGAGACAGCGAGACAAGGAGACGAACGACCGAACGTAAACAAACATTAACATATCGATGAGACAATAGTGCAAGAATAAAACTTTTTTATTTTTCATTTTTCTCTTAATTGTGCTCATAATTGATAAAGTTGTGTGGAAAGAATAGCACACCCTGCACGAACACATTCTTCCATTCATTCGAAAAAAGAAATAAAAATCAATGTCACTTTTTACACAATACTTTCATTGAATTCAGGGGTATTCACGGTTTACCTTGACCTACCAATATGTCTGCGAACCTTGACTACCTTTCATAAAGCACCTTGTACTGGACCATTCACTGATAATTTATGTCCTAATAGTCTGTGCCAATTTCTGATTTAACAATACAAAAATGACAGTGAAGATCAAGCAGTCTTAACATTATTATTTTTGACAGTTCAAGGTCATTTTGTTTGAACGCATTTCATCAATCATCCAATTATAAAAGTTACTTCCACAAGGAAATATATATATATGTATATATATATTTAAATGTATGTACTTCTTTTAAATATTTACAATTAAAAAATTGCCGTTTACATCAGTGTTTCTCAACCGTTTTTATGATATTCAAATAACTTTACTATTTAATTTTTAAATCTTCAGTTTTACATGTATCTAAATTTCCAAATCTCGAAATTCACAATTTTTTAGATTTTCTAATTCTCGAACTAAAATTTTCAATGTACAGCTTTCAAACCCACAGATTTAAAAATTTCCATATTTGGAATTTATAGATTTTTAAATTTCTCAATTTTGACATTTTTTAATTCTCAAGTTCCTAATCTCCTGATTGCAACAGTTTTAAATTACCGTGTCACTAATGTTTTAATTGCAACATTTATAAATTCTTAAATCTCCAATCTTTAAGTTCCAAAATATTTCAACTCTTTTCCAAAGTTTCAACTTTTCAAATGTTTAAATTTCTAAATTTCTTGATTCTCAAATTTCAAATTTCTAAACTTCTTGATTCTCAAATTTTAAATTTCTAAACTTCTTGATTCTCAAATTTCAACTTTCTAAACTTCTTGATTCTCAAATTTCAAATTTCTAGATGTGCAAATCCGGAAATTCAGTTTTCGGATCCTCAGATTCTCAAATTTTCAAGTTCTCACTTACACAAATTTCCTAATTATAAATTTCTAAAATTTTAAGTTTATAAATTTTTAAATCTCAAAACTTTCAATACCTCAAATTTCCTAATTCCAATTTTGTCAAACTTCTGTAGTTTTAAATTTGAAAGTATAAAAACTTCCAAACTAGAAATGAACTTTGCGTCACTATTTTTCCTAACAATAAGTATACCTACTCATATAAGGCTGTCCCAGCTTTTTGTCCCTAAATTTACAAAATATTCCATATGCAAAAAATATATATATTATATTAACATAAGGGTGTAAACACTTTATTAAAAGGTTTTAACAAAAGTACAAAATGTTCTCGCACTGCTTTATTTAATTTAAGTAAAACTTTACCCGCATGTTTCATAAAAAAAAAATGACAAAAAAATATAAACATTGACTTATAAATGTTTTACAGGAAGATTATGTAGAATATAAGAAATAATAATAGACGATTTTTGCCTTCGATATTACATACTAATAATTATCGACTTTTATATTTTTTTAAATAACTTTTAATAATGCATTCAAGAGCCTATGTTCATATAAGCATTTTCCATATTTTTATTTGTAGGGTATGCTAGTAAAGTTATATGGTTAAAATTGAAACACCCTGTATAGGATATCGAATAAAACAATTTATTGTCATATTTGTATTATAACTTTTCAATCAAGTGTTTGAAATTTTATGTTGACTTAACGTTCTTTCTTTATTTTTACAAATAGAATATTTTAGTAATGTTTGCTAGTAAAAAGACACCCTGCATAGCCATGCATGGCGATTTCTTAAAATAACATTTTAGGATTTTATAGTGAATTGAAAGTAAATCAATGACTTATACACAATGTTATAATTGATTTGTACTTAAACGTTTATTAATTCTGCTTCCAGGAATGCAATGTTCGCTCGGTCACAAGAATATCATATCGGAAGTACTCGATTCGTGTCCAGGATTATTGGACTCTTCAGATAAATCTTTCTGCTGCGTGGACATTGAAAGTAACCGAATGTACTGTTGCGATCAAACGGAGTTCATGGTGAAATCAACATGGTAATATAATATTTATTTATGTTAATTAGTCTGCAAATGTTCAGACCAATATAAAGGCGAAGCCGTACAGTAGCAATCACTCTAAATTCTTTTATCGTAATCTAAACTAATCTCGGTACGAATCAAAGTCGTAGAATACCAACCACTCTAAATTTTTCTGTCATAATTAAAACTAATCTCAGTAACAATCAAAATATATAGTACAATACCGATCACCTTAAATTTTTTTGCTATAACTTGAACCAGTCTCGGTAAAAATTAGATTTAGAAAAAGGTGATTTGTAGTTTAAATAAAAGTTGATAAACGAAAGAAAATGGTTCTTTCTTTGACTTTCGTTGACTTTGACCTTCACATATTTTATAAGACGCATATTCCGGATATTATTTTTGTGCGGGATGGCGACCTTGAATGGTCGGTTCTGCGTGACAAGTAGTTGAATACTATGTACATTTTGGTGTATAATATACAGAGTGAAGAAAGTAGTATGGCTTTCAAAAACTTTCACTTAATTGACTTTGATATCTACTTTCAAGATCAAATTTTGTTCATTATATTGTATAGCATTTGTTACTAACATAAACAATATGAAAAATATTATACATTTGAATGATTCTGAATAATAGTGGTGCAATTCTCATCACTGATTTGTTTAGAAAATTTAACTTTTGTGAAGTGTACTTGAATCAATTAAATACAAGTAATGTGATGTTATTAATATTTATTTTATATAAAAAATATAATTATTTTACAAAGTTTGGCAGCAAGAGTACAATCTTATTAATAAAGTTCATTAATAAAAGTAAATGTTGACAGAAATATTTCATTATCACACTCAATGAAATTACATGTATGTCGGTATAAAGTTTTGGATATTTAGATAAAAATTGAAAATTATAATGTAGATTATAAATATATAATAAAGCATGATTGTAATGAAATAGTGAAACTGAATTAAATAGTGACAATATATATGGTAAACGATTAAAATAATAAAATAATTTCAACTATAGTAATGTAATTATTTATAGGACATTATACAAAATAATATTATTTCATGTTAAGTTAATTTTATATTTTTTATACAAATTCTATTAGGAGAAATTCTTTGGAGTTTAACGAATAAAATGATGTATATTTCTGTAACATTAGAAACATTTAAATGCGTCTGAATAATATTTGAATATACAGGCAACAAACCCCAATTTTTGCAACCGGAAATGTTCAGAATGACTTCCTCTACCACCCATTTCCAGGAGTTACGCTAGTTGTGACACACACTATATTTTTTAATTTGTTTTGAAAATTGATGGTTTAGGGCAAAATTTGATTACATCACGTGATAGAGCAGATTTTCTTCAAGAGATACCAACCAAAGAAAGCTACGGAATTTATATTTTTTTGAATTGAGAAAATAAAATAATTCTGCAAGGTCTTCGCCAATATCCGCTAATATTGCACTACAATATAAATCGAGTGATCGTTGCTGCTGATAGTACCTTGTGTTTCACATTACTGTTTTATTTTCTGAATAAAAAATAAAGTATCCTGTAGTTTCCTTCGATAGATTTCTCAAGAAAACCAGCTCTATCACGCCGGTATAATTAGATTCCGTCTGGAACTCAATTTTTAAAGCAAACTAAAAATTGACGCATGACTGGTGATTTGTTCGGTTTAAACATCATTTAAACGTAGTTAATTGTTGAAATTTCGAAGTGAACTCCACTACTTCCTTTTAATATAATAATTTATTAGCTATTTACATGACACGTCTTTATTCACCTTCCAAATCTATTTCTCATCGCCACGTGCCAACCGTCGCGAACCGGCAACTGACTCAGGCGCCGTAAATTGTCGAAGGTTGCCGAATTGTTCCGATTGACTCGGACACATCCTGTCGGAGACATGCAGTCGTCCTTTTCAACGTTCCTTTTTAACAATAATATTATAAAAATAACGTATTCGTGTGAGTCTATAGAAACATTTTCTGCAAATCGAATTTGTATAGCTTTTATGGTTAAAACAGAAAAAAATTCTTACAGCTGAAAATTCGATTCTCTTTTCCAAAATTAAATTGATATTTGGTATTGCAACGCAAAATACGTATTGTATAGTGTAATTTGATGACCCACTGTACGTCACGTATAAACTATTCGTGCTCTGGAGAAAACGGTATAAAGCTTCCCATTAGTTAATGCATTAAAGTATAATGATTAAACAATGAGCTACGCAATTGGAAATCCCTTTAGTTATAGAACTTGGTCTACGTAAAACTTTTTTTTTCTTATTAACTTTTACTGTGGTCTACATCCATACGTGTATTTATTATTAAATTATATATAAACGTAAGTTAACTAATAACCATTAATTATTCAGTTAATATATAAACATAAATAGAATAATTCTTTTTGTAAAATTATTTATTTGCAATAAGATGTCTTTCATCTGTCATATTTATTAATTTTTCTTATTTCTTAATTTCCATTGCATGTCCTCCATTTTGAAATTTAACAACCGACGCATGGTTTAATTTAAAAGTTAATTGTTTTATTAATTTAATTTTCATTTATAAGTATATCTAATTAATTTTTCACGGTGATCACTTAAAGTTAAAAGTTTTAAGCACTTTGCGCAGAATAACTATATTCAAATTATATTTAAATTAAGCAACACTGTAAACTTGACAATTCCAATGAAATTAGAGGATCTGATCCACCTTTCTAGTAGACCTCGCGACTTTCGAAATCCCGAATTTATTCAAACTTTGTACAATTGTGAAGTACACTAAAAGTAATAATTTTGCAAAATAAAGAAGTAATTTTCTATTTTGAAATAAATAGAGAAGTAATAAATAATTTTACTTGACAGTGAATTTAGTTGTAAACTTCATCTAAATTATCCCTATAATCGAGTTCCCAAAATGTGCTTAATCTGATAAGATATGCAGGAAACGTTGAATTATGTTCTACTGGATTATGATATCGATATTGTATTTACAGTATTGTATTACAGAAAGAAACTTCATACTCTTAAATGCTATAAATCAATCGGATATGGTAGCACATTTTAAACTTATCTTTGATTAAATGATTAGCATCATTTGTGTCAAAATTTGAAGAATCATAAGAAGCAACATGATTTTTCATTTACTGTAAATGCTCTATTGATTATAAAATAATTAAAGATTTTTTAGCTAGTAGAGTACTAAGTACGACGTTAATATAATTATACTTATAGCGAAAATGGCGTGTAAATTATTTGAAAAAATTTTATTTGATATTTATTAATTGAAGAAATAATTGTCTATAAATAATATATATCTCAATATTTTTATTTAATAATAGAATATTTTATATAGTAGACTCGCACTATATTGCCACATTTTATGTTGCGGACTCGCATTATATTGCCACGGTTCAGGCAAATCCCATTTAATATAACATATGGCAATGTAGCATATGCTTCTTTGGATTATTGAATAATGTCAGTTTGTCGTTATCTGAAAATTTGTATTGGTTAGTTATAATTAATATGGTTCTTTTAGAGCTAAAATATTTTAATAATATTTTTAATATTTTTATCTACATTTTGTTTTAAAACAGTACTTTTTTAAATACAGTACTTTCCTTTGTTTAATGTAAGAACTCCTTCGTTAATTTTATTTTTTATTTTGATTATACAATTAAAATAATAACACATTTAACATTTATTAATAGCTTAAAAAAATATGATTAAATGTTTTTAATATATTCTTAAACTAACATTATAATTATAATTTACATGATGCTTTCATTAGATAAAATAAATAAAATAGTCATTTGTATTTGGCGCCTATTTATAATGCAATCATAGCCTTCACCTGATTGGTTAGGTTATATCAATATGCGCCGTCATATACTTCACCTGCTTCATATATCTTCATTATTTATTATTCATTCTATCAAGACGATTTTATATCTTTTATTTTTTTTTATATTTTTTTCGTTTCGTTACGATGATAGAACAAAATTTGGAAGACCGGAAACTGCCATTAATTTAAAATACGTATCATTCTGTTGCAGGCTGCTTCTCACAGTGATTGCCACGGTAGTGATTATAATTTCACTGATAGTGTGTTGCGTATCATGTTTGTGCTGTAGTTGCTGTCCATGGTATCGCAGACGTCACCGAGGAACAGTTTATGGAAGTAAGAATATTTTTCTATAATTATTGTGTATCGCAATTTGACAGCATATTTTCGTGGCTATCATCGATTTATTTTATTGTGTTGTTGCATATTACATGTTGAATTTTGACACATCAAAAGTCTGGCACAAAAGGATATAAAATAATACACTTTATATTATTTTGATGCTTAAGCTTTTCTAAAAATAACTACGTAAACATTTCATCGATGTATTTCGTACAAATGTGCTGGTTACGGTTTCCGTAAACAATAATCGATTTTGGAATCAGAGTTTCGAATAATCAAGTTCAGAATTTAATTGGGCAATTATTAACAATTAACATTTACTTCATGATTAAATTTCCATTCATTAAGAACTAAATTGTAATTGTTATTGAATGACCGTCCAACAGAGAATTAGAATTCGATTTAATTTAATTACTTCACGTATAGGTATAAATTAATTTTAATCTTTAATTGTGATTCCATCAAATTGATAACTACAATTTAGTTTTTAATTAAGAATTCTTGACTACAATATTCTCGTTGAGAAGTCAAATTTAATTATAAATTTCGATAGTTAAACTAGCTACTACTAGTCTTAATTTATAATTAAAATATCAAATTTTTTGGAATTATATTGAATCGGTAGCTGTTTGATACTTTGTGAAAATATTAATATTTTCAGATGTTTAATATTTCTATAAAAGTATCAAAACTCGCTTAACTCTTTACAAAAATATAAATACCCATTTGATAATTTACGAAAATGTCAAGTCATTTGTTAGGTTACAAAATTGTCGATACTCGTTTAATACTTTACAAAGTAACAGACATTCATTTACTAATTGAAATAATATTTTAGTAAAAATAATTTCGAATTGTTATATCAAGATATCAAATGAGTATCAATAATTTCATTAAGTAACAAACGAGTTATGGATATCTTCGTGTAGTATCAAACAGGTATTAATTTCAGATATGTATACTAACTTGGTATCACTTCAACATATATCACTAACTGCAATTTCGATACTGATATGTTTTATTTAGTATTTTTATATCGAATTTTTTGCATGTTCAATATTTATACAATCAATGTCAATCTAATCATTACAATCATTCATACATGCCATTTATATGTTCTGAATTCCAAATATTCGATTCCTGAGGCGATTTTGGCCGACTTTTACCGACTCGATCCGAAGCATGAATCTATCCGCACATCCTCTATCATATATTTCTTTAAGCGGGACGTTTTGTTTATTTTAAATTTATATCCAATTTAATTGCTTTAGAAATAGTTAAAATGTAAAGTCACTCACGAAAGTCTTTATACACGCTAAAAAGAGTTTGAATGAAACATTTTGACTAATATAAATAATAACTTCTTGGAATAACATATTTATTTGTTAACCTCTAAGGTAGAACAATAGTCTGAATTAAGGTATTCAGAATATATCTCATAGAACACGTTTGAGAACAATAAAAAAATATATACACAAAATACAATATAATTAATAAAGGAAGTTTTATACTCATATAGAATATATTCATATGTTCATATAGAATTATATTAAACTTCCCAAATTGTCTATAGAAACACTTTCATTTATCACATTCAGTATTTCTGTGTCTTTTTATTCGTTCAATATTAGTATAGAATGATAGAGTTTATTAGGAAATAGTTAATATTACTTATTACAGTTATTATTTATTTTAGTTAAAATACCACTTATGAGGTTACGAAGACTTTCATGAATGACTGAATATTGAAAAAATTGATTCTAAATAAAAACTTATATTTTTGAGTAAAAAGCAGTATCTAATTCCAAGATGTAATTTTTTGTAGGACCACCCATGGCCTGAACCCATTTCACCACATCTTCTAACTTCCTGACATAATGAAACTTATAACTGTGTGTCAGGGCACAAATATTTTTTTAAAATATTAATTCTCAATCTGCTTTTTATATATTATCTATACATATTCTTCTACACATTTTATATACTATTTTTGCATAGTACCTTACTGCTTCCATTGTTATTATGCATTGTATATTATTATAAGGCAATAACAATAGTAACAATGTTATAAACATTCATAGTATATACAAGCACATAAATGGTACAGTGTTCACTTTTTATAAATGGTAACAAACTAAAACATATGATTCTACAAATTCTATTTAAATATTTTATTATTCAGAAGCTTAATGCGGCAGTAGATCGACAATATTAGAGTATTTATAATAACAGTATTCAAAGAAAAACAATGTTTCTATAACTCACATGCTTGCCTTTTGATCTTTTAGAATTTAAATTTAATTACAAAATAAAATTCTCAAGCATGCAAAGGATAATCAACATTCCATTATTAATTAGTTATATTCTTTTTTATAAAAATTTTTTTATATGATTTATACTATGTAAGAAACATAGATTGATAAGTTGAAACATTCCAAAAGAAAAAATGACACTTAATATATTTTGCGTTTAATTAAAAATATAATGATTTTCACTATAATATATGTATTTAAATATGCATCTAAATATCTAAAGATAAATAGTAATGATTGCTTCCTAAATACCATGTAGAAATTTTATATTTGTAGATTCATAGTCTATTTTATTGGTATAAATACATGACAGTTCATTTATTTTTTTATATGTATTAACATATGCACAGAAAGTATTTTGTTAATTTCATTTGTGATGTGTTTCATATTAATGAATCAGCTACTGAAATTTAAAAGAAATGTAACTGTATATGTTTAAGATACCTAGTCACTGTTGTTAACATATGGATAAGCGCTTCTCTTTGTAACATTATATAATAAATATTTTTGTGATCTATCAGGTGTGAACAAACACTTTCCTTCCACTAGCGCATTGAAAGCAATAGAATTTTATATTTTACAATTCCATTATTATTATTATTACACATTTTAAAATATATGTATTAAAATGTAATAAAACATATATTCCTTTCAAGGAATATTGAAGAAAAATGTTATAATTATTGGATGTAGTAAAGCGAATTTGTAATACATTGAGAGTCAAAGTAAAATTAGTTATGTATAATAAGATTATAATAATGATTATTTAGTTTAAGGAAGGTCTTAATTCGATCTTGCTCATATGAACTGTGCACATTATGACAAGAAAGGTAATATAACGATGCTAAACGAGAGTGAGGTTCTCAATCCGCATGCGCAAATGGCACAACAAAAAAAATGGACCACAGGTGTCCAAGGAAGATGTTTCCAATATGAATTAGCACGTTATTTATCGCTCATAAATGAAACGACAGTAATCGTTTTACGACTCGTTAATAATATAGTAATGCTCAGCTAGTGGTCGCAGATTCGGAAGTTAATTGCAACTATATACTGTCTGAACAGGTAGGTGTTCCAAAAATTGCTCTAACTGTATCAGGAACGAGAACGAGACATATTCAAAGTAAATGAAATAGAATGAACAGCCATTTGTAACTCTGCTAACTGAAAATTATTAAACTCTAATTGTTATCTTCATGATATGAATTTCAGTTTAATCTCACAATTAAAAAATGTTAATCATTAGTAAGTACTTATGTCATCAATGAAAGACATAGATATCTTCAACGCGTTTCGAGTTCCAAGAATTGGTGAGGATGACTGAGCGATTGCTATATGGACAAAATCTGCAACCACTAACCGAGCATTTCTTAAAATAAAAATGAAAGTAACTAACACTCAGTGCTGCGTTTACCACTAGGCAAAATAGGCACGTCTAGGGCCCGCTCGATTAAAACTATTTGTTATTATTTTGAAAATTTATAAGTGTGTTATTCATAAGGTTATAAATGTCAAAAGTAGAAAACGAAAATTTATAATTCTTCAAAATAATTACCTACTGATTTTTTATTTTTATTTGATACTTTTTTGTATTTTCACATTATAATAATATAAATTAATTCTGGTTTGTATAAGAAGGGCACCTATTTTCATTTATATGCGTACAGAAGAGTTCTAGACGCGGCCTTACTAATGCTTATTAATCTGCTTTTTATTGGCACACATTGGACTTGTAATATTTTGATACAATATTTTGTTCGAGGAACTTCATACAAAATGCATACGAGGTATATACAAGACAAATATAATAAACATTTGAAATCTTATATTTTTGTTTAATTACTATATTGATTAATGTACCTAACAAATTTTAACTTTATTAAATAATAAATTTATTATATTTTAAATAATAAATTTTAACTTTATTATTTAAAATATTCCAGTTGAAGTATGTAACTGATATCAGTTGAATTCGCTTTTTACGGTTCAGTTCTGAAAATTGATATCCAATTTCTAAAATGTCGATAACGTCCAGTACTCATCGTTAAGTATTTTGATATCGAATATTTTAAATATTATCTGTATAAACATTATTTTTAAACATTATCAAATGACAAACTTTCAAATGCTTTTAAATAATTTTAAATATTAATAACGTTTAGGTTTATAAACTTTCAAAGTTACAAATTCTCAAATTCAGAAATTATAAAAGTTTCTGTCTTTTCAGACCCAGAAACTTTCCAATTTATTTTAAATATAATATAAAATTTCAAATTTATTAATTTTAAAAATTACAAATTTACAAATTCACAAATTGTTAAATTCAAGAAATTACAAATTCTCAAATTGTTAAAAAGGTTACAAAAGTCTCAAATTTACAAATTTGTAAACGTTTAAGTGCGAAATGTACCTTTTTCTGTATTGCTAATTATTACAGGGTCAGTTATAATATTATAGCAAAAATTAACCGTACCCATCACTACCAACTATTTTTTAGGCGGGAAATTTGTTACATTCAAATCAAATTTGATATATTCAATTTAGTTTTTTTTATAAATAAAATGTGCAGTATAAAAATTTGATTTCACAAAAGTACTTATAGCTATATTTCCAAGTAATAGAAAATTCATTATCAACTTTATTTGATATCGTTCAATACGGTATCATAACTTGCAAGCTGAACTTGATAATGTCAATTCAGTAACGTTAGAATTACTTCCTACAATCATAAACTATAATAAAAAACTTTTTACCACAAAATGGTACCAAAAATTCTTGAAAAATTATTCTCACTTTTTCTCTGCTCAACCGAAATCTATCATTGATTCATCGATAACTAAATCGACAAATAATTTTATTCCCTATATTTTTTCATCTAATTGTTATAAGATTATGTCTGTTATAATAGTATGCTCAGCTTTTTAGGATGACAAACATTTAATTATCGAAAAATAAATTCTAAAAGAGTATATAATTATCAATAATATTTTCATAACCACCAACTGTTTCATCTCATTCTCGTTTCTGACGCATTTCAAACGAACAAGACTGAATCACGTAACATCTTTCTCTTTTACAAGGTCACAGACCAGTCTTGACGTTTTCGAGAGAATACTCTATTATTGTTAACCCTAGAAAGACATTACGTTACATAACATACTTTTATTACACAAATACCATTTATTCGATACAAACTTTGAAATATGTTGAAGTGACAGTAAATGTTATAGAAGTTTTGAAACGAAGAAAATATTTTCTATTTTATAGACTAGATAGTTTCTTAGTTAGTATTTTTAGGATTAATTGTAACTGTATAAATATTATTTCAAATTCCTTTTCTTGAAGTATTAATATAGTTTGTCGCAAGAATTAAGCCTATTTTGTGGGTACAATTTGTTCCAGAAGTACAGGTACCCAGTGTCGTACATGTAATTCAATCACCCGCGAGTGTCCCACAACCGACTCAACCTTATCCAAGTACTACAAATGCGACAAGTTCAGCAGGTGATTATTATAAATATTAATGTTTCGTTATTACTTGATTCAGTGTTTTACTCTTGCAAGAAAACTAATACATATTTTACATACATTCCATAATGCACTACCGTGAGTACAATGAAGATCGTAGGTAGCCTGCATGATAGACTTCGTTATGGAAAATAGTTTTATAGGGAAAAAAGACCCTACACCCGTCTATTATTGTTTATTAAGGGGCTATTGGTAGGATGGGGGGACTGACTTGTGGTGGCCTCTGGTGGCAAACTGGGAAGTTCTAGACAAGGATAGATCTTGTCTCTCCAACGTATCTCTCTTTTCACGAAGCGAGGCAAAAATCGTTTTCTGGCATGCTACGGCGAAAGAATAGTGCCGTAGCAAGGTTGGTGGGCGCCAGGGGCATAGATATTTAACAATTTTTTAAATGCGCTTCGTGAAAAGAGAGATACGTTGGAGAGACAAGGATCTATCTATCCTTGTCCAGAGCTGCCCAGTTTACCACCAGAGGCCACCACAAGTCAGTCCCCCCATCCTACCAATAGACCCTTAAATTTTTAAATTTAGAAATGAACCAATTTGAAAATTTGTGAATTTGAGAACTTACGGATTTTAAAGTTTGGTGATATGGAAATTTCAAAAGCTTCGAATTTCGGAAATCTAGAAACTTGAAAATCTAGGAATTTTGGGATTTTTAAATTTAGGGATTAGAGAATTTTTATTTTTGGAAATTTGAGAATTTGGGTTTTGAAAATTTGGGAATTTGGCAATTGGAGAATTTGAAAGTTTAGTGATATGGAAATTTACAAATTTGGAAATCAAGGAATTTCGAGATTTAAAAATTTAGAATTTAGGAAATTTTAACTTTTGCTAATTGGAAATATAAAAATTCAGTCATTTTTAATATTCAGAAATTTGGGAATTTGAGAATTTGGGTTTTGAAAATTTGAGAATTTGAAAGTCTGATAATATGGAAATTTCAAAACTTCCAAAATCTAGGAATTTCAGGATTTCAAAATTGGGAATTTATAAATTTAAGGATTGGAAAATTTTGACACTTAGATTTGGGGATTTGAACATGTAAAAACTTAGTTAAAAATTTTGGTGATTTAAAATTAGAGAACTAAGAAATTTGAGGTTGTTGAAATTTCAAAATTTAGTAATTTTAGAATTTTTTAATTTAGAAATTTAGAAATCTAGGAATATTAAAATTTTAAAGTTTGATTATTAGATAATTTTGGATTTTGAAAACTTGATAATTTGGCAATCAAGAAATTTAGGAATCTAAAAGTGTAAAAATTCAGAAAAATCTAAATTTTTTGGAAATCTACGAATTTTGGTATTTGAGAACTTGGAAATCTAGGAATTTAAACATTAAAACAAAAACATTGATCAATATAGTTTATTAAATAATTCACATATAATTATGTTTGATTAGTGAAATCAGAACAAATGTATTAACATTATTATCTTTTTCAGGTATGTCGCAACCACCACCATATTCGGAAGTTGTTTACGAAAAACAAGCACCGTACAACCCAAGTTACGTTACTTCAAGCCAACCGTAACAATGTTAAATGATATTGATCGTTTAAGAAAGTTCCAATACAATTATACTGTTGTTCTTTTTTTCCTAACGGTGCCTGCATTTTTGAGCTTTCATTAGGAAGTGCGCCCATTAAAAATATACGTCGTCCGTTCGGTGTATATTGAAAGCACAAGAATATATCTTCATACATCATTTCTTACATAGTGACGAAAAAGGCACATTATGCTCAAATTTTAACTTTATTCAAATTAGAAAATCATTTTCTATGAATGTAAATGAAAGATCATCGTTGGTACTGCTAAAATATACCTAGAGAAGTAGTACGTTTATACACTTTTTATAACACTAAATTCTATTGTGTGAATTCTTTGGATTTATATAAATTTTTTTTAAGCAGACTTAAATAGGGAACTCAGTTCAACTTTTTACTCGAATTATATACTCAGTGTCAAAATAAAATTGTTGCCATATAGTTTTTATAAAATTAAAACTCTTTTTATATTTAAAAATATGTATAGTGTTCAAAAAAAGTAAACCCGAAACAGTCAATTTACAAAAAGAATCACTATAAAATCAATGGTTACAGTATATTACTGAAATAATGAATTCGAATTTATATACACTTTTTGAGTTATGAAATTATACATGCTTTTGAATTAGTATAAATAAATATAAGAATGTTGTATCTGAACTCTTCTATTTGTAAAAACCCCTGATATTTTTTTATATGTTATTGAAAAATATGCTGCCATGATGCTGTGCCACGTTTAACAGTTAAGTAAATAAATTTTATAAACCACATATCTTATGGGAAAATATATATTTCTGAATATCTATGTTACAGTATGCATGTATGTATGTATATAAACAGTTTGTTATTACTGTTTCACAATTTTTATATAAATTATTTAATATGGTAGCAAAACTGAATTTTATGATTGATCAGTTACTGGATGAAAGGAGATCGTGTAATTTTATTAACAGAAAATTTTTTAATGTATCTCATATAAAATGAAACATTTTCTCTCAATTGTAAAAACTGTGAAACAATTGATCTACAATTATGTTTACTTAGATGTGAGATTTTTTTATCAATTATCCGTTGCCAATAACAGGTTTACATTAATTTTACATTAAATACTTAGAAATAATTTTGATTATTGTTTTTTTGACTGTTTGTAATGAGTTAAAAGGGTTTTTCAATATTTATGTTCTAAAATTATTATACAGTATTAGTGTCTTCACAATGTATGCATCAATTCGAGTTGGAGAAGACTCAGTAAATACTATTATGATTAAAGATTAATTATAAGATATTATATTATTGCCTACAGAAAACATAAAATAAATATCATTTCCATCTTTTTATAAATAAAATATTGCATACATCTGTATATTGGTCTATTTCTATTCTTTAGTAAACCTTACACAATTAAAAAATATAATATCATTCTAGTATTATTATTTACTCCAATAAATTTTGAATTTATAAATTAAATACTAAAATTGTTTGTTCAATTTTTTGTAATATAAATCCACTATTTTCCTCTCTCAATTTATTTTATGAAATTTAGTGTCTTCCGTCAGAATGATTAATTCTTAAACAATACAGACAACCGCTAAACTGTACTGCATTTATTTACAATTCGCGTTGAATCGAAGTATCGGTTATTAATTCGTTCGATAAAAAATGTATATTATACAAATTACAATTCATTAAATGGTATTCATCTTTGTATGTATGTTATTTGACACACCAGTTCTTTCAATAGAAAATCAACATCTATAATAATATCAATCATAGAGTTAGATAGAGTTACATCAAGTTTATACAGTAGTTTCTTTTTAATTTGATTATAAAAAATTCAGTTCTTTTTCTATGTAAAAGAAACTTGGATTACAGGACGGTCATTTTGTTTAGCGCACTACACTATTCAAACACGCAATTTTATCAGTATTAATTTCGCATAACTCTTCTGAAGAATATGATTTATATTGGAACAGATGACAGTTAGTGCAAGTTACTTTTTGTAATATAGTCACAATTCAGTCAATATGATACCGTAATACATAAAATATTAGGGTGCGACATTTTTTTTTCATTTTTACCATAAGTTCAGAATCCACTAACACCAATTGCATATATGTCAATATTTATTATTTAATACATATTGTCTATAAGTATAGGAAGAAGTGGTATCAGTCACGTATTGCAGTATCATCAAACTGTTTCTTGTTCAGAAATTGCTTGCTCGTTATTAGAATGATTCTAAAAATATTTCAACAATGTTCTTTCTACAATTTTAATAACATATTTACAGACGTAGAAATTAGGGATGTACGGATAACCGACATTATGAGCTACCCGTTCATCTCTAGTAGAAATGTTTAAAAAATGAGAAATTTTGTAACATTTGTTTCTTATACCTTAAAATTTTCAAAGATATTACTGTGTACATAATTATGGTACAACGATCAACTAATATATTTGATATCACGATTGAAAATATGAAAATTATCAGTTTCCTTTGTCTCGCGTGTATAATTTATCTCTCTAACAATGGGGTTTGATTCTAATTACACCTATCTGACGTATTACTTTAAGAGACACTTAATATCAAATAGTAATTTGACAAGTTTCATTTTCAGCTAATAGTACTTAAACGAGTTCCATAAAAAGCTGAAAAATCCTAGAAAAATCTTTGTACCTAATCAACAGCAGAATAATACAATATGATATATTTTAATCTGATGAAGACAGTACTGTTTTAGGAGATTACACATGTAGACTGGGAAGTAGTATTTTCCACAGTATTGAGATTGCTATAATTACCTCGGAAAGTCTGTTCGGCATTTAAAGATAATTCGTGTGATCGTTCCTCTTCTAAAGGAGTAGTTGTTGAAGTATGACTAATGGACGAATGTCGCGATCGAGATAAATTTCCTCGTTGGTTACTATTAGCAGATGGGGCTGGACTGGGAGAAGGACTTTCTGGTATCTGCTCTTGTTCTTGTTGTTGCTTAGTTATAATTAGTCTATTCAACAACGAAATTTGACCCTGAATTCCTGACATGAATGGTCTGTATCCCAAACTGAAATCCAAATATAATTTTGTTCGTTACTTTTACAGAGCCTTTATTTCATTCACTCTAAAATAATTATTGTATTTTTTAACACGTACCATTCGGAGTGAGACCATTTGGTTAAGGTAAGAAGACCATCTCTTAAATTAATTACGGAATCAAATGTTTGCATGGGGGCATGTGCAGCTCTAATGATTCTAGCCATAGCAGGTGCATCGCATAAAACTGTTGCTAGTACAGCAGCCCATCCTAAGCAACCACCTTCCAAAAATAATTGTAAGAGATATCTAAGTTGTACTTCTGCACGACTTATCGGTGCACAGGGAGAAGCGTTATGGACTTCTGTTTGTTCCACTGGTTCTGGTGAAACCCAACACACTGTTCCTACTCCAGTTCCAACGATGGATTCAGTATCATCTCTCCAAATAGTACTGCTATCGCTGAGAATACTATTGGCATCTGAAAATATAATAACAGAATAAGTCCAAAAACCCTAAGTGTGACAGTGAAATGCATATTTTTACAATTTCAATTAATGTAATCAATAGTGTTTTTTAATAAATACCATGTAACATGTTGGTGGTTAATTTTGTTTCAACAGCGGGAAACTGTGTTTCTAAACTTGCGACAGGAGAGACTAATGTAGTGTAAGGTGGCCTTCCACTTGGTAAACTAGTATAACCGCTATCCGGTAAATCAACGGCAAAATGAGATTGCACTTGTTCATCTTCCGGGCTTTCTAGACTGATTGATTTTATGGAACGTAGAGACGTAAGGCTAGATCTTCGATACTTTTGTAAAGTTGGAAGAGATAACACAGGATAAGCAAATGCAAAATCTTCGTGTATTGCTTTCAACGCAGCAATATAATCATCTATCTTTGCCGCTCTATCGCGTTCCCTTCCAAACCACGTAACTAAATGAAAATCTAGTCGAGCAGCAAATCTGCCTAAATCAGCAAGTCTTTTTGCCGAGAGTAATCGACGTGCATGACGTTGTAGTATTACGTCAATGAAAAATTCTTCAGCCGAACCCTCTCTGCAAAAAATATCTCATTTTAATTGTAACAACATTATTTTAATAATTCTGGTAAATGTTAACTTAAACTTACTTGCTGTCGGGTTTTTCGATTTTAGAAGGGTTTGTGGGTACAGACTTTTTTCGTCTCATAACTACATTTCTAGTTTTTTCTAGCATTGAAGAAGGAGCTATATCTTTGGCCACTGAATCAGATTGTACTTTAGGCGTCACTGTAGTACTATAACTTCGACTTCGTGAAACTTGCATGGTTCCTAACACTAACGACAAGTCATCTTCGTGAGGTGAAAGCGGTGGTGTTTGAGGAGGTCCTCCCAATTTTGACGTTCCACCCCAAGATGTCCTCGGCGATTCCACATCATTTGGATCTTATAAAGGAGAAAATATATAAAAAAAACAGGCAAGTAAAATCGACATACATATTCAATGTATTATTTATGTTACCAATTGCTCTAAGAAAACGGACGAGATCCTTTGACAGTTCCCATCTTCCTTGTTCCAGAGCTGCATCTAATAATAAAGTAGCATGCTGCCGACTAACGGAAGAGGGTTCTAAATTTTGCAAAATTATTAAGTAACTAGCAGCAGTGTCAAGCTGCTGACGTTGTAAACAATCTTGCAACAACTTCTTCGGCGGTCCAGCAACAGAGAATAAGTAAGGCCAAAGTGCTATTTCAGTCTTTCTAGCGCACTGCACAACTGCTCTAGCCCACACTCCTGGAAATTCACGGATGAATTCCACCACAGAAGGTAGCTGAGCATCTGGAATTGGTTCTTTGCTAGTTGCTTCTTCTTCTAGTACCTCGTGTAATAAAAGTTCTAACGAATGAGGAAAGTATGGCAGTGCAGAGCACGAACGAGCTATTTCCCAAGCATGATATCCTAAATTACGGTGAATTAGTTGCCGTAATATTTGATGAAGATAAACTTGACTCTGAAATTAAAATAATATGTATAATTTCAAATAACTCTAGTGTGACATTAACTTGAATGATGCTAAAAAATTATTGATATACTTACTGTGAGTTCTAATAAACTAAATGGCAATGAAAATGGAGAATTAGTGTCCGATGTAAAAAGTACAGTATCATTTTCCGCTCCTAACAAAATAGCATCCTCAAACAGTATAGCTAGGGGATAAATGCGTAAATGAAAAGGCAACATCATTCTCTTGCTCATAAATGTATGCGTTTTCTCTTGATGATTTCTTGGGAACAATGGTAACCAAACACGCATTCCATGAGCACCACAAAATAACCACAGCGCTTCTGTTAAATGGGGTTTATCTCTTCTCGACCTCCACGGTACCCAAACATTTTCTACGTAGGAGGCTAATACTGTTGGAGCACTACACGTAAACAGCTGTAAGATGCAATGAATATTAAAAATGAATTATTTGTATTAATAATATAAATATTATTGTCATACCACTTCTGGATTATCAGTGCAGTGTTCACGTTGAACCATAAGAAGACGTCCAGATACATTTAACAAAATACTTTCAGGATGTGGATGACTTCCAGCCGTTTCTGCACGTATAGTAGTTAAAGTGGCACTTACAACACAAGCAGGATGAACACAAAGTCCACTAATATCTACAGTTTGCAATCTCGTTAATTCTACATTTCCTGCATCTAAAATAAAAATATTTTAAGTATGTAAATATACTTTGTAATATGTAAATTAATTTCCTTCAATTACTCACCATTATTGCTTTCTAATATCATATCATAAATGCTAATTTGTGCATTAGCACAAAATGTTAAGAGCCTGTCTTTTAGTGTATTGAGCAGTAATACCTGCGATGGCATTCTAACAGTTCTAACATAATTATTATCCAGACGGGTATCACGAGGATATATTCTAACTTCATCTTTATCATCTAATATTGAGTAGCTACTAGCTATTAAAAAACCTTTATGCCATAATAATCCTCCGGTAACGATAAAATCTCGCTCTTGAGTTTCATTACCGAACAGTTTCCATTTACGCGAAGGCAAAGAATAATGAGCTAATCCTGTCCGTCCGGCTACAGCTATACTCATACCTTCATTATCAATAGCAGTATACTGAAAAAAATATTTAACGATGCATTATATTCTACAATATAGCAAGTAGATTCTGTCTACCTACATATAGTACATATATCATAGTGTCTGCAAAACATGATCTTGAAAAAAGTAATAAAGCAAAAGATGACTTAACATAATCCATAGTAAAGTTTATTTTACCATTACTTTTAGAGACATTCTGCATATGTACATATAATGCAGGAGTTCCCAAAGAGCGGCCTACGGGACAATTACGGCTTGCAAGGTTAGATCATCTGTGATCATGAATTCATAGAGATAAATTATATCTTTACAAAAAATTAAATAAATGTTATCATATTATAATTAAAAATTGTTTAGTTAAAAAGATACTAAATTTGATATGTAATATACCTAGGCAAAACTTTGGGAACCTCTTGATATATTGTATACATTTACATACTCTTATTGGCCAATTGGAACCACTATACACGCTGGGAATAGGAACAACTAGCCATTGTTTGCAACTTGCAAGTGTTTGTGTAATAGAATCATTAGGAATTTCACTACCAAGGTGAAAAGTTGGAGCATTTGTAGAAACTCCACCACCAAGATTTAAATATAATCTGTCTTCACCTTGTAAATACAAATGTCCATGATGACCCTACATACAAAGTCATTGTAAATAATTAATATATATAAGAAAAAATCATTATCTAGATAATTATTTTTATAGTTACCATACAAGGGTTGATAGTTAAAGGACTTTTTACAAAATCTAATTGTATCAAAGATCGCCTTAAATTAGTTTTTTCATTTCCATTTTCTTCAATTAAAGGGTCTGGAGATTCTCTTAACATCCAAAGTTGATAACCTTCTGCAGACCATTCCTATGTTATATAAAAGGTGAGACCGAATAAGAAAAATAAAATCAATATTAATAATATTAATAAATTTACTTACCATTGTATGGATATGTAAAGGATTATCACGTGTCAAGTCTACTCTTAAACCATAATCCCATTTTAAACTACAAAGTAAAAGAGCACCAAATGTACTCCATACTGCTAGGCCGCCACCCTCCCAAGCCAATGCAATGGCACAACTATCAGGAGTCCATTTTAAACATCTTACACGACCCGGTCTTCCCGGATAATCTTTTGAAGATAAACTTAATGTATGTGACATTTCTAACCCGCCCGTTGTTTCGTCGACATAGTATACTACACCTTCAGAACTAATAATGAAACGTATATTATGTACTTGTATACATTTTTTGTATAATACAGATTTTTAAAGTGTACAAAAACATACTTTTGTCTTCCTATTGCAATAAGGCGATATTTGTGATTTACAGCTGCGCAAGTGGCATCGTCAATGTCTTTAGCCCAAATCCCTTGTACTTGCTAAAAAATAATACTGCTATAATTTAGTTATTCACATACACGCAATTAAATTAACATACATTAGGATCAAATTTCAGTGATTGAGCTGTGAGAAATGCTGCTTTGCCAGTATTGAGTACAATTGCAAATCCACCAACTAAGGGAGAATATTCAATGTCGGTGACGTACACATTGTTTTCAGTTAGCGGTACAGCTACGGTAGACATTTGTTGATCTATACTAAATGGTATTCTCCTTAAATCGAGAGAATAATCTCTATTCGTTGTACCATCCCATTTTTGACGTATTACATGGCTGGTTTTTGTAGCTACCATAAGCTCATCACGTATACAAACCAAAGAACTAATACCACCATCTATCCAAACTGACTTTTCCTGAAAAACAGAATTGGTACAGAATAAGTAACATTTGTTATAGTCATAAGTACCATTTTGTTCTCTGCAAACTTTACTTACAAATGTTAAAACTAAGGAAGGTATAACTTCTTTTATAAACAATTCAGCACTATCTCTTTTTAAGCTGGTAACTGGAGAATCTCTTTGTTCGTAAAGACCTCTTTCTTCTGGACTAGTATCTGACAATCGATAAAATAAGAGGTAGCTATCTGATGTCTGAAAATATTAATATTAATGTATTTAACTTTCATACATTATGTTATGTTATGATTTAATATATCATTTTTTATACCGCAATAACTAGCATACTGGAATCTGGTCTCCATTGTACCAAAATATTGTCACCGTGCTTTCTTAAGGAGTCTGGAGTTCTTCTGATAAATACAATAGGTACACATGGCTAAAAATAAAATAAATATTTCTTTTTAAATTCATTTATGTAACAGTATTAGAGTAATATAAGGTATTTCATAATATTAGGTCTGCCAAAATGTTCTGTTGATATGATGCAGGTGATATTCTCTAGAATATAATCAACTTTCATATGTCTTCTTAAATGAAGCTCATTTTCCTGACTGAAATCTTAATAATTAAATTTTATTATTATTGACTCATAACTTCTGATATTAACATCATCTATGTTAGGTATTACAAATTTCGTTTCATAATTACTTAATTATTTTCTTGTATAAATTTGTACAGAATATGTTGACATAAATGAATCTTGTTAACTGACATGTTTGTTTTAATGTAATTTATAACAGAATAATTCATTGGACATGAAATTGCTATTTTACATAACACATACTCTTAATAAATGCATAATACAGTAGTCATTATTTGCAACCTGCTCATATCTTATCTAAGCGTAAAAAACCTGGATGACCATAAAAGGACAGAACTTTCTGATCAACCTAATATCAAATTAAAGTGTTAATATAAAAAGTATTAGCATGATATGAAATGTTTATAACAGCCAATAAATTCGTATTACTAACAGAGGTTATTAGAAGGTAATTGTATTACAATACTGCAATATAATTGAATTTGGATGACTAATAATTTTGTCAAACAGTAGATAACTAAATATGGAGAATTATTTTTCTTTTATTTAAGTTTATAACACATGCCTTGCAATACCAGATGGTAAGAGAATCTGTTGTCAAAATAGCGAAAAGTATTTTATCTCGATTGCAAACAACCGCCGTTATGTTTTCCGGTTCGATTGTGTTTAGAACCCGCGGCCATCCAATCGGGAAAAACATGGTTTCTTCTTAGGATTATCCACTTTTTATGTACACATTCCTGTTATATTTAAACTATCTTTACGTTTCATCCTTTGCTTTAAAGTATCTGTCAAGTAAACACGTCCTAACCTCACCATCTTGTGAAATCATAAAAATATTATACAGTTCGTACTGTACACGAACCAGAGTGAAGTCTTTCGAGATCCACGCAGTCCAAACTATAGGAGGTGTACTACTTGCACTTTTTGAATAATTTACAATCGTTTACTATGTCATTTGTATTTTTAAACATCGTAACTATTCGTTGATATGTTATGTACATACGATTCTCGAAAGAATTGTATACAAAGTGTTAACATAACTACGTGGAAGCACACGTAATGTAATATGCAGTTGTATGCAGTTTTACCAATGTTGTAACTGCACATACTATATTTCGTTCATCACTGAATAAATATCGATGTAAATAATATAAAATGATAAAAATTATTCATAAAATTCGCAAATTCTACTTTTCAAATTTTCAAACTTTCAATACTTTCAGATTTATAAATTTATAAATTAAAAAATTTACAAACTTCTACGCTCATGAATTTAGAAGTTCTCAAAATTCGAAATTTATGAATTTCCTAACTTTCAAACTTTCAAATTTTTAAACGTTGAAACTAGAAGTTTTGAAATCTTCACATTTTCAGCTTGACAAAATTTATAAATTCTCAAATTGTTTAATTTGGAAACTTTCAACTCTAAATACGTATTTTGGTCAGTTACTATATAAATAAACTACGTTTTTAGCAATTGTTTAAAGAAAAAGTTATTTAATTTATACGGAAATGCGACATATCTCAAAGATATAATACAGAATTTTATGTTGTAATGAATATTTCGTTTATATTATTTACACAATGTTTATTAGTACAGAATGCTTAAATGAAATAGGATGGAAATTTAACATAAGCTGATACAATTGGAAAATATCAATATATTTCTTTACAATGTTTACATAATGTTGTATATTAATGTTGAGTATCGCGAGTGACACACTAAGTGTGTTCAACACATCTTCCAGTGTCTGTTCAACACGGACATATACTACTTGCGATTTCGAAGTCTGTACAATATAAATTACTTCGTTCCACATAAGATCATATGTACATACTACTTGAATGATGAGTTTTCGTTCATACTGCGCATGTTGATCCTGATTGGTTATAACAAACTCCGTAACCAAGAGCAACGCGCATGCGCATTATAAGCATTCATTGCGTAGTATATACTTGGTGGACATTCTCACCAATTCTGATTTCTGTTAAACACAATATTTGTTTGCTATATCTAAAATTCCTTCAACAAGTTATGAGTGGAAATTGAGTTTAATATCTCCTTTATTTTATATTCTTCCTACATTGTCCACTTGCATGCTAATTATATATTTTTGTTGACCGTGTACGTGGTCAAATGAGTGAAAAACAAGTGGTAGAAGGGCAGCCAAGATGGCGCAAAACCTTTTAAACTTAGTGGAGTATGATCTTTCGTAGAACGAAGTATAGTTATTATTCGTCGATATCACAGAACTTCACAATCGAAAACTTTTGTACACCCGGGTGCAACGTAGGCTTCTCCTGATTTTTGGGTACTTACGTTTTGAATTCTTGAATTTCCAAATATCCTAATATAACAATTCCCAAATTACGAAATTTAAAAGTTGTAAATTTGAAAAATTGTTAATATAAAAAACCCTGAATCTGAAAATTGATTTCATTCGCTTCGTCTGCAGCGGGTGTTCCTCAATTTTCTCCAGAGGAAGCCAGATTTGCTCGCTAGGGTACAACAATCTATATACATACGTTTAAAATGTCCTTTGTAAAATTGACGCTTATCACAATTACGTAACATTTAAAATACTATTATTTACACTATTTTAAGTAGAAATCTCTTACGATCGAATAATTAATACGTAACCTAGAAAGAAGATAAATACATTCCCGCGGCCGTTTCAAAACATTCAAAATCACTTGGTAAAATTACATACGAACGAATGAAAAACATGTATAATATAAAGACAGTATATGTTCATTAAACTGACAAGGTACCAAATGCTTAATAATAACTGATTACATATTTGAACAGTGAAAATAAATAAACCTGTAAATATAACAATTAAATTTCTGTAAAAACAACTTACTTATCAAAATATCATTTGATAGCTAAACATATAAAAACTAGTTACTTAAAAATTTTGAATTATTGTAGTATCACTAAAATTCATATTTACTGCTATTGTCCTTGATATGACCCTCAGTGGCGTACTTACACAGGGTGCCAAGGAGCCCCAAAGAAAAAAAGTTAAAATATTTTCCAAAAATCTTTTCCTGATTAAAATTAATTTTTTAACCCATGTTGTGTATCTCCTATTTCTACATAAAACTCCACATACATATATAAAGTAATTTAAGGTTTGTAAAAAGTAAACTATGTACATTTTATTCTTTAAATAAATTTTGACAACCACCTAATGATCATAATTTGCAGGTTTAAATCTTGAGTGCACCACTGCGTACTGTTTTTGCAAAAAGAATTTAAAAAAGGTAGTACTTACAGCCTATTTTATTTCCACTGTTCTATTTGTACATTGTCAGTTCCGTAATTAGCGAGAATTGTAATAGAATCTGAAAGAAACTGTGGAGAATAAATAAGTTCTAACACGTGGGCTCCATGGGTGGTGCCATGGCATTCATTTTTGGCGGTCGGCCAAACCCACGCGTGCCATCTGGGCCAGATGGCATTCTCGTCACGTTCTCAGGCAAATGAGTTAACGCAATACCGCTGTTACTTCTGGGTCGACAATATCCAGCCTGTTCGGAACCGGAGGAACACAAGGACAGCCTTCTCACACCGATGTCGTAGCCAGAATCTCGACTGCAAGCGGATAACCTCCTTATGAATCCGTAATCGGCGGATCCGCGACGACTAGAATGGTAACAGGTACCGTTGCACTCGGAACCGGAACTCGAGCAGCACGAGTAACGTCGATTTTCCGGATAATAGTAATTCGCCGGGAAAACTGGGTGATAGTAACCGGTCTCCGAACCGGAGGAACAGGCTGAGTATCGTCTACCGAAGCTTCCGGTTTCCGAACCGGAACCTGAGCCGGAACAGGAGGACAAACGACGAAGGATGAAGCCATTTTCTGAACCTGACACCGAACAGGAGGATAATCGGCGAGATAACCATGCGTCTGGTGATGGGGGTCCTGTAATAATATTTTGTGATAAGTTAAGAGTGAATTAGAGGTTTTCAAACGGGATAAATGGAGAAATCGTTTGGACTTCATATTTGATTGTTTGAGGTTAGGTGCAAAACTAACCCATCTTTTACTTAACCTTTGCATGGTGGGATATATTTTAACCCCCCATCAAAAGTTGACGTTTTTATGTTAAATAATTGAAGTGAACATTTTTTCCATTTGATTATATTAAAAAAAAATTTTGTGCAACCTGGGTTTTTATTTTCTTTACAATCGTATGCTTCAAAGAGTTAAGAACTGTTTTACCGGTCTCGCGTTTAGTGGACCCCCTTTTTAGTGCGTCCTTGAAAGGACTCCTGAATATTACACAGTGGCTGCCATGTTACTTACATGTGAATGACACTTAAATTTTCGTAAGAATCCATTGCTTATATTATACAGGATGTTTCATTTTTATGCCGCAAAATGGTGTCAGCGTGTTTTATGATTAATACTACATAGTTTTACGTCTAAATACATTTTAGATTTCTTATTTTAAATTAACAAAATTAATAAGATGCTTTTGTTGGAATAACTTTTTGTCGAGATGAAGAGTAATTGTATAAATTAATTTATGTTTCGTTGCTTATTTATTTATTGTTGTGTTTTACTTTTAAATAAGAAGTTTGCAAAATCATATTTATTAAAATTCCTGTTGAAATTGTCGTTTATCCTTGTAAATATAAAATTCATACCATTGACAAATTGAATCTACGGTCATCTGAATTTCATCTTGGTTTTTATCTTTTTTTACTAAACAAAACGTTAAATGAGAAAGCAGTCACTTATAATTTTAATACTTTTGTTATAACTTTGTAATAAAGCATTTACGATTTTATGTTTATATAACACCCTTTATTGTTTTAATGATAGAAAATTCTGATACCGTATGGTGGAATAAATATGAAACACCCTGTATATTAAGAATTTTACTTATTTAATTAGAAATGTTCGTATATTTATCTTATTCTTAGGAACTTGTTAATGTATCTTCAAGGTTTATAAGGAAAAAATATTTATAGTGCGTGGTCCACAGTGACCTCGAAAGAAATGAAATAAAACTAAACGGATAGGAAACGGTTTCATAACATGCATTCAGTATGAAGTGTTCAGAAAAGGTTTCGTTAAATCCACGAAGGCGTAACATACCTTCAAGTTATTCTCTAAATTTAAAAATTGGGAAATTTGAAAATTTACAAGTTTGAAAATTTTAAAAATCCTAAATTTGATAATTTGCACATTCAAAAATATCTACATTTATAAATTTGTAAATTAAAAAATTGCAATACTGTATACTGCAAAATTTGAAAATTTCTCAATTTCTAAAGATAAACATTTGTAAATTTTAAAGTTTGTAAATGTTACACTTTCAAAATTTAAGATCTAAATTTTTTAATTTCTAAGTTTCATAGTTTGAGGATGTCAACGTGTATTAATTTCAAAATTTCTAAATTTCTAAATTGTAAAATCAGCTAATTGTTAAATTTAAAAATTTTTAAATTAATAAATTAATTTTGGAAAATTTTTACATTAAAAAATTTACATCTAATCAACGATTTAAGAACGCCTTCAATCAGAAACAAAATATCAACCCTTAAAAAAGCAGTCACCTTAGATTTCTATATGCAGCAATGAGCCTGTAGCATGATGATAATCTCGCTATAGTGGCTTACATTTATCCCATTACATATATGGCTCACATTTATGTATCCCATTTAGAGAGTTCTTCACATGGAGTCTAAAGTTTAAACTTCTTCAAAAGGCGATATAATAAGATTGCGTTACATAAAAGGATTTATATCTGAATCATATTGATTTACGCTCCGACCCTCATAAACTCTATCGGGATTTCTGGCAAGATCCATAACTAAAACTGTTAATGTCATATGAAACCGTACCTTGATAATGATTGCCCGGATAAGGATGATACGCAGGGTACGTATGAATGGGTTTCTTATGCCTGGCTCGTCCATCCTCGTTTTCAGACCCACTGGGTCCACTCGACGAGTTGTAAGTTTCCTCTTTGGCCAATCTCGTCAGGGCACTTTTCTTCGCAGGTTGCTGTTTCTTCTTCTTGTCTCCAGATTGCTGCAGCTCGAACACCTTGGCATCGCCCAAGGACATTTGTAAAGCGGCACGAGCGGCCGCTGAATCCGTGAACTCGACCATGGCGCACTCGTCGCTGGCTGCCAACTCTGGCCTCTTAGCGATCGCCTGTCGCACCTGTTAATCCAAAAACCATTATGATCATGATCGAAAGAATTGTACAAATTGACAACATTACCTCGGCTGGCGCGGGATGTCCAGGTCGAAGGACTCTGATGAGAGCGATTTCCCCGCATGGCCTGAAAATCTCAGCTACGGTCTCCACCGATAACTTCTCCACCGGAAGTCTCGCAGCCAGAATCGTCCTCGAGGGGGTGGTCTGATCGAAAGGCGGCAGAGGATCGATTCTTCTCAACTTCGTACCCTGAGGGTTCACTTGAAGCTTCTTGGATTTCGCCAAAGCGGCACCGACCACTCTCCAATCCTTGCTAAGGTGTTTCACTCGCTTGAAACTCGAGATGAGCTTCAGAGACACGTAGCCCTCCTTGTTCCTCTTGACGTGTTTCAACAAGAAAGCGTCCTTAACGATATTCTCGTCGGAGAAGTAAAACTCCACTTGGGCACAAATCTTCTCGATCAACTCGTCGTTCGGCGGGACAAAATCGTCGGCCTGTGTCGCGGTGCTTGTTGCAACCGTCTCCTGCTTTTGGTCCCTGGTGTCCTCCCGGCAGTCGGCTCCAGAGTCAGGATCAGAACTCGGTCGCTGTTCCGTCGAATCGTTCAACTTCCGTTCGCTGCCGGTACTTCCACAGTCCGACAAGTCAGCTTCCTCTCCTTTGGATCCTCTTCGGTCGAACGACAGGCTCACGTCGCTGTCCACGGAGGAGATGCTGTCCCTCGTGTCGGACTTCTTCATCGGCGGAGGAGAGAAAATCAAACTGCCAACTTGGTCCCTTGATTCCTGCTGAACGTCCGCTTCCTCCATGTTCCTGACGAAAGGTAACCGAGATCGTGGGCCAAATTAATCCATCAGGGAATTACCACATCGTCTTCGAATTGTCACTGGCGCGATACGTGTGCCGACACCAAATCAAATCTGCGGAGGCAAGCGGGTCTATTAAACCGACGACGCGGCGAGGATCGTTGGAGAGGGAACACGCGAGCGGTCCTAAAGGAGGGGACCAGTAGGGTTAAATGAGCGATGGAGGGAAAAATACGATCAACAGAGACGATCTTCCCGTTCTCGGTGGGAACGCATGCTCGTTCGTCTCGGAAGGGGAGGACGGTGGGGGAATTGCGCGATGCGTGACAGTTCAGGGAAGAGTGGCCTTCCCGAAGGCGCGTCCACTTCTTTAAATACTTTCGCCCGCGGGTCGCGCATGCGCGATTATCTCATTCGCGGTAAACCTACCCTGAGGTCATGACCTTCCTAAATACCGGTCAAGAATGAAACATCGGGAAGGTAAGAATCGAATCGAAGGGCACTTGGCCAAAACCTTGGATAACCGAGAAGATCGAATTTGAATTAGATTCGAATGGTTCGGAGAATTGGCTGCCGGAAAATGTTCGACCGGATTTAAGAGACAACTTTCAAAAAATTTATGCAACTTTAACCACCTTTCATTTTTTAAACTTATCTAATGATTTTTAGATTGTGTACATTACATTACATTCAGTTTTGTTTATCACAAATTAATTGTCATTTTATTGTCATGGTTTTTGAGGTATTTGCAAGAAATTTATCACTGAAAACTAGTGGTAGAAACTATATGAAGGAAACGTGAAACTTTTAATAAGAATAGCTTTTTATTTTTTCCAAACAGCACTATGAGATTGCTTGTTCAATGACAGTTCAATAACTTTCAAAGGTTATTTGTGATTTTTTCAAATTAAAATAACGTGTAGTTTCTTTGCAAGAAATATTTTTTAATGGCTAGGAACTTAAACGTCTCAGTGTGCCAGCTATGTCATTCTGATGAAGTGTGACCGTTAGGGGTTAATAATATTTAATAATACTAAAATTTGGATAAAATTATAATTCATAAACTGAATTAAATATAAAACCTGTTTTGTTATTATAATGTTATTTAAATGATACATGATATTATTATTAAAAGTCTTTTTAAATATATTAAATTATTTTTATTTCGATTAATGTGAATTAATGAGAATGTTACGAATGTATGTGTTTAGAGAAGATAAATATCGCATTCACGATTATGTTGTTTGTCAGAGTGGCACATATGGCGTGAAATAAGGATTCATAATAAAAATAAAAATAATATCTTTTACACAATAATAACATATAACTAATATGTATATACACATACATTGTATATCTAGGTATAAGAGTTCATGAAAAAGATTTTTATGTACATTTTTTTCTTTTTTGTAAACATATTAAATTCTATTTATTTTAATTGTCAGATTAGTGCATCATCGTAGAAGTTACGTACTTGAGAAAAATAAGTATTGCATTTACGACTTCTTGCGTTATTTTTCAGAAATAAGTTTGTTACATTATTTGTCAAGCTTTAAGGTCACATATATCGTAGAGAAAGTATTAATAATAATAACTTATGTGTTATTACACAAATAGTAATAAATGATAAATTAAATAGTATAAATAGTAATAAATGATAATAATATTATTATCATATTATATATATAAAGTAAATAACAATAGTAAATTATTCTTAATAGTATCACCGTTAAAATTTAAACAAGTTTCACTCTCCTAATTATTTGGTTATACTAAATTCATGTTAAATGTCAACTTCTTTTTAAAGAAGCTTGTTTGTTTAATTCCCTTACATAATACTACTATAGAAAAAGTAGAGCATGGTTTTTTATTCATGTTTGTAATGATTCACATAAGAGAATAACAACATCGAACGCATAATAAAAAGTGACTGATCTCTCATTCAAGGGTAATAGTGCTCGTGACCTGAAATATAATTACATTTACCTTTTGGAATTGAAATATTGTTTATATCAAATAACGACATTTTAAATATAATTTAATTAATATTATTAACTATAATCATATAATTCAAATAATATTAGTAAATTAAATGTTATTTTGTTTTAATTTAAACATTTTTTACACTGTTTCTTTAAATATTACAATATCAATCGATATATAAAATTTTTATATTAAAAAATTTATACAGTTAATTTTAATACATTTAAGTGACTAATTAATACAATTAACTGACCATTTAATAATTTCATAGGTTTGGGTTATGATTGACCCAACGTTGGTTATTGGAGTATTATTTTATGCTAACCTTAATTTTTTTCTTCCCTGTTTATATCCATTTACTAAAACCTGCTAAATTAAAATCAGAAAACGGAGTAAATTAAAACGAGTCTATTACACAAGTCTACAGATTATGTAGAGTCTACCAGTTTTTTATTCCGAAACTTTACGAAAATATTCCATACGCAAAAATAATAAAAAGATGTCATATTAACGTAAGGTTTTAAACACGTTATTAAAAAGTTATAACAAAAGTACAAAATGACTTCTGACTGCCTTGTTTTACGATGCCACATACAGCGTGTCCCAGTTTCGTACGTAAAATTTTACCAACATAAAAAAAAATGGTATATAAACATAAGATCTTAAATGTTTTATCGAAAGATTACGAATAATATATAAAATGATAATAGACGGTTTTCTCCTTCGATACTACAGACCATCGAATTAGGTGCACGTACGAAAATTTCACTTTTATAGCTATAACATTATGTCATATGGAAAATTGTCTTAGGTCACTCTATAAAAAGGGTGAATCTACACGAAATAAGCCAAAAATATTCAATAAAATTTGTTCATTTTGCATTTTTCTGCAATTTTTTCATTTCTGCTGCTTCATTTTCGTAAAAATTGAATTTGAACAGTTTCGAAGTATTTATAAAAAAATTTGTTTACGACCTATAAAATGATAAATGCGACAACTTTTGATTACTTTCAGAATTAATGAACGTTTTAAACACATAAATCTAATCATTAATACTACTAAAGTTAGCTATCAGTGATTCTTCATAACATTATTGATACAGATACTAATTTTTTATGCAATGAATTTAATCGATGATAAGGGCACACATAAGTAACAAACCTATTTTAGCGATATGAATAATTATATCTATAAATTTATAATATTTATTTGCTATAGAATTAAGAAACAATGTTAATTTTATCATTTTCTACGCTGTAAACAAACTATTTCACAAATACTTGAAAAATGTCCAAATTTAATTTTCTTGAAAATAAAGTCATGTAGGAAAAACTTTTATTCTACATTTTTTACTTATTTTTCCATGTAGATTTGTCCATTTTTAGGTTGTATGCGATATAGAGTAAGTTCAGACCCGAAAGATTCGCTTATATCAAGACGTTACTACAATCCTATCGAATTGGAACCACGTTCGAAAATTTCACTTTTATGTCTGTAACGTTATGTCATACACGGAAAATTGTCTTAGGTCATGCAAAATTATTGCTAAATACGTTGATAACGATATATACATAGCAATTTGTTACTATCGTGGTAATAAATTGTATAGTGAGTGATTAAGGGCCGTGCGTTTACGTTAGTATCGCTAGCGCGTCAGGTGAAATTTGAATGCCATAGAAAATGGCCGCCTACTCAAAAGACTAGTTTACAACTCTCCAACCACATTATCCGAGTTGAAAAGAATTACAGATATTTGAGAAAATAACGAAGATATAAAGCGTATGATGTATACAGAGCATGCCGGAGACCAAAGCAAAGGGTGGAAATACAAGATATTAACATGTGTAATTATGTACAGTAGTAGTGTATCATGTTAGTAGCTAATAAATTATATCATTACAATTTGAATAGGCCTTGTAATTTTACGGAAAACGTGAAGAATGCTGAAAATTTTTAGTGGTCCTAATTCGATGGTCAGGAACTGTATACACGAATAATTGTCAAATTTCATAATTTTTTAATAACTTTTAAAAATGCTTTGAAGAGCTTATATTTTTCTTTTTTTTATTTATATGCTAGTAAAGTTATACGATCAAAATTGAAACACCCTGTATATGGCATCGAACAACATAGCAATTCACTGTCGTTTCGTATTTGCGTTATATTTTTCTAATCAAGTGTTTGAAACCCTATATTGATATAACATTCTTTTTCATTCACGAAGAAAATATGTTAGTAAAATTTGGCGGTAAAATGTTGGGACGCCCTGTACAATATACGCATTGACTTATGTAATGTAAACTTGCTTCTTATTTTAGAAAATTTATAAATTCAAATTATTCTGATCTTGCTCGGTTAGAACTTACGATACACTATTTTAAGTTTAACGGTAAAACATTTTAAGTTACTTTTGTATGAATTTAATACTTTTCTACCGGAAGTTTATTAAACCTGCAGTTTCCCGCGAATCTACACAACCCGTAATGACGATTATGTTCACAGAAATAGGCGCGTCACTACAATTTGCGGTGGTCGACGTAAAAATACTCGTATGATAACAAATTTTCGATATTATGGATTCTGTATTATATTAACTAAATTCTTTTAAGTTTTGACTCAATTCTAATCTACAAATTATTTAGATATAATCGAAACTTTACTAATATAAGCTATTGTCATGAATTTCACTCGTACAATGTCTAATTGTAAGACACATATGTATACATATGAGATACACATATCTGTACATGTAAGTATTGAACATGTGTATATAACTAGAATTTTTGTCTGGAATCAAATTTCTTAGTTTTATTAATAGTACTGATGCTTCATATGAAGCATAATCTGCTGAATATGGGGAACTTTGAATTTTTTGAACTTGGCAATTTAGCAATTGGCAAATTGTGAATTGTAAATTCTGGAATTTGAATATTTTGAATTTGACAGTTGGAAGTTTGAGAATTTGGGCATTTGGAATTTTGAAATTTAGGAATTTGGGTATTTAGGATTTTGAAATTTAGGGATTTGAAACTGTTGGGAATTAATGATATGGAAGTTTTGAAGTTTGAGAATTTGAAAAGTTAGTATTTAGAATTTTTGAATTAGAAAATTCGACGTTTGGAGTTTGGAAATATAGCAATTTGTGATTTTGGAATTTAGGAACTTAGGTACTAGACATTTGGGAATTGGGGTTTTTGAAAGATGGAGGTCTGTGAATTAAAAATTTGGGAATTAAAAATTCATAAATTGGAAATTTGGAAATGATAGAATTTGGATTTTTCGAAATTGAGAATTTCGTAATTTTGGGAGTTCGAAATTTAGACGACTGGGAACGCTAGGAATAATTTCATAGTTTCATTCTAATTTCATAGCTTCAGAAATTGGAGATTCGGGAATTTGAGGATTTGAGAATAAGGAAAGTAAAAATCGAAAAATCAGAAATAAGCAGAATTAGGTATTTAGGAATTTTATTATTTTCCAAATTATAATTAATACTGGGAATCAAAAAATTTATTAATTTTAAAATTATGTTACTTAAAAATTTGAGAACAGGAGATTTAAAAATTTGACAATATGAAACTTTGTTAATTGATTAATTAAGTTTTTAAATTCTGAAATTTTGAAAATTTGTGAACTGAGAATTATAAAGCTAGTTTCGCAATTTGATAATTTGTAAATTTGAAAATTTATAAATTTCAAAAACGAAGTATTTCAAACATTTTACGTGTTATCGTCCCTGTTTAATTACACCAATGCACATTATTTTTATAAATCGACTATTTAAAATTAAAATCGATTATTCAACTATTTTTATAATTGATTTATTTAAATCTCATAACTTGCTCGCAATGTAAAAAATCTCCAAGAAATTGTTATATTTTACAAAAAATCAAGACCACTTTTACTTTTCTAAATACCACCATGTATTCTTGAGTGCTGTATTTAATATCAAGGTGAGTTCAGTAACTATTTTCATATTTTTCGAGAGCACACTTTACAAAACGACAAAAATTACATATCTCATTAGAGAAAATATATTTGACACTAAAATAACATTGTTCACACATTCCCAAAAAATAATTATTAACTTAGAAAATAATACTGTTCATCCATATTTCTCTTTAACTAAAACTACTAAAGCGGTCAAAGAATTCATAAGTAACTCGTAATAAAACTTTTACAGTTTCAGATAATAATTGAAATCTGTGTTGATTTTCAAGATGATTTTCCGCGTCGATTAATTTTATCGTTTGTTTATATATTTTTCAATTTCATTATTTCAAATTAAGGTAAGAGCACCAGTAGTTGACACTGTACCAGTACTTGAGACTTTTTCAAAAAAAGTAAAGAAATAAGGAAACCACAAGTTGGAATCCATCAAACCTTATTAATCTGTATACTGTCGCACTTCAGCTGCTTAATTGCGAACTACTGCGCATATCTGCCATTCAAAAGTGTCATATCAACCGATTAATCAAACTTGCGCACGGCTCTTACGATTTTTCAGTGTTTTCTTATATAAATCGCTGAGGTTTGGTTAAAATGTAAGTATTGCAAGTTTGTATTATTTAATCATTGCGAATAAAAAAGACATTCAATTATGTTGTTTGAAACTCAAAAAGAGGTTTATTTATTAAAATTGGCAACAAACAATGCTAAATTGTTTAAATTCACTCGGTGTCAACTATTGAAACTTGTAATCGTCTATTATTCAGTAGTTGACATGGGGTGTCAACTATTAAAATTACTACGTGTCAACTACTGACTTTGTTCCTCTGTCATTTTTGAGTGCCTTCTACGAAGGATAACTTCATAAATTATACAGAAGTGACTATATTTTTGTATTTTCCTACGAAAAAGAGTTGTTCCTTATAATTGCTGTGTCTGAAACGATTGCAACCATTTCAGCAATGGCAAAGTGTGGTAGAAAGTGGCCAGAAAGAATGGATAAGCTAGATTATGAATAGGAAACAGTGCTATTTCGCATCGACGAACCCATTAAAATGAGTAGAATCAGAAATGTGTATTCAGTTACCAAACTAAGTTAGATTTTTTGTGAAAGTAACTTCTAATTATTGAATATTTTTTTGTAAACTTACTCAAGAATAATATTTTTTAAACGTTCAATAAAATTCTGTATTCATACATTATCATGACTAGTTCATTAATTGGATTTTCTCCCTATGTCAACTACTGACACAAAAGGATGTCAACTACTAAATTTTTTGTTTTCGCTGGGTGTCAACTATTGAATCAAATTTTATGTTTAGAAAAGAAAAAGAAAAAAAATTTACAACCGCCATCGGGAATTAATACTTGTTGTAATATAACAGAAGAATAGTTTGTACAGCGACTGCTAATCATAAATTTTCCATAAAGTGAACTTAACCTGAGCTATGTGAACAAATAGACAAAAAAATTCCTTAAAGTGTCAACTACTGGTACCTTTACCTTAAGCTTAAATTATACACTTGTAGTTAACGTTAAAGTCACTTACAAAATAATAATTTCATTTTATGCTATAATTAATACGTTAATATTTACCATGAAAAGTCTCCACCGTTCACAAGAAACAATTTTCACCACTAAACACTTATATTCAACCCCTTGGCTTATGACATCGAGTGACACTCGTAATGCACAGCACAAATATAACAAAAATAAATCCGTAAATTCAAGACCAGTTACAGTTTGTACAATTAGATAAATTCAAAATATGTTAAACATGTTTTATTAAATATTGCGACAGCGATTAGTCAGGTGTGACTGACGCAAGCGTCGAGAAATGATAGGCTAAGGGGTTGAAAAAGAAAAGAAAAATGTAAGTAGACGAGCGAACGCGTATTCTTCAAACAGTTGGATGTTGTCTGCGTCTCTCACGGAAGCCGAGATGTCGAGACGACTGCTACAGGAAGGAAGGATTTTTTTTATGGCGGTGGTGAACCTCGGTAACCTCGAAGAGACCCGACAGGCTTATTCACAAACGCTTCGCATTGCATCCGCACGCTGTCAGAATAATAAGATATAGGTCAAGTGCGGCTGGTACCATGTATGGCCATACCTCTAGCGGGGAAGGTTGAAGATACACACGCAGGTTATCGCTGTCGAATTGAAAGGGTTCGCAAAAAAGTATTCATAATCCACATTAATATTACTGTACGACACGTATTACGTCTTGCGATAGTAACTGAGCCTTGGAGAATTTTCTGTACGGATTTATAAATTATTTAATTTATAAGCTTACGAATTTACAAATTCAAGAATTTATAAATTTACAAGCTCAATTTACAAATTCAAAAATTTATAAATTTACAGATTTACAAACTTGGAAACTTACAAATTTATAAATTCACAAATTTACAATCTCACTATATACATTCATAAATTTACAAGCCTGTAAATCTATAAATTTACAAACTTGGAAATTTACAAATTTATAAATTCACAAATTTACAATCTCACTATATACATTTATAAATATACAAGCCTGTAAATCTATAAATTTACAAACTTGAAAACTTACATATTTATAAATTCATAAATTTGCAATCTCACTTTATGCATTTATAAATTTACAAGTCTATAAATCTACAAGTGTACACATCTACAAATTTACAAATTTTTAAATCTATAAATATACAAATCTTCAAATCTACAAATTTTTAAATCTATAAATATACAAATCTACAAATCTACAAATTTTTAAATCTATAAATATACAAATCTACAAATTTAAAAATCTAAAAACCTACAAATCTACAAATCTACAAATTTTTACACCTATAAATATACAAATCTACAAATCTACAAATCTACAAATCTACAAATCTACAAATTTAAAAACTTACAAATCTACAAATCTACAAATTTTTAAATCTATAAATATACAAATCTACAAATCTACAAATCTAAAAATCTATAAATATACAAATCTACACATTTTTAAACCTATAAATCTACAAATCTACAAATCTATAAATCTACAAATCTACAAATCTACAAATTATTAAATCTATAAATCCACAAATCTACAAATCTAAAAATCTACAAATTATTAAATCTATAAATCCACAAATCTACAAATCTACAAATCTACAAATCTACAAATTCACAAAATTCCACATTCCCAAACTTATAAAATTGCAAGGTCGTAAGTTTTAAGATTCAAAAATCTCAAAGGCTTACATTCCATAAATCCCAATATTTAAACAATTCCCAAGTCTTAAATTCCCAAATTTCTAAAATCACTAATTAACATTCTAAATTATTAAAGTATCAAAATTACAAAATCACAAAGTCCAAAATCCTCTAAGTTCCATTTAAAAATTATAAAATCCCAAAGTCTCAAGTTCTCAAATTTCTAAAATTCCAAATTACCAAACTTCTAAAACTCCAAGTTTTACAGTTTTATAATTCGAAAATTTCAAGGTCGTAAATTCCATAAAACCCAGTATTTAAAAAATTCAAAAATCCCAAAGTTCTAATTCCTACATTTTTCAAATTACAAATTACTAAAATTCAAAAATTCAAAACTTTTCTAAAGTTCTAAATCCCTTAGTTCCAAAATTCAAAGAATTCCAAGTTCTCAAATTCTTAAATTCTTAAATTCTTAAATTCTTGAATTATTGAATTCTTAAATTCTTGAATTCTTAAATTCTTGAATTCTTGAATTCTTAAATTCTTAAATTCTCAATTTTTCAAATTCCCAAATGTCCAAACTTCCAAAATTTGGAAATCCTAAATTTTCCAGATTTCCAAAATTTCAAAATCTTAAGATCCCAAATCCATTAAGTTCAAAAATCTGAAAGTCCTAAATTCCAAAAATTTCCAAAATTCGTAAGTTCAAAAATACCGAAATTCCAAAACTCTAAAACTATTTTTACGTCTTATGATTCTAAAATTCCTATATGGAAAATTAAAATTTTATTTTCCATTTTGTACTTGAAATTATAATATTAGATACCTATGAGCGAAACGAGAAACTTTTTTCTGTTGGTTCTGAAAGATTTTAACCCATTCAGTCATGGCGTCCTCATATAAGACCATGCTAAATAAATGCTCGGAGTATCTAAATTTAATTAATTTTATTGTTTGTAAACGTTATCCTCATATCATCACAACCATAAATTCTACTTCTATCTACAATATTTCCGACATATTTTATGCAACTGAAAAATCATAATTTAATTTAACTGTTTAGCAAAGCCATGATTTTTTTTCTAGAAATAAATAATTCGTGACCGAAGAAATTAACACAATTTATTTATTTAACCAGAATAAATAACATTTATATTACAATTTACGTAATTGTAATCCTGCAGAGATAACTAGTATTACCCTAGCAGGTCTAGTACAGAAATACTTAAAACTTAACCTTTTCAATCATGGCGTCCTCATATAAGGACATGCTAAATAAATGCTTGAAAGTCGGTAAATTTTATTGTTTAAAGTTGTCTTCATATTATCACAACCATAAATTCTATTTCTAATATCCTAGACACATTTTATGCAACTGAAAAATCATAATTTAATTCAAAGAACTGTTTAACGAAATCATGATGTTTTTTCTGGAAATAAATAATTTGTAACCGAAAGGGTTAAGTCGTCTCTGTTGAAATATATAATGGCGGCTAGTTTTATATAAGAATAAAAAGAAAGGCAATGAAGAATAAATAGCTGACAAAATCGACAGTGTTGTGAATAGAATTGGATTAACATTTACGTAAAAGTATTTAAAGCTTTGGTGGATGACTTCCAATATGGCTTCGTACATATACATATTGCGCAACTTATCGTTTCAAACCTTTCAAAATGTTTTGTGCAAGCAAAATATTTTGTTTAATCTCTGTTAGCCAACTGCAGCAACAATAATTATTATCATTTATGAATCGATTGATAATGATAATTAACAGTGAATTTTTGAACAAATTTATTATATTCTATATTTCTTTTAAATTTTATTCTAATTATTAGATTGATGTTCTCATTGCTTTCCTTCAAATTTGTTTATTATTTATTTAACCAGTGAACATTTTTAAGGTAAACAATATTTTTTCCTGAAAATTTTCTAGCAAATATTTTTCAAATACTATTTTTATTATTAAATTGATTTTCGTATCTTTGTTTTTACAGATTTGTTTATTAAAATTTAACCAATGAGAATTTTTAACACTCATATTTTTAACACTAATACTATTCTTTGTGCTTTCTGAAAATTTTCTAGCAAATAATTATTTAATGTGAGTCAAATATTTAATTTAGGATTTTAATTGCAATATCAACGTTGAAGAATATATTACTTGTTAAATAAATATATAAAATATCTGAATCAGTAGTCTCACTATTTATCATAATTTTTTTGATGTCTTCATGATAAAATTTGAGCAATTTTGAAAAAAAATACCAGGAGAGGGAATTTAGTTGCTAACCTATTAGTTCATAAAGTTTCAAAATATTATTAATAATATTTATCAACGATATTTGTTTCGTATGTAATGAGACAATTAAAATTTTACTGAATTATATATTCACAATTACGTATAATAATACTAGTTGCTAAGTGTACACAATTTTTTAAAAATCATTATTAATAATAACTATTCTAGTATACATGCATATAATATCTAAAAAAATAAAGTTTGCGTAAATTGTATTCTCATTGGAACAATAATTATGTATAACGAAACTAGTTTTTAAGTTCATTCAAGATTTTAATAGCTAATAAAGTAAATAGAGTAGAAAACTCTAAACCCAACAGGTACTATTACCACATATTATTATTATTTTTATTATTACCATCAATGGCGGCTCGTAGCTAAAATTGATGGAGATGCAGCTTCAGAAAATGTTTAGCTTTCTTCTTAAAATTGTATAAAACGAAACAAATATGTATAAAAAGAAAATTTGTTCAAAAACTAGATAAAATTCTAAATTAACAACATAAAACATTTTTTATTTACTTGCTATGTTATCGATAATATCAAGTAGGAATAGGGAGTGCTGTAATTCGACAGTGCCTATTATTATTAGTTGCCAATTACACTGTACAACAGCCAATTGATTTCGTAACCACCACTATGAAATTCATATAGGTTTTTGCGAGGTGAATACGAATCTGAAATCCGTTTTTCTCTAGGACGTACAGTTTTTGAGAAAATTAATGTTAAAAAATATGACAAATTTTCAACTTTGGAAATTTGTTGTGCTTTTACGATAGCGGCTATTCAGTGGCTTTTTACACGAGAAAAATCTGTGAACTTTCCCGAATAAAACGATATAAATTGTTATTACATTGTAAACATTTAAATGTGTTTAAATAATGATCAAAGTAAGAAAAACACCAAAAACGCACCAATTTTTGTTGATATTTTTCAATTTATTTAAAAAACTATGGGTCTAGGCGAAAATCTAACCATCGTACGTGATAGAGCAGACATTTCTGCTGAAGAAAGCATCAAGCGAAGTTACAAAATCACTTTCGTTTTCTTTTTATAAAAAAATAGTTCGGCAAAACACGCGCCGCTGCCAGTGGTACTCAATGTTGGCGCGTTGCGACGTTCAATTATTCCGTTACGCCAAGACAGTAGGCAGGGCGACTACCGCGCCGCGCCAACATTGAGTACCGCTGGCAGCGGCGCGTGTTTTGCCGAACTATTTTTTTTATAAAAAGAAAACGAAAGTGATTTTGTAACTTCGCTTGATGCTTTCTTCAGCAGAAATGTCTGCTCTATCACGTACGACGGTTAGATTTTCGCCTAGACCCTCAGTTTTTTAAATAAATTGAAAAATATCAACAAAAATTGGTGCGTTTTCGGTGTCTTTCTTACTTTGATCATTATTTAAACATATTTCAATGTTTACAATGTAATAACAATTTATATCGCTTTATTCGGGAAAGTTCACAGATTTTTCTCGTGTAAAAAGCCACTGAATAGCCGCTATGGTAAAAGCACAACAAATTTCCAAAGTTGAAAATTTGTCATATTTTTTAACATTAATTTTCTCAAAAACTGTACGTCCTAGAGAAAAACGGATTTCAGATTCGTATTCACCTCGCAAAAACCTATAAGAATTTCTCAGTGGTGGTTACGAAATAAGAAAAAAGTCAAAATTTGTTGTACAGTGTTATTATTATTATTATTGTTACTATTATTGTTACCATTATTATTATTATTATTATTACTGTTATCATCGTTATTAATATTATTATTATTGTTGTTGCTGTTATTATTATTATACACTTGGCGCACATTATTATTATCATTATACAAATATGCGTGGCGGGAGATTTAAATGGGAACCCAATAATTAATCATCGTCTAAAAAGGATGCAGAAAGCAAAGTTATATCATTATAAGTGATACATTCGTGATCATTCGTCATTCTTTTATAAGATTTCTAGGTCATTGTCATTTTTTTTTAATGGTGTTATACATTTTTTACGTAGATTGATTCTTCTAGAAGAAAATACGAAGGGTTATTTTTTACCTCAAGACAAGTTATTAAATTTGTTTTAAAGTTTAATAAAAAACTTTCTTACTTGAGCACAATAATTATTTTTAATCTGAAACATCGACGTATCTTTTTTACTATCAAAATATAGTTAAACAAAAATGTAAAACAATAGTTTAACAAAACTCTACTATTACAATGTTGCGAAACAAACATATACAATAAAATTTTTTTAAATATGAGATTGCACATTTTTTCATTTTGCGTGCGACACTTATTTTGCAGTAGTAACTAAGTCTTGTAAACTTTTGTGTACCGATTTGAAAATTACAAAATTTACAAATTTACGAAATTCTATACAAAACTTATGAAACTTAAGTCTTAAATTAAAAAATTTCTGAATCTCACAGTCCTAATTCTCAAAATTTTAAAGTTCTAAAATTCCAAAGTCTTAATTCTTACATTTCTAAGATTCCAAATTAGCAAAATTCTGAAACTCCAAAGTCCTACAGTTTTTTAACTTCAAATCCGAAATTCCATAAGTCCAACATTTAAAAAATTCAAAAATCTCATAGTATTACTAAGATTCCTAAGAATTATCTATGTCAATTAAATCTTCTAGGTCCAAAAATGAAAGAAATTCCAAAATCTCAAATTCTCAAATTTTAAAAATCTCAAATTCTCCAATTCTCAAATTCTCAAAATCTCCAATTGTTAATTGCACAAATTCTTGAATTCCAAAATCCCAAAATCTCCAATTGTTAATTACACAAATTCTCAAATTCCAAAATCCCAAAATCTCAAATTCTCAAATTCTCAAAATCTCCAATTGCTAATTGCACAAATTCTCAAATTCCAAAATCCCAAAATCCCAAAATCCCAAACTCTTCAATTCTCAAATTCTCAAAATCTCCAATTGTTAATTGCACAAATTCTCGAATTCCAAAATCTCAAAATTTCAAATTCTCAAATTCTCAAAATCTCCAATTGTTAATTACACAAATTCTCAAATTCCAAAATCCCAACATCTCAAATTCTCAAATTCTCAAAATCTCCAATTGTTAATTGCACAAATTAGCAAATTCTCAAATTCTCAAAATCTCCATTTATTAATTGCACAAATTCTCAAATTCGAAAATCTCAAAGTCTCAAATTCTCAAATTCCAATATCCCAAAGTCTCAAATTCTCAAATTCTCAAATTCCAAAATCTCAAAGTGTCAAATTCTCAAATTCCAAAATCCTAAAGTGTCAAATTCTCAAACTCTAAAATTCTCAAATTCTCAAAATCTCAAAATCTCAAAATCTCCATTGATTAATTGCACAAATTCTCAAATTCGAAAATCTCAATGTCTCAAATTCTCAAATTCTCAAATTCTCAAATTCTCAAATTTTCAAATTCTCAAATTCTCAAATTCTCAAAATCTCCATTTATTAATTGCACAAATTCTCAAATTCTAAAATCCCAAAGTCTCAAATTCTCAAATTCCAAAATCCCAAAATCCCAAAGTCTCAAATTCTCAAAATTTCAAGTTAATAAACTTCTAAATTTCCAAAGACTTGAAGTATACAAATTCAAAAAACTCAGTTCCTAAATCTCTTAAATTCTAAATTTCAAAAATCCTAAAATCTCAAATTCTGAAATGCTCAAACTTCTAAAATTCCAAGTTCCTACAATTTCAAAATTCTAAATACCTCAATTTCCGAATGTAACAAATTCAAAAATCAGTAAACTACGTATTACATTGCACCATTTTTCCATTCATTTGCAACTTATGAATGAACTATTTATTAACTTCTAATTCAACAATTTTACAAAAAAGGAAAGAAAACTGAACTTAAATTAAAAATTAAATTTTTACAATAAATTCTTTTATTTCAGCCAAGATTAAATCCTGAAAACGCCACTGTGTACATACATAAACAACGATGTCCCAGGAAAATAATGTCATTGACCAAACAACAATATTATTTACCAAAATAAACATAGAATTACTTAGTTCGTTAAAAGAGAAACCAGGACGCGAACGTTTATAATCGCGGATCTACCGAGGTCTCTAGGAAGGATCTTAGACTTGAAAGGTCTTTTCATTGATGAGTGTGTCCTTGTTGATCTCAATGTTCTTAAACAATTCAACAAGGCCCGTTCTTCTTAATAAATTCTGCGTCTAATTTTCTTCACGTTTTGTCGAAGTTCTCATAACAATACGTTGCTCACCAGAATGTCTAAACATTAAATTACTTCATTAAGTATTAAACAGTTAAATTATGAACGACAACTAAATTAATTTTAATCGAGAATAAAACTTGTAATTGAATAATTTTTTAAATAAATTTTAATTCTTAAAATTAAAATTATTTACTATCTTTTAATTAAAGTTCAAATTAAAATAAATACTACAATTTATCAAAATATTAAATTATTAATAAAATCGTTAATTAAAAATTAAATTCTGTTAAATTCAAATAAGGAATAAATTCTAAACTTTGATTAAACGTAGTGAATTCAAAATTGAATTCCTACTCACAATTTCAAAAAAGTTATAATTACCGAAAATTATTCGTTGATTAAAAATGTCCTCAAATTAACCTGAACTGTTTATTTGAATGAAATATTAAGTTTAAATTATAAATCGAACTACAATTTTTTATTGTAAAATTATTTAACTAAAAATCAAGTTTTAAGTACCAGTTAGAAAATTCAGTTACCAGTTACAATTTAATTGTTTCATTTTTAACGAGACAATTAAAAGTTGAGAGTCTGAGTAAGCATGAAATACTCTTAACTCCCATCTCAGTATTTTTCAATACATTTGTTTTAATTATATATTGGCGAATTGGTAAATGTGATTTTTCCTTCAATTTCTTTTTATGTAAATAAACTATAAGTATGTTTAATTATCACTTTTAGTGTCAGAGCCGATACATCATAAATTATCTCAAAATAAATTTATAATACGTTATAAATGGTCTAATTTCATTACGGGAGAATTAACAAAAAAATAGTTTTTCGTTTTAACTCTTTGTGGACGACTTTTTCCTATCGCTAGGAGATAACGAAATTATTATTATTATTTTTTATTTTTGTCATGTAATATTATTTATCTTGTTACAAAATATATTGGAAATGCAAAGTATATACTTTGTAATAAATGGTCTATATAAAATTATGATGAAAAGATGACTTTTTGTATGTGCAAATACGTTTTGTAAGAGAGAACTCAACTTTTACTTTCTTTATGATCTTTTATACCTTTGTTATTTATATAATTTTCAATGAATATAGAAAAACTAGTGTCATTGTTTTGTTCTCTATTTCGTCCTTAATGTACTGCTCTTTGAATCATGTAAATATTGTTTCTTGTTTGGTTTTTATTAGCATTTTCCCAAACCCTAGTAAAACCGTGAAATTCGACCGGTTATTCTCGCATAGGCACCGCTTTTTCGCCCGGCACTAAAAGGGTTATAGATATAATCAAAAAAGGGCACATTTTTAGGAATATTCATATTCATAAGAGTTCGTTTTGTTTTGTAATGAAATTAGCAGTGGGATGAAGAGTAACGTCAATAACTAGTCTTCGACATTGATGGATTGTTATACCACCGTGATACAAAGTGATGGATGAAAGTGAAATAGCGTGTGTTAGTTATTCCGATCAATCGTAACTGGAAATAAGTGCCCCGAGGTATTCGCCAAACATTCTATTCGCCTCGAGCAAAGTTATGTTACCACGTTTACTATACATACATTGTTATTCATACTTTCATACGTAAAGTCAACGAAGTTAATTTGAAACAAAATTAGTTATTATCTATTACTATTTTTATTTTTTTGCATTCTAAGCTGAGTTTATTATAACCATAATATTTGGTCCTTATTAGTCATTGGATATTATAAAATAAATACTTGACATTGGGAAATATGATAATTTAAGAATTTAAGCATTTTGAAAATTATGAATTTGATCATCTGGAAATTTGGGATTTTGGATACTTGAAAATTTGGAAATATGAGAATTAGATTTTGAAATTTGAAAATTTGGTAAGCTGAGGATTTAGAATTTTGAGAATTTCGAAATTTGAGAATTTGGAAATTTGAGAATTTGGAAAATTTGAGAATGTAGAAAATTTGAGAATTTGGAAATTTGAGAATTTGGAAATTTGAGAATTTAGAAAATTTTAGAATGTAGAAAATTTGAGAATTTGGAAATTTGAGAATTTGGAAATTTAAGAATTTGGAAATTTGAGAATTTGGAATTTTGAGAATTTGGAAATTTGAGAATTTGGAAATTTGCGAATTTGGAATTTTGAGAATTTGGAAATTTGGGAATTTGGAATTTTGAGAATTTGGAAATTTGAGAATTTGGGAATTTGGAAATTTGAGAATTTAGAAAATTTGAGAATTTGGAAATTTGAGAATTTGAGAATTTGAGAATTTGGAAATTTGAGAATTTGAGAATTTGAGTATTTGAGGATTTGAGAATTGCTAAATTTGAAATTTGAAAATTTGGTAATCTGAGGCTTTAGAATTTTGAGAACCTGTGCATTTGGAAACTTAGGGATTAGCAAATTAGTAAATTAGTAGATTTGGAAATTTTTAAATTTGAGAATTTGCAAAATTATGAATTTGAAAATTTGAGAACTAAGAATTTATAAATTTGAAATACGAAAAATTCGTAAAACTAAGGATTTGAAATTGTGCGAATTTCAGATTATGCAAACTATGGAATTAATGAATTCGAGGATTTAGTAATTTGCCAAATTTGGTAGCAGCCATATTATTATAGTAATGATTTATAGTATTTATTGGGAAAACAAGAAATACAATATTATATTATAATACCTGTATACTTTAAAGTACATTAATAAAACGAAATTGAATAAATTTTATTTAAAAAATTACTCTACATCATTAAATTTGCATACGAAACATTTTTCTCTATTTCTTGTTTAACAATTACATGCAAAACGTAAGGATGTTTATTTAATTTTGAATTTTGTATCTAATAGATCCACCACCTGTGAAACGAATCATGAACGTACATATACTAGAACCTTCTAGAGGTCACTCGAGAGGGTGACCTTGACAACATATACAACATCAAGGTTATTGCAGATCTCTTAAACAACAATTTTACCCTTTGCTCTAAAATATTTAAAAACTCGGTGCAATAAAGAATTACTTACAGAATTACATAAATTTTCAATTAATTATGTCAATGTATGAATACCATCATTCTAGTACCAAATATATAAAAAATGTTAAATCTCACAGAAGACTACGAAAATCAGATTATTTCAATCTAGTTATTTATTTTATAATGTCTTATACATTATATGCATGTATAATACACATAATATCAATATAAATATTGACCTAACCTAACCTGCAATAAATATTTTTTTAAAGTTCATTTTGTTACATATTAGAATAAAAATATTGATATATTGAAACATACTTACAATAGAAATAATGAACCTAGATTCATGATATAATTAATTAACAAATTTTAGTGGTTGCTGAATGTCTAGAAAAAAGAATTATATTTTGTTCTTTTCAATTTTACTGTTTTGAAATTGTAATTTGGCCCAACTGCTTGGGACACCCTGTATAGTTTTCCAGGGCTCGCGACGATTTCCCGCCACTGAGGGCGGCAATTCCCTGAGGCGATTCTTGGTTGTTCGTTGTCTTATTCTACTCACTGGAGACGGGAGCAAAACGCGAACTGGGTCAGGGCAGCGCACCAAATGGTTGGATCAATTTTATTTTAAATTTATCAAGTCCGCTTCGGCTCCATGGACACGTGTGATCAGCTCAGATTTGCAGACGGTGCATACCGATTAAAATGGCACCTTGACTGTGTAAAATACTTCGTTCATTCTTATTTCTTACGTAAACAAACAATCCATCATTATTCGTAGCATCTTTTTGCATCTTTAACGTTTGCATAATTCTGTATAAAAATGTACGCGTGTATATCAGAAACGTGGTAAATATTATATAGGTCAGAGATATCCAAAGTCTCGACACACTGGTGGAGCTAATTTTAGATGAACTGCGTTAAACATTAAAACGTAAAATTTAAAAGCGGTAATGGAAAAATTATCTTCACCGAAAGTAATACTTGTTTGCTATTTTAGACTTTTAAGCTTTGAAACTGGAATTTTCAAACATAGGAACTTCCAAATTTTTGAACCACTGAACTTTGGGATTTTGACAGAGTATTACGAAATTAATGCATTATAAACGACTATTGTGAAACGTCACCCTTTTAGAAAGTAGATCTGAGCCCATAAGTTTGAGAAGCTTTGATAGGTTATAGAAATAAAATGAATCTGAATACAAAGATCAATGTAACAATTATGTAACAGCAGTAATTGATTCTCCTTAATAAAGCTCAACTAAAAGTACTGTTTCACCGTTGTATTAAACCGATTTGTAAAAGGAAATCGTGTAATTATATCACACTTAGGACAAGGTCTGATGTCCTTCTTTTTTTATCCAAGAAACATTGTAGTTTTCAAACAAATCGTTCATATAATCTTTTTTTTTTCATTTTAAGTTATCCTTACTAAACACTCGTTATTTTAATATTTAATCATGTACCTATTTATATCTACTATAATTATAATAATATTATAATTATGAAAAATGTTACAAATAATTATATGAAGTTACTGCTCTTTTGATTGAATCAAATGTACATTACCATATTTTTATATAGATAAAATAATTGTTTTCTTGCCTTTATTACTTATTATGTAAAAGAAGGACATATGTATAAATAAAACAAAATAACAGGCAGTGGAGAACCACTGAAACCGTGTGAGTCAGACAGAGTAAGGTCCAGTATAAGGCCCTGGGGTGATTCGCCTAGACGGCCATGACCATATTACAGGCCAGAGGCCCCCAGTTCTAACCAGTAAACTTACTTCCAGTAACAATTGGCGAAATCATTACCGGCAATTCGCTTACCACAATAAAAGGTAAAAGTTACATACATCCCTGTTTACGTATTTAAACTTTCCTCTGGCTATGATGTCATATTTTCAAAATATTCTTTTCTTACAACAAACATACTTTTGCTGTAAATTTTAATTATTAAAAATAATACTGCTTGCATTGTAAAAACTTAACCATACATTCTTTAGAATAAAAATATATATAGGTATATTTAAGAATATAAACTTTCGGATTCTAGATTATTTTTATCATTTTTTATTAATTTATAAAAATTAAACTATTGTTATTTTATGTACAAGGTATACATATTTTATAATACATTCGAGAAATTCATATATTTTGTACATATGTTTATTTACATATGCAGACTTACAATCCACTTACATTTACAACGAAACGTACAAATTTACCGTCAGCGGTACTGCGGACAGTGTTGTTTTATTATTGATCTCGAAATGTCTGCATGACCTGTTGCACATAAAAAACAAAATCATTTTTACATAATACTCTTTTATCACTATTATTTATAAACAAAAATATTATCAATTACCTAATTGTAGTTCTATGTATAAAGCTAACATTATTACATGTATGGGAACATCACAATCCGGTCCTTTAGACATCCAAACCTGAGAAAATAAATGTTATTAAAACTGTTAATTCGCTTCTGATATTTGCAGCAAAATTTCAAGTTTGTCGATTACCTGTTTTAAGGTTTCTCCAGATTTATCGAGTTCGCCGCGAATTGCATAAGCTACAGCTAGATTATAACGCAATACAGCGATACCTGTAGGAACAGTCGTCGGGTACCACACTGTAAAATATAATTAGCAGTCGTTAAATAATAATCAATACCTCTACAGTAGCATTTTAAAAATAATTCTTACTTTTTATGGGTTTTGATACAACCTCATCGCCCTTGTCTTTGTCTTTATCTTGTGTCTCAGGAAAAGGTACAAAAGTATTCAAATCTTGAATATTTTCTGGTTTCAGGTATTCAATTGCTTCGCTAATTTTATCCATAAATATCAAACTTTCTGCTGCATAGAGGTTTCCAAGCATTCTATATGCACCAGGTAATTTATTAATATTTAGCAATGATTTAGCATGCTCAAGTGCAATGACATAATCACCAAGGCATAAACAGACATAAGCACTTGCAGCCAAGACACTAATTTTTAAATTTAATGCTTCAACAGCTGTAGCTTGTGACATTAAAGTTGAATGTTGAGCACCTGAAACATTTTGCTCTTAATTACTAAATGTGATTATGTTTCACACTTGTACTTTGTAATTACAAATATTTAATACCTAAATTATGGCCAGCTGTTAATGATAAAGGTACCGCCTGTGAGTTAGTAATTGTTGTCATTGGTACATTAAGTTCATTATTATTTGGTAATAAAAATAATGCATTCTTTAGACACAATGACGCAAATTCTAAAGTTAATTGTGGAATAGCAGAAGGGAAACCTTCTGGATGATATTTTACATCTTTCGAAAGAGAAGAAGCTAAAATAATTTTTCTATAAATTCCAGAACCAACAATTTTCTGTACCAAATCTTTTCTTCGTTTCGGAATATTAAAATCAACTTCATTGGTCTGAAAATGATATGAAAACTGTTTACTTTGTAATACGTCGGTAAAAATACAAAATGCACTTACAGGTTTATGACAATAAATACAGCATTCTGCAACCCTTAACCATAGTTTTGGATTATTATGGAGTTTTTGTGCAGCTTCCATGAAACAATCAAATGCGACTGAAGCCTGACCCGCGTGTAATAATGAAACACCTAAACTGTACATCAACTCATAGTGTCGACTCGCACCAAGTGTATACAGTGGTTGTGTAGATAGAGGATCTAAACGGAAATGATCTCTTTAGACTTCTGATATTCTAGATATTAAACTACAAAATGATGACTAGTCTTAAGAATTACCACTATCTTTCATTTGTACACTTTCTAATGCGCACTCGTTTTCATGTAAAGCCTTTCGTAAGTAAAAACAAGCTAAGTTTGGTTTACCCATAGCAAGATGTAAGCAAGCCATGTTATTATAATACAAAACAGCAGAAGATTCTCCACAATTTCTGAAAACAATATAAAAGTAACAGAGAAGCATTTATTATAATTTATTTACAATCATAGTATGTTATTATTGTATTTAAACAAACATTGTCTAAGATGTCTCCATATACTTTAAAAAGAAGAGGTATTATTCTTATATGAGGATTTTGCTATTTAACCCTTTTTATTTTACTATTTTAAGATGCTACTATTTTACTACTTTATTAATTGTTAACAAGTCTTAGAGCTCATTTACGTAAATAGAATCGTAAAATGATAAAATAATAAAACAGTAGAATAGCAGAGTAGAACTACAATAAAGTAATAAAACAATAAAATACTCAAATAAGAATTCGTTTATCCTCTTAAAGAAATGTGCACATACACACAGACATACAGTTTGTCTAAATGTATATATAGATATAACATACTTGAAATCCAAGTTTTCTGATGTTACAGAGTTTAATAACTTAATAGCTTTTTTGTAATTTCCTCTTAGATATTCAAGATTAGCTTTTAAAAAAACAGTGGATATATTCTGTAAATAAAAAAAATGTAAGTAACAAGATATGGGCAAATAAGTTTAAAAAGAATGAATCAAATTTTAAAAAATGATCTTACTGCGGGTGTACCCAAAGAAACTAAAGTTTTCCATTCTCTCTTACATAATTTCAATTGATGCATCATAAGATATATTCTAGCTTTACATTTTAACAGTTTTATCTTAAATGCATCTATAGCTGTATCAACTTCTTTTTTCTGCTCTTTTTGTTCTTTTATAGATTTTATTATGCCTTCTTTATCGACAGGTGCAATTTTAGAATTGTCTGTAGATATAAGTTGACTTTCTATATAATTAATTAAGGACAAAGCTGCATCGGGTTGTTTTATAGCTATATGCAGCTCTATAAGAAGGAGGCATACTTTGTGTGCTAATGATTCTTCTAGAAAAATAAAATAATGTATGTACATTAAATATGATTAATTCGTTGTTTAATAAAATTCATTATACAATAGATGTTTTGTAATTTTACATACCCATAGGTTCTATAAAGGCAAATAGTCTATTCATAATCTGAAGTGCGGAATTATATTGTTTCGTATGAAATAACAAAACTGCTTGATTATATCGCATAACACATTTCTCAATATCATCTATTGTTTCCGTTGAATCCGTTGTAGACATTTGTCCACATATTGCATTCAAACTCTTTCTTAATAACTCTGTCTTTTTCAAGTCATTTTTATAACACTCTACTATAACTTTATTATGCATTACTTTAAGATCTTTTGGTCTCAGGGTTTCTAGTTTATTCAAGTAGGATAAACAACTAGCATATGATCCTTTCTGAAATTCATATAATGCATTTTGAGCTAATTCACGTTCTTGTTCTGTTATGACCACCGGTCCAATATCTTTATTTTGTACTTCAGATATCTCAGCCATTTTTATTCATTAAACAATAATATCTATCATGTCATCAAACCTTATCTAGATTCTAAAATGTTTTCTCACAACAATTTAATATTTAACAATTTTTTAAAACTTCACATTTGACATTTATAGAGGTTATATCAACGTTAAGCCAGTACAAACAAATGCTTATTTCGAAGAAAATTGAAATATAAAAACAGTATTTTAAGTTATTATTAATTCAAAATTTCTTATGCATTTAAAATACATCTAAGGCTAAAAGACTGGGCTTTTATATTTCCTATTCTTTTGCCAAACATCGCGACAAATTAAAATTATACTCTCCTCGCGAGAGAATATATTTATCGGAGAACAAGTTTTCGATCACTCTGCGCATGTTAGCTACGATTGGTCCGAACAAGCTTTGTAACCAAGAGCAACGCGCATGCATATTTACTACTCTCATGACACTAAATATATATATCCAGTGATTTTTTAATTTTATATGTATACTTTTTATACACAGTCAGGTAAATTTTCAAATTTAGAATTTCAAGGTTTGGGAATTTAAGAATTTAAAATTCAGACACTTAAGAATTTAAAAATCTGAGATCTCGAAAATTTAGAAATTTGGAAGTTTTGAATCTAGAGAATTCTGTTCATATTTTTGCCCACCACATATATAGCGTACGGTGTGGAAAGCTTATGGTAACGGGACAATACTAATTGGTGGGGAGGTCTATTGAAGTTAGCCGTGTTGCGCGAATTGAATGTTGTCTCTTTGAACGGGGTATATATGTATACAAAATCGTATGAGATACGTTTATTTTATACAGGATACTTCATAACATGTGGAATCCATTTTAAAAATAAACAGAGAACATAGTACCCACGGAAAACTTTCATATAAACATATCTGATTTAACATTCACTGATTTAACAGCCACTTTTGTATTTTCATTTTTATGTTTTGACCTTTTATACATTTTATTAATTAAATTTAAGCATTTCAATTTATAGTTCGGATTCAGTGTTCAATTCTTTTACTAGAAGTACTTCATAATTCCTTTACTTGCTATGTGTTAGAAGTACATAATAAAATAAGAATTATTCATTTCAAGATATGACAGACATGCACTGAATTTATGGCCTTGCTAAATGTAATTCACCCAAAGTAAAACATTTATACATGAATCCTTTCCCTCTTAGACATCCATCACACATGTAAGAAAACATTTTAATAATTACATCAATGCTTACAAAATATAGGTTCAAAAATGAATATTAAATAATAGTCAATTATTTTGGCATTAGAAATGTTAATCATGCAGAACAAATTTTGGATCATATCATAGAAAACAATAATTATATACTATACATAGTATATAAGTAATAAATTAACTGCATATAATTAAAAAAAAGAAAATAATATATATTAATAAATCTTATTATAAGTAATTAAAAATACTGGTTTATCTGTATATTTAGGTCATCCAAAACATTTTTTAGAAGTATTATATACATGAAAATGAAGCCATTGAATATTTTCAATTTAATTTTATTTCTAAAAATGTTGTTTTGTACATCACTCATATCCCCTTATAAGGCTTTATATCATAATACATAATCTTACAAATCCTTAAATAATAGATAACGATAAAAGTAATTTAATAATATAGTTCTTATCTTGTTATTGGTAATGAGTTAAATAAATATTTAATATAACAATAATTATACAGGTTTTTTTCTTACTTTCTGAATGCACTAAAACTATTCACCTTAAAATACGTAGTATCATTATCGACAAAATTTTACATTAACCCTCGGAGTATGGCGTAGTAGCCAGTTCCCAGAGACCCAGTTACCAGAACACGAGGGTTAATAAAATTACACAAAATGTATATTATTATTCATAAGATGTACATCAAATATTTTTTATTAATTTTTCAGAATTAGGTATACTAATGTTAGTAATTTTAAATAAAAATTTATAAACATTCATGATTTTATACAATCAACATTTCAATATTATACATTAATTAATAAATTTGTTATATATAGCATCGAAAAAAATTCGAATAAAATTTGACTAAAATAATATGTTAAGTAAAATTTTACGACATTTTATAACTTGTTTCTTTGATTTCTTGAGTTTTATACTTATTTTTTACGAAAATATAAAATTAATAATATCTAATTATGTATCAATACATTTTGTAATATTTAATTGGAACAAAGTTTTTTATTTCGGCGTATCTTAAACTTTTTTCATGAAACAAATCTATATAAAAGTATACCTATTGTTGCTGCAGTTGCTCCTCCAATTAAACTCCATGTAACCTTTGACGAAGTCTTAATTTCATTTTTACTTTTTGCATCTTTTGATGAAATATTATTATTTTTTTCGTGTGTACCCAACATTTTACGGTACAGATTTTTTTCGTGTTGGGCATCTTTAGCATTTTTTTCTTTCAAAATAGCTAGTTCTGTCTGAATGACCTTTGTTTCTGGATCTAATCTTGCCGCTTGAAGCAATGTTTGATATGCTAATGTATGTTCTCCCTTAAAATGTAAAATTTTTCCTGTAAAAATAAGATGCATTTAATATATAAAGTTTATTATTTTAAGATCTTATTAGTAATTTTACCTTTTCTAAACAAGGCTTTCACATTCTGTGGTTGACAACTCAAAACACTTTCTACACTTTTTAAGGCAGCATCATAAGCTTGTGTTTTCATTTGTGCAGCTGCTAAATTATTATATACTTTCATACGGTCCTCTAATAGAGCTTGCAATTCTGCATCAGTAGTGGAATCTTCGATTTCATTTTGATGGGAACTACGACTTTCTGTTGGTAATAAGAACTCTAGTGCTCTTCGGTAACACTGAATTGCAAGCGTTGGTTCATTACGAGTAAACCACCAATTTCCACGTTCTCGCTTTTTATTACTTTTAAAAAAGTATCAACATGCAATTAACCATATTTTTAAAAAGTATTAACACGCATATTATTAATTACCCTATTTCTTTTCTTTGATTGATGCCTAGAGTTTCTATTTCTTCTTCTAGCTCAACAGATTTCAATTCGACTGTATATAAAATAGTAGCATTTGATGGAATATTTGGTTTTTTTCCCAGCTTGCCATAAGCAAATCTAGGGTTAACTTCAATTTCTGCAACTTCGTCTGTATTCATAAGTGCTATTGCCAGATCTAACCCCTATAATCATAGTAGATACCATAAAAATTATTATTTTACTTTTTTTCAGTACTAAAATTATATTCACATATAATAAACAATTAATAACTGTTATAAATTCTGTTTTTTCTAGTAAAATATATTTAATATAATTTGTAAGACATGAATTAGTACATATACAAAGAGAAGTTTGAAAAACTTTTTTATCTTAATATGCAATACCTGAATCACTTCAACATCACCTAATTGAATTTTCAGCTCTTCATACTCTTCAACTATTGTACCGTCTTGCAACTTTCCAATGATTTTTAAGGTACAAATGTCAGATGTATTTGGTCGTGTTCCATTTTTACCCTGTCTTACAACTTTTTTTCGCAGCTGTCCATTTCCTAAAATATCCATCCATTCTTCAATCGGTTGTTCATTTAAAGCTGCTTTGGTCATTGGATCTTCTGGATTTATATCGAAATTCAACTCTTCCTTAATAAAATCAGCTTGACTTGTCTGCGACTGAACAGGTCCATCTTCCATCTTAAAAAGATTTCAATAACTTATTCAGTTTCTTTTCAATATAATACAATGTTTAAATTGTAATTTAAAATTAAATCATATTCATATATTAACATCGCATTAAATTATTAAAAATATAGCTGTAAATAAAATAAAATGGTTAAAAATGTTAATTTGAAAATACCAAATATGTCATATCTATTAAAAATGAGAATATTGTGTATGTTATAATAAAAGATATTTAACAAAAATGATGAAGCAACTGAAATAAAAAATTTTGTATTTTATCTGACATACGAACTACACATGTAATGAATATGCAATAGACAGCAGAAAAATGCACACTCATTTGATATATAATGAGAAAAATTTGAAGTAAAACTAAGTATAACTTAATGTTATTGTTTCTTCTTAAATTACAACATAAATGTACATTCAGTACAAAGGAAAATGATTTTAATTGAAAAATTCATACCATGTTATTTTCAAATGTTTCCACAATCATGAAACACGTTAAGAAATAACACACACAGTATCTTCTATTTATTGTGAAACACGCGATACTAGAGTACTTAGTTTGTCTTATTACTTGAAATAACTGTTACTGTAATATCGAAAACAATCGATAATCGACTTCTTATCGAATTTCTTACAATTGGTGGTTACGTAAATACGTTCATTTCATTCTTATCGAAACGTAAGTCTCATTTAATCGTTTGATTATACTGTAAAAAATTTATGATCAAATGAATATTTTTATTGCAATTAAATATACGATTAAACTGTTATTAACCTTTACCTCAAATGAATTTTTCCAATCCATGTAATAAAATTAAGTAACAGAGTTATAATTCTTAATATTTGGCGATAGTCACTTTTATGTTTCCTCTACTTAAAATCATTTTTTTAGAACTACTTTAATACTCCTTCCATCGCAAATTAACGTTTACGTTTGTCAAATATTTATTAATAAATAAAATTAAATAATGATTAACTTTAATAGTTACATTATTGTATATAAGTTTTTTTCTTTTAACATAATATTTAAACCTTTAAATAGTTTAAATTACGAATAAAATTTGTATAATATTTGTTTTAATTACAACTATAATCTATAAAAATTATTAGATATGAATCGAAATTAAGATATAATCATGCGTAAACGAAACAAAACTACGTATTTTACATTATAATAAAATAAACGTTCATCTTTAAAAATAAAATTTTTTAAAATATTTATAAAGATACGTTCAGATTCAGCGAGCGAATACTTATTTTTTTCCGCTTGGAAAAACTTAAACACAAACAAGCTCGGTATTTGTTCATCGAATTCGCTTATCATTGCAAATGCTCGACATTTAAATAGTCATATAGTCAGTATTTCAGGATTCTCAATATTTATTAAGAATATTACATTGATAACACATGTATATTGAAATTTAGAAATTTGTAGATTTTAATAATCTCGAAGTTTGGGAATTTGAAAATTTAGGTATTTGTCGATTCGGTAATTCAGAAATTTGGAATGGTGGAGATTTGAAAATGTGAAAATTTGATACAAATTCGCCGCATTTTAATTTAGTAATCTATGCTTTTATAATCCAATGTAATTCACAACATTCGGTGGCATTCAACTGCTGTATAATTGTATAATTGTTCGTTAATTGTTACGAAAACAAGCCCGAATAAATGTTCTTGGCTTTATTGCCCATTCGTGCTCATTTTGTTGAAACACACCTTTATGTGTGTTATTGAGAAATGAATAAATGCGACCAATCGTATAGTCCCACATTTCTAGCTTGTGCGCACGCGCAAGAGATCCAAGTTCCGGCTATGTTCCATTCTGACATAGCACAGTACAGTCGTTAAGAAGTCTTTGTGTGGTTGGTTTCAATTGAATTAGAATCGGTTTGTCACAATGAAGTCGCTTTTGTTACTAAATTTTTTATTAATCGTTTATTGTTCGAGTAGTATCGCTGACGATAAAAAAGGTCCAAAAGTTACAGATAAGGTGAGTAAATGGTTTACGCCGGTATATAGCATTAACAGATGCATTAAAAAAAAATAATTTTTTTCTTAAATATATCAAAGTAAAATTTAATAAAATAAATGTAAAGAGCGATTAAAAAATATATATTACGCTAGTACGTAATTCTCTTTATCTCTTTCACATAAATCGAACAGTTTTTTAAAATAAATTCGTAATTAAATTTTAGAATTTATTTAAAACAAAAATAAATTATGAAGAGTAATTGAGACTTTATACATTTATCAAATTTTAAAGCAACGATTACATTTGGTTTATATAGGTATGGTTTGACATTAACATAGATGGGAAACATGAGGGTAGAGTTGAAATTGGTCTTTTTGGAAAAACAGTTCCAAAAACAGTTCAGAATTTCATCGAATTAGCCAAAAAACCTCAAGGTGAGGGATATAAAGGAAGCAAATTTCATAGAGTCATTCGGGAGTTCATGATTCAGGGAGGAGATTTTACAAAAGGAGATGGAACTGGAGGTTTGTTTTTTATTCTGTTGTAACTTATGATATGAATCTTTTAAATTTTATTTCATATTAGTAACTGACAAGTATGTTAATAAAAACAGTGTAAGAATTTTTTTAACAAATTTTCTACTTTGATGTTTTAAATATTATAAATGAATTAAAGGTGGTTAAATTCTGAATTAATTGTTTCTTAAATTTTGTTCTTTAGGACGTAGTATTTATGGAGCTAGATTTGAGGATGAGAACTTCAAATTGAAGCACTATGGTGCAGGATGGTTGTCTATGGCTAATGCTGGAAAGGACACTAATGGTTCTCAATTCTTCATTACTGTAAAACAAACTCCATGGCTTGATGGTAGACATGTTGTCTTTGGCAAAGTAATTAAGGGAATGGTATGTTGTATCATCTATATATTTCATAAAATGTTTATCTTGAATTTTTATTATACATAGATAATTTTACAGAGTGTAGTAAGAAAAATTGAGAGTGTAAACACTGATACTCGAGATAGACCAACAAAAGATGTTGTAATTGCTGATTGTGGTGCAGAAGTTGTAACAGAACCTTTTAGCGTAACAAAGGAAGATGCAACTGATTAAATATTGTATTCTCTTTTTTATATTAAAAGTCAACCATTTATGATCATTTAGAGTAAATGAATAAATTCATTTATTTGGACATATCTATAATTTAATATTTTAAAATTTATTTGAAAAATGCAATATTGAAATTTGTTAAAAATCAATGATTTTCTACCTAATTGCTCAACATACTGTTGCATACAACATTTATGACATATGTTTTCTATCATATTAAATATGTTGCAAAATTAAGTTCAGTTACTTACAAAGATGCGAGATTAAAATTTGCATACTGAAATTTGTATTTTAAATATTAAAAAGCGATTCATGTATTTGTAAGTAGACTTTTTATGAACGTATAAAAAGCAGAATAAAGAAGCACAAAGTATGTAAGATTGTATCTTACGATTAATTGCTATTTTAGCTTAAGTTTTATAAACATGTATATGCATTTAAAATGTGCAATAATTTTATAAACCTATAATTGCATTTTTTAGCAAATAAAATAAAATCTTTAGGTAATATATTATCTTCTTGATTTCATTGCCATTTTTATTTATAATATAATTGATGAATATATAAGAATACAATAATATAGTGAAATGTGAATTGTTTACTAGGTAAGTACATCATGTCATAGAATCTATGTCATGGATAGCTACTTTCTTAGAGCAGTATTGCCTTTCACCTTAAAGTTCATGACATTCTCATAGGTAAGTTTTCTGTTTGTTTATAAAATGTACGTATGTCAATAAGTAGATTCGGTTACTATTACGTTTACTTTTATTATACTTCAATAACGAACAAATCAAGTATCCGCCAAGAAGCTTACGAGCACGAACATTTCGAAATTTGTAACTTCCAACAATTTAAATTTAGAAATTTAAAAATTCACAAATTCTCAAATTGTTATTTTTCACATATTTTGAATTTTAAATTTAGAAATTTTTTAATTTACGAATTTTCTAATTTCTGAAATTCCAATATTCAAATTTATAAAGTTACAGATTTTTAAATTTGTAATGGGAGGACCTCTTCCTATATTACTAATTCCAAGAACTTGTTGCTTCTAAAACTTTATCCGTGGTAATATAATGAAAGTATTGTGTACATTTAAGAATAAATCTGGCTTCCTTAAGGAAAATGGCAGCCAAGGTGAATAGCACCTACTATCCCTACCACCTACAATAAGATCCTTGCATTGGGATGCAGTATGTTTAATTTAAAAAAAACATTTTCAAAGTCTACAAATAATAAAATTTTTGCAACAATGTCCTTACTTTTAAAAGAAAACTGTTTTATTACGTACTATACGTTTCAGAAAAGGGACTTTAGGTGCTAAATCAGAACATAACTTAACGTTTATCATAATTGAATTTTACATTAAAATTTACGTGCATAGCAGAAGTGCCGCAAATTAATATGTAAAGAAGATATAAAAGACAATAGTTTATTGTGAGGTAATTAATTTAAAAATTTGATCAAATTTTGGATGGCTTATTACTTGTATTTTAAAATTTATATCTTTATGCGCACTGTCTGGAAATATGGCTACAGTGCATCGTGCGCGAAGAAGACTCGCAGAGGTAGAAACCGAAGTTCTCTTGAAGATAGCTTCGGCGGGTTGTACCAAGAGTTGCTTCCTTCGTTGAAAGATTGATCGGTAAAGCAGGCCTCTGGTCCGCCACAAAATGTGGTGATCGTCAAGTTCAAACTGTCGGATAGGAAGATGGATGTTTTGGAAACCGTCGATGAAGAAGAATTCTGTTTATCTTTGTAACAAATGATTGGTCTCGAATGCAATCGTCAATTAATTCGTTTGCAATTATTTAAATAATAGAATCATTAAATTTATTCATTTATTCTGCAAATAAGACTGCAATCAATAACACGTCAAAAACTTATATTATAATTTATACCAAATAAATTCGAATAAAATAAATAGTTATTTCAAAAAATAAACAATTTAATAAATTAATATAGGAAATTATAAATCCTATAATTGCCTTACTGATGAGTCCACTAGCAGGTCCTGGACGAAACGCTCTCCACTCTCTCCCTTAATCATCTAGTTCTCCAAATAGGAACAACATAATTGGCGCTGCAATCAGAGCTGCAAAAAAAAAAAAACGGAACATGTGGCGCCATCTGACGGCAGTCGGTGGGAACTAATGAAACTACAGTTTCGAAAACGTGTAGTTCACCCTGTTCGCCGGAGAGATGGCGCCACTTGTTCCATTTTTGTGAAAATTCAATTAATAATGATTTTATTGGCTTAATTTACTGTAATATATATCGAATTACATCGAAGTGCAAGACTAATTAACTTTGGAACGTTTTGACTTTACCAAACCATTATCAATTTTTGGCGAAACTTTGAAATACTGCCATGCTCCAATTCTGGTTAAATTTTGCAAGCAAACACCTTTTTTCAAAAGGAAATATCTGAGAACGGTTTCTGGCGACTCGAACGAAAAATTTGTTCCATTCTAATGTTATTTCCTATATTACCGACGAGACACAGTATCGCGTGCGAACTGTTCTGAATTCATATTCCGCATCTTCTGACCCACGGAATATATTGCAAACAGCATTTTCATGTTAATAAACGTTATTCGGTATTGCTGCCTCTATCAAAAACCTCACACCTACTCAGACAGTATTTCCGTGTAGATAGCATATACTTTAATAGTATTCAACAAAACTACATGAATTGGTAATTTAATGCATACTGTTATATAGTTACTTGATCCATGCGCGTTTAATGCGCGATTTTTGGAATTACAAATGATGCATTTAGTGAGCGCACATATCTTCAGTCCAAAACATTTTCGTAAAAGAAAATGTGGAATAAATTAATTTAATAGTAAATCGTAGCTCTTAGCTCGATATCGTTTTCTAAAGTTCATTTTGTGAATAATATTTAGAAAACGATATCGATTACCAGGTCACACCACGTGGAGGTTGCTACGACAGTGACCCACCCTATCTCCAAGTCCCAACCACCCACCATTTGCAATTAGCTCATTTATCGGAAGGATAAATGAGTTCTAACTCTACTTAGCCCATTGGCTCGCGAAAATATACAAGTTCTTTACCATAATATAGCAAAGAACTTGTATCGCACGCAAGTTTCTTAAAACTAACTTATAGCACACAGATACAATTCCAAACTTAACGCTCGCATTCTAAGATTGCACCCGTGTTATCTAAAACGGTATAAAAAGCAAAGGGAGAAGGGAAGAAAGTTAGAAGAACTTTCTACTAGAAGGAAAGAAAGTTAGAAGAACTTTCGCAAAAAGGTGGACCAGCATTCTCTATCAAGTGAACCTCGCCTTCGTGGGTCAAATGGTAGTCGAATAGTGACTTACGTGAACCACGAGACCGAATTGAACCGAAAAAACTGGTAAGAACGAGTGACACATCCGCGAAGGGTTTCCCATTTCTCCCCGCTCCCGTTGAAAGGGAGTCTAACAGCAGAGAGGAAACCCACGCCGTGAAGCGGCAGATCGAGATGGACCATCAATCAAAATGCCCCGCAGAGATGTGTCCCTGGCGCTACACCAGCATTTGCAGCTCAACCCTGCCGCGTGTTCACAGCACTACCAACCCCAAATGATCCACTTGGGTCTGGACCAATCGACAGAGAATTACCGATTAATACTACACTCTAACGCGCAAAATATTCACGTATTGTGAAAATGGGTGCAAGTTAGAATTGTAAGCGCTCAAACTCGCTTATAAACTTAATACTAATTTCGTGGGATCCCACATACACACTCTGTTCTAAAATTGCACTCGCATCATGTCAAATGAAACGCTAAACGAGAGAGAAAGAAAGGAAGAGAGGAACTAATACTATTAACGCGGAAAAAGTTCACGAATTAAAATGAGTGCAATTTAAAACAGCGATCGCATACACGCACGCTTAACATACTTATTCTAAACGTCGCACGCGTACCTCTTATTCTAAGATTGCACTCGTATGATCTATAACGAGGTAAAAAAGCAAAGGGGAAGGTAAGGAAGTTAGAAGAACTTCCTGCAAAAAGGAGAGAAAGTTAGAAGAACTTTCTACAAAAAGAAAAGAAAGTTAGAAGAACTTTCGCAAGAAGGTGGGTCAGCATTTCCTGCCAAGTGGACCTCGCCCTCATGGGTCAAAGGGTAGTCGCATAGTGACTTACGTGAACCACGAGACCGAATTGAACCAAAAATGACTGGTAAGAACGAGTGACACATCCGCGAAGGGTTTCCCATTTCTCCCCGCTCCCGTTGAAAGGGAGGCTAACAGCAGAGAGGATACCCGCAAATCGAGATGGGACATCAATCAAAATGCCTCGCAGAGATGTGTCCCTGGCGCTACACCAGCATTTGCAGCTCAAAACTGCCGCGTGTTCACAGCACTATGAACCCCCAATGATCCACTTAGGTCTGGACCAATTAACAAAAAATAGCTGGGTATACTACAATCTAACGCGTAAAAAGTTCAACAATTGTGAAAACGAGTGCAAGTTAGAACAAGAGGCACTTACAGGGACCCACCCACCCGCCCACAAGCCTAAAATTAACTTAAAATTAACGCACGCATCCCTCGATGATCCCTCGATGATATCTTCAAGTTTCGTATAAACGCATTTCACACATGCACTCATCCATACTACAGTCTTACAATATCTTGTACGCGACTTAAAATTAACTTAAAATTAGCGCATCGTCGATGAAGTCCTTCCAAGTCTTCAATGATTACCTACAGATTACCTATGCAATAATTATCTGAAATAAAAAACATATGCAGAGAAGCAAATTAGTAACGTTATAATGTATGTTCATTTAGGCATGCATAATTCATACTTTCCGTTCTTGTGGGAAGATTGTAGATTTGCTTCAGTTGTAGCTTCTTCTTTCTTCGTGTAAAACACTCACAACACTCACTCGCGAAACATTCGATAAATAAGTCGAATGCTTAAAATTTTCGGAAAAAAGTAAAATAAAACTCGAGTCGACTCGACAAAATATGCGCAAATAAAATAACAATATATGTGTGAAATATTCAATTACTTACTTAAAATCAAAACCTGAAACATACAAATGTAATTAAGACACATATGAAACATTAAATTACTTACTTGAAATAAAAATCTGAAACATACAAATGTAATGAAGGCAAATATGTAACATTAAATTACTTACTTGAAATAAAAATCTGAAACATACAATTGTAATTAAGACAAATATGAAATATTGAATTACTTACTTGAAATAAAAATCTGAAAGCAACAAAAATAATTAAGACAAATATGAAAAATTGAGTTACTTACTTAAAATAAAAGTCTGAAACATACAAATGTAATTAAGGCAAATATGTAACATTAAATTATTTACTTGAAATAAAAATCTGAAAGCAACAAAAATAATTAAGACAAATATGAAAAATTGAGTTACTTACTTAAAATAAAAGTCTGAAACATACAAATGTAATTAAGACAAATATGTAACATTAAATTACTTACTTGAAATAAAAATCTGAAACATACAATTGTAATTAAGACACATATGAAACATTGAATTACTTACTTGAAATAAAAATCTGAAAGCAACAAATATAATTAAGACAAATATGAAAAATTGAGTTACTTACTTAAAATAAAAACCTTAAACATACAAGTGTAATTAAGACAGAGAATTAAAGAACAAGGAATAAAATATTTCTTTATTCCAAACAGAACTCTTGAAAAATCGAAATCGTCGAGTTTGAAAGCCTCAAAATCAGAAATAAAATTACAACAATTCAAGAATCGCAAAACTGGAAATAAGATCACGATAAAGTTTTGAAAACTCAAATACCAAATAAAACCACGAAGAAATTCTGCAACTAAAACTCGAAATAAAATCATGATAAGATATTAAAAATCTCAAATCCGAAATAAAATCCTGAAGTAGTTGAAAACCGAATTAAAATTATGAAGAGATCCAAAAACCTGAAAACTCGAAATAAAATTCACGCATCAAACGAAAGCACGTGTATTAAAAATCAATCAAATAATAAAAGAATATGGAGAAAGAAATAAAATAGCGAAGAGGCTTGAAAACTTCGAAGCTAGAAATAAAATCAGAGAATTCGAGACCCTATGATTCCACGATGAGATGAATAGATTCTGTATCCTGTATACTGTACTTGCATTTCATTCACACACCCACGCATACTACAATACAATACTTATTCTAAAAACTCTACATGTACCTTTTGTTCTAAAATTGCACTCGTGTAATCTACAGCTTTGTAAAAAACAAAAATAAGGGGTCAGGATAGAAAGTTGGAAGAACTTTCTTTTAAGTTTGTTGTAATTCACGATAAAAATGACAAGCTATTACTACAGTCTAATATATAAGAAGTTAAAAAATTGTCGCAAAGATGAGTGCAAGTTAGAACAAAAGGCACTTACAATTTGCGCAAGCTTTTCGCCACGTATCGTGACGAAAAACCTGCGCCCGAGCCCACCCTTCCTCCCACAAGCTCGGAATTAATGGAAAACTAATGCACTAAATATCATACCTTATTTAAGATCAAATCCTGAAAATAGGAAACATAAGACAGGGATTTGTAAGGAGAGGAATGAAATTATACTTTATTTGAAAACTTTTGAAACATAGAAAACGCAATGAAAATTGCGGATTTGAGAAGAGAGAGCAAATGTAAGAACTTACCAAAAATTAAAAGCTGAAACATACAAAAATTTATCAACATAGAAAATTGTGGGAGGAGGAGTAAAATTTTATTTGATGTAAATCTTTCAAAGAATACAAAACGCAATAAAAATTGCGGATTTGAGAAGAGAGAGCAAATGTAAGAACTTACCAAAAATCAAATGCTGAAACATACAAAAATTTATCAACATAGAAAATTGTGGGAGGAGGAGTAAAATTTTATTTGATGTAAATCTTTCAAAGAATACAAAACGCAATAAAAATTGCGGATTTGAGAAGAGTGAGCAAATGTAAGAACTTACCAAAAATCAAATGCTGAAACATACAAAAATTTATTAACACAGAAAATTGTGGGAGGAGGTGCAAAATTTTACTTTATTTCATACACAAGAATTTCGAAAAACAGAAAATGCAATGAAAATTGCAGATTGGAAAAGAGAGAACCACACAACTTATCAAAAAACAAACACTGAAACATACAAAACTTTGTTAACATAGAAAACTGTGAAAAGAGAAGTGAAACATTACTTTATTTCACACGAAACTTTCAAAAAATGGAAAATGTAATTAAAAGACCTGAAAAATCGAAATAAAATCGCGATGACCGTGGGCTCGTCAAAATTCGAGCAAAACGCGTTTGACGATACATTTCGTACCGTTTAAAAAAACACATGTGAAATACAAAAAAATAATTGCGAGCATAGTGACAAAATGACTCTCCATCTTAAGATGGACAGCCATTAATAGTTCCCCTCTTCTTTGGCAAATTTTGCCGGGGCTCTTCGGCATATAGCCTCTTCTTTCTTCGGCACAGCCTCACAAAAATCACTCGCGAATTTTTACGGTAACTCGGATATTCTTTGCTTTCATATCAATTGCATAAACTCTCAATTTTACTATCAATCGATCGCAACAAACAGATAGCATACATTTTTATAAAAATAAAAATAAACTATCGATTTGTTTCAATCGTCAACTAAATCAAAATTTTATGTATCAAAGTTCTTTACTTAAGAAAAAAAATTCTCGAAATTAAAATACGACCAGCGATTCTTAGAATGCGCTGTCCGTAAAAGAATATCCGAGCAGAATATTTTATTTCACTGCACTTCACTTCACTTCACTGTATACTTCATTTTTGCAATCGGGTCTAGTACCACGACTGCGACTTACAAACTAAAAGGCCTGGCCTTACGAACAATCGAGTTCAAGAGAATATTAAATAGAATAAATTCAGATTTAGATTTTCTCTTCTCGATTTTTCGTTAACCCCCCAGATGCAAGCATCTCACGTGTGTTTTACCGGAGGACAGAGAAACATGAAAGCTTGCTCTGGCCCTACCTACTTAAAACTAACTCAATCACACCAGAAGTAAGCTACCTGCCTGCCTATCGCTATATTTAAAAAATTGCAAAGTCCATTCTCACAAAAACACACTCCACGGTTCTCACACTCACCACCCGGGTGCAAAAAAGCCTACTCCTAGGGAGTACGTCCCGGGACGTCTCCGTCACCCGAGTTCAATACAACATTCACACTCTAAGTTCATACCTTTTTTGCTGAAATCGATCGACAATCGACAGTGAATATTGAACATTTACATATTTCATTTTCTAATTCTTTCGAATATTCAATGTAATATGTGCATGTAATAATTTTGTAACTACTCATACAATTTTGTAATTCTTATTGATTTTGTATAATTTAAAAAATACTCGACTTGCATTTTGTATGCATTTTTAGAATTTTGCAAAATTTTTATAATAAATCTACAGTTTGTAATCGACACAAGGTCCACGACCTAACCACACACACACGTGTAACTTGTGTCGATAATTCACTGTCAAATTGTCGATCGCCGAAACATCTTAAAACTAAACCGTGCCCACCTGCTCTAACTCATGCGAGTAGCATCTAAGCACGCGTATGAGTTTAGAGCATAAAAATGAACACGGCCAACAATATTTTCACCTACCAGTTTTCTTCATGTGTGCTGAAAATCCTGAGCTAAGAAACGTGACTAAAAACATGCTAATAAAGTGTCTCTTCCAAAAAAAAAAAATATATTCTAAAGTTTCAAAAAAGAAAATGGAAGAACACTTTGCAAAAATCTAAGTATATCGATTGTTACATTCTTCACAGATTTTTGATATCAAAGTAAATTTACTAAATAAGCAAAAATATTCATGATAATTAACTTTGATATCGAAATCTGTGCTTCGCGAAACTTTCTTGTACATATATTTAAAAAGAGTTGACGCGAAAAAATTGAAAGTGACTCTATAATAAAAATACTATGGAATCGGAGGGTCATCCGACTTCTATGTAATTTTAAATTTGGTATATAGATTCGTAATTGAAACGCGATGTACAAGAAAACCCTATCCTGATCTAATAAATAAAATATACAGTTTGTACGAATATTTCACGATCGTACAGTCGTGGTCACTATGCTCGCTTCAAATAATAAAAATACAACCAGTTCCCGTGCCGTTTCGGACCATTCGTCCTACGACATGATGGGAACCGGAGGAACCGTAAAGCATGCGACTCACCGATCGCTGACTCGAACTACTCGGCTCGTGAGCGATCGGCTATACTCGTACCACATCGTTAGAGACTGCTTGGCTGCATCTCGGAGATTGACTCATGATCGGTTGTTTTCGTACGATCAGGCACCTCGGCTCGGCATTGAATCGTCCTTCTGAAAACAGAAAGAGTCATAGGACGTTAGCAAACTCTTCAACGATTCGTATTTCTTTCTCAATATATTCAAATTATAAATAAGCACATCTGCGAATAGGTAACGTGCAAACGAATACAAACACGCATGCAAAACTATGCAGAAATAACAGTTGAAACATTTCCACAAACGTATTAAAACATGTTAGGTAATTATAACGTAAACATACTACAACGTTTGAAAAAGTACGTTCACTTTGTTAAATAATCCATAAAACCCAGTAAAAAATTCGAAAATGTATGCAAAAACACATAGGTAACCACACCATAAAACTGTCTATAACATTCACTAAAATATGTCAAAACACATAGGCAACCACATCATAAAACTCACTATAACATTCATTAAAATATGTCAAAACACATAGGTAACCACACCATAAAACTCACTATAACATTCACTAAAATATGTCAAAACACATAGGTAACCACACCATAAAACTCACTATAACATTCACTAAAATATGTCAAAGCACATAGGCAACACACCATAAAACTCACTACAACATTCACGAAAGTATGTCAAAACACATAGGTATTCACACCGTAAAACCCAGTAAAATTTGTGTAAAACACTGGTAAAACACTTAAATAACCACACCATAAAACACACTAATGTATCCGTATACGCATGCACAATCACAAATTAAAACACACTAGTAAGCACGTAGGTATATGGGGAACCACGCCGTAAAACACGTTAATACACCCCCGTATATGCACTAAAAAACTTGATAACACACACTAGACACTTGCACTAGAACACTAGATAACACAGGGATGAACACACGATCGGTAAATTATCATTTTGACTCGTACCGGTAAGAGATGTCACGGTCGATCCGAACACTTGGGCAGCTTGAACAAGACTGAACGTCGGTAACTCTTATCAGGCTAAGAGTGATAGGCGAACCGCGGACCAATCAGCTGTCATGTCAATGGCGCCAATATCAGGCAGCTTGAACAGTACTGAACACCAATGACCTTTACCAAGAGACATTGATAGGTGATCCGTGGACCAATCAGCTATCATGTATCCACCAATACCGGGTAATGACGTCATTCATACCGGTATTTGCAATATCGACATTTTTTATTAAAATTTTTAATCTTTCATTTGTTTATTTAAATTATTATTACAACTATTAAAATTTATCATTTTTATTAACTTTTATGCATGCATTGGTTATAAGATTTTGTTTTAATATTACATTTGTATATGATATCAAAAGATAATTATAAATTGTATATTCATTTTAATATTATTTTAAATTTTTGAGTAAATGTTCGTTAAGTTATTATTGTATGTATTGAAATTCATATTTCTTTCTCAGCTTTCATCCGTTTTTCTGTTGCAATTTTTTGTATATGAACGTAAACATGTTCCACGTAGTTTGTTCGTGTTTTATGTATGCATGTATCCCGCTTATTGTTTCAAATGACAAATATCCACCAGTATTTTCATTTTTTATTACGAATACTATGGGTTCTGTGGTGTAAAATCAGTTCCAATCGATATGGTAGTTCTAAAATTCTCCTTTATCTACAGATTCAATTTCAGTACAAAATCGAATGCGTCGCGAACTGTAGTCGAAACTTCGGAAAAACGTCATGCTCCTATATCAACCAAATTTTTTAACGTAGTTGACTTTATTAGCTTAATTGACTATTATATGAATCGAATTACATCGGAGTGCAATTAACTTCAAATTATTTTGACTTTACCAAACTATTATCAATTTTTAACCATTCTTAGGCTAATCCTAATTACCTTAAGGGTTTCTGTCTTATGTGCCGCCATCTATCTAGCGGTAGAAGATGAGAACTAATTAAAATACAGTTTCAAAAGCGTGTAGTTCACCCTGTTCGCCGGAGAGATGGCGCCGCTTGTTCCATTTTCGTAAAAATTCAATTAACATTGATTTTATTGATTAATACCATATATTTATTATAGGTTTATTAATATTGATTTTATGCTGTTTGCAATATATTCCATGGGTTCGAAGACGTGGATTATGTGTTCAGAACAGTTCGCTCACTATACTGTATCTCGTCGATGATATAAGGAGTAACATGAAAATGGCAAAAAATTTTCTTTCGTGTCGCCAAAAACCATTCTCGCGGATATCTTCTTTTGCAAAAAAGAGCTTATTTGTAAAATTTTGTCGATAACGGACCATGACGGTTTTTCGAAGTTTCGCCCACAATTTAAACGTAAAAATTGCGTATTTCTACCGCAAAAAGGGGATTCCTCTTTTATAGACTCCGTCGTGCGCAGCCAGGTGACGCATGCGCTGTTCTTAGAGCGCGAATTAATATAATTTTAAAAAACATACGAAAGTTTAAAATATCTCGCAAAGCATCCATTTTTACAGCATTGTACTTTAACACTTTTTTAAATGTTCCAAAGGATCTACTGAAAAGGAATAAAATACTGTGCAGTTCCATTATAGAAGAACCAACCAACACTACCGCTCAAAAGTATCCGGACACGTGCGAAATATGTATTCGCGCTGCATAAAAGTTATTTAAGTATCTACAACAGTGAATACAATCGATTTTTATTTGTTGCTTATGAAATATTTAACGTTTGAAATTAGAAATTATGTATGTGGAACTTACCAATACTACATTACAATTAAATACGAGATTCATCAATGTATCCACCGCCGTTAGATATTACCGCTTGCACTAATCTCAGCAATCTTTCTACAAGTTTTCTCAATGTATCCACCGTGGTTAGATATTACCGCTTGCACTAATCTCAGCAATCTTTCTACAAGTTTTCTCATTGTTTCTGTGTGGTGCTCTAAGACGTCTGTTGCGTTTGCTTAGTATTTCAATATATCGGTCTTCGGATTTAGTTGTCTTCACTGGTCGTCCTGTCCTTTTCTTTATGAGCAACTGCTAGTTGCATACTTTTTAATAGTGTCATGCACTGTTGATTTCGGAATTTTTGTACGCAATGCAATTTCCCTAACTGTATATCCTTCTTCTGCAAGAGTCAGAATACTGGAACGTTTTTCTATTGATAATTCTCGTTTGGAACTCATGTCTCGATGGAAGAGAAGCTACAGACAAACTAAACCTAAGCTGTCGAGTGCATAGCGTTACCTCCACTCGTATCTCCATTGCGAGAATATAAACATCTCATCAACAGTTTACAGACACTTGATACATATCGAAGAACTCTCTGAATTCGTTCTGCACCATAGAAATGAAACAAAGTAGAAATTAAGACTCTTTTAAGCATCGAAACCGTTCCATTAGATTCGTATTTCTGGGCAGGAATTTTACTTCCGCACACTCGTTGTATAATTTGTACTTAAAAATTAATTCTATTATGTTATGATACCACAAGAAAGATAATAATAATAATTACAATTGATATAATAGCCCTAGATACCTTTCGTACAAAGTTAAACTATGTTTTATAGAACAAAAGCAAGTGTCCGGATACTTTTGAGCGGTAGTGTATGTATTTTTAGTCTTTGAGAGTTTGGATCTTTTGAAACTTTGATACTTCGAAACTTTTGAAATTTTAAAACTCTAGAACTTTGAAACTTAGGGATTATTAAACATTTTATAATTTTGAGAATTTGGGAATACAATTCGGAAAATATGGCTCTCGCTAAATACGTCTCTAGAAAATTTCTGTAGAATCCTATCATACCAAACTCAATAAATCAAAGACTATACGAATGTTAATAAGTATTTATGAAGTCGATCTGTGTAACTGTTGTTATATAACATGGAGACAATTAATATGTAACAGGTTAATAATCACATCTTTATACAAGAAAGTTTATTTTCCGAGAACATTGTTTGGACGTATGTAATGAAAAAAAATCTAAAAAAAAAATGCAAATGTAATAATATACATGTCGTATGACGTACCGCGTGATTATGCAAATTTTGACAACATGTATTTATGTTACTTAGATTGGTATGATTGGAGTTCCATCATTACTGGAAACTTTATCGCAATTGAAATGTAATCCGAGTCAATTGCTATATAATGCGAGGAAGACAAACTTTTTCTCATTATATGATGGTACATCAGTCCATAATGAATCTTTAAGACGCATTTTCTTTTTCGTTTCTATTCGTATTTTTTTTAATGCCTTCAAATTTTGTATGAGTGCTGTTAATTGTTAAGAATGTTGGTAACCACTTGGCTCATACCGGAAATTTTGAGCGCCGTGATTATCGGAACGATTGGATTATATATTTATTACAAATTATTTATATTTAATTTCTGGCGCAAGAAGGGTGTGTTTTACGTGGAACCTACTTTCCCAACTGGAAATATATTGCCACTTGTTCTGGGGACGAGATCTCAAGGTAAATAAAAAATGAAAGATATAATATTAGGGGGACCGAAAAGTAATCAAAATTGTTCTTGCTGGCGAAAAACATTTATTTATTAAAGAAATCTTAAATACTAATAAACAAAATAATTTCCATCATTTTCTAACACTTTTGCCAGCGTAAAGGCAGTTATTCGATTCCCTTTTTAAAAAAGTCCTTCGACACAAAGGAAGAAGAAACTCATCGAAGAAATTTTGATTACTTTTCGGTCCCCCTAATATTAATATGTTGTTATTTAGGTGTTAATTTAAGTGTATGCAATTTATAAATCAGTCAAGATATAAATTGTAAATTTGTATAGTAAAAGTAAAAGTTGCAAATATATAGTTGAAGTAAAAGTTGCAAATTTATATGGTTGAGATATAAATTTTAATTTTATATGGTTAAGATAGAAGTTGTAGATTTCTTCAAAAACTGGAATATTCAAAAAACACATATTGCGAAGTCGTAAAACATCTCAGTTATGATATAACAAAGTTTATTTTTTCTCAGAAATCAAAGAATAGTCTCAAATATGACTCTTCACCATGACATAATAATAACTTGATCATGACACGTCAAAATGGCTGACTAAGTTACTTGTTTTGAGTTATAGAATTTTTAAAAAATTTTACATGGACCTTTGTAAATATGAAAAATTGTAATATGATACTTAATGCTTGTCGTGATTATTTGTTGTGATTATAGCCTGGATTCGAAAGTGTTAATTAAATTTTTGTAGAGTCATCTGCTTGGAAGAATGACAAGCACGTCTATATTTGTGTCACGTACATTCTGAAAGGAAATATTGACAACTAAAATTGAAAGAAAATATTAACAAATAAAATCAAAAGAAAATATTGACAACTGAAATCAAAGAAAAATATTAACAACTAAAATTTTATAAAAATGTCCTTTCAGAGTTTACAGAAAAAAACTAGAAAATTCTTAAAAACGAATATCAAATTACTCAAAATTTGCTCAATTACTGATAATTTGCTTATAGCAAATATATATTTTATATTTTAGCAAATATATTATTTTTATATATTTTCAGCTGAATATACCAAAGATATTTACGATGCGACCAAAAAGCATCGTGTTACCGGGATATACATGTTCAACAAACCATTTTTGGTAGTGAACGATCTAGATTTGATTAGAAACGTGTTAACTAAAGATTTCATGAGTTTCCACGATCGTGGAATATTCTGCAACGAGAAAACAGATCCCCTTTCCGGTCATTTGTTTCAATTACCAGGGAAGAAATGGAGAAATTTACGGGTGAAATTAACGCCAACATTTACCTCGGGAAAACTCAAATCAATATTTCCTGTTTTGCAAGAAAGTGGAGACAATTTGAGTAAATATTTGGAGGAGAAAGCAAATGTCAGAGGAATAATTGATGTAAAAGACGTTTTCGCGATGTAAGTAATAAAGAAAAATTTTAATATAATATTTAAATATTTAACACAGTTAAAATATTTAATACACTTTTTGTTCATCAACAATTCTGTGCTGAAGGAGTGAAAACAACCCTCAAGGGGAGCAATACCTGTAGATAGATGAAAATAAGCTGATATTTGTGAATTTTTTTGTATAAGATACCTTTGTCTTGTATTTTCGAAATTTCAGGTATAATTTATTATAACTATTGCCTATTACAACATATTTTCTTTTTTTAAAAATATTTAAAAATGGCGGAATTATGATAGTCTTTCCTGGAAGTGTTTCGGCGCGTCTCGTGAAACGGCGTGACTTCTAGCTTCAGTTACATTGGTCTGAAACAAGTTTGCAAACGATTTTTCGATTATTAACATTCAGAGTTAGTAGATGAATCTAAGAAATGTGAAAAATATAGAAAATTGAAGAGATGGCGAGCTTTTAAAGAAAAACTTTGAATTTTACTGAAAATTTTCGCAATATTTTGCAATAAAAAAGGACTTTAATGTTAAATTTATTTCGTACATTTAGGTTCATATGTTAGATAGTATTGTCGTGGATATGTGCAAAAAATTTGAGCGCGATTAATAAACTAGGTTTTGAGTTACCAGTCACGCTAATTTTAAAAATGTAGTTTTGAGAAAAATGCGTTTAAAGTTTCGATAAGTAAAATCTGAATAATTTCAATGATTTACCAACTAATCTGCGATTCCTGCGCCATATAATAATCCTCCGGCTTACTCATAAAGTTGATTTTTCTCCATAAGCTCATTCTCCGTAAAAATACAAAATTTCAAACACAGCAATGGCGTGATAATAACAAATCTGCTACATAGCCCTCCGCACCGAGCACGTGAATATCTGCGACGTGATACCAGACATGAATCACGATAATCGGCCATAACATCAAAAGAGTTCCGTATTACGCTTTAAAATTTTGAGACTATATTTTTTAAATGTTTTTAACATTTTATAGAAAAAAAAATTTTGCAATTTTTGAAGATTCTAAAGGTATTGCCCCCCTTAAAATTAAGGTTGAGACCTATACTTGTTTTATTACAGTCAGTTGTAAGCAAAGTATGCAAAAAGTAAATTGTAAAAGTAATTTGTCTTTTTAAATAAGAAATACTGAATTTTCGAAAATCTGATTAGCTTAAAAAATATATTACTTATTATCAAAATTGATCGTTTATTCATTTATCTTTTCTAGGTATTCCATAGACATCATAATGTCAGCAGCGTTTGGAATAACGTGCGATAGCTTTAAAAATCCGAAAAATGAGTTTAATTATTGGGGTAAAAAGGTGTTCGAGCCTAAACCGTTTTGGAATGCGGTTGTTGTATGGGCTCCGCAGGTGCTGGATCTACTTTCTCTCCCCTTCACCGATAGGGGTGTTACAAACTTTTTTATGAAAATGTTTGAGGACACGGTCACTTACAGAGAAAACAACAACGTTGTCAGGAAAGACTTCTTAAATTTGTTGATGCAGTTAATGAAGAATGGATACGTTGATCCTGATGACAAATCGGACGAACCGAATGTTATGAGTAATTATTGTTACAAATACTTATTTACTCTTTTGACGAACATCTCGTCAGGGTCGAGCAAGGCTTCTCTTAGTTGTAGGTAATTAATAGGGAAAGAAACATTCTCTTTAATTGACCTTCAATTTTGGGGAAATTAAGGGACAACCCAGGGAGATCCTAAATTAACCAGAAAGAATTTTTAAATAACTATTTGTGAAAGATTAAATCTAAATTATGATTAATTCCTCAGAAACGACGGAAACTAAATTGACAATGTCAGAGGCTGCGGCACAAGCATTTGTCTTTTATTTAGCCGGCTTCGAAACGTCTTCAACGACGATAACTTTCTGTTTATACGAATTGGCAATGCAGCAAGATATTCAAGATAGAGTTCGAGAAGAAATCCGTAGAGTTTTAAAGAAACACGGCGAATTGTCATATAATGCTGTGAATGACATGCCATATCTTCATAAAGTAATCTCAGGTTTGTATCTTGTTTATAACAATTCAGTAATGAGAGTAATTTATTTTAAACGATATAATCAAGTTCATATATAGAATTATATACTGTTTTCTTTTATATCATGTGATAGTATATTTCAAGACGAATTCAGCGATATATAATACATATATATTTTGTTAATTATATTGGGCTTATAAAGCATGTAATTTATAGCGGAAGTTTAACTGTTGTGCCGGAAATTCCGAGGGAGATCCTCCGAGTCCGCCATTAAGATAACATCACATGTAACATTTCTAGTGTGACCGTACAGGATTCATATAAATAATTTCTACTGTGTCTTCAGTATTCGATTAAACAATAGCCATCAATTTTTAAAGAAAACTTTTCTAAAAATTTTTAAATGTATCATCTCAATGAGGTTAAGTTTGTTATACACTAGTTTTATTCTATTTTTCAGAAACATTGAGGAAGTATCCTCCAGTTGTTTTTCTAAATCGTGTTTGTACAAAAGATATACAAATAGAAACAACTGACTTTCATATACCTACGGGAACTTCTATACTGGTGCCTGTGTATGGTATTCATCGGGATCCTGACATATATCCAGATCCTGATAAATTTGATCCAGAAAGATTCTCTGAAGAGAATGTGAAGACTAGACATCCTTATGCTTATTTACCATTTGGCGAAGGGCCAAGGATTTGTATCGGTAAGTATTCCTTTTTAAAAAAGAACAATAATATCTTTAATTATTATACCAGTCATTCATAAGTAATGAATATTTGTTGCGATAGTGATTACTGTGAAACAAATATTACAGTTTTAATTAAGTTAAAAGACATTCCTTATTTTGTTACAGGATTAAGATTTGGTCTGATACAAACAAAATTTGGGATAATAAGAAGTTTATTAAAACATAGATTCAAACTTGCACCGAATACACCAACTTCTTTGGACTTCAAAGAAGGGTCGTTAATATTATTGGCAAAAGCAGGTGTAAACTTAACAATCGAACCAGTGCAATAATTGAAGCGTTATATAATTAATTGAAAAATTGTTATACCATGTGTTAATACTGTTGTACTTACTGAAATATTAAATGAATTTTGTAACGAAACTTATCTAATTTTATTCTATATCAGCAATTCTTGAAAGCTTGAAGATTATTACAAATAATAATATTAATAAGGTATATAAAACTTTACATCACTACAATTACTTTTCAGGTATACCAGAAAGAACAATACTACAATTTCTTAACCAAGGATCAGGAAAGGCAAAGAGAAGGCATACAAAGAAAGCTCGTACCATTTCAACAATGTTTTATTTCGCAGTCTGATATCTGGAATATAACAATATTACATTACTTCTGAAAAAAAAAAGGTAACAACTAGATTCCACTAAAACGTCCAACCTGAAGGAACCTAGTACCGGTAACCTTTGATGTCATAACTGTCAGAGGGCAAAGCGTTAGCTAAGCTCAGCAACTGTGAACGTTGGAGTTCGCTGGGATAATGGAGTGCAGTTTCTTCGAGTGCACCAAGCCCATGAAGCCTGCTGGGTCCACGCAGGCCTCCAGCATCATGAAGTACACTGCCACCACGCAGTCCCTCAGCATCATGAAGCACGCTTGATGCCAAAAGACTGCTGGGTTCATGAAGAGCACTGGGTGCAAGAAGAGCAGATTCACGAAGTGGTCCATGGGATTCCAGCAGGGCTGACTCACGATGCAGAGGTTGTTCAGGCAGTTGAGGAACGGGGGCTGCTGCCACTGGCTCGTGTACCAAAAGCGCAGAGTTGCCAGCATTGTCGGCCACATGCGCAGCCGCAGCTGCAGCATTGTTTTGCGCAGCCGCAGCTGCAGTGGCGGCTTTTTGAGCGGCTGCTTGAGTGCTTTCGTAGTCTATACGCACAGCAGAAAGTTGTTCATCGACGGATTCCGCCTTCGCCTTGGCCTGGCCCACCATGGATGTCTGGGCAGCCAATTCGGCTTCAGCTTCGGCCGCAGCTTGTGCAGCCCGGTCGGCCGTGGCCTGGGCAGCATTCAAAGCTGCTGTGATCACTTGTACTTGATGCAGAGCTTGCTTGGCGCTGCTTCTCGCCGCGCTCGCGGCTCTTTCAGCCTGTTGCAGTTGCAATTTCTCATTGTCCACCGCCACGTGGGCGTCTTTGGCCTGTTGCTCCAATCCCTGCACCACGATCTGCTTGCCGGTGAGAGCCGCGGCCGCTGTGGCCGCCGACTGGGCCGCAGCCTGGGCTAATGTATTTTTCGCGACGTACGCAGCCTGGCCGGCGGCCGTTTGCTGATTACTCAGCTGCGTGTGAGCCTGTTCGGCCGCGCCTTTCGCGATACTGGCCAAGGGACCTCCAACGCTTAGACCTGGATGTGAAAGCCCGCGGCCATGAGAGAGCGGACCCGGCGCTAAAACGGGAGCAGCCTCTGCGTAGGAAACAGGATTCGCGATTCCTAACTCTGGTTCACCGACGTACTCGTATTTGTATTCTGCTTGGCGGGGCTGGGCCTCCTTTTTACTTGGACCACCGTGCGCCAGACAGACGCAGGCCAGGAATAGCACGATCTTGTTCATGGCTTGGCTTTGCACAGTTATTCTTCTGGGTTATTGGTCTTCTGTAACAAGGAAATTGTAGACTTTTAATTCGTATTTTCAAGAGTTTTATTTACCTCTGGATGCACGGTTATTTGTCTGCGACTTTGGAGACCTTTAGATTTTGGGACTTTGGCTTTTGGAAACTTTAGGAGCTGAGGATCTTGGCGAATTTTGGAGTATTAGAATTATGGGACTTTCGAGATTGAAAGGTATAGGATTTTGGAGCTTTAGAATTATGGGATTCTGGAACTTTTGAACACTGAGACCTTGGAACTATGAGATCTTAGGGTTTGGATTGTGCAACTTTGTAGTTTTGGAATAGTGTGTCACGACCGAAGAATGATCGTTTCAGAAATTTTGAAAGGTGTTGCTTAAGTCCACTTAGGTAGATGTACAAATGCAGCAATATACATGCTAGGTCATAAGTACTGGGACAAAAGTATCCTGCAATGGCGCACAAAGATTAAAAGACAGAATTGCGTAGTAGTTATACAATGGTAGGAAAATGGCGGAGGACAGGCTATGTGGGTGACTCCTACAGTTTTTTCTGCAAAGATAAATTCCTACGCTGCATATTTGGAATTGAAAGTAGGTAATAGACATAATAGGTGGAGTATGCTTGCGTCTTTTCGTGCATTCCTGTTTCAAATGTACCTTTCACATTTTAGTCCGTATTAGTCATAGAATATAAATAAGGTTATGCAGCAGGGTTAGGTCTACTATATCAGTCAAATGAAAATGGTTACAAAATTGATTAGCGTCAATATTATCTGATTTAATTTTTAATGAATAGTTATTACTAAGGAATTATTTAATGCGACCAATTCGAGCGTGATCTTTACGAGATACACATTCTTGCAGATTATTAATGACGCACGTCCCCCCCCATTTCGGTGCAACTCTGTCGCAATTTTGCGGCTCAAAACTAAATTTCCAGTTCCGTCGCGGTCTGAAAAGCATATAAACATGCAATTATGTCGGTGTATGTAGATATTCATTGCGTGTGACTATGCATACGTCGCGGCCATGTTTGTCCAATCAGAAAATGTTTCTTAAACGTTTCTTTCAACCACCATTTCATTAAATTTAAATAATCATAATTTTTAACATTATTACATTCGTATAACATTTGTGTTAAAATAATTCAAAATTTTTATAGGTATTTCGATGCGTGTTTTATGAAATCAATAGCTTCTTTAATTTTATATTGAAAAAGAAATTGTGTGGAATTGTTTTGTACTTCTATAAATCATGAACTTTAAAATTAATAGTAAGATTATAATTAAATAGAAATAAAATATAAAATGGTTGACAGTGGCCATTAAAATGTATTTAGAAACAAAAACAAGTATTAAATTTTATATTTTATTTGTACGAGTTAGTATAACAAAAGATTTATTTAAACAATTTTGTATTGTGTTAATAAGGTAGCATAATTAGCTGGGAACAAAAGGTGTTGATGGTTTAGATGACCTTGATTGTCACATTTATGTTTAACAGATACGGTGAATCATAATGTACGCAATGTGTAAATGAAAGTATACTGAAACATAATCCTTTGTAGTCGAATACTTTAGTGTCGAATATAAATCTTGACGTAAATGTACTTTAATAACTTTTTACATGCATCGGTTACTTTTCACACTCACAATTCTAATTATAAAATAAACAAAGAAAAGTTTGCGTGTTAATTATAGAATTTATAACAATTACCATTAAAGAATAAATAAAGCTGTTTATTTAAATAAATATTTGACTACTGTTGTTAATAAACTGTTATATAATTTGGTAATGTTTATACTTGAAATAAAAAATAATAAAAAGCATTAATTTATTAAACTTTCTATATTTATATAAATTAGCTTGAATTTAATTAAACTAGTTCAAATTGATGTTTTAATTAAAAGACTTGATATTAATAAAGAATTTTCAATCATTTAATTCATTATGTAATTTGCCCAAACAAATTGTTTATATTTATAATAAATAAAATTCTGAATTCGTTTATTTTTAATACGCTTTTAATTTGATTAAACAAATTATCAACCATTAAGTAAGGATTAGATGATTAAAAAAAGTAACTAGTAGAACTTTTTATGAAAAATTTGTGTTTTCCCAAAAATAATTTCCAAGCAAACAAACTTCTTCCACAATAATAAAACTGATAAATCACGTCACAAAAATATGAATAATAGTGTTTAATCAAGCGAGATTATATAAAAAATTCAGTCGTATTTTGGTACAAACAGCAGTTGAAACGTTAATAAACAAAATTTACTAAGCAGTATTTATTATTTATTATTTGACGAACTAGAAATGTTAATATAACAGAATAAAGTAGTATAAAATAAAAGAAAATTATTAAACAATATATTGTGAATAATTAGGAATTTTAAAAATATTATTTTTCGGTGAAATATTTTTAGGCGGTCGTTAATCACGAAAGGAAATTGTAAACGATTTATTGTTGCAAATTGTTAGTACTCACGTAGAGTGGAAGCAGTCGGGCGTTTAAGGGACCAGTGTTCTTCAGGCTCGAGAAAACAACTAACTGATACCACTTACCTGATCATCGAAGCTCTTATAGGTCTGTATTCTAACGAAACGATAGTATAGTTGTTACGGAGGGGTTGGGGATACTGAGAATAACGACTAACTTACTGTCTCCCATTTTTTTGGCGAGTTTCGGATTAAACATACAATAATTTCAGTGAACAATTAATTTTATTGATAAATATATCACATATTAATTTATTTACGTACATTACAATTTTATCATTTTTATAAATTAATAATTGTGCGACTTAATAATTGTATTTGTGATATGTTAATAATTGTGTGACTTAATAATTGTAACTGTAATAAGTATATAAGTGTGCAATTTACAAATTGTATTTATAATAAGTTAATAATTGCACAATTTAATAATTGTACAGTTTAATAATTGTGATTGTAATAAGTTAATGATTGTTCAATTTAGTAACTGTATTTATAATAAGTTAATAATTGTGATTGCAATAAGTTAATGATTGTGCAATTTAGTAATTGTATTTATAATAAGTTAATAATTGTACAATTTAATAATTGTGATTGCAATAAGTTAATGATTGTGCAATTTAGTACTTGTAATTATAGTAAGTTAATAATTGTACAATTTAATAATTGTCATTGCAATAAGTTAATGATTGTGCAATTTAGTAATTGTATTTATAATAAGTTAATAATTGTACAATTTAATAATTGTGATTGCAATAAGTTAATGCTTGTGCAATTTAGTAATTGTAATTATAGTAAGTTAATAATTGTACAATTTAATAATTGTCATTGCAATAAGTTAATGATTGTGCAATTTAGTAATTGTAATTATAGTAAGTTAATAATTGTACAATTTAATAATTGTGATTGCAATAAGTTAATGATTGTGCAATTTAGTAATTGTATTTATAATAAGTTAATAATTGTACAATTTAATAATTGTCATTGCAATAAGTTAATGATTGTGCAATTTAGTAATTGTATTTATAATAAGTTAATAATTGTACAATTTAATAATTGTGATTGCAATAAGTTAATGATTGTGCAATTTAGTAATTGTATTTATAATAAGTTAATAATTGTACAATTTAATACTTGTGATTGCAATAAGTTAATGATTGTGCAATTTAATAATTGTAATTGTAGTGAGTTAATAATTGTGCAATTTAGTAATTGTAAATGTTGTGAGTTAATAATTGTGCAAATTAATAATTGTAATTGTAGTGAGTTAATAATTGTGCAATTTAATAATTGCACTTGTAATAAGTTAATAATTGAGCAATTTAGTGATTGTATTTATAATAAGTTAAGAACTGTGCAATTTAATAATGGCAATAATTACGATTTAATGAACGTACCTATAATAAGTTAATAATAGTATTCAATAATTGTAATAATTACGTTTTAATAAATGTAACGATAATAAATCAATAACTGTATTCAATAATTATAATCATTGTATTTAAAAATTGTAACAATTGTATTTAATAACTGTAACAATTACGACTTAATAATTTTAACGAATTGTAATTACTTAACAATTGTAATTCTCAACTAAAATATAATAATTGTAATAACCCCCCAAAAAATTGAGCACTATCAATATTTTAACTGCCATATAACACACTACAATTTCAAATAAATACAATAATTATTAATTATAAGTTATAATAATTAACTAAACGTCTTGAAATACAATAATAGTATAAAAATTTTACACAACACTGTATACTTTCACACTCTCGATACATTCGATACAACCGCGTTTCACTCGTTTCTTTTGTCAATGTGTGTCCACACATCGCATCAATTACAAATTATATATTACCCTCATTAACTCTATGATGATTTATACGAATTACAACCCCGCATTGACCTAAATCGTACACTATCAGAATGTATATTTTTTACATTCTATACATCGGTGAGTAATTTATTAAGAAACTTATTAAATTCTCTTTCATTCTAACCAAATTTGTTCGCTGCAGTATTATTGACCTTCGAAAGTTTTGACTGTGGAAGACTTCATAAAGTTCCAGTTAATTTAGTAAGTTTAACCGATTTTTGGTTAACGGGGTATCATAATCGTGACTCTTTCGTAGAATCAAAGAGAAGTGCGATACGTTGACGGTCGAAGTTGTCATAACGGCGCAAATGGTAATCACAAGAAACCTTCTGAAAAAAGTAGTGTTTTAGCACAGAAAGCTGCACAAGAAGCTAAAGCAGCCTCTGAGGCACAGAATATTGCTGGACAGCAAGCTGCTCGTCAAGTACTCATCATATTTTTTTATTATAAATATAAGAAAGTGAGATCAGATTGCGAGGATGTTTGAGGCTTCCCCTAAATGTTGCGTACAGAACATAATTTATTTACGAAAAAAGGAATTTTTATAGCGTAAAAATTTATTTTCACCAGTAGGATTTTCGTGTTTTGAGAACTAGGAAATTGGAGACTTTGGAATTTGGAGAATTTTGTCATTTTTAAGTTTGCAATCTTCGAATTTTGGGATTTTGGAATTTAGAGGTTTGGAGATTTAGGCATTTAGGATTTGGGGATTTAGGGATTTAGGAATTTAGAGATTTGGGGATCTAGGGATTTAGGGATTTAGGGATCTAAGGACTTAGGGATCTAGGGATTTAGCAATTTGGGGATTTGGAGATTTAGTGATTTGAAGATCTAGGGATCTAGAGATTTAAGGGTCTAGGGCTTTAGGGATTTAGGGATCTAGGGATTTAGGGATCTGGGGATTTAGGGATCTAGGGATTTAGCAATTTTGGGATTTGGAGATTTAGTGATTTGGGGCTCTAGGGATTTGGGGATTTAAGGATTTTGTAATTTAGGAATTTAGGGATTTGGGTATGGGGGATTTGGAGATTTAGGGATTTAGCAAATTGGGGATTTAGTGATTTAGCAATTTAGGGATTTGGGGGTTTAGCGATTTAGGGATTTAGGAATTTGGGGATTTTGGGATTTGGGCATTTAGGGATTTAGCGATTTAGATATTTAGAAATTTAGGGGTTTTGGGGACTTTGGGATTTGGCGATTTAGGGATTTAGTGATTTAGGGGTTTAGCGATTTAGGGATTTAGGGATTTGGGGATATATGATTTGAGAATATAGAAATTGCAAAATTAGGTCATTTGAAAATGTAGGATTCTGGAATTTGGAACCATAAAAGTTGCACAATTGTGCAATTTCACAATTTTAGAATTTAGTAATCTTAAAATTTTGCGATTTTGGAATTTAGGGATCTAGGGATTTTGGGATTTAGGAATTTCGGATTTAGGAATTTCAGGGTTTGGAAATTTAGGGATTTAGGGATATTGGAATTTGAGAATATAGAAATTGCAAAATTAGGTAATTTGAAAATGTAGTATTTTGGAAGTTTGAGAATTCTGCAATCTTAGAATTTTTGAATTTTGCAATTTTGCAATCATGGAATTTGGGGATTTAGGAATTTCAGGATATAGAATTTGAGAATATGGAGATTTGAAAATTAGCTAATTTAGGAATGTAAGATTCTGTCATTTTGAGATCTTGAACATTTTTAATTTTGGAACTTTGGAAAATAACGTATTCTACATATGAATATATATAATAAATGTATACAAGCGAAAATTTATTTAAAAATTACCATTTTGGAAAGTGTGTCTGGCCCAATAATAGTTTGAGAACCTCTACCTGTTACTTAAAATGGGGAAAGTCCCATGTCCCTGACTACCTCTTCAATATTGAAGTACAACAAATCTTAAAATATTCTATATATTCTACAAATAATATAAACAATGCAAACGTACAATTTAACAGGTGAAAACACAACTTGCTGAAAAGGCAGTGCAAGCTGCAAAAGCTGCACAGGATGTACTAACAAGGAAGAAATTAATAGTGGAGCAATTACAAGAAGAAGTGAGGGAGGCTCAGTCGGTGGTTCAAGAAGAATCCTCGTCTTTACAACAAGAACAATCTAACCTGAATGCTGCTGTGCAAGCAGCAAGGCAGTCTCAAGATCAGGTGACATTATTCAATTGAATAAGTAGAAGTAGCACAAAAAACTGTTCTCGTTACGCCGATTCAGGCACTTTTACTTTTCTAACATATATTGTATTATTCAGACACTTTTTGCGTTTTCTTATGAACTATCGACGGTAAAAACCTAGTTAATACAATATCGAAAACGAAATATCTGGTTGGTATAGATATTACAGGTTATTTCTTGATGAAAATTATTCAACATTATATTATTTATTTGTTTATTTAATTATTGACGTGTGTGTTTATTCTTTCATTTTATTTGCTCATTTATTTACTTATTTTCCCATTTATTATTTGTTCATTTATTTGCTTATTTATTTACTTATTTGTCCACTTGTTATTTTTTAATTTAGTTACTTATTTATTCACTTATTTGACCATTCATTATTTGCTCATTTATTTACTTATTAGCTCGTTTATTATATGTTCAGTCATTCATTACTTTATTTACATATTTATCCATTTATTTATTTACCTATATGTTCATTCATTTATTTATTTAACGTGCAGAGATCTTTTTGTCAGTAATATCACTACATAATCTTCTGTTGATTTTTCCTTTCATTGTAATATTTGTTACAAAATTTTAATATTGTACCAAACCTCTTTATTAGGTTGGTACTACATAACCTAATATACAACTCTGAAAAATCTCCCAAACAAAGTTGTTTGAAAGAAGTATATAAACATAAATTCCTTTAGCAATATTTTAAAATGTATATTAACAACATTCTTAAAAAATAAATTCAATATTTTGTATTAAATTATATATGAATATCACATTTTTAAGAGGGTTGCACAAAAGTGATGCACAATTGAATAATCCCTTCAAGCAATTTATTTAAAAATTGATATAAAACTGCAAAGTACTTTACACTAACGATGTTTTAATTTAAAAAAAAAATGTAACCTAACCTATGTTTAAGGAATTTCTCCAAACGGCGGTGCACTACCAGTTAAATTGTTTACAATAATAAAAGTGGACAATAATTTTAAAAAGAAGGTAAAATTATGAAGTCTGACAATCGAATCAGACAATAAGTATATATGCATATACTTTCATAGAAACTCAGTTCCTTTATGAATCATTACGTTATTTCTGTACGTAACGTCCTTACGAGCTATCCGGCACCATTCTCAACGTTTGAAGGAAAAATACACAACGCTCGTCAGAGAAGTCGATTACCTTACTTTTCTTTCTCCTTTGATTTATTTGTGCAGTTAAAGACGCTAACGCACGCCGTGCAAACGGCCAAAGCGAATGCTGCGAACGCTCAAGCTGCCGCAAATGGAGCACAAAAATCTATGAGGGACAAAGAGGATTTGGTGGATGCAGCCAAAAGACGGGTCGAAGAATTGTCGAATCAGCTGAGAATGGCCAGGCAGGAACTTACCAATACCAATAGAGCGGCTGTTAAAGCGAGCGCCGCTGCCACAGAGGCGAAAGCCAATGCCAACAGAAACAAAAGACGACTCGAGAATATTCGGAGAACTAGACACATGAAACGGTGATTTTACCAATATTCTAAAATGTTATTTTTTTACCTTTCTGTTTTTTAATGATTTTAAGGTTACTTGTGATTGTAATTGTATGATGTTGCATTTTAGGTTGGTGTCGAGATGTGCTTGGAGATAATTTCCACATTTCAAGATTCTAAATTTCTAAATTTTAAAACTTCTAAACTTGCATATTTCTAAATTTCTAAGTTTCTAAGTTTCTAAGTTTCTAAGTTTCTAAGTTTCTAAGTTTCTAAGTTTCTAAAGTTCCAAATTTCCAAATTTCTAAAGTTCCAAATTTCCAAATTTCTAAGTTTTTAAGTTTCTAAATTACTGAATTTCTAAATTCCAAATTTTCAAACTTCTAAACTTCCATATTTCTAAATTTCGAAATATCTAAATTTTCGAATATCTTAGTTTCTAAATTCCTAAATTTCTAAATTTTGAAATTTTATAATTTCATAATTTCTGAATGTTTGTTTCTAAATTTTAAATCTACAAATTTACCAATGCATAGACTATTTACTTACAATTAATATACATATATTATCAGTATAGTATTATAAATATTACCGGTATTTCAATATTATTAATAAATATTGAGAACTCTGGAATATCGACGAATTTTGCATGTCAACTGACTATTTTGAAACCCACAAATAGCACCCACATATCAGTTTAAAATTTAAAGCTTGATAACATAAACGTTTTATCACTATTGATATAAACAGTCCACCAAACACACTAATCAAATATTAAAACTTATATATAAATACAATAATTATACTAATTTATATATTTTACAGGTGCGTGCATAATTGAGAAAGGATCAGTGAGAAGAAGAATATAAATATTATATTGTACTTATTAAATAGATGTAAATCAATTCATAGCAAATACTAATATATATGCAGATTTGAACAGCAGACATACAGGGTGTTTCCCGACAGTTTCTTTTATTTTCTACTTCCTAGCAAAGGGTCATTACGTCAATAATCTTTTATCGGTGGGCGCTTTCAGTCACGTTCACTGACATTTACATGGAAACCGTGACTTACCTATACTAAGACACCGTTATGCTTCAGTGAACTGAGTCCTTTCTAGAGCAAAATGCAATGACGCACTTGCACGGTGATCGTACAAAACTGACTAGCCATTTTCAATGCAGAATAAAAATTATGTTCATTGATCGTGATTCTTTGCCATTTGAAACGTATAACTTGAAACGTATATCAAGAAATTGACTTCGAACATTTCTTATTTTTTTATTATAATAAATTATAATAGCTAATTATTACTGTGTGAACTTTGTACTAACGATAGAAAGATAGTTTTATTATTTACATAAATAAATTATTGTAAGAATTATCGTGAATTAGGAAGAGAACATTTTTGAAACGAAAATAAAATATGCGCCATTATTTTTCTTTTGGTTGGTTCTTCTATAATGGAACTGCACAGTATTTTATTCCTTTTCAGTAGATCCTTTGGAACATTTTACATAAAAAAGTGTTAAAGTACAATGCTGTAAAAATGGATGCTTTGCGAGATATTTTAAACTTTCGTATGTTTTTTAAAATTATATTAATTCGCGCGCTAAGAACAGCGCATGCGTCACCTGGCTGCGCACGACGGAGTCTATAAAAGAGGAATCCCCTTTTTGCGGTAGAAATACGCAATTTTTACGTTTAAATTGTGGGCGAAACTTCGAAAAGCCGTCATGGTCCGTTATCGACCAAATTTTGCAAATAAGCTCTTTTTTGCAAAAGAAGATATCCGCGAGAATGGTTTTTGGCGACACGAAAGAAAATTTTTTGCCATTTTCATGTTACTCCCTATATCATCGACGAGATACAGTATAGTGAGCGAACTGTTCTGAACACATAATCCACGTCTTCGAACCCACGGAATATATTGCAAACAGCATAAAATCAATATTAATAAACCTATAATAAATATATGGTATTAATCAATAAAATCAATGTTAATTGAATTTTTACGAAAATGGAACAAGTGGCGCCATCTCTCCGGCGAACAGGATGAACTACACACTTTTGAAACAGTATTTTAATCAGTTCTCATCTTCTACCGCTAGATGGCGGCACATAAGACAGAAACCCTTAGGGTAATTAGGATTAGCCTAAGAATGGATAAGAATTGATAGTAGTTTGGTAAAGTCAGAACAATTCAAAGTGCAATTGGTCTTAGACTCCGATGTAATTCGGTTAATATTATAGTCAATTAAGCTAATAAAATGAGCTATATTAATTGAAAGAACTGAAAACGGAACACGTGACGCCATCTGGCGGCAGTCGGTGAGAACTAATGAAACTACAGTTTCGAAAACGTGTAGTTCACCCTGTTCGCCGGAGAGATGGCGCCACCTGTTCCATTTCGGTGAAAATTCAATTAATAATGATTTTATTGGCTTAATTTACTGTAATATGCATCGAATTACATCGGAGTCCAAGACTAATTAGCTTTTCTTCGGAGAACCGTCATGCTGTTTCCTTTTTTAAGAAGTAGCTTATTTCCAAAACTTGATTTAGATCATGATGGTTTTGCGAAAAAAATCCAATATTTTTATCCTGCTGGCACTTGTAAAACATTCTAACTTTATTTATTTTTTATATTTTAATCATATTATTGTCTAATAAGTTGGAAAATTTAATATTTCGTGGATAAAGTATTTCAAATTTAGTTCCATTAGTTCCCACCTTCTACTGCTAGGTGGCTAAGCATTTTATTGTCCACAAAATGAGATTTTTCTAAATTCCGTTTCTAACGCTTTTACGGAGTTACGGTGTAGTTATTTCAATTCTATTGAGATCACCGAATATTCTCCACATCGTAAAGGAAAGAAAAAGCCACTAATTTTTAAGAAATAGGTAATTTTCTATTTACATAATTACATCGTTCACCGCCAGATGACGCTACCTGTAACATTTTCTGCAAAACGCGCGAAATTTAAACATTAACACTGAAAACTCCGACAGAAGTCATTTTTTGGTTCTTTAAACACAATTTAAATATAAAATAGATATGTATTATTAATCATTATACATTTATAATAAAAACAACATTGGTTTTCCTTAGTCTCTTATTTCTCCTAACGGTTTAATAGTTAAATCCGTTATCTGAACGTTTTGCGGTGTACCAACTACGTACACTACAGCATTGGCAACATCCTCTGGTTGTAAAAGTGGCATAGTGTCATCGGCTCCAAGTGATCTTACTAGCGGTGTGTCGGTTAGCCCAGGATTAATACTCTAAAATATATTACATATTCATTGTTAGTGATTACCGAAAAGTCATAAATGATTAGAACAAACATTATGAGTTTTTTACCGTTACTCGAATGTTATTGCCACTTAAATCATTTCTAAGGGTCCTTGTAATCGCTGACATTGCGTGCTTCGACGCAGCGTATACATTATAGTGTAATGGTCCAAAATTGTATATCTGGAGTCCTTGTATGCTAAGCAATGGTAAATGTTAATTAATTTTTTAATTTTTATTGCGTTATGTCAATTACAGTGTCTATCTTTTTTAAAGATCTTAAAACTTGACATAACACGACGGAACTGATAACGGTTATATTTGTACTTTCTTTAATATTCGTTAATATTCCTATTCAAAAAACTAGTTTACAACTCCACAACCACATTAACTGAGTTGAAAAGAATTACGGACATTTGGGAAAATAATGAAGATATAAAGCATATGGTGTATACAGAGCATGCTGGAAGCTGTGACCAAAGCAAAGAGTGGAAATACAAGATATTAACATGTATTAATAATGTTATGTACAGTAGTAGTGTATCATGTTAGTAACTAATAAATTATATAATTGCAATTTGAACGAACCTTTTACTTTTACGAAAAACGTGTAAAATACTGAAAATTTACAATAGTCCTAATTTGATGGCCAGGATTATAAAATGTATGGATGGACTGTATTATAAAATCGAATAAAGAAATATGTACTAAGAAAGAGTAATTGTTGTGTCCCTTCTTTACGTATCAGTATTATTTTCATTTTTTTTTTTTTATAATTGATCTATGAATTTATTTTTCGTATATGTAATTTTGGAAACGATACCTGTTCATGTTAACAATGTGGCCTTCCACATTCGCTTTCTTCATTGCAAGTATAGCTTGCTTTGTGCATTCAAGTAATCCCATCACGTTAACGTTGAATACATACTCCCAATCAGTTCTTGAAGTCTCTAAAAAAGAGCACCTAAATAATACTAAATAAAATTCTACTTGGTGTACTTGAACTTGGACATAAAAAAAGTGGATGAGAAGATATTAAAAAAGTTTTTCAAAATATTAGACTCAAAGTATAAGAACTCTATATTTTCAGAATTGCGTGATTCGATAATTATAGTGGTCGCAAAAAATGATAATTCGAAATTCTGAAAAATTTTTAAATTTTTAAGTTCAAAGATTCCGAAATCTTAAAGCTTTGTAATTTAAAAATTTTTAAATTCCAAAACTTCAAAATTCTGAAGTTCCAAAATTCAAAAATTTCAAAGTCCCAAAATTCCAAATTCGAAATTTCCAAAATTCCAAAATTCAAAAATTTCAAAATTCAAATTTCCAAAATTCAAATTTCCAAAATTCAAAAATTCCAAAATTCGAAATTTCCATAATTCCAAAATTCCAAAATTCGAAATCTCTGAAATTCCCAATTGCCGAAATTCCAAGTTTTTCAAAATTCCAAAATTCCAAAATTCGAAATTTCCAACATTCCAAATTTCAAAATTTCCAAAATTCCGAAATTCCAAAATTCAAATTTCCAAAATTCAAATTTCCAAAATTACAAAATTCCGAAATTCCAAAATTCGAAATTTCCAAAATTACAAAATTCGAAATTTCCAACATTCCAAATTTCAAAAATTCCGAAATTCCGAAATTCCAAAATTCAAATTTCCAAAATTCAAAAATTCCGAAATTCCAAAATTCAAATTTCCAAAATTCCAAAATTCCGAAATTCCAAAATTCGAAATTTCCAAAATTCCAAAATTCAAATTTCCGAAATTCCAAAATTCGAAATTTCCAAAAATTCGAAATTTCCAAAATTCAAATTTCCAATTGCCGAAATTCCAAAATTCAAATTTCCAAAATTCCAAAATTCAAATTTCCAAAATTCTAAATTTCCAAAATTCCAAAATTCCAAAATTCCTAATTTCCCGAATGCCATGTACCAACAAATTTTAAATATCAGTAGCCTCTAATGGCCTTAATTCGACCCTACTTCTATTCTATTTTAAGTTTTATTTTAATTTCATTTCTATTTTAAGTTCGATTATATTTTAAGTTTGAGAATTAACTAGTATATATAAAATTTACCAGTAAAGGTGCCAGTAGTCGAGAATCCAGCATTATTGACTAAAATCTGTACAGTACCAAAATCTTTTTTAATTTCTGCAAAAGCATTGATTACTTCTAGTTCTTTCGATACATCACATTTAAGTGCATGAAAGTTTTTTTTTTGGTTCTCGCGCTCCATCTGCACCTAATAAAATCACCAAATTAATATTACAACAATTTGTTGCTAAATTTATTCATTAAATTAAAGCATAACATGTATATAATTTTTACAAATTGTTTTGTATTTTTTTAAAACTTTTGTATCATACACTTCGTTTACGATATATTAAAATATTTAAAAGAAAAAACGAAAGAAGTAGCAATTTTAAATATTTATGGAAAATAAGATGGAATTTAGGAATGAGAACTTACCTCCATTTCTTGTTTCCTTCTGGCCAGACCGATCACGGTCATTCCTTTTTGTAAAAATGCTTTAGCCACTGCTAAACCGATGCCAGACGAAGCGCCTGTAACTACAGCGATCTTTCCTTGCCAGCGATACATTATTTTCAGATATTTGCAATTTTCTGACTTATCAAATTTTTAGTTTTTCAAATTTCTTAATTTTGAATTCTTGTATTATACAATTATCTGACTTCGCTATTAAAAACTTTTTAATTAACTACTTCAATTTTATGATTATCCAGATTTTCAGTTTTCCAGTTTCCTAATTTTCAAAACTTTTTTTTTAATTTTCAATACTTCTGATTTTTCAGTTTTCTAATTTTCAAATTTTCAACTTGCAAGACTGTCAATTTTTCAATTTTCTAAGTTTTTATTTTTATATTTTCAAGTCTTCCAATTTTTCAGTTTTCTAATTTTCAAATTTTTCAACTTGTAAAATTGCCGATTTTTCAATTTTCTAAGTTTTTATTTTTCTATTTTCAAGTCTTCCAATTTTTCAGTTTTCTAATTTTCAAATTTTCAACTTGCAAGACTGTCGATTTTTCAATTTTCTGTTTTTATTTTTCTATTTTCAAGTTTTTCAATTTTTCAGTCTCCTAATTTTCAAGACTTCCAATTACTCAGTTTCCTAATTTAAAAATTTGTTAGTTTTCAAGATTTTCAATTTTTCAGTTACCTAAGTTTTAATTTGTTCATCTTGTTTAAGTTCGCGAGTTTTAGATTTTTATAAGTCCATAATTGTTACCTTTTTAATTAAAAATTTCACACTCTTTCAATTGTACTGTGCCGCAGTTTTTCTAGTTTTTCGGCTCCCTAATCTTCCAATCTTCGATACTATTAATTTTTCAGTTTCCTAATTCTCAAATTTTACAACGTAGAAAATTTTTAATTTTTCAATTTCTCAATTTAAAAATGTCAAATCTTCAAAACTTTCAATCTTTCAATATCCAAATTTTCAAATTTTACAATCTACGATATTTTCAATTTTTCAATTTAGAAATTATCAAATCTTCAAGACTTTCAATCTTTCGATATTCAAATTTTACAATCTTCAAGATCTCTATTTTTCAATTTCCTACTTTTCAAATTTTACAATCTTTGAATTTTTCAACTTCTCAAACCGAAAACCTTTCAATTACACAATTCTCCAAATTCCCAATCACGAATTACAACTTTTTAATCAATTATCCGATTTGATAAATAATAGAAGCGCAAAAAAACGATGCCCTAACCATTAAAACTCTTCAAATACTAGACTGGTAATTTGAATATTGTCCTGGTTTAAATATTATTCCGATTTAAATATTCCAAAATGTTTAAAACATGTGCGACATTTAAAATAGCTCGTTACCATTAATTATTAATATCAGCGAATAGAATATGTAAGAAATTGCATGATTAAGTAAAAAAAAATTGTAATTTATTTGTAATTATAAGGTAAGAATGTTTGCAGTCACATTGAATGACGGATCTTTGTTGGTGGATATTAAATGATCTCAAGTCTGAAAGGAGATCGTGCGTGGGTGAATGAACTTGATGCGTCAGAGAAGGGAAGAGAAATCTACGAACAGGAAATCGGAGTAACTCGTCTTTCATTTGCGTAACACCAATGTGTCCAAATGTATGCCCAAAATGTATAAACTTTTCCATAACGTGATCTGACTCTGTTAATATTCATGAATTTTTCAATTATTTTGGTCCAGTCAGACAAGTTTATAGATCTTTTGTTATCTGAAACGTGTTTGAGAGTCACTTGTCGATTATGGGAATACTGGTTTCAACGTTTTATAGAGATTTAGTATTATGATTCTAAAGTTATGGAGTTTTAAGGTTTCGGGGTTTCAAAATTTCGAGGGTACAAAGTTTCGAAGTTTCTAATTTACTAAGTTTCCAATTTTTCAATTTGTCAACTTTTCAATTTTTCAATTTTCAATTGTTCGAGTTTTCAATTTTTCAATTCTTCGATTTTTTAATGTTTCAATTTTTCAATTTTCCAATTTTTCAATTCTTCGATTTTTCAATTCTACATTTCTTCAATTCTTCAATTCTTCGATTTTTCAATTCTACAATTCTTCAATTCTTCAATTCTTCAATTCTTCAATTCTTCAATTCTTCAATTCTTCAATTCTTCGATTTTTCAATTCTACAATTCTTCGATTTTTCAATTCTACAATTCTTCGATTTTTCAATTCTACAATTCTTCAATTCTTCAATTTTTCAATTTTTCAAGTTTCCAAGTTTCCAAGTTTGCAAGTTTCCAATTTTCCAAGTTTCAAAGTCCCAAACTCCCAAAGTCTCAAAGTGCCAATAACTTAAAAGTGCCAAAATAGCATAAGTCCTTCGCTCAAAATTTCCAAATTCTCAAACTACCAAAGTCCCAAAGTCTTAAGTTTTGTTGAGAATATACCAAATTATCGACGTGAATCATTATTCGATTCATAAAGTAATCGATTGACAAAAGACTACTCAGTTATTGGCTTATATAAAACGTGAACACCGTCCTGAATATCTGTTCTGTTCAATTTATTGTGTCGTTGCCATCGTGTTATAAATATCAGTTTCTTATAATTTTAATTTAATAAATCGTAGAATATTATTTGCCTCTACATCCTTATAATAATTCGTTGTCGTCTTCACAGTATAATCTTAACAAGTTTCTATAATTTAAAAGTGAATTGTCCAAACACCCAAAGTCCCAGACCGTGTATCCAAACTCCCAAGACTCAATAATAAAGAAATTGAAAACATACAAAATATCGAGAACTCAAATCGAAATTCCTAAGAGCCAAAGAATAAGTATCACACGTCGTTTCACAAGGACTATCTCATTGTACGAAACAGTTCATCTGATCGTTGATGTACCCACTTCCTGGTTTCACTACAATGGAGTAACTCTTGTCTAAATCCGGCACACGGAATACAAGTTTTTTACTTGAAAATTTGTGCTCGTGGAAATGATAAATTATGTAGGACTTCCGTTCTCCCTTTTTCTGTTTCTGTGATTTACCTTTGTCGAACCAGTCCCGTATTCCCATATATGGCCATCGCTTTCTAATTTCTAACCTCGAATTTTTTGACAAACCAGAAATCGAGCGTGCATCAACGAATTTCTTATACAATTAAATAACGAGTTTCTTAAACTGGTTGTTTATTAGTTAATTACGAAGACGAACACGCGATTAAGATTACAAAATATCTTGTAATCTTCAGATCGGATTGTCTGTTTTCCATATTATGGCGTTCGGTTCTCACGTACGCGATGCATAACAATCGCTCGAGTGATTCTATCTTATCCACCTAATCGAGGGAATTCTGATTGAATTCAATCGAATTCGAATTGAATCGAACGTGAAAAATCAACCAGAACCTGTTTGCTAAGCGATTAGATTATTATGTAACAGGATTTTCGTAAAAATTTCTTGAATTATGTTTCGAGGTGTCCATTTTGTTTCAGGATGATCATTGGTACATCTTTGTCTTTTTGTTGTGTCGTGAGGCAATTGCACAGTTTAACTACGCTATTTATTCTTACGAGCGATTTTGCAACGATATTAGAAAAGAGTGTGGGAAAGAGGAGTTCAATACTTGACGTTAATTAATCAGAGTCCTTAATTGCGCGATGTTCTATCGCTGTAGGGAAGATCAGCCAGATTGTATTTTCAGAGGAGGTTCTATGTTATCGAACTCCTCACGTGCTCTAGCTCGTAATAAATAATTTATGATAATTATGTTAGCATTACCAATTAATTTATTAATTAATGAATTATAGAAGTTAATTTTGCGCAATTTTGTCAATTAATTTCTGGAATATAATAGTGTCTGAAGTCTGCTAATAGTACTTCCAATAAATTGGTATTCATAGTGTGATAATATTATATATTCATAGTATGTTAATAGTACTCATTATAAGTTAATAGTATTTTAATAGTAACTTAATAGTATTTTCAATGAAATTGAGTTATATATTCTAACAAATTATAGTATGTTATCATCGTATATAGCATAATAGGAGCATGTACTTATAATGTGAAGTACTTAAGCTAATAGTACTTACTTACAGTAAACTAATACCATAATTAAATATTACCAAAATTAAATAATACCAAAATTAATAATTTTCATAGTGTCTTAATATTACTTCCGAAATATTAATACTATTCATATCAATAATCACATGTGACATTAACATATTAATAGTACCTGCGACATGTTAATACTACTTTAATACAAATTATTAATTAATACAATTTCTAACAAAATCAAATTATTTTAATAAATTGATAGTGACATACGATAAGTTAATAATAGTACAAAATTATGGGTGAATTATTAACTTAATATTATTGATAAATAATTTTCACTTTCATAGGATTGGCAGATGAGTTTCGAAAGGGAACGGATGATCGCACGGTAACAGGATAAATCAAGGAAAAACAAAAATAAAAGTGTTCGAGTTTCATAACTTACTATGTGTATACTACATTGCGTTGTACCTCACGTTTTCGAGATCACGATTCTCCTATAACGTGATCACGAACGCGAGACAGATTAGTTCTTACGTCAGTAATTGAATCGATTTGATTCCTCGCTACTGGTACACGAACTTTCAGTGTAAATTATTAATAACTCGTGTTTTTAAAATATTACTATTTTTTTTAATTTACTATTTACTATTTTTAATACTTATTGTTACATTTTTAATACTTTTTGTTACTTTAATAGTTAATATTATATGGTACTTAAAACGCTTTAGAACGATGACTTCGAAATAATAGGTACTTAAATATTTTTCTGAATAATAAATACTTGAATACTCTTTTAAATAAAAAATACTTAAATAGCAAATACTTGAATAATAAATGGTTAAATAATAATAAATACTTGAATACTCTTTTAAATAATAAATACTTAAGTAGCAAATACTTGAATAATAAATGTTTAAATAATAATAAATACTTACATAATAACAAATAATTGGATAATAAATGGTTGAACAATAATAAAAACTTAAATGCTCAATGCTAGTTAAATACTAATGATTAAGTACTTCATACCAGATAAATGTTAATGCTTAAATACTTTAGGCTGATTGAATATTTTAATTGATATTGGTTAGTACTTTTAGGTGTTTAATTACGTACTGCATCAAATCTTAAATGCTTAACATTTAAGACATTGAATAGTAATATTAATGAAGCATTAATTACTTATCAATTTGCTGATTTGCTGTTTTGATAATTGACTAATTGACTAATTTGCAAATCTTCTCATTTGTTAATTTGCTAGTTTGATGATTTACTGTTTTAGTAATTTGCTACTTTGAAAATTTTCTAATTTACTAATTTGCTACTTTGAAAATTTTCTAATTTACTAATTTGCTAATTTGCTAATTTGTTAATTTGCTAGTTTGATAATTTACTAATTTACTACTTTACTAGTTTACTAATTTTCTAATTTGCTAATTTGCTAATTTGCCAACTTGCCAATTTACCAATTTGCTAATTTACCAATTTACCAATTTACCAATTTACTAATTTACTAATTTACTAATTTGCTAATTTGCTAATTTGCTAATTTGCTAGCTTGATAATTTACTAATTTACTAATTTACTATTTTGCTAATTTGCTTGTTTGATAATTTACTAATTTACTATTTTATTATTTTATTATTTTACTATTTTATTCTTTTACTAATTTACTAATTCACTAGTTTACTATTTTACTCTTCTACTAGTTTACTACTTTACTATTTTACTACTTGACTACTTGACTAATTTACTAATTTACTAATTTACTAATTTATCGGTTTACTAATTTACTAATTTACTAGTCTACTAGTAAACTTTACTAATTTAATAATTCACTAATATACTAATTTTCTGTTTTGTCAATTTGCTTATTTGCTATTTTACTAATTTACTAATATGCTCATTTACTAATTCGCCAATTCATCAATTTGCTAATTTACGACTTTACTTATTTGCTAGTTTGCTAATTGAATTATCTACTAATTAATTGATTTACTTATTTAATGATTTAATGATTTACTAATTTACTAATGTACTAATTACGAGGTTAAATACTAATGTTTACATGCATAATACTAGTAAAACACATAATCATAGTACTTAACAGTAATTAAGTATTTTATTTATCTTACTTGAAGTACTTGCTACTTCCAAGTACAAATGCCTAACTAAATATCTAACCAATACCTGAATACTCAACAATAATTAAAAACGAACATTCAAATAATGAACGCTAATTAGAAACTAATGTAACCAAATACTGATCAAATACCTTAATTAAAATTACTTATAAGAATTCTGCAAGCCCTTAATTTTGCCCTGAATTAAGAAAATTTTGAGCTCGATTAATGAAGGACTTTCCATTCACAAGGATCAGTGGTCAATCGTCATTGACTCAAGCTATCGATTACAGCGTGGACCATTCTTATTCGATAGAGTAAGAAGGCGGTGGCACATGAAAGAAGCAAATTAAGAAAAAGAGGAAGAAGAGGGACAGGATGCAAACCTATCTTGGTCTACTAGTGAAAGTACTTTAAACTCAAATCACGTGCTTCAGTTCTCTCAGGTATATCACCAGGTGAACTCTTACCGACGAGTTCAGTATCATCTTCTCCATCCTTTAATCCCTTAAGTCTCGGTGTATGTGTCTACGAATTAACCCGATTCCATTGACTAAACTAAACAATTATAACTGTGAGATTAAATGTAATTTCTTTAGTTATCTGCCGATCTTTCTAAACGTTCTATGTTCTGCGTTAACATTTGTGGTATTTTGCGAAATACGAAACAAGTGGACGAATGCGTTTGCGAGAGTACTACTACATTTTCTACTGTGGGTTTGTACTAACTATTTTTTACTCATTTGTTTAGTATTATTAATATATGGACAATTTTCATAGTACTTTTATTAGGACTCACGATTTTTTAGTAGCAGTCTTGAGAGTAGAAATTGTTAGTTTATGGACAATTTTTATTGTGGTTTTGTCAGGACTTATGATATTTTGGTAGTAGTCTTGAAAGTATAAATTGTTAATATATGGACGATTTTCATAGTGGTTTTGTCAAGATCTATGATACTTTGGTAGTAGTCTTGAGAGTATAAATTGTTAATATATGGACAATTCTTATACTGGTTTTGTCAAGACTTACGATATTTTGGTAGTAGTCTTGAGAGTATAAATTGTTAATATATGGACAATTCTTATACTGGTTTTGTCAAGACTTATGATATTTTGGTAGTAGTCTTGAGAGTATAAATTGTTAATATATGGACAATTCTTATAGTAGTTTTGTCAGGACTTACGATACTTTGGTAGTAGTCTTGAGAGTATAAATTGTTAATATATGCACAATTTTTATAGTAGTTTTGTCAGGACTTACGATACTTTGGTAGTAGTCTTGAGAGTATAAATTGTTAATATATGGACAATTCTTATACTGGTTTTGTCAAGACTTATTATATTTTGGCAATAGTCTTGAGAGTATAAATTGTTAATATATCGTCGATTTTTACAGTGGTTTTGTCAGGACTTATGATATTTGGGTAGTAGTCTTGAGAGTATAAATTGTTAATACATGGACGATTTTTATAGTGATCTTATCAGGACGTATGATTTTTTGATAGTAGTCTTGACAGCATAAATTGTTAATACAGTACTAATTTTTATAATCTGTAGTTACTAAATTTATATAAATTGTTAATACATGGTTAAATTGTTAATACATAGTTGGTACTGATTTTTTCAAATCTGTGATTACTAGATTTATGTGCATTGTTAATTTGTACTTGTACATTAATCCCTCCCACAATCTGAATTATTAGAATTATGAGTACAAATTGTTAATACAGATTGTTTGGTAATCCTTGCAATTAACTAGTATTTGTGTAAGTATTAATCGTTACTATTTTAATATCTGTTAATATCCATTATTTTATATCATAACATTTAACTATGGTTTACTAGAGTCACAAGTTAAAATTGTTAGTACACATACATTACTAACTTTATTAACTTATCACTAAGTTTGTGACCATAGATTATTAATTCATAGAAATGACTAACTTCTACAGTTCTTAAATATTTGATTTGCTAGTACAAATTGTTAGTACTCACATTACTAGTAACTTTTACATTTTTCAATTATTGTTAAAAGAAGTTTGAGCTGTTAATACATGTACAGTACGACTTTTATGATCTTTAAATACTAATCACTAGTACTCGTACTAAAGATCTTTAAATACAAATATAAATTGTTAGTACATATAGCTGTAGTAACCCTTATAATTTGCATCTACTGATTTTTTAAATTTAACTTGTTTTTATACTTTTACTTAAGAATTAATACTTAAATACTTATCACATATACTTGTACTAATCTTTACAATTGTTAATAGTACAATATACACGGTTAATATACATATTTAATTATTCATGTATACATATTTACTAAGCTTCTCAATTTTTTACAATATTAGTCTTAAAAGTATAAATTATTGTTAGTCCGTGTGGTAGTATTACTTGTTACAATCTTTAACTATATTAACCTTGATAATATGAATTGTTAATACATATAGTTTTATTAACTGTTATATTCTTTAACAATGCTAATCTTGAAAATATACATTGTTAGTACATATAGTTTTACCCAACGTAACAACCTTCAACTATAATAATTTTGAAAGTATAAATAATTGTTAATACATAAAGTTTTACTAATTATTACACTCTTTAAGTATACTAATCTTGAAAATATAAATTGCTAGTACATATAGTTTTATTAACTGTTATACTCTTTAACAATGCTAATCTTGAAAACATACATTGTTAGTACATATGGTTTTACCCAATGTAACAACCTTCAGCTATAATAATTTTGAAAGTATAAATAATTGTTAATACATGTAGTTTTACTAATTATTACACTCTTTAATCATACTAATCCTGAAAATATAAATTGCTAGTACATATAGTTTTACCCAACGTAACAACCTTAAACTATAATAATTTTGAAAGTATAAATAATTGTTAATACATAAAGTTTTACTAATTGTTACACTCTTTAATCGTACTAATCCTGAAAATATAAATTGCTAGTACATATAGTTTTACCCTACATAACAACCTTCAGCTATAATAATTTTGAAAGTATAAATAATTGTTAATACATAACGTTTTACTAATTGTTACACTCTTTAACCATACGAATCTTGAAAATGTAAATTATTAAAATATAAATAAACATAAAATTTAATTTTATGTATTAACTTTTACAGTTTTACACTAACAAAATATATCTACAAATATAAATTAAGAAGAAAATAAAATTGCAATTACGAAAGCTAGAAAAGCAACTTTTTGGTAATCGAAATGTTACTCAATAAAACTGGTTGCTTCTAAAAACTATAAATCACTGTAACGAAACATCTACCTGCATTTACTAACATTACGTTACAGACAACGACTCTTTCTATAATTAAAGAGCGACGTTTTAAGAAATGCTCCTTACAGTCTCTTTACTTTCACTCATCAATTGTTAATACATACAATACACTCATTCAACGCACACATGTATAATTTTTGTCTTATGCGTCAAACAAAAGCAGGTTTAAAAAACGAAACCACGTTTCACGTACATGCCCGTTTAGGAAGTAAAAGTCGTTCTTCTCGATCTTCGTGGAGGTCAGTTCGACATACCTTATGTAAAACTTTCATCTCATCAGACGATCGCATGTATTCTATACATACATACATTTCGTATGTATGCATTTTTCGTCTGCCGATTATTTAACACTTAACCTTTCGGTTTAATTTACTTTCTACCGATTATACATACGTGTTATAAATATTTCTATTAATAAAAATTCTATATTTAATTTTCCTTACATCATACTTTACGTAATAGTTATGATTTTAGTATACAACTATTGCAAGTATACTTTTAGTGTCTTTTACAAAAATTGGTTTAAGTATTTAAGAACTATAAATACTTTTATTAATGAAAATTCAATACTACATTTTTCTTACGTCCATATTTTTCTACATTTTTCTACTACCTTTTCTACTACATTCAATACTACATTTTTCTTACGTCACACTTTATGTAACAGTTATGGGTTTAGTATACAAATATTACAAGCATACTTTTAGTATCTTCTACAAAAATTATTTTAAATATTTAAGAACTACAAATATGTCTATTAATGAAAATTCAATACAACATTTCTTCTTACGTAACACTTTATGTAACAGTTATGGGTTTAGTATACAAATATCACAAGTATACTTTTAGTGTCTTTTAGAAAAAATGGTTTAAATATTTAAGAACTACAAATATTTCTATTAATGAAAATACTATACTACATTTTTCTTACATCACACTTTATGTAACAGTTATGGTTTTAGTATACTAATATTGCAGTATAATTTTACTATCTTCTAGAAAAATTGGTTTAAGTATTTAAGGAGTATAAATATTTCTATTAATAAAAATTCAATACTACATTTTTCTTATGTCACACTTTATTTAATAGTTATGGTTTTAATATACTAATATTATACTATACTTCTAGTATCTTCTAGAACAATTGGTTCAAATATTTAAGAACGACAAATATTTCTATTGATCAAAATACTATATTACATTTGTCTTACGTCACAATTCAGTACTATTTTACATTGTTCTAAATAAATTCTTTTTACATTTTATCTTATTATACTTTGTAGAAATTCTATATTTCATTCTTATGTTGTACATCATACTTCTTTATTTCATTTTTATATTACATTCTAAAAATTCTATATTTTACTTTTATTCCTATTATCTCATTATAACAATAATTCCATAATTATCATTTTATTTCATTTTTATATTTTTAATTCTAAAATTTCTATATTTTGCTTTTATTCTTATTATCTTATTATAATTTTATCATAATTGTAAGATATTATATTATGATAATAAGATATTATTATCTTATTTAGAATGTGCTAATAAGTAGTTTCGAATCTGATCGTTTTGCAATGTAAATAGCTCAATGATTTTTATAGAGAATATTTAGCTATAACGATTAGTGTAGTGATTGTTGACCTTCATACATCCTCCACGCCACTGCCTACAAAACACTTAACATCAAATTCCTTTCGAAATCATTTAACTTTTACTCGAAAGATTTTCTGCTCTTATGAATAATTTCAAAGATATTCGAAGGATCATTTCAAATGCTATTTCAACTACCTTACAATTAGGTAGATAAAATGAATTGAGGTTAGGTGGATATTATGTTACCGTCAACATCCAAATTATTTAATTTTTTTTATATACTATATAGAATATCTTTTATATAGTACCTTTTAGATATGCAGAATATCATATTAAATGTTCGGAACAATTATCTATTATTAGTTTAAAGTATTTAATTACTAATATCAGTTTAACTGATATAACGTTGTGACATGCAATATTTCTGCATAGCAATAAATCAAGTACTACGTAGTAAATAACATTACTTTAAAGATATAACGCTACAATATCTAAAATATGCTTGCTTTATAAAGAAAATTAATATTTAGTATAAATTATGTATTTAAAATAAAACGTGCTCTACAATTATTCTCACAATAATCTAAAAGAAAAGTATAAATGCATATTATCAGGTTGAAATATTCAAAAATATATTCAAAATGCTTATAAAATAAAGTAAAATGCTGAAGGTCATACAATGGTCATAAACACTTGCATAAGCACTGTGTGTCCAAATCATAAAACTTCGTCCAAAATTTTCTTTCCTAACATTCGCTTTTATTTTGTTGAATATACTTCAGTTCTATATATTCTGAAACATGTGAAAAGTGATTTAAATAATAGATAATCTATGAAACTAGGTATGTAGACCGTATTTAGACGTTCAGAGATGCATAAAGCAATAGCGGCCATTACTCGATGGAATTCACTGCATAGATTACGATAAAGAAATCTTTAAAAAAAACGTAATAAATTAGTTCCTATTCGATAGATTATTGTTAAAAATATACAAAAGTAGTGAAATTTTTCGAGATAAAGTTGCACGTACTAGATAACATAATAATAACAAATTTAAGCGGGTTTTCCTTGTACATTATACACATTTCTTCTTACATCATAGTTTGAAATTTCAACTAGGGTGAAATCCCTAACATGACCCTACACTTCTATTAGATTGACCCCAGCCTGTATTTAAACCACTTTCTCTTGGTATAATTACTGTTGCATTTAAATTTCGCTAAAAATGTACGTAAAACATTTCCTCCCCGACATGTAAACACGTAAGCATGTGGGTAAAACTAAAAATTGCAAATTTTATCAAAAATTGTAAATATTCGAAATATTAAGAAAGTGTTATATAAGATAATAAAAGTGATAATAAAAAAAGTGTAAGCGATAATAAGAAAATCTTGAAAACTGCTGAATTGTTTAATGAGATATTGGACAATTGGAGATATTGGACAATTTTAAAACGGAATCGAAGAGGAAGATTCGTATTGACTCATAGACAGGAAACGTAGTAGAAATCTACCTACTGCTGAGACGAGATTGCGATAGGATCGCTCTGGGGATGCAATTAGAACAAGGCTGTGAGACTACACAAAGCGAATGTACAGATGGCAAGTCCCAGTTAGCCGATTACCAAATGGAATAACACAAGTTATGCATTCGCAGATTGAAAGTTACACACACGTATGCGCGTGATGCCAGAATACTTTCACACACGGAACAGTATTACCGCTTTTACACTTTGAGGAACACGTCAGAATGACGCATCTTAAATTCCTCACTTTAAATTGCAGAATTTAAGTTAATTTTTAATTTTGAAGCACATGTGCACTATTCGCTGGTAGATTTAGTGTTAACACTAGGTTTACACCTAGGTTTTTACTAGGTGTATACAATTAGGTTTTTAGGCACGAGTCAAAATGGCGCATCTTAGACTCCTTATTTCAAATTACAGAAATTAAGTTAATTTTTAATTTTGAAGCACATGTGCACTATTCGGTGGTAGATTTAGTGTTAACACTAGGTTTACACCTAGGTTTTTACAAGGTGTATACAATTAGGTTTTTAGGCACGAGTCAAAATGGCGCATCTTAGACTCCTTATTTCAAATTACAGAAATTAAGTTAATTTTTAATTTTGAAGCACATGTGCACTATTCGCTGGTAGATTTAGTGTTAACACTAGGTTTACACCTAGGTTTTTACTAGGTGTATACAATTAGATTTTTAGGCACGAGTCAAAATGGCGCATCTTAGACTCCTTATTTCAAAGTACAGAAATTAAGTTAATTTTTAATTTTGAAGCACATGTGCACTATTCGCTGGTAGATTTAGTGTTAACACTAGGTTTAGACCTAGGTTTTTACTAGGTGTATGCAACTAGGTTTTTAGGCACGAGTCAAAATGGCGCATCTTAGACTCCTTATTTCAAATTACAGAAATTACGTTAATTTTTAATTTTGAAGCACATGTGCACTATACGCTGGTAGATTTAGTGTTAACACTAGGTTTACACCTAGGTTTTTACTAGGTGTATACAACTAGGTTTTTAGGCACGAGTCAAAATGGCGCATCTTAAACTTATTTTAAATTATAGAAACTAGTGGAACGTGCTATGCACGGGGAATTAATCAGTTAAAATATAAATTTGACTTTGCCCACCTTCCACCCAAAGCTCCGATTCCATTGTTCTAAAAATGCATCAATTTGATTTGTTGGAAAATTTATTGCGCAGGATCCGCTATTATCTTATGGAAACTTTGACCCTTGCGCAGTCCTAAACCATAACAGATAGACATGCGCAGTACATTTTTTACAAAGAACCTGTACGAAGAAAGGTCAAATGAAGCACTCTTAATGATGACGTAATTAGTTTTTAAATGGGAGCAATTTTGATTTGTTCGAAAATTTGTTGGCCAGGATCCGCGATTATCTCATGAAAACCTTGACCTCCTGCGCAGTCCTAAACCGTAAAAGATAGACATGCGCAGTAAATTTTTTACAAAGAAAGTAATCAAAGAAAAAGTACTCGAAGCATGTACAATGATGTAATTAGTTCTTATGTATCCCTTAAAAAGTGTTCCCTAATAAGGGTTTTACTGTACTATCATTGTAAGAGTACACATATAATATTTTTCTGCCTTGTTTCCGCGCATGCGTACAACGTCTCAACGTAACTCACGGACATGTTTCTGCGTTATATGATTATTAAGATGCTGTTGACGAAATGTATTGTAACACTAGATTTTTACTAGGCTTGTACTGTCCAGTTTTCTTCTAGGCAATTACCTAGGTTTTTAAGAACGCGTCAAAATGATTGACCTATTTTAAATTAAGATGCTTTTATCGAAGTTATTAACTTTTGTCAAGAATTGTATAAATTCTTATCCTTATACAAATGTTAATCGCTGTACTTGATTTTTAATATAAAAGCAACTGTATATGAAACGTTCGTAAATCTAGTGTGTCCATAAACCAAGTATCAATAGTAACATTAAAAGTAATAATATTTTTGCGCGGAAAAGTCGAATATCTTTATTTACAAAATATTAGTGAAGTCTCTGTACGTGCACGTTTATTATAAAACATAAATTATTTGAACTTCGTGAACCTATTTGTGGAATATTTTAAGTCGAAATTGATCAAGTGGATGCATATGTACGTGCAACGTGTATGTTAATAAAATACATGCACATAAATTAAGTTATATCTTGGATGATACGAATTAGTAATAATGCAAATTGGTAAGATACATATTGATAGGTATTACTTGTCCCGTCTGCATATTAACAATGATAAAGAAAATTACTTTTTATTTTTTGAGACAGATTTTTCGGACAATATCTTCTGCAAGGTTTATTGAAATAAGTAGTAATTATAAATTAGTGAATGTTAAATACTGAATACTGAATGGTAATTAAATAGTAATAATATCTGTGTTTAGTGTTAGTAGTAATGTTGCTAAATATTATTACTAATATTATTATTAAGTATCATTGCTAATATTTGAGTTCTAATAATAAATACAGATATTGAATACTGATACTATTAATATTTTTTTATTACTATTTATTATTTTTTTTAATTTAGTTTTTGTATTTAAATATTAGATCATTTATATTTTTTATATTTGTATTTAGCAGTAGTGCTTAAATATTATATTAATACTGACTACTAAGTAATAATTAAAAATATTAATAATATTGGTATTTCATTAATTTTGTATTTGATAATTAAAAATAAATACTAAATATTAATATTAGACACAGACAATAAATAAACATTATATTATTATATGCACATCCCAAAGTATCTACAAATTTTGCAATCAGCTGTTACCAAATGGTAAAAGATCTTTCTTAACCGTTTTAGAGAAACTAATGTATGAAGAAGATATTTCTCAACGCGTTGGAATGAAAAGTCATCCAAACCCTCGTTACAATGAAGAAAACTGGAAAAGGGCATTGGTTTAATTTAACATTATTTATCGTTTCGTTCATAACAATCGGTAATGCAGAAAAGGTGAGGCATACATTTATGCATAAACTACATTCTACAACCATTAACAATTAACATATCTACTAATTACAAGAATTCCTACATTCTTTAAAAATTACAAATTCATCTTACAATTATAATTATGAAAATTGTAAATAATTTAACTGTAAATTTTTCTTATAAGTCAATGTAATAATTTATCAATTTACCAATTTAACTATTTGACAATTTTCCAATTTATCAATTTTCTAATTTGCCATTCTATCAATTTACCAATTTAGTAATTGTTAGTTTACCAATTTATATATTTACTAATTTACTAATTTACCAATTTACCAATTTACCAATTTACCAATTTACTAATTTACTAATTTAACAATTTAGCAATTTACGAATTTAACAATTAGACAATTTACCAATTTACCAATTTACCAGTTTACCAATTTACTAATTTTCCAATTTTCCAATTTTCCAATTTACCAATTTGCCAATTTACCATTCTATCAATTTACGAATTTAGTATTTCTTAGTTTACCAATTTACAAATCTAACAAATTAACAATTTACCAGTTTACGAATTTAACAATTAGATAATATAACAATTTACCAATTTACTAATTTAACAATTTAACAATTTAGCAATTTACGAATTTAACAATTAGACAATTTACCAATTTACCAATTTACCAGTTTACCAATTTACTAATTTACCAATTTTCCAATTTATCAATTTGCCAATTTACCATTCTATCAATTTACGAATTTAATATTTTTTAGTTTACCAATTTACAAATTTAACAATTTAACAATTTACCAGTTTACGAATTTAACAATTAAACAATATAACAATTTACCAATTTACCCATTTACCAATTTTTCAATTTACCAATTTACCAATTTACCAGTTTACCAATTTACTAATTTACCAATTTTCCAATTTATTAATTTGCCAATTTACCATTCTATCAATTTACGAATTTAGTCATTTTTAGTTTACCAATTTACAAATTTAACAATTTAACAATTTAGCAGTTTACGAATTTAACAATTAGTCAATTTAACAATTTAACAATTTAACAATTTAATAATTTATCAATTTATCATTTTTTCCATTTTTCCATTTTTCAAGTTTTAAATTTATCAATTTGTCAATTTGTTAAATTGTTAATTTGTCAATTTCTCAATTCATTAATTTGTTAATTTGATAATTCGTTAATTCGTTAACTTGTTAGTTTACTCATTTGTTAATTTGTTAATTTGTTGATTTGTTGAATTGATGATTCCTTAGTTTGTTAATTTGTTAGTTTGTTAACTTTTATTTTGTTAACTTATTGATTCGTCGATTTGTTGAATTGTTGATTTGTTAATTTGTTAATTTGTTAATTCGTTAATTTGTCAATTCGTCAACTTATTTTACATTTGCACAACCAGTTACCATTGATTTTATAGCAAAAACGGGAAATATTCCGGGAACAATTATTACCAGCACTGGGAGGTAAAATACCAGACGAAGCTTTCAGAACTGATCGTTTGGCTCTAAATCGATTGAACAAGGAAGGCATTACAGTGCCCGATGGTGTTGTATTAGACGCTCGAAATGTTCATAAACATACACAACATGTTCAAACAATGCCAGAAGCAATACAGGTATACAAAAACAGTAGACAACATTCTTGTTAAAAAATAAAATATTTATTTTTATCTTACATAATTTACTTTCAATATTAATGATTCTTTATAATAATATAATAGTAACAATAATCCTACTTAACGCCCATACATCGATAAATTTAATTAAACCAACGAATAATAATAACATTACATTACCTAAAATACTGTTTCATGGTTTATATAATTTACTCCACAACAGCATTAGAATAATTAATAAATAATATTTAATTGTTTAAGGTGTATTTAACACAAGATGGACGATACGTGCCACCAGAGGGACGCTTCCAGTACAATCATCCGAAAACAGTGGACACAACATACGTGATTCGCAAACCATACTCTCATCACAAGCATTCAAACAATCATGTTAACAATAAACATCGAAATATCCCGAAATCGCAAGCTTACTCAAGTTTCAGACAATTTGTACCGCCTTCGAAACCAGGAGTGTACAAACCCATCATAACTCCCTCGTTGTTTCCCAATGGCGACTTGTTGGAACGAATTTATGTGCCAACGTGGAACATTCAATACGATTGGGACACCATTTATCAACCGTTCGATGATTACATGGTCAACAACATTGCATTTTTCAACTCACATCAGGTATTTTTTCAACATAAATATTTTACACATTAACGAAATGTGTTAAATAGTTCTTTAAGCAGTAATACTAATTCAGATAATTATACGATGATTGATGTATGATCTATGGGATGATTATGAATTAACTGGGGATTGGGATGTACGAGACTCGCGTTATATTGCCGCTGAAGTATGGAGAAAAATTATGGAAATTGGTAATATGTTGAATTGGATTAATAGTTTTTAATTTTTATTTTGTTGTTAGATTAATTAATACTGGTAATATTTTATACAAGATTTGGATTTGGAAAAAGAGAATTTGGAGATTTGGAAACTTAAGATTTTTAGAATTTGAAGATTTGATAAATCTAGGAATTTGGGAATTTGGAAATTTAGGGATTTGTGCATTTAAGAATTTGGGAATTTAGAGACTTTGAAATTTAGGAATTTGGGGATTTAGGTATTTGGGAATTTAGGAATTTGAGAACTTAGGATTTGGGAATTTAGGAATTTCGAAACTTAGGAATTTGGAAATTTGGGAATTTGGAAACTTAAAAATTTTAGACTTTAGGGATTTGTTAAATCTAGGGAATTTGGGAATTTGGAAATTTAGGGATTTGAGCATGTAAGAATTTGGGAATTTAGAGACTTTGAAATTTAGGAATTTGGGAATTTAGAAACTTTGAAATTTAGGAATTTGGAAATTTAGAAACTTGGGAATTTAGGTATTTGGGAATTTAGGAATTTGGGAATTTAGTAATTTAGAAATGAGAATAAGAATTTTAGACCTTAGGGATTTGTTAAATCTAGGGAATTTGGGAATTTGGAAATTTAGGGATTTGAGCATGTAAGAATTTGGGAATTTAGAGACTTTGAAATTTAGGAATTTGGGAATTTAGAAACTTTGAAATTTAGGAATTTGGAAATTTAGAGACTTGGGAATTTAGGTATTTGGGAATTTAGGAATTTGGAAATGAGAATAAGAATTTTAGGAATTTAGGAATTTAACGATTTGAAGACTTAAGAATTTTTAAATTAAAGGATTAGATAAATCTAGAAGTTTGAGAATTTGGAAATTTAGGGATTTAGGAACTTTGGAATTTCAAAATTAAGAAATTTAGGAATTCACGTATAAAGAGATTTAGAGATTTCGGAAAGTTACAAACTGCAGAATTAAGAAATTCCGAAATTTCATAATGCGAGATTTTCAACTTATCGAAGTTTGAAATTTAGAATTTTATAATTAAGAAACTAGGTAATCAGGAAATTAGAAAGTTAGGAAATTAAGGAATTAGAGAATTTGTAAATTTATTTGCACATTCAGGAACAGAATATCTTCAAACTTAAAAAGTTTAAAAACGAGAATTGTCAAATTTCTCTAAATTAGAATTTTCAAATCCCTAGTCTTATAAACAGAGATGCAGTCAAGTTTAGATTAAGATTAGATTAGTTATGTTAGACCAGGTTAAGGTTAAATTACATTAGCTTCCAAGGTGGCTCCATCACGCTCAACAAAGATCGTCCTTGAACACTGAGCAATAAAAGATTCCACGCAATCATCCCCAAAAGACATTTTCCTAACCTTCCTCCATATCAAAAAAGTTACATAAATTATCCATTTGTACCTCATTTAACCTCGTATCACTTTTCATTCGCTCAACAAATCAATTAAAAATCCTTTAACGCGTTACTGCTGATGAAACATTGGAAATAGTTTTCTGATAAATAGGTTACACTCGTAAGTATCAAACAGTATTAGTCGTAATAAAATATGGTTTATGGTTGATAAAAAGTGTATTAAAAGTGTGTCGTAATAAAGAGAAAGAAAACCACAGACTACGAAAGAGAAACGCACATCGACACGCGAGATTCTTGTTTATCTAGTTGCTCCGAGTAGACCGCAATTTTCTAGGATTACTTATAGAGAAGGCCATCTAGTTATCCCAGGATCAAAACGCAGATGAAAGTCCACTCATGTACGCGTTTTCTATCGCGTGTGCATGCAAAATACACGCTGCATACCGATAACGAACTATTATGCAACTTACTGTGAAATTCCGTGTTGGGATCGTGAGAACTTCTCCAAAAATTCCAACAATTTTCATAAATCATTTGAAACATCTTGCTTAAAGAGTTTCCTCTTTCTTTATTTAAGGGGGGCAATACCTTTAGAATCTTAAAAAATTGCAAAATTTTTTTTCTATAAAATGTTAGTGCAACGTCTCAAAAATGTAGTCTCAAAATTTTAAAGCGTAATACGGAGCCCTTTTGATGTTATGGCCGATTATCGTGACTCGTGTCTGGTATCGCGCCGCAGATATTCACGCGCTCGATGCGGAGGGCTATGTAACAGATTTGTTATTATCATGCCATTGCTGTGTTTGAAATTTTGTATTTTTACGGAGAATGAGCTTATGGAGAAAAATCAACTTTACGAGTAAGCCGAAGGATCATTATATGGCGCAGGAATCGCAGATTAGTTGGTAAATCATTGAAATTATTCAGATTTTACTTATCGAAACTTTAAACGCATTTTTCTCAAAACTACATTTTTAAAATTGGCGTGACTGATAACTCAAAAACTAGTTTATTAATTGCGCTCAAATTTTTTGCACATATCCATGACAATACTATCTAACATATGAACCTAAATATACGAAATAAATTTAACATTAAAGTCCTTTTTTATTGCAAAATATTGCGAAAATTTTCAGTAAAATTCAAAGTTTTTCTTTAAAAGCGCGCCATCTTCTTCAATTTTCCGTATTTTTCACATTTCTTAGGTTCATCTACTAACTGTGAATGTTAATAATCGAAACATCGTTTGCAAACTTGTTTCAGACCAATGTAACTAAAGCTAGAAGTCACGCCGTTTCACGAGACGCGTCGAAACACTTGCAGGAAAGACTATCATAATTCCGCCATTTTTAAATATTTTTAAAAAAAGAAAATATGTTGTAATAGGCAATAGTTATAATAAATTATACCTGAAATTTCGAAAATACAAGACAAAGATATCCTATACAAAAAAATTCACAAATATCAGCTTATTTTCATCTATCTAAAGGTATTGCCCCCCTTAATCGTTTTTATCGAATAAGCAGTTTTCTCGGTGAAAAGAAACTAGGTACTTGTCAAATTTCAAAAATTAATAAGTTTGTTACCGGTGATTCTTAAGGTTGTTTTTATATTTATCATGAAACTATGAACAATTAGGTTGTAACATTTTGAAGCTTTTAGCAGAACGCATTTATTGATATTAATTTGTTATATTATCAATTTTATAAATAAATACGTATGCATATATAAACTAACACAAATATACATATATACAAATAAATAAGTATATGTATGTATCAAATTTATTTTATAACAAATTACTATCAGTTATTAAAAATTTCAGAATATGTGTATACATTGTAAACAATGGTCAAACTATAATCAACCTCATATATACAATAACAACTATAAACCTTGTATGTTACATGTATATATGTTACATGTTATATGTATGTAATTATAGTTTTAGCATTGTTCATAATACATTTATATACATGTATACATTATTGAAATTTTTATATACATTTTTAAAATTTGTAATTGACATTTATTGATAATAATTTGTTATAAAACAAATATATGTACTATGCACACAATTTATATGTTTATTACAATATATGTACTATATATATATTTAAGTATACTTACTAATTTTGTAAGTCATAGTAATATAATAACATAGCTATAATTACGTTTATACTCATTTCAAAGAATGTTACAAAGACAACCTTTTTGTACAAATTTTTAAACAAATATTAAAAAAGAAAATGTTTGATTTTCAGATCATCGCCGATTACCAAGGATTCCTCAACAAGTTTCACGACAGATCCTCCAGACACATCGAAGCCCGCTCCAAAGACAAGAACCACGCTCCTCAAACTCGCGATAAAGAACCGAAAAATCCTACTGCGGATTCTCAAACAGCATTTCACCAAAGTCCTAGGGTAAAAGGAGATTCCACTCGCTACACGAATCTCACTGAAATTCCGGAAACCGGTTTCACGTGCGATGGCAGGAAAGGATTGTTCGCCGACGTTCAAACTAAGTGCCAAGTGAGTAATATTACCATATCGTTTTGATAACGGACATCTTACGACACGTAGAACGACATACGATAAATATCATTGTATGGTACACGATGAATATAGTGAATTATATTTGTTTTTTCTAGGTTTTCCATAATTGTTCTGGATGGTCGAAAACGTCGTCGCTCTGTCCCGTAGGCACGGCATTCAGTGAAATTAAAAAACGTTGCGAATGGTGGAACACGGTACAATGCAAATAACATATAAGTACATAGTAAATTATTATCAGTGGTAAATAATATGATAGTACATTTATAACTTATTGTAGAAGGGTGTGGTACCGAAGGGTCCCGGTGGACGATACACATGTGCTTCGAATGCGAGGAAGAGAGAGATAGAACTCGAAATTTCAAACGATATTCACATCACCCTATTAGTGTCTAATTGTAAGATACTAATTTTTGGCGTTAGATTTTGGTTAGATGAAATGGAGTGGTTAGGTGAAGGGTTAGAAAAATTAACTATTGCTACTGGACTTACTAGCAAGGCCACACTATGTCCTATTAGTGCTCGTAGCCTTGCAAGTAGGTATTCGAATTTTTGTCTTTTTTACTTTGCCTCTATCAGGTGAAAGAAACCATTTTCTTTTAGAGATTTTTGAGAATTTAAGAGTTTGGAGGTGTGGAAAGCTAGAAATTTAGGATTTAGGAATGGAAAGGGATTTGAGGGTACAAGGATTTGAGGATTTGGAGATTTCAGGATTTAGAATTTTAGGAGTCTAGACATTTGGGGATGTAAGGATTTGAGAATGTAGGCATTTCGAGATTTAGGAATTTGGAAAATGGAAATTTAGGTATTTAGCTATTTGGGAGTCTGCAGATTTGGGGATGTAGGTATTTGAGGATGCAAGGATTCGAGGATATAGGGATTTGGGGATATAGAAATTTGGTGATGTGGAAATTTGGGGATGCAAAGATTTGGGGATGTAGAAATTTGAAAATATAGAGATTTGGGGATGAAGGGATTTGAAAATACAAGAATTTGTGGATGTAGAGATTTGGAGATGTAGATATTTAAGGATGTAAGAATTTGGGTATGTAGGTATTTGAAGTTGCAAGGATTTGGGGATGTAGGAATTTGGAGATGTAGAGATGAAGAAATTTGATAACGTAGGGATTTGGGTATATAGGTATTCGAGGATGCAAGTATTCGAGGATGTAGAGATTTAAGAATACAAGGAATTTGCATTTGTGGTAATTTGAGTATTCCAGGAAGAAAATGGTTTTTTATTTTCTTGCCTTCTGTTTCCAATATACCTAACACAGGCAAAGCAAGAAACACAACAATTCAGCTACCTATTGACAAGGATAATATCACCAGTTACTGACATAATATAGACGCGTGCTCATGCTAAAAATTTTTAATTAACATCTCCGAAACTGATAGGCTGATGCGGATACCTCTTAATATTTGGTGTCTTCCCCTTCATACCCCTATAAGGGATAACGTCCACCATGGCACTTCGATACTGCATCCTTATAGAGCAGCATAATAATAATTATAACCGTAACATTCTATTATACTGTTGTTTCATAGAAAAGTACAAAAAATGTTAGTATTTTTAGAATAATAATTCACACTCGAGTTTATACATAACTGCTAATAATAGAATCAACTGTGGCAATGTAAATAAATATAAATACCGTCGTAACATTATTTATGAAAGTTTATTTTAATGGACATTTCGTTGATAATTAACCTCTTCAGTATCGAGGCACTCTCGTGACGCACGTTGCAGTTGAAACGTAGCAAACTTCAATCATGTTTACACCACGATCGAGTTTTCGATTCGATACCAATTGAGTATATATCTCTTGAGTATAGTTACTGCTGTTTATTTGCTATATATTGAATACCAATTCGATACCAGGTCGTTGCATCTAAAACACACGTACATATTTCAATTTTATTCATTTATTTTAATATTAATGCGATAATTAGTTAACTTCGTCTGACGCATCTGCGGAAGAAATCATAAATAAAGGATCTGGTGATTCAAAAAGAAAACAATTCTGCAAACACAGTAATAAAGTTTTATTATTCGATGGTGGACACTGTGATACAGATTCGTTAAAGTATAAAATCTGCGAGAATTCGCTAAATACGTCCGCGCTATTCGAGAAAAATAATTAATCTTCTTGACTCTTAATCTATTAATACATTCGCGAAGTTCTAGAAAATACGAGTAGATAAAATTCGTTGTTACTACAGATGTCGAAATTTCCAATTTGCTGGACATCCTGAATGTTTGAATCTACCGCTAAATCGTCGGTGTTTCCTTTCTATGTACAGAGTGTTTAAGAAAGATGTACAGGGCAGGAGAAAAATATCAAAACCGCCACAGCGTAATTCTATATATTTCAATCGTTAAAAAATTGTTCGAACACGTTATAGATTTGACCTTGACCTTGGATTTCAAGGTCATTTCAGTTCTTCGTCGTATCGTATTCTACTTGTCTCAAAGATAAAATATCCCTAAGGAACTGTAGATTGAAACTCGATCGTTTTCTTGAAAAATGATATTAAAGATCCAGTATTGATTTTATTCATGATACAATGTAAACAGTGGTTTCTTGTTGAACGAAGAGTACTTCATATCAAGTCTTATTTTTTCAGATACAGTCACCTCATTGGGTCACAATTATCCAAATCACTAAAAAAACTTTAACATCCTTTTTTAAAAGAATAGTTAAATTTGCACCTATAGTTCCTTTACAATTTATAATAACGACGAGTGGAATATTATACGACAAAGAAAAAATTTGACCTTGACTTTCAAGGTCAAGGTCAATGGTGCAACAGCTGCTTTAACGAATCTCCACAAAACCGAAAGTGAAGAGTCGCGCTGTGGCAATCGTGAAAATTTTCCTCGAATTCTGTACACTGTGAGGAGTCCTTTACGAATTCATAACTTTACGTTTCATTTTGAGAATTGTGTGTCCGATTCCCGAAAGGTGCCACTTAATCGTAAAATCGCTAAACAGTATACAATACAATATTTTATAGAGAATAATTTATATAGACTCTTTCTTATAGCTAACACTCGTCGTTGGGTACGTATAATTTAGGTCTTAAAAATCTCGACAATGTTAAGTTTCCATTCGATTACGTTTACTCTATGATCTATGGATCTAGTCTTGTGTTTGGCGCTTTTATAAATCCTACTTAAGTCGTAATTGCATTAAGGCACGATTTGAATGTTTCTTTGTTAGAGGAGAACCTCGAACTATCTGTTAATTTGATAAACATTGAGACTTGTGCGGACGAAGTATCCGGAACTGATCAGGTGGGGTCTGTCAGACCCCAGCAATTTTCACTTACTTTAGGCCTATGTTCGGGAGATCGGGGGAGGATCACACCATTTGTCAATTATGGGAGAATCTAGGAATAGTCTAGGGAGTTTCTAAGGACACCCTGAGAAAAGAACTAGGACAAGGCTGAGAATCCCTAGGAGCCTTGAGAGAATCTAGAGACATTTTTAAAAGAATCCTAAGATTTGGAAATCTGTAGTTGAACGCTAAGGAGATATAGGAAAATCGCTAGAACAGTGGGAAAACTCCATGCAATCCCTAGGAAAATGTGGGGAGATTCCTAGGAACCTTAGGAAAATTTAGAGAAATTCCTTGTTGTGGTCTAAGAGAATCAAATGTTTCTAGAACTTAAAATCTAAGAAAATCTTTGGTAAATCCCTAGGAAAATTGAAGTGGAATCTAAGAAAACTTTGATAACTTTAAATTATCTAGGAATTTTCCAGGAAGAACTGAAAAAGAATCGTGGAAAATCCGTAGGAGAACCTAAACGGAATCTAGGAAAATCTCTAGTAAATCCCTAGGAGAACCTATGTGGTACCTAAGAAAATCCGTATCTAAATTTAATATGAATATACGAAAATTTCTAGGAAAACTTATCTATAGGAAATCTGTGAGCAACTCCTGCAGAAACTTAAGTGGACGCCAGGAAAATATACAATCCCTAAAAGAACTTATGGGGAATCTACAAAAATCCCTAGTAAATCTGTAGGGGTACTTAAGAATATCTCTATAATAACTTAAGATGGATGTAGAAAAATTTCTAGGAGAAATGGAATTGAAAAGAAATTTCTAGTAAATTCTTAGTAGAATTTAAACAAATCCCTGTGAGAAGTGGCATCTAAGAAAACTTGAAACTGATCTAAGAAAATTCGTAGAAAAACTTAAGAGTAACCCTGGAATATCTATAAGAAATCCCTAGGTAAACTTGAGTGGAGTCTAGGGGAATCCTTCAGAGTATTTGTTGAATTTATAAAAGTCAACGGGGATTTGGGGATGTAGGGACTTGGTGATGTTAGGATTTGGGATTTAAGAATTTGGGAACCTGGGAATTTTGGTATTTACCTATTTGGGAGTCTGCAGATTTGAGTATTTAGCTATTTAGGAATCTGCAGATTTGGGGATGTAGGGATTTGTAAGTGAAGAAATTTGGTGATGTAGGGATTTTTGGGGATGTGGGGATTTGGGGATGTGGGGATTTGGGGATGTGGGGATTTGGGGATGTAAAGATTTGGGGATGTAGAAATTTGGTAATGTAGGGATTTGGGGATGTAAAGATTTGGGAATGTGGGGATTTGGGGATGTAAAGATTTGGGAATGTAGGGATATGGAAGTGTAGAAATTTGGTGATGTAGGGATTTGGGGATGTGGAGATTTGGGGATGTGGAGATTTGGGCATGTGGGGATATGGGGATATGGGGATTTGGGGATGTGAGGATTTCGGGATATAGAGATTTAGGAATGTAAGGATTTGGGGATGTAGAGATTTGGAATTGTAGAAATTTGGTGATGTAGGGATTTGGGGATGTAAAGATTTGGAAATGTGGGGATTTGGGAATGTGGGGATTTGGGGATGTAGAGATTTGGGAATGTAGGGATTTGGAAGTGTAGAAATTTGGTGATGTAGGGATTTGGGGATGTGGGGATTCGGGATTATGAGGGTTTGGGAATGTAGAGATTTAGGGATGTAGAGATTTAGGGATGTAAGGATTTGGGGATGTAGAAATTCGGAAGTGTAGAAATTTGGTGAAGTAGGGATTTGGGGATGTAAAGATTTGGGAGTGTGGGGATTTGGGGATGCAAGCATTCGAGGAGTTATGTATTTAAAGATGTAAGGATTCGAGGATTTAGGGATTTGAGGATGTAGGGATTTGGGGATGTGTAGGTACCTGGAGATATAAGAATTTAGGGATGTAAGGATTTGGAGATGTAGGTATTTGGAAATGTAGGGATTTAGTAACGTAGATATTTGAGGATGCAAAGACTTGGGAATGTAGGTATTTGAGAATATAAGAATTCGAGGATGTAGGAATTTGAAGATGTAAAAATTTGGATGATTTTTAAAAGTCCCTAGAAACTTCCTAGAAGAGCCTAGATTAATTCCTTTTTCCCCATATTTCCTCATAACTGATCTAAGTTGCAGGAGACTATAAAAGACTATAAATAAGATTTTAGAAGTAGTACTTTCGAACCGGAGATTTCATACGCGCTAGCCTGAATGTTTCAACTTGACAGTACAGAGGTTATGTTACATGTGTAAATTTTGCTGAGAGCCTTCGACCTCGACGTACATCTTCGATATAGCATCCTTCGTGTTCAACATGTAATTCTGCACCGCTGGCGCGACTTTGTTGTTATTCGATATGATCCCATTCGTCAGATGCGATACGCCATTTTGTAGAACGTGCGCGGTTCCATTTCCTATGTAATTATGCACGCGGGCGATGTTGTTCTTCTGAGCCTGATTCGCGTTGTTTTTCAATCCATTAGCGATTGGCACAACCCCTGTAAAATAAACGAACAACGCAAATCCGATTGTCTGCTTTGATTTCTGTTTTTATAGTTGTTCATAGTAGACGATATAGTAATTTTGTTAGAGGAAAGTAGAAATAAGCAGTACCCTTTTTTGGAAGAATGTTTCAACGTTTAGTCAGCATTACTATTAGCTTTTGAAAGGTTCGATAACGGCGTTTCAACTTCCGTTCTATGAGCACTTGTGAGTGCAATTCGAATTAAAAAAGAAAAAAAAGTAAAATAAGTATAAGAGAATATGGAAGGACTATAGTAAATACTAACATGTGTATTTGAGTATTGTTTGTTTGTTCTTGATACTGGTCTACTTACTAGTAGACATTCACTCATGAATAGCCTTTACTGGTAAGTATTTAGTAGTAAGGAGCTTTCTACTAGAGTAGTAATATCCAGTAGATTAATAATGAAAGATATCTACTCTTTTAAGTATCATTCGTGAATAACATTAGTGATGTGATTAAGATTAGTGTACAGTATCAAATATTGAGTAGTATTTATACTCACAACATTAGTAAGTTATGTAAGTTAGTAACATTAGTAAGTAACTAATAGTAACTAAATAGTAACTAGTAACTAAAATATAGTTCATTAAACAGAAGTTTATACTACTGCATATACTTCTGAGTAATATCTACTACTGAGTAACTTTTATGAATAGTATCCTCTAATGAAAAGTATCTAATATGAATACTAGTAAATAGCACCAACCAACAAATATTATATTAATTAATTAAATAACAAGTATTATATTAATTAAGAGTTTATACTAGTAACATCCACTAATGAGTAATATCTACTCACAAGTAATGTCTACCAATGACTAGTATCTATTAGTAGATAGTATTCCCTAGTAGATAACATCTACTACTCATTACCGAATAGTTTTCAGTATACAATAATATTTAGTATGAAATAGTATTCGTTAATGTATTTATTAACTATCATTTACTATACACAAGTTTACTAGCAAATAATATTAAACAAGTTAGTATTTACTAATAAATAGTATCTAACAAGTAGGTACTATAGTCTCTGCTATTAAATGCTGCTACTGCCCCAAATTAAAAGTATATAAATACTTACTCTGAACATTAATTCCGTTCATATTCTCACTGATCACTTTCTCTATAGCCGATTTATTATCGATTACGTGCTTAGGAATACCATTTAGTACAATTCGTTGGTCACTATTATTATAAATAACTTCATTGTCTTCTTTATTTCGTCGTGCTTGAGTCATTAATTGATAGAGAGCAGCTGCGAATTCCTGTTGTACGCTTGGTACGTCCGTGTCACCGTCAATCTACATTTCAAACCATTTCCGGTTATTTCATTTTTTAATAATTTCATATTGAAGATTAGTATAACAATATATATTTTGTATCGCTGTCAATTTTTAGCAAATTTAAAAATTTTTATTGTAATCTGTTTTCTTCTTTAAGAGTGAGCAAAAATTTTTTACTTTTAAATCGAGGGCAAGTGACAATTTACTGTAGGGGCGGGGCGAAGTCCCCACTCTCTTTCCTGTGGCCACGCCCAGATTCTACTACTATACTATAGTACAATAATAAAGTATATTTCTTTATACTGATATACTAATATAGTATCTTTATATTATTAATCTCATTTAAGTTACTATCATCTTTTATTTTTAGTCTATTTAACAGTTTAACTTGTTTAACAATTTGTTGGAAGTATACTCACAATAGTAAGTCGATTTTCGTTATCCAATGACTTCAGCATAGGCAACGAAACTTTCCGGAAAAGTTCCAATCTTTTCTTAAATGCAGACACACTGTCGTCTAATCTTCCCCTTCCAAGTTGCAATTTCGAACAATCTAATAACACTAATGGCGGTTGTTGCCCAAACTAATAAAACCAAAATATCGAGTTAACAAACAATTTATAATCATTATTTTATACACATTACTGCTCATCCAAGAAACTTTATTTTCATAATTGAATAAAATACCAAAATAATAAATGTTACCTTGTTTTCGAATTCTTGAACTTGACTCAAGTCTCTGGGATAGCCATCGATTATTATACCATCCGCATCGTTGTTCAACATAATTTGTTGCTCAACCACTTGCATTACTATATCGTGCGGAACCATTTCACCGGAAACAATAGCATCGTTGATGGTGATGTTCGAAGGCGCCATTGTTCTCAGCATACCGCCTATATTTATATGAACCCAACCGGGCATGTTTCGTATCGCCTGAGTACATAGGTTTTCTTTATTGCTTCCTGGACCACCTGAAAAGATATCATTAAATTAATAAATATGTCAATCAAAATTTGAACAATTGTTCATAGATTTTCTATACCATTTGATAGTATTGGGAATGCTATAGTAATTTTATATTATTTTTTATTAGTTCCTATTACAGACTATTACATTTACTGTATTTACTATATTGACTATAACTACTATATTTACTATATTAGTTATAGTTGTTTTATTTGCTATATTTGTTATATTTACTGTATTTAGTATATTTACTATATTTGGTATATCTACTATATTTACTATATTAGTTATAGTTGTTATATTTGCTATATTTGTTATATTTACTGTATTTAGTATATTCACTATATTTGCTATATCTACTATATTTACTATATTAGTTATAGTTGTTATAGTTGTTATATTTGCTATATTTACTATATTTGTTATAGTTATTATATTTACTGTATTTAGTATATTTACTATATTTACTGTATTTGTTATAGTTGTTATATTTGCTATATTTATTATATTTATTATATTTACTATATTTGTTATAGTTGTTATATTTACTGTATTTAGTATATCAACTATATTTATTATATTTACTATAGTTACTATATTTACTACATTTATTATATTTGTTATATTTATGCTATATTTACTACATTTACTATATTTGGTATAGTTGTTATATTTGCTATATTTACTATATTTGTTATAGTTGTTATATTTGCTATATTTATTATATTTATTATATTTACTATATTTACTATAGTTACTATATTTACTACATTTATTATATTTGTTATATTTATGCTATATTTACTACATTTACTATATTTGTTATAGTTGTTATATTTGCTATATCTACTGTATCTACTATATCTACTATATTTACTATATTTACTATAGTTACTATATTTACTTTATTTATTATAGTTACTATATTTACTATATTTATTATATTTGTTATATTTGCTCTATTTGCTCTATTGGCCATATTTAATATATTTGATACATGTTCTGTATTTACTATATTATGTCTCAATTACTTCTTCACTTATTATTGCAATTATTTGCTATGTCTGCATTAACTATTGTAAACTATCTATTGCTACTATTATTTCGTCTACCTGTGTCTACAATTACAAATTATGTGTTAATGCAGCGATTAACTATATCATTAACCATTGAATACTATTTACTATATAAAAATTGACTATTATGAACTGCTTATTATATCAAAATTAACTATCGTGAACTATTTGCTACATCAACTTTAACTATACTGAACTATTTGCTATATAAATTTTAATTACTATGAACAATTAGCTATATTAAAATTAACTGCTGTTTATTTACTATATATATTTACACTTGCCTATGACCCAGATAAAGGAAGGTATTTGTTTCTTGAGTTTGCTCGTAGTTTTCGGAGGCTGTACAGTTGTCGTGATAGGTAATTGCGTTATTTTTGGTGATACTTGCTCCTTGTGAAGTGCAATCGTTGGAACTGATTGTTTTCTACTTTCAACGTCCACCTACAATTGAACCCAAACATTTTTATAAAACAATACTTTGTAACATTATTTTATAACCACGTATGCTAAATTCGTATTTATGTTATATGAAACATACTTTTGTTTCTACAGACTCGGGAACATTCTTCTGCTGTAGATTTTGATTTGATAAACCTAAAATTTTGAATACTGCCTCGCGGAAGTCAACGTATACCTCGTTTGGATTTCTTTCACCGTTCACCTGCAATCATTATATTCACAAATATTAACAACGATAAGAAATGTTACAATATATTCAAAATATTATAACAATCATTAAAAGTGAATGTTATAAAAATTAGTAGTATATGAATACATCGATAGATATTATTATTCATGGAGATTTTATATTTATCAACTATTTAAATATTAACAACTGCTAATACAAGGATGTTCGTTTTTGATGTACAAATTGCATAAATAATTAAAAATTGTACTGAATCTCAATTTTAAAGTAGTACAAAAATTTGTAAAACTTCTGTAATAGAGAAATGGTAGACTACTAAATATACAGGATGTTTCATAAGTTTGAAACTAAAATTTAAAGCAGTACAAAAATTTGTAAAACTCTTCTGTAATAGAAAAATGGTAAACTATTAAATATACAGGGTGTTTCATAAGTTTGAAACTAAAATTTAAAGCAGTACAAAAATTTGTTAAACTCTTCTGCTATAGAGAAATGGTAGACTATTAAATACACAGGATGTTTCATAAGTTTGAAACTCAAATTTAAAGCAGTACAAAAATTTGTTAAACTCTTCTGTAATAGAGAAATGGTAGACTATTAAATATACAGGGTTTCATAAGTTTGAACCTATAAACTAAATTATTTATAAGTATAAATTTATGAAGTAAATTATTTATAAATTTGAACTAAACTATGAAGTAAATTACAGTAAAAGTTCTAACTCATTATCAATAATATCTCAGTGAAAGTTAAACTTATGGAATGCTCTATATAACCATAAAATATTACTAAGCTTACACAAAATGGCGTCGAACAGTTTTAACAGCCATTCTCGAAATTAATGGATTACTAATAAATTAAAACAAAATGTTTACTTACTTCCAACAACATTCCACTTTGATCAAAATATTCAATAACAGGCATAACATTTCTATAAAAATTATGGAGTTCCATTCTTGCGAGTTCAATGACCACTTGCCCGAGCTGTGCGCCAAAATCGATTTGCCTTTCGAGGACTTCCTGTCTCCATGAAATGAGGACTACACCGTTCACTATTTTTATCTGAAAATTACATCAAAAGCTGCTTATTCCGATCGTATTAATTGTCTCTTTATATGTACTAATTTATACACTAAAACATTTATTCTTCTAAATAAAAAATTTATTTTGACAGACACTTCAAAATACATTGTTTTTGTAAAATTACAATTAAAATTTTATTTGTTCAATAAAATACTTTCATACTTCATTTATTTAATAAGACAATTTGATACTGTATTTATTTAATAAAATAGAAATCTGGTTATGTATTTAATAAAATAGTAATTTCATAGTTTGTTTATTTTATAAGATAATAATTTTACACTGTGTTTATTTAATAAAATGATAGTTTGATATATTTATTTAATAGAATCTGATACTTTATTTATGTAATAAAGTGATAATGCCATATTTTATTTATTTTATACAATTTTTGGAAAAATTGAACATGATTTTTTGAACTTAGAATATAGCTCTAAATTGTAAGTTTACTTAAAGAATAAAGTTAACTGAACCAGTATATAATTATTATAATTAAACCACCTACTTTTTCAGCGTATTCGACCACGTCTCGCATATTGCGTGGATAACCACTGACGAGAAAAACTTTGGAAGTTGGAGACATTTTGATTTCGAGCATAAGAACCTCCGCGACTGTTTTACTACTAAGTTGTCCAAAATCTTGCATATCTGTTTAAAAGACACAAACAAGACAAATAGAAAAAATATAATAAAAAGTGTTCTAAAACTAACTTCAAAACTTCAATTTAAATAATATTAATATTTACAATAATTATTTATTTGTCGAAATAAATGTAAAAGTTTTTATTTTGAAATTAATTCATTTTACCTACCATTCCCTAATGCATACTGTTGAAGAAGATCCATCATGTTGATGTGTGTTATGCCCTTCTTCTCTTGCATTAAATTGTCACAATGTGTCACCTTTCCACTTCCTGGACCGCCTAAAAATAATGAAATATATGTACAGTAAAAAGTAGTAATATAATATAATATTTTCAGTATTTGCATTATTTTTATGTGTTAATTTGAGAGAGTCGTGTAATATATTCATATTTTAGTGTTTTCCTATTTTACTGTATAAATCTTTCATATTTTATATTTTCATGTTTTAAACTATTTTGATATTTTTATATTTTTATATTTTCATATTTATTTTGATGTTTTTATATTTTTATATTTATTTTGATATTTTTATATCTTTATACTTATTTTGATATTTTGATATTTTGATATTTTGATATTTTGATATTTTGATATTTATTTTGATATTTTGATATTTATTTTGATATTTTGATATTTTGATATTTATTTTGATATTTTGATATTTATTTTGATATTTTGATATTTTGATATTTTGATATTTTGATATTTTGATATTTTGATATTTTGATATTTTGATATTTATTTTGATATTTTGATATTTTGATATTTTGATATTTATTTTGATATTTTGATATTTTGATATTTTGATATTTTGATATTTTGATATTTTGATATTTTGATATTTTGATATTTTGATATTTTGATATTTTGATATTTTGATATTTTGATATTTATTTTGATATTTTTATATTTTCATATTTATTTTTATATTTTACATTTTTGTTATTTTCATACTTTCATATTCTACATTTCTATTATTTTTCATACATTTATATTTTATTTTTACCTACACATCTTCATACCCTGCATTTCTGTTAATTCCATACTTTTATATTATATGTTTTTGTTATTTTTATATTTTTACATTACATATTTCTGTTCTTTCTAAATATCCATATTTCATATCTTTGCAATCTTCTTTGATGTTTTACACTTTGATTATTCTCATATAATCTTCATTTCTTGTTTTATAATTTTATATCAAAAAATGAATTAGATAGCGATAAGGTATGATACAAACCGAGTACAAAAATAACAGGCACTTTTGGAATTTCAAATTTAACAGGACCAACATTTTGTTGTGAAAAGTATCCGTTCGGTGGAGTCGGTAAAAGTCCAGCTTCTCCTCTCCATTTTCCTGCACTTTGAGCATCACTTTCCTCAAACACCTGCGATCCATTCTGCTGATCTATAAATTAAACAAAAAAAATAACTTAATTCATATGAATCGTATAGAAAAGTATGTAATCATCTTTCTTTTGGGGAATCGTTGAACAGACTTTATCGATCGTGCGGTATATGTAATGTCAAGTCCAAGATGTATATATGTAGGTCACAGGTGTGTTTCCGTCATATCGTGACATGCTATTAACACATATTTAACAAGAAAACGTAATCCTCTTCAATTGCTGCATATTTAATGATATATGGAAAAGTTTCTTTCAAAACTACGAAAAGTAATAGAAACTACTAACTAGTAAACATTAAATACAATTACAAGATCTTAAAAACTACTAGAACTATAATAACGTTGTTTTAACTGCTAACTGCTATTAAAGTTATAAGTAGTGTCAGAAAGTGTCCAAACACTTAAAAACCTTTAAGAACTACTAAAGAATTGGAGAAACTATTAAATATAAAATATTGATTGAATTAAAAACATCGAAAGTTATTGTGAAAAATAGTTAATGTTATTCTATTTAACTGTTAGAAACTATGACGAAACTATAAAACGCTTATTTTTAACTCTAAATGCTGTTAAAGAATATTAACCCCTTGCACTATTTTGACAAGTCTGATTCGTGACGCACTGGTACTTCAGTTGTGATCAATTTTACTCGAATTTTGAATATGCTTCAATTTGGAATTCAAGTCCAATTATAATTTGCATAGTAAACGATTGCATAATACCATGTTGTCATAACATTTCAACATTCTTTGTCTGTTTTAATATTGTAGCGTTTAGTTAGTTCTGACTGACGCACCTGACAAATAAATCATAGTGCAAGGGGTTAAACCTATTAAAACTATGTAAGTCTGCTAACTACTGATTTATTAAAAAGTATAAAAAGTAGGAACAAATAAATTAAAGTATAATACAAGTGAAAACTATGATGGAACTGTAAGAAGGTACTTAGTATGTTAATAGTAATAGTTATTACAATATTAAGAAATATTTTTATTAAGTGCTGACTACTACTACTAAAACTATTAAAAAATCGTAGATAAAATTCATTGTATTAAATATAACTGAAAATTATCATAAAACTATAAAAAAGTATTAATTACTAAATATTAAATAGTATTAAAAAATGATAGATCTATCAACATCATGTAAATCTACTATTAACTATTGTAATGATATTATATACTACTTAAAATATTGAAACTAATACTAAGAACTTTAAAAGTTACTAATACTAAAAAATATAGAAACTAATACTAAAAAAGTATAAAAACTAATATTAATACCAAGGACTATAAAAACTAGTACTAGAAAAGTATAAAAACTTGTATTAATACTAAAAACTGTAAAAATTAATACTGATACTAAAAGCTATAAAAACTACTACTAAGAAAGTGTAAAAACTAGTATTAATACTAAAGACTATAAAAATTAATACTGATACTACAAGCTGTAAAAACTAGTACTGAAAAAGTATAAAAACTAGTATTAATACTAAGAACTATAAAAATTAATACTGATACTAAAAGCTGTAAAAACTAGTACTGAAAAAGTATAAAAACTAGTATTAATACTAAAAACTGTAAAAATTAATACTGATACTAAAAGCTGTAAAAACTAGTACTGAAAAAGTATAAGAACTAGTATTCATACTAAGAACTATAAAAATTAATACTGATACTAAAAGCTGTAAAAACTAGTACTGAAAAGTATGAAAACTAGTATTAATACTAAAAACTATAAAAATTAATACTGATACTAAAAGCCATAAAAACTAGTACTGAAAAAGTATAAAAACTAGTATTAATATTAAAAACTATAAAAATTAATACTAATACTACAAGCTGTAAAAACTAGTACTAAAAAAGTATAAAAACTAGTATTAATACTAAAGACTATAAAAATTAATACTTATACTCAAAGCCATAAAAACTAGTACTAGAAAAGTATAAAAACTAGTATTAATACTAAAAACTGTAAAAATTAATACTGATACTAAAAGCTATAAAAACTAGTACTAAAAAAGTGTAAAAACTAGTATTAATACTAAAGACTATAACAATTAATAGTAACACTAAAAGCTATAAAAACTAGTACTGAAAAAGTATAAAAACTAGTATTAATACTAAAAACTACAAAAATTAATACTGATACTAAAAGCTACAAAAACTAGTACTGAAAAAGTATAAAAATTAATACTAAAAAAGGAAAAAAAATTAGTATCAGTACTAAAAACTATAAAAATTAATGCTAATACTAAAAACTATAAAAAGTAGTACTGAAAAACTAGAAAGTGGTATTAATACTAATGCTAAAATCTAAAAAGAACTATAAATACTAATACTAGCACTAAAAGCTACAAAAACTATTAATAACTATTTAATTACTTTAAATGAAATAAAACTATTTAATCACCAATATTCATACTTAAAATCTCTAGTAACAAGTTTGTCACGAACATAAAATTTCTAATAATCCTCCCTTAAATATAATTTATAACTAGTATTAGTATTAGTACTAGTTAATTAGTATACAACGATGTATTTTAACAACAATAAAAATATGTTTAAAGTATTTGAAAAAGAATACTAACCAGTGTCCAGGCAGATGCCCATAGTAAATCGTTGGGGAGATGCCAAGATCCTGTGACGGCCATTTACTCACATGCTTCCATTAAACTAAAACACCCTTTCTAACACGACTGTCTCAAAAATAAACTGTCACATGAAATAACTTGTTGCTTGCATTAGAATCTTCCTTCGCGGTACTCTTCGATTTCGTTTTCTTCAACTATCGACATGTTGTACCGCTTTCAATTCCCAAGTTAAAGGCACGTCAATGTCGATCAACCACTATGGAACTTTCTTTAAAGTCAATGAGTCACCACTTATTGTTAGTTGAATTCAATAGAAGCGACTTATAGCAACTCGACAAGATCCTCGAAACTGTAGTTATATAGTTGTTGTAAAGACCTGTGCGCAAATTATTATTATTATTTATAATTTGTTGAACCACGTTCTGTTTTAACGCTAACAGCTTTCGATAGTAACTTCAGTTGCTTTAGTTATTTTAGTTGTTACTTTTGGAGATACTAGAATGTGTAGTATAGTTATAATTGTACACTGAAGTAGTTTTTTAGTGACTATAATTTTTATAATTTTTGTATTTTGTCATACTGTAAACACTACTCGAATTTTTAATACACCTCAAAGCGAAATTCAAGTACAATTACAATTTGCACAATCAAAGATTACCAAATACAAAAATTATATTTTTCAACTCTCTAAATTATCAAATTTTCAAAATCTTAACCCTCAATTTTTTAACTTTCAAAATTTCAAAATCTTAATCCTGAAATTCTTGAACTTGAAAATTTAGAAATTTGCAAATTATCTCATTTTCAAATGTCATATTTTCGAACTCCTGAATTTTCAAACTTCCGAATTCTCAAGTTCTCAAATTCCCAAGGTTCCAAATTCTCAAATTTCCGAATTCTCAAGTTAACAAATTTCCAAATTCCCAAATTTCCCAATTCTCCATTTTCCGAATTCCCAAGTTTTCCAATTCTCAAATTTCCGAATTCCCAAATTCTCAAATTCCCAAGTTTCCCAATTTCCAAATTTCCAAATTTCTAAATTCTCCAATTCTCAAATTTCCGAATTCCCAAGTTTTCCAATTCTCAAATTTCCGAATTTCCAAGTTTCACAATTCCCAAATTTCCAAATTTCTAAATTCTCCAATTCTCAAATTTCCGAATCCTCAAGTTCCCAAATTTCCAAGTTTCCCAATTCTCAAATTTCCGAATTCCCAAGTTTTCCAATTCTCAAATTTCCGAATTCCCAAGTTCCCAAATTCCCAAATTCCCAAGTTTCCCAATTCCCAAATTTCCAAATTTCTAAATTCTCCAATTCTCAAATTTCCGAATCCTCAAGTTCCCAAATTTCCAAGTTTCCCAATTCTCAAATTTCCGAATTCCCAAGTTTTCCAATTCTCAAATTTCCGAATTCCCAAGTTCCCAAATTCCCAAATTCCCAAGTTTCCCAATTCCCAAATTTCCAAATTTCTAAATTCTTTAATTCTAAAATTCCAAATCTTCAAGTTCCCAAATTCCCAAGTTTCCCAATTCTCCAATTTCCGAATTCCCAAGTTTCCAAATCCCCAAATCCCCAAATTTCCAAGGTTCCAAATTCTCCAATTATGAAATTTCCAAATTCCCAAATCCCCAAATCCCTAACTAACCAAATCCCCAAATCCCCAAATCCCCAAATTCCCAAATCCCGAAATCCCTAAATTTCCAAATTCCTAAGGTTCCAAATTCTCCAATTCTCAAATTTCCGTATTGTCAATTTTCCAAATTCTCAAATCTCCAAATCTCCAAATCCCCAAATCCCGAAATCCCTAAATTTCCAAATTCCCAAGATTCTAATTTCTCCAATTCTCAAATTTCCGAATTGTCAATTTTCCAAATTCCCAAATCCCCAAATCCCCAAATCTCCAAATCCCCAAATTCCCAAATTCCCAAATTCCCAAATTCCCAAATTCCTAAATCCCTAAATTCCCAAATTCCCAAGGTTCCAAATTCTCCAATTCCCAAATTCCCAAGGTTCCAAATTCTCCAATTCCCAAATTTCTAAATTTCCAAGAATTCAACTTCCAAGTTCACCAAATTTTCATAAAACCTAATTCCAAAACTCCCAAGTCCCGAAGTTCGAGTAAATCTGCTGAACTTCACCCCAGAAGTTCCAGTTACGACAGTAGTTATTACTATACAATTATAAAAAAGTGAAGTTTATTAAAAGTATAGTTAAAGTTCACTTCAATAATTCTTACTATTCTACATAAATATAAGGTTGCGACGAACTTCTAAAACCAATAGTTTGAAAAATTCACTGTAATACTTGCATTATGAATGAAACAAGTATTCCAACACTTCCTCCTATCAAAAATTTAATAAAATATCGAGGAACTTAAATCTACTTGAAAACATTCGCTAAAATACATCAAACAATTCCCACTATCACGTCAAAATTTCTTACTCGAATAAAAGTTCCTATCAGCAAAACTATCTTATTAAAATAACTACGTTTTTCCTTCCCGACTGCCACGTATACCCACCGGATACACTAGAAATTAATTTAAAATACACAGTCGGCACTTTCTAGAATGCAGCCTGGAATAATATTTACGAAAGCACCGTCGAAGAAGAAGTTGCAATTTATCGATCAAATAATCCGGCGAGAAAAGGAAAATTCACTGGATGAATAGTTTCACTGTAGCACAGTAGGTCACAAAAATGATTCTCGACTATTTCGGAGAAGAATCGACACGTTGGGACAAGTATACCAAACAGTGGATACTTTTGAATTAGAACAATCGCCAGGTGAAGTTCCCTGGTCGCGGTGTGATAGTACTGTAATGGATTGATAGAAACAACTAGAGGTCGTAACAAGAGTCAATTGTTACCATAGCGATAAACATGCGCAACTAATCCGTTCCTAGACTATGTCGTACAATACTACACGTACGTACGTATGTTTTGCATATATTCGAATTAATAGATAGTTTTCTGCACTGGTTGCAACGTATGCAAGGGTGCGCGTGCGTTACTTGCAAGTTCAATGTCAAGTTGTTTCACGTGGATGGATGTTGAACAGACAGAGACGGAAATGGGGGATGAAAGTGTGAAAATTTATTGAATTTAATTTCATTCCTTTGGATTTCGTTTTAACGTACTACGCGAGAAGACGTATGTATCGTGGAAACAGATATTTGACCGTCATGTATATGTATAACCAGAGTTTCGAGTTGTGTCGTCATCATAGGTACGATGGCATTTGGGATTTTTACACTTTAGATCTTGTGAGTTTCGGACTTTAAGACTCTAGGATTGGAGGATTTTTGGAACCTCTGAGATCTTGGGATTTTGGGACCAACAAATTTTGGGACTTTTGGGTCCTTCGGATTTTGGGATTAGGAAACTTTGGGACTTTTTGGGACCAGGAGACTTTTGGATCTTCTGGGACTTAAGTCCTTGGGAAACTTTGGGACTTTTGAGTCCTTGGGTCCTTGGGAAACTTTGGAACCTTTAAGTTCTTATATCCTTGGAAAACTTTGGAACTTTGAATTCCTAGAATTATTCAACTTTAAGACCTTTTCAACTTTTAAACTTTTAAATCTTCAAAAAATTTTAAATTTGGAAGTTTAAACCCTCCGCAAAGTGCCCTTTCTCCCAATACAAAAGATAGTACTAGTCCCTTAAAACTCTAAATATTAAGACTTCAAAATATAATATGCATCACAAACGAATGGAAAAGTTTTCGGAAATGGATCCGTATTCATACAAGTTTAAGAATCCCCAGATTATACGCTGTTTTTTGCAGAGGATTATTTAGGTTACGGTCATATGTCGATACGTTTATAACATGCTTATACAGAAATCAGTACCTTGTTCACAGAAGGTGATTACCTTGGGTATATGAATAATCTACAACTGGTTCGTAACCCTCTTTTCTTGGATTAAACCAATAAAGGCATTGTGAATACATAAGCTTGGAAATATCGACACTGTCGACAACTGCTTTACTCTCATATGAATATGCATAATTCTTACAAGGTAAACTGTTTATATGTCTAGATCCTAATTTCTATAACTCGCACCTTCGTAATACGTACTTCTTTGTTATTTATTACCCAATTTTATAATAAATGCTTTTGTAGTTATTATTGTATTGTAGCTATATATCGTATTTAGAATAAAATAATGAATTAAACATTACTGATTGCCACGGATAAATCATCATTTTATTACAAATATTTCATATTTATTTATTATTCCTTCATCTATTCTAGAGGTGTTCAAGTCCCTCATCCCTCTATCGTGTACCTCAAGAAATAGACATAGAAAGTAGGGGAAGCACAAAACATCATTGATCACGTGTGATCTGTTGTATTTATGTCATAACATTGCGTACTTTTTAATATTATGTGTCACGTGTATGTAAAACAAGATTTGAAATTGTTGAAGTAATAAAAATTTATGAAACATATAGTTGGACAATTTAACCTTGTCTTTATACCATTATATTTTACATGATTCCTAACCTCACATATGTACACTGTGTATATTATCCTTTGAAGTGTGAAATTATACATTGATGAATTCTGATGTAAACCTTCACAAGTGTATGTTACAAAATGAATAATCATACTTAATTATGTTATGATTGTAAGAAAGAGAGAAGGTATGATACATGTGTACATACATGTATAAATCATATTAATATTGTAAGTTTAAAGGGCCATTCCTTTAGTCAGTATAAATATACAATCTTAACACAAAAATAAGATGAGCAATACCGGTGAAGAAATTTCTGATGCACAAAGTGAGAAAGGTGAAGATTTTACAGTCTATGATTATGACAAAGAAACTGAGAGCGATGATTCGTGGTGTGATGTTTCAGAGACCAATAATGATGAAAATGTAAGATTAAATTGATATATCTTTATTAATAAATAATTTAGAAAAATATTTTTATATTTTATATTGACTACTATCAATTATAATTATTTTTATAATCACTTAGACTCCTCAAAATGATGAAATGAAAGTGGATGAACAGCAGCAGAATGGATCTGCGCTCGCTGGAGGTCACAGATTTGACAGGACATTGATATGCGTTAAATATCCTGGAAATGTTATTAATCCAGAGAAAGCTGTTGAAACTTTAGGCGGTATCCATAACATTTCAACAGTACGATATCATTTTTCTCTAATAAATGAGAATAAATGAATCTACATAGACTTTAATTGTACATATTTATTAACAGGCAGTAAATACTTCAAATCGACGTCTAGAACTGAGATTTAGACCAGATGATGTTTATTGTAAACCAACTTGTGGTGATAGACATAATACTAATGGATTTCTGCTTAGAGTTCGAATTAAGAAAAGATCAAAAGAAACAGACGCATCTCAAGCAAGTGAACCATCCACAAGTGGTGTGAATGTAAATAATGAAACTGATAACAAAACAAGTGATAAAACTAATAAGCATTTTTCAAAAATGCCTGATATGTCCCAAAGCTATAATGTTTGTAACACAAACAAAGATGAAGATGAACAACTTGTATCTGAATTGATTAATCAAGTACAAAGTTGCAGTGTTAAAAGTTCAGATGACATTTGTCCTTCCCACAATTTATTTTCTGAAATTGAGCCTAAAGAATCACCAAATGTATCTGTAGACACAGGCGATACAACTTCACCAAAACCAAAAAATATCATGCCAACATTTGATCGTAATAAATATCAAGATCTATCTGACGATAAGGACTATCAATTGCCAGAATTAACAGTTTTAGGAAAAGTTAATACAGAATTTAGATTTACGAGTATGTGTTATTCGAAATTATTTGTTTCTTTTTTACTAGTTTTTCGTAATATTGCTATATACTTTTAGATCTTTGTGATTTTCAATATTTACCGATGGCTCCGTGCAAAGATGACCCTAAAACATTAAAGTGCATATATGACCAAATTTATCCACACAATATACTACATTATTCTTGGTTAAAGAATGATGTACCTTATTTCTTACCACCAGCTGCGTTCAGCAGAATGGACACTGTACAACAATATGCGCCAAAAACTGAAGTAAATTCGTACCCAGAAAACGTAATAGGCAAAAGTAGAAAACGAAAAGCAGGTTTTTCAAATTTTATATATTTTTCTACACCTGAAGTTCCTACCAAACCACCAGCAGGGATAGAAACTGCTATGAAAGTGAAATTTGTTCGAAACGCTGACTTTGAACAGATGCATCAAATATTTGAAGAGCGACCGATCTGGTCCAAAAATGCGTTGATGTATAAAACCAAATTTTCTAGTGATCGATTAAAAATTTTATTACCATCTGTGGCATATTACTTTATGACTGGCCCATGGAAAATTATGTGGGTGAGATTGGGATATGATCCAAGAAAAGACAGTTCTGCAAGGAAATACCAAACCTTGGATTATAGATTGAAAGCAATGCGTGAGTTTTTTATTTTAATAATAGGATAAACATCATGTATAACATGTTCTTTTTATTATATAGATGGTCTGGGATCCACTGTCAAATGTAAAAGGAATTATGCAAATTATACATTACCATATAAATCAACGCCAGCTGCAAAACAAAAAACAATTATCTCAAATGCTGGTTTCAGCCAAGAGCAGATGTATAAAAAAGAGCAAGAGTTAAATGAGAATGCGTATATTTATAGAAATGGAACAATACCACCTTCCAGACAAATGTTTTATCAGGTATATTATTCTTTTAGTATGAATTAATTAGAGTTATTAATTTTTTACTTTAAATGTAAAATTGTTATTAGTACTGCGATGTCCTGGTAGATGAAATACAAGAGATGTTGGCGAAATTACCAGATCCTGCACCTGGTGTAAAATGCCATGAGAAAAGAGGCTGGTTACCAAGTGGTTTTGATGCACAATGCAGAGAGATTATTAATAAACAAGTTCGAGCTGTTCTAAGAAAGCAAATGAATATACCCGAAGACCGTACGTATAATAATTAATAAATTAATATATAATTGTTACTTATAATTGGAATAAAAACTAATTTGCTTTGTTTGCTTATTTTGCAGATCCCACGTCTATGCCTAGAAAGCGTGGAATAAAACGTGGGATTAAACCAAAGCGTAGTATGCTTGACAGCAAAGCGAGGAAAAGAAAAAAAGAATCACCTTCCAGCAGTACTGTTACAGAAGAAATGTCGTGAGTTAAATCTTACTACTTTTTATGTATGGCTTGACAAATAAATGAGACATTCCTAAAGTTAAAGTTTATTAAAAAATGTACAGAATCTATTTTCCAAACGTCTACTAATAAATATGATTACATCGTTGATTACTGGATTTAACTGCGAATTAAACACGACGTTGAAAATATTGTTAAGTTCTTTTTTGTGAGGAATGAGTGCAGGTAGAGCGCAGCGACGAGACACGTTCCAATAATACTGATTGATCGATAGTTTTGTTATAGATATCGCATAACATACAAATTTTTTATCGACTTAATTGTTTTAGTTAAAATATTAAAAACATCATTTTACTCTCTTGTCTGCACTTAATAGGAACAAATTTAGATCAGCTTATTTTTGCTTATTTGACTCGCGTTTCGTCTGAACTGCAACAGAAATAGATAGGACAAGTGCCGATGACGCAGAGATTTATCTATGATGTCTTCACAGACGTAAGCCAGGATTGGTATTGGCCACGTAGCTCAAAAGTTCTTCAGAATCTTCGCAGACGAAAGGTTTCTGATGGTAGCAGGCTACGTCGTGCCAGCTAATTCCATCCTTGTACACGTTGTTCAAAACAGACATGCAGGATTCGTTGGTGCCGTTTATGTCGAATTCAGCATTGTCCGGTTGTCTAACTTTCTTGTGTCCGGTTTGAGACCATGGATTGAAGCTCCAACCTTCGGGTACCTGGTGGGTTGGCGCCATCTTCTTCCTGTTCGCGGACCAGAACCAACCGTAAACGGCTTTGGGTTCGAGGTCACGGCGATTCTCACAGCCTTTGAAGTCACAGAGACGTCCGGATGTCCAAATGTAGGGAACATCATCTACGCAAAGAATTATTTATTAAATCAAGACAAACTTTATTCTTTAAATTTATTAACTCATAGCTTACAATAGTGAAACATTTCAAACTATATTGTTTTATTTTACTGTTTTGTTTAAGTGAATAGTGGCCGAGCATTTTATTTGTACTATTCTTGCTATATTTTAATATTTTACTATCCCATCATACTACTTTATTGTTGTTTTGCTATATGACCATTCCATCTCTTCACTCTAATAGTATTTCACTCTACCATTATAGAATATTACTATGTATGTATTAGCTCAAATAATACTATTGTTAGTTCACTATTCCATTACATTATAACACACCATGCCATAGTAAAATTAGTGGAATAGTAATATAATAGTCAAGCAGTACAATTAGTGAAATAGTAGTACTACTGTATAATAAGACCTAACACCTAAAACTTTATTTTAAGAGCTCAAAATAAATTCATTTGGGGTTCAAGTAGAATTCTACTCTATACATACAGACCATGACAGATAACAGAACATGAACAGTACTGAAAAATAAATTACTGTGACCTAACAATTAATGTTTGTTGTTAAATGGACCACCTAATTGAAAGTTAATTAAGAATAATGTGTTATAATTTTTTATGTTATACTGATAATTTTAATTACTTTGTTGAATAAGTCTGTAGATTAAGTTGTTCTCATCTTGGGTCTCCATTGATATAAGATCCATGCAATATTCTCTACAGATGTTCCTTGCGTCTAGCCAATCCACCCTCTGATTAGCATGAGCTGGAACATGTCCACTGTAGAAATAGTTGTGACCTCTATAGTTGAATTCCTTTGGTCCTGCAAAACATATAGACAAAGATTAAAATTCCGTAAAGAGGTAGTTTGTAATTGACATCGTGAACGGTTTGCTTATTTTTGTGAAAGTAGGAAGAAACCAGTCAAAATTTAGTTGTCTACGTTGTATGCATAATTGAAGCGAAACTAGTCTCAGGATGAGATTATCGTCTGCTTAAATGTCAACGGTCTAAGTGTTTTTCCCGGTATTATTATTTATGCAGGGACGCCGTTCTCATCGACGGTTTACAACGTGTATCTCATTGTGAGAACCTAACGTTCTTATTGCGAAACAACTACTCATATTGAACGATGTTACAACTCGTTTCTGTTGCTTCTGTTTTGAATATGTAGATTTTTTTGAACACGTCATTATTAGGCCATGACCGGTTGACTATATTTCAATTAGCAAAGTAGGACTAACAGTTTATTCTTCTTCATAATTACCAATTGAAATAGTAAAATATACATAAATATATATGTATGTACATAAATAGCAGTAAACCATGGACAAATTAATGTATGTATACTTAGGTTAGGGTGTTAACACAGGTTTGGTTAGGTTAGGGGGTTCCCTTATATTTTTCATGAGGTTTACATACATTAAACAATATGTTATAAAATTTACATCTCGACTGTTATACGTATTAATTAAGTTTCTTTAATTTATATAAAATATGAAGGTTCTCATACAAGTATCTCATCTGCTTACTGATGATATAGGGGGTTCCCACATTTAGGGAACTCTCATGTAAATTTTTCAGAAGAGCATAATTAGAAAATTTGATACTTCAATTATTATATACTTAATTATTATTTCATTTATTTCATTTTTGCAAAATATAATAACTCCTAAGTACACCTGCCCAGTGCTAATATAGGGGATTCCCATCCTTTGGAAATTCTCAAATAAATTTTTCAAGAGAATCATACAATTTAAAAAATATATTAACAAACTTGAAGCTCTAATTACAATACTTAATTTATTTCATTTTTATGCAATACAGACATTCCTAAATGCAAAATCCGGGGTACATGTTCCACTTTCCCATAGTTAGCTACAAAGTTGTTTTTATGTATAAATATTCATAGCGTGATCATCATGAAACATGGAATAAAATTAACGATAAGAATAACGAAACTCTGTATTGAAATCGACGATCTCTTGTAGTAACACGATGAAGAAGAAGAAGAAGAAGAAGCATCATGAGTCAGAAATTACGACATAGGACAAACAACTCGTGATTCTGGTTGCTAGAATAAGTTTAACGAAGTGTCTGCGAGGAAGGGAGAGAATTATTGCAGCGACACCAGCGTTGCTGAATAACCGTAGCCTTGAACATCTGACATTTAGCATCTCTTCGGATTAAAAAGTATCTTCGTTTGTTTCGATCTTCATGCTAACATCATTGATTTTCATTATTGTTTTCATAAAGAAGTACAAAATGCGAAACATCACGTGTACATATTTCTAATCATAAACTGTAATTTTATCGTTCGATTTAAATGTCAAATCTAACCTAATTTGAATAATAAAATACCGTGTTATGTTAGGTTAATAAACCTAGGTTAGTCTCCCTCGATGTATCATGTTGACTGTGTACAGTGATTATCAGATATAAAGAAGACCTGGGTCGTTCATGTCTCCTGTGGTCAGAAGAATGACGTCAACAGATATAAAAAGTGGTAAAACCGACCACTTTCTTTCAATAACTTTCTTTTTCATTCGAGATATCTGAAAGTTGTTACACTTTGTCACCTGCCCCTCCAAGCTGCCCATTGAGGTGTGGTATAATTCCCCTAGGGTGTTTTTGAACCTTTTTTCATGACCTATTTTTTATTTATCGACGCGAAATTTAATTTCTTCCAGCAACAAAATGATCAAGTATAACTTTTCGCGTCAGCTGACACGTGCCTCGTTAAATGACCCTGAGGATGTCTCATATAAAAAACCGATGAATTTACGTAGTCCAACGTGTGTATTATTAAAAGTGATATGTAGGTAACGAAACGTTTAACACAATGTAAAACAGCAAAGATCTCATTAATAATTAATTAATATTGATTTGTACACATGTGCATGTCAACATTTCTATGAAATTCTATATTAATTATTAAACAAAATTTTGCACTATTATTAATTTAACAATTATTTAACATGTTAGCTTGAGAAATATTTAGAAATTCTTTGCACGTTAATGTTAAAATTACTATATGCTATTAGTATTACTGTATTTTAGTTAAGTGAAAATATAAGGAGAGAGTGTTAGTCCTAGGGGAATCGTTAGAGACCGTATTATCTTCGAAAGAAATAATAGACTCCATTTAATGATTGTAGGGTTTACGCATACCATCGGAACGATCATCCTCAGAAGTTCCTTGACACAATGGCGAAGTATGCGACTGCCTAAAGGCGCATAAATGTTTAATGGACGATGATATAACGATCGTAAATTACGAGTATATGTATAAGCGAAGGAGAGAGCCTGGCTGTTCTTGCAATTATGTACAAACGTTCGAACGCATAGCCGGATGAAAACAGAGAAAACTTCTAATTGCTAGAAGATGATATAATCGCGGCGAACGATGCTTTGTTCTCAGACGTTTTCTAAACCCGTTAGGTTAACATCAATGAACTTCCCGACTACAGTTATTCCAGCAATACGTATACTCGAGTGCGACATACGACTCAAGTAGACGTTTGGGTAAGGACAGGATTTTGGGAGTGGTAATTCGCAAATTTGAAAATTTTTTAGTTCCAAATTTGTGAATATTTTATTTTCCGAATTTTTAAAGTTGTGCATTTTCAATTTTCCGAATTTCCAAAGTTGTAAATTTGCAATTTTCCAAATTTATAAATTTCAACATTCTCAATTTTCCAAATTTCTAAATTTTAGAATTTTCAATTTTCCAGATTTCTAAATTAAAAATTTGTAGATTTTTGTATTTCTAAATTTTAGAATTCTCAAGTTTCCAAATTTCTAAATTTTTGAATTTCTGGATTTTCCAAATTTATAAATTTAGAATTCTCAAGTTTCCAAATTTCTGAATTTCAAATTTCGAAATTTTTGAATTTCTGAATTTTCCAAATTTCTGAATTTCAAATTTCTAGATTCTTGAATTTCTGAATTTTCCAAATTTATAAATTTCGAAATTCTCAATTTTCCAAATTTATAAACTTCTGAATTCCTAAATTTCCCAAATTTCAGCATTTCTGAATTCCTAAACTTCTAAATTCCTAAATTTTCCAAATTTCGATATTTCTGAATTCCTAAATTTTCCAAATTTAAAAATTTTTTAATTCCTAAACTCTCCAAATTTCTACACTTTTGGCTTCATAAATTTTCTAAATTTTAAAACTTCTGAATTTTCAAATTTCCCAAATTTCTAATTTTTTGAATACTAAAATCCCCAAATTTTCATATTCCAAAATTCTCAATTTTCCAAATTTCACAAATTTCCATTGTACTAATGTTTCAATACTAGCCAGTATAAATTTATATTCGGGACTGGTACGAACATTTGCGCCGTCAAAATAATGCACACATTTATCCTCTCGCTATATTGCCATCTACAAGACAACAACGAAGAACTCATAGTTATTAAATTGAACAACAGTGCAAATTTATATTCGAGACAGGTTCGAACATTTGCACTGCCAAAATAATGTACACATTTATCCTCTCGCTATATTGCCATCTACAAGACAACAACGATGAACTCATAGTTATTAAATTGAACAACAGTGCAAATTTATATTCGAGACAGGTTCGAACATTTGCACTGCCAAAATAATGTACACATTTATCCTCTCGCTATATTGCCATCTACAAGACAACAACGATGAACTCATAGTTATATATTAAATTGAACAACAGTGCAAATTTATATTCGGCACAGGTTCGAACATTTGCACTGCCAAAATAATGTACACATTTATCCTCTCGCTATATTGCCATCTACAAGACAACAACGATGAACTCATAGTTATATATTAAATTGAACAGTGCAAATTTATATTCGGCACAGGTACGAATATTTGCGCCGTCAAAATAGTGCACATATTCATCCTCTCGCTATATTGCCATCTACAAGACAACAACGATGAACTCGTAGTTATATATTAAATTGAACAGTGTAAATTTATATTCGGCACAGGTACGAATATTTGCGCCGTCAAAATAATGTACACATTTATCCTCTCGCTATATTGCCATCTACAAGACAACAACGATGAACTCATAGTTATTAAATTGACCAACAAGTTTTCTCATTTCTCATTTTCATCTTCAGTTATGTGCCACTGATTTGATCTCTCATATATGGTACACCGTGTGGCAATATAACGCGTGGTTATACACTGTGTGATTATACACCATGTGACGAAATAACAAGTGATGGCACATCACGTGACGATATAAAGTTCGATTATATTCAACGCGTGATGATTTAAAACCTGATTATACAACACATTGCAATATAATGCACGGCGGTATAAGAGACTAAGATTTATTTATATAAATAAAGGGAAGAAGTGATTCAAGTGACACCCATAAAGTGACATTTGCTGAATTCGCAAGTGCTTCTTCGGCCACGAAGAAGTATCAAAGGAATGGAAAGCTTTCGCTTTCACGTGTCACAACCTGCACGTGTTCCGCAGTCGGTAGTAACGTCACCCAAAGGTTTTAAGAAAGCGACAAACACTTAATTTATGCGTACGAGACGGTTAATATTTGCCAATAAGAAAGAGGAAAAGAAAGTGCACTGTTGACTCGTTCTCGCTCCATTTTTAAGAACTTTGGCACACATGAAATCATCGATGCAACGGTACCTGCAAATATGACTGCAAAAACATGCAGGCTGATTCACATTTGGGTGTGTCCGCTTGAATCACTTGTAAACTATTTACCATATAGAAAATTGATACAAAAGTGGTACAATTTTGAAGGATGCACACAATGAAATAATTAGTTTATTGTTATTTTACTTTTTTAACGAGATAACGAGTTTTTTAATCGAGGTGGGTCAAATGATGCAGTTGGAAAGAGTATTGAATGACGAGTAAAAAGTTAGTAGAATATATGGGTTAGAAAATTAATAATTACCGAGATATTCTTTAACATATTCAGTTTTAAAATATATTAATTTCAACTTGAAATTACACGAAATTGAAAGATAAGAATCTAATACCAAGTATGACATGACGGAAAGCAAAATGGCGGACTCGATGTTAGAAAACAAAATGGCGAACGCTATACTAGAAAACAAAATGGCGCACGTTATATTGGAAAACAAAATGGTGCATGCATATCATGGTTTAAAATTGCATATATTTCTCAACTAATCGTTTCTTTCTTGTGATCAATGCTTCTTGTGTTCTTGTTTTCTTTTGTTCAATGCTTCTTATCTTCTTGTTTTCTTCTGTTCAATGCTTCTTATGTCCTCGTTTTCTTCTGTTCAATGCTTCTTATGTCCTCGTTCTCTTCTGTTCAATACTTCTTATGTTCTTTTCTTTTGTTCAGCACAGTGTTTTGTTTTTTGATTCAATGATATCCACTTGTTATTAAACGAAGGAAGAGAAATATTTCCTATTAGCAACACCTAAATAAACCTGAGTACTTGTTCCGAAGTGATAGTTGGGTTGATGACTATTGTGCACGCGTAGGGTTCACAACCAGACAGTAGACATTGAGTAAACAAGTGTTTTGATCAAAAGGTGTGATCAGAGGAAAATGAAAGTCAGGTAGGTGAAACTTGTTGGCACTAGAGTCAATAGGTCGACACCATAAGTCCCAGGATTGAGCATAATGAGTTTCCTTTTTCTTCGCGGTATTTCTCTGTAATTATTTTCTTTTCAAATACAGCTACGTTTGAATAGCGGTCTCTTTAAGTCTTGGGTCGTGACATCAATTTTGAATATACGATAAGTTAACATCTTAACGTTAACTATCATATATTCAGGATCATAGTAATAACTAGCATATTTCATTATTATAAATAATAAAATTAAATTAAATTCGAATTAATCCATATAGTAACTAGTATTTACCAGTATTGTCATAATAATTTAATTTAAATTAGTTAAAATAATGATAATTAACGGGTATAAGTGCTAACCAATGCAATACTTAGTACTAATGTTACTATAATAATTAATAATTATTAGTAATAACTATCATTATAATTAGTAACTACTAGTGTTAGTTATTGTAATAATTATTAGATAGCATTAACTATTGCAATAGTTGTTAAATACTATTTTTGAATAATATAATAAGTATGTAGTAATATCAAGTATAATTAGTAACAAGTAGAATTAACTATTGTAACAATTGTTGTAGTAGCAGTAAATATTATGATAATTATTAGCTAGTATTTTAAACTATTACAGTAATTGTTGACTATTAACATTAACTTTAGTAATAACTGTAGTATTAATTAGCATAATTATTACAGACTAATAATTTTAGCTAATAAACTATCATAGTAATGTCTGACTACTAACTAATGTAACAATTATCAGCTATTATTATTATATATAATAAGATTTACCTGCTAGTGGTATTAATTATTATAGTCGTTTAAAACTACTAATACTAGCTACTATAATAACTAGTATCTACTAGCATTGATTATAAGCACTATAGTGATTGTAACACTAACATTAAATATTACAATAATGTTATAAACTACTAATACTAGCTACTATAATAACTATTATCTAGTGTTAACCATTATAATATTTAGTATCTACTGGCATTGATTATAAGTACTATAGTGATTGTGACAATAATATTAAATATTACTACAATTTTATAATTGTAATAATAATTTCAAATACTATAAAAATTGTAATAATTGTAGAAATAATTTTAAATATTAGAAAAATTGCAAGATAATTGCATTAACTTTTATAACAGCTATTAAGTAACCAGTAGGAATAATTGTAATAATATATTTTTATCTATTAATATTAACTATAATAATAAGTAACATCTACTAATATTAACTATAATAATAATTAACATCTACTAGTTTTATCAATTGTTGGCTAATAATAGTTCCTAACTAGTGTTAGTAATCATTGTACAATTATTAACGACTAGTATTAACAATAATAACTAGAAACTACTAAACTTGATCATCCTAATAACCATTTGCTACTAAAACTAGTTATCATAATAGTTGTTTGCTAATAATATTAACCATCATAATGATTAATTACAGATAATACTACTAGGGGAATTATTGTAATAGTAACTGTAGATATTATTATTAACATACTCTATCAATAAGTATTATAATAATTAATAACTGCTAACATTAAGTGCACAATAGCTTTCAATTACTAGTATTAGTTTTACTATTGCTAGTGAGACCTATTACAATAGTTACGTAGTAATAATAGTTCTTAACAATTAATATAAACTATATTGTAATATTCAATACCTACTAGCGTTAACTATCATAATAATTACTAGTTAATTACTTCATATTATAATGCTAATTAATTACTAAATATTATTATTCCAATAATTACTAATTATTAAATATCATTATCATAACAATTATTTATTATAGTCATCTATTTCTGCAGATACCCTGCTGTATACCAATAAACAAATACAAGGATACAAGTGATGAATCTATGGTGGATTCAAAGTCGTCTAGAAAGTAGGTTTCGCACAGGCTTGGATTTAAGTTTACGGTTAAAGACTAACACCATTGTATAGGTGAATAACGAGAGCCAGGATGGAATTATCTTTCGTTTCGCAACAATTCCTGACATTTTCGTGGCGACGAAACGCCGGCCTTTTGTAAAGTTGTCAGTCAAACAACCATACAAACAACGTGTTGTAACTATCAGATGATCGATTCAGCGGCAACTCGTTAATCGCGGATCTCCTTGGTATCACGAAGGTTGAAAAAAATATCTTGATTAAATGGTATTTAAGACATCAAGGTCCTCGCTCGCTTTTAATGAATTATCTTTTCATTCTTCCTTCGTTTAAAGGTCGCATCATGCTTCATAATTATCCGGCGCATAAGCGGTGAATGTTTTTACCAGAAATTCAATTAGTAATTTCAAAACGATATTCGAGAACTGCGACGGAAACGAGACGATCAATTTCACTATTCATTAATTTTTTTTAACTACCAGCGATCTAAATTAATATGCATGTATGTAGATGGATACAGCGTTATGTAACTGGCTGCCTTTTTATGGAAATTCGTGTTCATAAATTATAAATTATGTAGGCAGATTCTTTCGGCGTTGACATAATCAGCTGGATATAGTCTCTCGAGAGGTAGATCGAATCTTCTTTTAATTGCCAAACGCATCTAATTATCTGACTTATAATTTATTGCACGTATGTTGTACAACTGCTACGTTAACAGATCAACGTTACAGCTGTTTCAAAATTTCAATTCACTTTTTACGCGCTCCGGAATTGTTGACGAACCTTAAAATATGCGTTGTCTTTGAAACATCACAAAATTTATCTCCTTCGGGGACATTTAAATTTGTACTAATTTCAACGAAACTTTGTACCGGCAGGTGTGACATTTTTTCGCTAACGCATACAATGTAATATCCCCCAGATTGGTGGATCTCATTAACTTTCTAACAGCTCGTCCTTAAAGCTGATATAAGTGGATGTGCCTTGCATTTTTTACTTTCACCGAGCACCCGATTCTCATAAATTTTATTTCGAAACAAGTTACGTTTATTACCACATAGACGGCGGAGATGTTACCAGAATAAAGAAGATGAAACAAGAGAGCGCCGGCAACCGGATGTATGTATTAAACTAGAACACCAATGGATATCGAAGCGTACTGGTAGCAATAGTGATTTACTAGTATCTGTACTGATACTTGAGACATATTAACAGATAGTGTAATAATATACTGATAATACCATACTGATATCAATAATGATGCTGATAACGTTAGTAGCAATATTAATAAGGTGTAGAGTAAATGTACTAATACTAGTAATGATACTTTATTTTATTATTATTATTAGTTGCAGTAGTAGTGTACTATTGATATTATTGGTAGTAGTATATATAGATGTAAAATTGATAGTAGCTACTATAGTAACAGCACACATAACAATGGTAACACTCACAGTATTGAGAATGTTAATACTAGTAGTTAATACTCACACTATGAGAAATGTTGATACTAGTAGTGGTTGCTAACAGTAATAATAATGCATCACTATTAATAATAATTTAGTGCTGGTAGTGTATATAATATACATACATAAGATTCATATAGCTGCTATTATTACTACAGTATTCTATTACGATTATTACAATAAAGTACTATTATTATAGCACACATATTGTATATTAATAGTAGCAGTGATAATATGCATTAATAGTAGTAGTAATATTGATAGTGTCTATTAATACTAGTAGGGTATATTTATACTATATTAATTGATGACGTATATAAATACTGTAAGAATAATACTGAGTGGTACTAATAGCATGCCATTAGCATCAATAGTATACTAATACTAGTAGTAAGGCAAAAAACATCTGTCAGTACTAATAGTAATATTAGTAGCATATAGTAATAGTATAGGAATGACACATACTATCACTAGTACTGCTAACAGTATATTCTAACAATATTAATGTTGCTAACTTATAGTAGTATTATAGTACTAGTAGCATCATATACTAATACTAGTAGCAATGGAACACATACTATCACTAGTAATAGTAACAGTATATTCCAACACTATTAATACTGCTAACGTATAGTAGTATTATAGTACTAGTAGCATCATATACTAATAGTACTGGAACACATACTATCACTAGTAATACTAACCGTGTATTCTAACAATGTTAATGTTGCTAACGTATAGTAGTATTATAGTACTAGTATCATATACTAATGCTACTAGTAATGCAAATATACTAATACTAATAGCAATGCAACACATACTATCACTAGTAATACTAACAGTATATTCTAACAATGTTAATGTTGCTAACGTATAGTAGTATTATAGTACTAGTATCATATACTAATGCTACTAGTAATACAAATATACTAATACTAATAGCAATGCAACACATACTATCACTAGTAATACTAACAGTATATTCTAACAATGTTAATGTTGCTAACGTATAGTAGTATTATAGTACTAGTATCATATACTAATGCTACTAGTAATACAAATATACTAATACTAATAGCAATGCAACACATACTATCACTAGTAATACTAACAGTATATTCTAACAATGTTAATGTTGCTAACGTATAGTAGTATTATAGTACTAGTATCATATACTAATGCTACTAGTAATACAAATATACTAATACTAATAGCAATGCAACACATACTATCACTAGTAATACTAACAGTATATTCTAACAATGTTAATGTTGCTAACGTATAGTAGTATTATAGTACTAGTATCATATACTAATGCTACTAGTAATGCAAATAACGTCTACCAATACTAATAGTAATATTAGTAGTGTACAGCTGTTATAGTAGTATACTATAACAATAGGAGTGTATACTAACACTATAGCAACAATAGTAACATATGCTAGTACTAATAATAAAATAACGCCATGTACCAATTTTAATAGTCATAATAGGATACATATTGTATTTGTGCAATACTAATAACCTATGCTAGTACCAATAGTAATACTAATAGTGTGTAGCAATATTAATAGTTATATACAATAATATATAACTATTATACCTTATATATATTAATACTATACATATACTTTTAGTATTTCATAGTATAGTGATTATATATAGTATTAGTATTATGTACTGGTATATACTAATATAGTAGTAATATTACATACTATTGTATATTAAAATAGTATTAGTATTACATACCATTATACTAATATAGTATTACTATATGATATACTGCAGTATATGTGTATAGTATTAGAAGTATTATATTAAAGTTAAGATAGTATTGTATTAAATAGTAGTACTAGTAAATAATAGTATTATATTAAATAGTAGTATTAGTAAAGAATAGTATTACATTAAATACTAATACTGTATTAATATTATATACCAATAAAATAGCATATTATTAATGTACTATATACTAGTGTATTATATACCAACACTGCAGCGATAGTAATAATCCCGTATTATACAATAACGGTAACTTTAATGATCTAACACCGATCACTAATCGATTTCGACACGAATCGATGGACCTATAAACGTCTATCACGTGAATAACCCGATCCAACTAAACCGGTTGACCAGATCGTCCCGGAAGTCCACCGAATTCTTACTCGTTCAGCACACGGAAACGAAGACCCAGATTACAAATTCGCAATGGACATCTCTAGTTCTTTACAGTACACGTGTACTTGGCGAACCGGCGGATGATAAATAAGGAACGAAAACAATAGGACGACGCGTGCAAAATAAATGAAATCAGTATTCGTTTCGCAATGTTGTTGTTTCCATGCTAATCTTGGAAAGAGTCCAGACATCCTGGCATCTCGATGTTGAATTCGAAATCTGAGAAAGTGCATCGAAGATGCGATACGCCGCCACTATTGCAATCCTCTTCTGCCGACTTATTAACACGAGCTAACCAACCTCGCCAGGCACCCACCGTCAAAAGTGAACAACCGAGTAAAGTGCTTGCACAACACCCAGGTAACTATCTGTTGCACGTTTAAAAATGTATGATGCGAGATTGCGAGAGAGACTTCTTCAACGTGTATCAGCCGGTTTAACCTCGATTTCTTTCAGCGACCACAGGAGAACGTGCCAGAGCATTTAAATACCCGGGTGAATATCCCGGGTATAGTGTTTCATCCTTCGTATTAGATAGGGTAAATAAGTGACGTACTAGAGATTTAATCTTAGAGAGAACTCAGGAATTCCAAATATTTCTTGTATGTTGAATTTATAATATGCAGGATTTCAGTCCTGTTGAGAATATTTGACTGTTTTGATTTAAACCTTACCAATCTTATATTTTTATGCAAATCCTCCAGAAGTTGTGAGGTTATTTGTTAGATGGCTTAAAAATAGGGTATATTTTTTTTTAAACTACTGTATTAATAATACTTCAGAAGTAGTTAGTTTATAGCAATTCATGAGTAGGGCAGAAATAGATGATATGTAAATGACAAAAATGAATTTTAGTTTAATACTAATTTTTGCAAATTTTTCTTGTTTTCTTTGATGGAACTTTATCCCCCTTTTGCATCACTATTGCCAATTTCAGATGAAAGTTAAATACAAAATTTGTGTTTTGCATTAAGAACAATTATTTATGTAATTAGTATAATAATTAGTTTACTTTGTACTGATTGTATTGATAGAAAATTTTAATTTGGGCATTTTTTAATAGTTTATTTCAATTTTTTCGTTTATACCTTAAAATTTGCTAATATCCTAAATGAAGGACTTTTTGTATTATATAGTACTATATAGTAGAATATTACTATCATTGTATCATTTCATTACTATACTTTACTATTACTATCCTATATTAGTTCTACTACATTAATACTATTAATACTCAGTATTAGTATAGTAGTACATATAGTATTAGTATAGTAATATATATAGTATTAGTATAGTAATATATATAGTATTAGTATAGTAATATATATAGTATTAGTATAGTAATACATATAGTATTACATATAGCATCACATATGGTATTACTATACTGATTTGAACCAAAAGCACAATTACAGAAAACCCCAAAATTTTACAAAGTGATTTATTCTAAAAAAGCAATTCACGCTCAAAAGTTAATTCTGACTTGCAGAAATCTCTCTTTATATCACACTATTATTTAAGTGGAAATTAGAAAAACTTCGTAGCTCTGTGGAGTTCTCCATAACTGTGTTACTAGGTCAAAATTTCTTAGAAGTAAATAAAAAAAAGTCTACTCACGGTTCGCACACTTCTGCGGTATGGGAAGAGAAAGAAATCTTCCTGGTCGATTAGATTGCGGCCGAATTTCATTTATTGCCGGTTGAGCATTCACGAGCGCCGTGAAGAACACCACGGCCAGAGGCACCAAAATCATCTAGAAAATAAATATAACTATTTTAACAAAATACTGCCTGTTAAAACACACGTTCCTATATTTTACTTTGAACAAAATTATAAAATAATTGTTAGAATACTTGAGAATTTTTAATTTCAAGTTTTATTTCATTTTAGTTATACTAAGTTTTCATTTCTCATGGACGATTATATTACTTCTTTATGTGAGTCCCCTCTCCCACCCCCAATACTGTTCATTGTAAATTGTATTTTCTTTGCATTACAATGCAATGAAAGTACTTGACATTGATGGAAAAAAAGAAGCGAAAGATGGCACACGTTATCCATTATTAACTTTTTTTCCCTTTAGCACTCACCTTGTCTCACACGCTTCTCTCGCCTTTCTCTTAATAAACACTGGAGGTGAACGAAGAGGTTGTCGTTTAAAGAAACGTGGTCACTGATAGGATTATGGAGAGACGGGCACCTCGCTGACGATTATATAGAAATAGTCCCCACCATGACAGAGACTCATCCCACCCTGTGTTACAAGGACTCATCTAGACTCTTCTTTGCTTGTGACCTTAGTCACAAATTGATTTAACAACTCTGATTTATAATTATTTTAGTTTTACCAGAACCTTGCGTGCACGTTCAAGATTTCTTCGGCACGAGGATAAAAGCATAAATTTCAAGTTTTACCTCGTTATGTTCGGATAAAATTAACGGAAGCCTTGTGGGCGGCCATCGGGAACCGGCATCATACTTTAGTTTCATAAAACAACGAATTAATTGTACGTAACCTTAATGTTATCTTAATTTGGTGAGGTAGTTTGGCCTCATGCAGTTTTTTGTTGCCTCAAGCAGTCATATTAAAACTTTGGATATAATCGTTAATCTTATGAGGAACACTGTTGACATCAAAAATTTAATCGAACAGCTGAAAGAAGATTCTATCTTTAATATTTTACAGATTAATTTTGTAAAATAATATGGCCTCATATTGAGTATTTATGGCTTCAAACGTTCATATCCTAATTTTAGATAAAACCATTACTTTCTATCTTGTGAAGGTCATTGTTGTCTGGCATCATGAATTTAATTTATTCTAATAACTGAAAGAAGATTCTAATCAGCTTTATGCAAATTAATTTTGTAAAATAGCATGGCCTCATGTTGGGTACTTATGGTCTCAAAAGATCGTATTCTAATTTTAGATAAAACCGTTAGTTTCTGCCTTGTGAAGGTCATTGTTGTCTGGCATCATGAATTTATTCTAATAACTGAATTCTAACCAGCTTTGGTATTATACAGATTAATTGGTACAATAGTATGGCCTCATGTTGGTTATTTATGGTCTGAAGTGGACATATCGTAATTTTCGATAGAATTTGTATCTTGTGAAGGTCACTGTTCTTTGGCATCATACGTTTAATTTGATCGAGTAACCGAAAGAAAATTCTAACTGGCTTTAGTATCATAAAAATGAACTTTGTGAAATAACATGGCCTCATGTTGGTTATTTATGGCCTCATATTGGTTATTTATGACCTCAAGCTGTCATATCCTAACTTTAGATAAAATCTTCATTCTTTATCTTGTGAAGGTCACTGTTGTCTAGCATCATACATTTAATTTAATTGGAAGGAAAAGGAATTAAAGAAAATTCTGAGAAGCATTAGGACTGCCCAGATTTGTTCTGTATGATAAGAATATTGACCTCATGCGAGTTATCTGCTGTTTGCAACCTCAACGGATATTCAGATTGTATATAGAAACGTTAATCATTATCAAAGTTGCAGAAAATTTTAAGCTGCACCAAACATATTAATTTTGTAAGGTAATAAAAATGGCCTCACACATATTATTTGTAGCGTATAAATAGTTACATTCAAATTTTACATAGAAATGGTAATCTTCATCTTATTACTTCTTCACGAATAACCTTCATTACTCTTTGATCATAAGTAGAAGTTAATTGATTACGGCATCACACTAACGATTTCAAGCCTCAAACGTTCGTATTTAAATTGTAGATAATAATGCTAGTCTCATATTACTTCTAGATGTATAAGTCTGATTAGTGTGTGACTTAATTTGAAATTGCGAGGTAATCAATTATCCCTTGATACAGGTTATTTTTGGCCTCAAATGATCATGTCATACAAATATGTAAATCTGTATTTTGTTATTTGATATATAATCTTCACTAATGTTTGACTAAAATTAAAAACTAATGAACTATGACCTCACATGGACCATTTTCTGCCTGAAACTGATACTCGAATTTCATACAATAATGTTATTCTACATCTTGTTCCTGTTTCATAGATAACTTCCATATATGTTTGATTATAATTAAAACTGAATTGATTACTGTTTTACATGGATTAATCAAATACCGAATGTTCATCGATTGTGGCCTCACGCTAATCAATTTTATTGCTTGAATATCTATATGCAAATTTTATACAGGAATATTAAGCGTCTTGTTTCTTCACAAATAACCTTTTAACCAGATTAAAAATTAATCAATCGAGGCCTCACGATTGGTAAATTTTAAGCCTCTTATGAAATGTAGAATTTTTCGACATGAATGTTATGGAAGCATTGTGTTGCTTCTTCACGAATGACCTTAATTAGTATTTGATTATTCATTAAAGGTTGATTAACTGTGGCCTCACACGGATCATTTTCTGCATTAAATGGCCATTATCCGAATTTTAAATAGTAACGCTAATCTGCATCTCGCTTCTAGACGGATAACCTTGAAGATGCATCACGTGCTAACTTTCACCGTGGTAATCGAAGATACTGACAGGAATAGGTGGTAATCAATGTCAACTGCACCGCAACTCCTTATTCAGATTAGCTTCATTGTTCCACCTTTTATGGAAAGTACGTAATCGGACGTTTCAGGCAAGTCTGATCCAAATTTTCCGATGATTCGTAGAAATCTGTGGATGATTGGATTCCATATTATAACAGCGAGTCAGAAATATGGTTTATTCATTGTAAATATTTTCTATTACCATTTTCTATTTTTTAATAGTAATACTAATTGCTACTACCTAACAAAAGTTTTAGTATGAGGTCATATTTGACCCAATTGTAGAATTGTGGGAGTATTTACTGTTTCAGAAATGTTTCATAAATTTCTAAATCTTCAAGTCCCTAGATATCTAAATTTCCAAACACCAGAATTCCTACATTCCCAAATTTCCAAATTCCTAAATCTCTAATTCCCCAAATATTTAAATCTCTAAATCCACAAATTATTATATTCTTATATTTCTAAATCCCCAAATCTTTAAATCTCTGAATCCATAAATCCCCAAATTTCCAAATTTCTGAAACCCAAATCCCTAAATCCTTATATTCTTACATTCTTATAATCCCAAATACCCAAATTCCTAAATTTCTGAATCCCTAAATGCATAAAGTTCTAAATTTCCAAATATCCTAACCTTACATTTCCAAATTTTCAACATTTCTGAGTCTAAAACTTTCTAAATTTGGATCACGTATCAAGCAAAAAACAAGTAATGGGGTTCCCTTCCCCTACATTGCCATTTTCCTTATAGAAGCCTACAAACTTGCCAATGACATGCACAAGCCGCTTCATGGGGCGTGTATAATGCAATCGTTCTCTGTGGCGCTGTTAAACGTTGCATTTTCTCACATTCAAGCATCTTGATGATAAGTTTGTTCCCACAGGTCACAGACTTATGTAAGTGATCATGTGCTTCCAAATGTCCCAGACTCTACTTATTTTCCAGCTGCGAGAAAAGGGCAGTCGAGATCCGGCAACCGTGCGGAATGTACGCATCTTTGACATCATATTTTCTACCTATAAACTTTACATTACATATATGTATATAAATTTTGTATAACTTTGCAATATTAATATGAACGTGAAACTTAAAGACGGACATGGAACAAAAGGGACTAGAATATTAATGTACGCCAATCTATGAAATGCCATTGTCAAGGAAAACGGCTCATTATTATCGATCTTTAGTTACATTAATGCTTATGACAAGACCTTGATCAATTATTAACAGATGCACTAATATCCTGGTAGGTAATGTCGTGTAATGTGTATAGTTCTTGTCACGATATAGGGATGTCATAAATTAGACCCTTGTTGAGCTGCGCTATGTGAAATTGATACTTCCAGAAGCGTACACCGAGTTCTGTTTTAGCATTTCATTTCAATAATTTAACACTGCTACCGAATGGGGTCTCCCCACTTTATAAAATTTAAAGCGCGCGGCTGGCAAAGTGGTAATAATACTAAGTTACTTCTAGACTGTGTCTAGAAAACTCCTTTATTCTCTGTGACCCCCTTTAAAACTGCAACAATTAATTTTCTATTAGTTTGACAAGTCATTTCAAAACTAATTTATTAATCCTTAATATATAACCTCGTATTTTTGTAAAATCATTTTCACAAACACATTTTTCCTACTTTATCATGCAATTTTCACATACTGTATATAACTCTTGTAATATAATCATACATAATTATTATAAGTATAATTACAAAGTTATGAAGCCGGAATTTTCTCTTTGGCGCGAGATTTACAAACCACCTGTTTATTAATCAGCGCCACCTATAATAAAAGTAATTTAAAGTACTTCTTATACGAACTTGGAATAACCATATGATATATAAGTTTCTAATATAGCAAAAGTATTTATATGTACATATAATATTTCAGTGAAGTGAATGATGATTAAATACGTTTGAATTCTATTATGCTCAATTCTAAAGGGAACAAGATTATCAAGAGTCACATAACCTGTAACAAATAGTTAAGTTCCTTGAGAGTTATAAACAAACAATTACAAAAATGAGTAAAAAAGATATTATACAAGCGGTTGTTCTTGCGGATGATTTTGTAACGAGTTTGACACCTATGCAAGATGTATTTCCAAGTATTTTAATGCCAGTGATAAATGTACCGCTTTTAGACTATTTAATTGAAACTCTACTTAAATCTAAAGTTCAAGAACTATTCCTATACTGTAGCAGTCATGTAGATTTAATAAGAGCATACATCAAGGAGAAAAAGTCATTAAGGATATCGATTTCATTGATCGTATCAGAAGGTTGCACTTCCATTGGCGATGCTCTTAGAGACATCGATGCAAAAGGATCGATTCGTGGCAATTTCATATTAATAAGAGGAGATGCATTTATTAATGCCAATCTTATGAATGCTTTGAGCGCTCATTGTGCTAAACTTGAGAAAGATAAAGCTGCCACAATGACTATGTTGTTGAGAAACGTTGGTTCCTTGAATGATTCTCTTTTAAAAAGAGAAACATGTTTAGTAGTTTCTGATAAAAGCAGTAAAAAAATTTTGCATTATAGCAAACTAAGGGACAATGAGAAGAAAGTTGAGTTAGAACTAAATTGGTTTTTGGATCATGGTGAAGTAGACATTAACACTTGTTACATGGATACTCATGTCTATTTATGTTCTCCTTCTGTGCTTCCATTATTTTCTGACAATTTTGATTTCCAGGTAAGTTTTTATTTAATAAATAGTAACATATAGTCTAATAATAACAAATAGTTTAATACAATAAGTTGTTAACAGACAATGGAAGATTTTATCAGAGGAGTGTTGATGAATGAAGAGATCTTAAATTCTAGAATTTATTGGCATCAGTTAAATCCTGAAGATTACAGTCTGCCAATTGTGTCATGGAATGCGTATCATGTTCTTAATCATGATATTTTAAATAGGCATAGTTTTCCACTTACACCAAATGCAATACCACATTTAAACAATTTTATCTATATGCCAAGAAGTACTTACAAACACAAACTTAGCACGCTTGCTAAAGGCTGTACATTAGAAAAGGACAGTATACTGTGTCAGAACAGTACACTTGGTAATGGTACTTTTGTTACAAGATCTGTTATTGGCCAGAATTGTTCTGTGGGTTGTAATGTAACCATTAAAAACTCGTATATTTTATCAAATACCAGAATTGAAGATAATTGTGTGATCACAAATAGCGTAATATTTCCGAATTGTTTTATTAAACAAAATAGTCAAATAAATGGATGTATCTTATATCCTCAAACAAAAATTGATATTGAAACAAAGTACACTGATTCTTTTATAGAATCAAAAGACAATGAAGTTTGTGTCAAAAATATATCAGAAATTGACACAGATAATGAATTTCATTTCTTTGAGGACTACGATATGATGGAATCTGATGCTTATTCTTCGGAAACAAGCAGCGATGAAGATTCTGAACGTAATTCACCACTTCCAGATGATACAAATATGTTTTTATCTGAAGTTATCGATAGTTTACTAAGAGGTTTCCAAGACAAATTGAATTGTGAAAACTTAATTCTGGAAATAAACTCATCAAGATATGCTTATAACATTACCATGAGCGAAGTAACATATAATGTTATTAAAGCTATATTGAGTTTACCTTTCCATTATCTTTCAGAAAAGAAAGAAACTGTAAATTCTCTAAATTATCAGAAGAACTTAAAAATTATGCTGATTTACTTTCAACCAATAATTTTGAATTATGTTAAAACAGAAGATGCACAAGAGAACTGTTTACGTGCAATAGAAGAAGTTGCAAGTACTACTGAAGAAATACTTCCATTTTTGCAGCACTTATTGCATTTGCTTTATGACAAAGATGTATTATCAGAAGAAAAGATTTTAGAATGGTATGAATCTGATGATGAAAATATGGACACAATTCAAAATGATAAAGTAAGAACAGCAGTAAAACCATTTATTCAGTGGTTAGAAGAAGCTGAAGAGGACTCTAGTGATAGCTAAAACAGTTAAGTATTAAAATGAAACAAAGTTTTTTCCTTTTTTGAAAGTAAAACAAATAAATAATAATTTAACGTTAACTATCCAATATAATTGAAATTTATCATATAAAACAATAGTTTGTCATGTATAATACAACATTTTTATTATTACATTATTTTAACCTTATTTGTTCAAATAATACACTTTGAGCAATACTGTAGATCAGGCATGATCAAGTGGTGATTCTCAAATTTCTAAATTACTATATTTTCTAATTTCCAAACTTCCAAATCCTAGGTTCTCCTTATTCACGTATGCTTCTCTAATCCCTTCTAGGCTATCAATCTTCGAATTCCTAAATTTGGGTATTTGGGGATATGATTGACCTGCAATATTAATGGCAGGAAGGCACTTGGTCATGCCTGCTGTAGATCGTGTGTAAATAAATTATGTTTTTTAGATTATAATTCACATTGATTATAGATCTTATTAAAATGTCTTGAGTAGTATATTAAGAAAAATAGAAATATAATCTTTCATTCTGTAGGCAAAATAGCATCAGTTAAGTTGTGCCAAGCTTGATGACGGTGATCTGGAAATTTGATTGCATCTATCCAGTGTCTTAATCTGGCTCCTTTGCTGTTACAACTTAGCTCAAGTCCGCCTAAATACACACGGGAGGTACGTTGCTGAATAACTATTTAATTTTCATTGTAAAATATAGCAATATTGTATGCATTATCTTCTAATATTTAAATTATACACTGATACATTACCTAGATAGTCATTACTCTTGCCAAAGTCCTTATCCCATACTGTGAGACATAACGTAATTTTCATGAGGTCTGTTAATCGAGCAGCAAAAGCAAACTCTTCATTCCATTCTGGATTCAAGGTTTTCCACTTGACAGTTGTATTTTGTGCATTGCAATTTGCAACCCTTTTTGATACTAGCTTTCTAATAGTAATACGTGCAAACGAGTAGTCGAAAATACGCTGTCGATGATTGTTCGTCACATTTTCTATAAGGCACAATTTGACAAATGGATCGGAAGATCCATTACTGTCCATAGGAAGAAGATTCGTAGCTCGGTGAACAGTAACCATCAATGCTCCGCGTCTAGTACAGTACCCTAAGCTAAGTTGTATTTGTCCCCGTCCACTGGAAAACACGCCCCAAGCTGCCTCTTCATTGTCCACCTATGCCAACGTCGAGCTCTTATATCTTAGTGTCTGCAATAATGTAAGTAAAGTCGACCGTCGCGAAAAATTGAGAACGCAAAAGGTTATTGTATTTGTGGTGATCAACGATAAAAATTCTGTGTATTATTAAAATTAATTTAGACATTTGATCAGGAAAAAAGGAAATAATGAACAAATATAGCAGAACACAACATTAAATAACTCGTGATTAAATGTATACATACTGGATAATGATTTTGCAGTGGCACGTTATAACGTTTCGTTTGTCGTGGTTGTAGCTCATGCAGAGGGAACTTTGCCTCTCCCAGAAAGTCTTGGCCTGCCGGATCGTCTTGGAGAATCAGAATGTGCAATGCTTTGCCGTTCCATATCTGTCACAGAATAATTATTAATCTCTCGTATATTTAATTACACCATTGTCTTCGTTTGATCACAGTTACTTGTGAGAACTTGCACTTTTCGTACATCGGTTTCTGTTGTCCCATAGAAGTTCAGTGTCTCGTTGAACTCCGGATCCCGCGTTTGGTGAACCGTTTTTGTTCGAAGTCGTTTCGTAGTCGTTACTGCTGCCAGTGGTAGTATGTTTAGCTTGCAGAACGGATCGGCTAGACCATGGATATCCATTGGAAGTAAACCTCGGGCTCGTTCCACTTTGCATCGGAGGCACTGAACCGCTGGGTCGTATCGCAAGGAGACTTCTAGAGTTCCATAGTTTTGTTCCATTTCTAAAATATATAAATGTATAACTTCGTTCTTATACAAACATTTCATTAGATTATTATAATTATTATATTCGTTACATTTAATACCACAAACCTACCGCATTCCCACCTTTGTAGCCGTGGTACATTGATCTGATTGACATTGCTGAACAGACTCTCCTGTTCCGAATACGTTCGACTTCCTTCCTGATTCATGTACTTCTCGTGTCCTGAAAATTGTTCCATCGGAACAATCATCGTTGAAGAATTGGATCTGCAATCAACTGATATCAGACAAACTTCTACCCTTGTATTCATTGTTCTTACGTACCTGAGAGATTGTACCTGAGAGATTTTAGACTGATTACGTGTACTGAATTCCGCTTTATGAATGTCATCGTTTGAACCATTAATATCGTTTAATTTTCTGTTCTTCTCATCCATAATCTCGTCTTCGAACGATACACGTTGTTCGATCGGATAATCGGTATTAGTTTTACTGTTTGTTCGTGAACGAGGACTAGTAACAGAAGTAGTCGGTGAAAGGCGACTGCACTGAGAGGTGATAGAAAGAGTCGATTTATCCAATTGATCTGAACATTCGTCACGATTATTCAACGGTGAGAGACCGTTTGATGGTTGTCCCGATGATGTTGATTGACCAGAATTAGAAAATGATGAATGAGTCTTATTAGTAATACTGTCTTGATTCCTTTGTAAGCTAGAGAATGAACTAGATTGTCTTCTGGCTAATGCCAAACGTCTTGTTGCTTCTTCATCAGAAGAGGAATCTTGAAGTTCAGCAGATTCCAGAGATTTATTACCTCCACTTATCCAAGTAGATGTTTTGTGAATAGATCTCGACCATCCTCGTTCCTGTATTAAAAAATACATAAAGTAAGACAGTGATAAATTAAAACATAATATTGACATACCTTTTTCTCTGGTAAGATATACTTTGGCATTCCTTTGAAAAACCAAGCACCACTTTTCTTCCACATCTCTCTGGTTTCAGCACATATTCGACAAAGATATTGTTTCTGACTGTTGCTTGATCGCTTAATGATTCGTTGCATAGCTGTTGTTTCTTCTCTAATAGTTGAAATGTTTGAAAGCATCGAATTAAGTTCATTTGTTTCAATGCCACACTTCTGACATATATATTTACGACAGTCTTTGCAAAGACTTGGCGTTGCACCTAACACCGCACCAAATTTTTCACCACAAAGGGCACAAGAACATACGCAGTGTGCGTTTCTGGAGCACCTGCTACTGCAATTTTTTCTTTCATTCATTCTTGTTGCTGTAACCATGCATACATTACGTTTCATATTTTCCAGTCTTTCTACTAATCTACCAATTCTTTCCTGTTCTGATAAATCCAAAGCTTCTGCTCGTTGGATAACCTGATAATAAAAAAAGTGGAATTTGTTTAAACTTGAAAAAGGATGTAATTGTTCGATAAAGGTGAATATATACCTGTATGATTGTCTGTTGCTCTTCTTCGGTAAGTACAAAAGACTGCGCACATCTATTTGTACCACTTGAATAAAAATTAGAATTACCCCAAGCTGAATCTAAAGAACCAGTTTTCACTGACCAGCCTGTTCGCAGCCTAAATATTAAGTTTTCATTGGTTATAAAAAAGCAAAACATGTATAAATGTAAAATCATAATACTTTGCATAACATGTAACTGTATTATAACTATATTTATACTAACTTAGCTCTCAATGCTAAATGTCGGTCATTGGGACAGACCCAGCTGCTTCCTCTACTTGCATTTTTCATTGTAACATCCATTATTGATTGATCTGTTAAAAACCTCTAATTATTCCAAATATATCATCAACATCATGAAAAGTATGTAAACATCTGTAAAGAATAAAAATATCAATACAATTCATGTAATATTATTAGTGTTAGGAAATAGGGAATGGATGGAATGTTGTGTATGCTTTCAAGAATTTCCTTCTTTCTAATGCTGGATTTTCTGGAATGTAGATTCTCATGTCTTTACATTCCTTCCATACCATTAAACGGTGTAAATCACTGCAGCTATTTGTGCTATTTTAAAAATTGAATTATTCATGTACAACTTCATCAATATAGTAAGAAGAATATCAAATAAATTATTTCAGATGTTGATCAAGCAACTTTCTTTTAATAATAATTTATTTATAATACGATACGAAAAATTAATTATCACAATTTTTTTTTTGTAAGAAAAAATTTAATTCGAAGATGCGTCGATAAAATATATAAAAAGGTTGAATAGCAGTAAATGTTATAAAAAAAGTCTAAACATAACTCCCGAACTAAAATGGGAATAAAGTTGCGATTTGATTATAAATCAAATATCGAAGAATATTAACTTTGAAGGGGAAGGTAAAGTTTAAAAGAACAGGGAACGTCTAAAAATAGACGCGCAACAAGTATTCGTTACAGTTCCATCGTCCCTACGTTACGTTTAAGTAGCTGAAGGGAAACTATATTTGAACCTAAATCGATAATTCAATGGTTCACACTTGCAACAATTTTTGCTCTCATATTAAACACTTACAATACAAAGAAACGTAAAGATTTTCATTTTAAACATTATACAATAACATCTTTATGTGACATATACTTTTTATTTACAGAAAATACAATTTATTGTTATAGAAAACATCACCTACAAAAAGGTCCATGATGAAACATATGTACGTTTTAAAAAATTGTTTATGAAATAAAAAAAATAATGTTCCGTATAAAATTATATGAAACATCGCTTTCGACAGCTGAATAACGAAAAAAGAAATGCGGGAATTAATTGTGATAGGAAGATTCTTGACGCGTGGCAATTGTGTATCATGTCCGAGCAAAAATTTCAATTAAAACATTGTTAAATTATTCGTCATAAAATAACTATTTATGTCACGGTAAAAATTGAAATGCAGATTATCTAATATTTTATTAAAACAGATATAAATCTATTAGAATGATTAATTTTACTATTCGAATTTGAAATAGATGAAGGAAAATTAAATATGTTCCTTACGATATGAATATGATATTTCAAATGCACAATTGATGCAACTTAGCCGGAAGTCTTTGAACAGGGTAAATATTTGAAAAAGTGGAAAGTTTACTTACGAGATAAGTGAACAGCTTCTAGCAGGGCAGGATTTAATTAAAAAAGTAAAGATCACTCGAAACTATTTAACTATGAACAATTCACTGGTTGTTGAGCAATTACTAAATCTACTAGTCGTATATTAATTTTGGTTTTAAGACATTTCTAAGGACATTAATCGTTTGGACAAACGGATGGGCGCAGAGTTGCACTTGCCACGGTATCAGCTAGCCGACAAGTGGCTGCTATTATCGCTGGTCAGGGGTGTACCCAGAAGCCCTACACAAGGGTGGGGAGCTAAACATAAAAAAGTATCTTTGTAAACATACTTTGATGTTTAAATTTATTAAGTTTTTATTTAACTATTTAAGATTACATGACATATTAACATTTTTATTTTCAGTTCTTGGTGTTAAAATTATACAGTAAATTATAAACTGTAGAATAGTAAAATAATGAAGTAGTAATATAGTTGTATACTAGAATTAGTACATATGGAATGGTAGAATAGTGAAATAGAGGAATGGAGAAATTGAGAATAGTATGATTGTAGTATAGTGAAATAGTAGATAGTACAGTAATAGAATAGTCAAATGATAAAATACCGGAATGATAATATAATTGTTTAGCGGTATAGTAGAATAGTGAAACAATAAGAATTATTGTAGGATAGTACGATTGTTGAATTTACAGTTGTAGGATAGTAGAATAATATACTAGTAAAACAGTAAAATAATAAATTGCTCGTATAAAAATAACGTCTGTAACATTAATTTTGTTTAACTGCCCCCATCGCCCCCATTCTGGATCCACTCCTGTTGCTGGACTCCGTTTCACTTCCGATACGAACGTAGAAGGGTGCGAGTCATGCGTACGATTCGCAGGAATATACCTATATAGGAAGTTTGCTGATAAAAACAGCTTTATGATGACAGAACAAAGAAAAAATTCCTTTTGTGTGCTTTAAAAATGATTTCGAATGAAAATTATGTGACATTATTTTAAATATTATCATTCCATACTACATATAAATAAAATAGTAAAAAAATATGTATATTGTATATACACTTTATTTACACTATTTTATAAGTTGTATAAAACTTAAAATACTTTGAACTGTTGTAACAAAGTATAAAGAAATAGGAATTTATAATAGATGTAGTATAGAATTAAATAATAATAAATTACTACTATTATGATTACAATATTAAAATTTTTATATATTTTTGTAACATGGCAAATGTAACAATATATTACAGGGTAAATTTCATAAATTATTTTATTCATTTTATTCTATAATTAAAGTAATGAATAAATTAAACAAAAAAATAAAGTTTTGGAACTTTTTATTAACAAAATTTTGATTCCAATGAAAGAAAGATATTAATCATCATAATGATAAACAACGTGCATAAATTCTTGAGGTTCGTTTTAATTACATGTCAATAAGCGCAAATATAAGCGGAAATAACGTCTTGCGGTAAGCGAGTGTCCTTGTACTACATTGCAACTATTGACGTGATGTATTTCGCAGTCGCTAATGTCGTTTGAATTTTATATAAATGTTGAAGATCAGAATTAATTAATCCATTAATGTTATATCTGATACGAAAATGTACTAATTTGCAGCATTAACAGAATAATTCAATTTAACTTACATAACAATTTATTTCGAAACATCAACGAGAATTATTTATTAACTAATGAACAAATAAAAAATATCAAAAATAAAAAACGTAAGATTTGCAGTCTTTAATTATAATGTACAAATTATTGTCACATACCTTTAGTTTATCATTATTTTACATACTATTTTAAATGTACATTATGAAAAATATCTATCCATATAATGTAATGTTTCAAAAACAACTTCAACCATGATAAGAATAATAATCATCCACTCTAGCCGAATATGATGACGATCGCTTAAATGCGCTGACAAAATACTCACAAGTTCTACGCAATGATTTAATTTTTCATTTATTACCTATAAAATAAAATATATAATTCAGCACTGAACAACTCTGATATTACGTAATAATCAATTATTATCTTCCAGTAACTTACTCTTGTACGTTTTGCAATATTAAAATATGAACAAATTTGTTGATAAAGCTGTTCCAGATCATCTCTCTCCCAATAGAAATCAGGTACATCTAACAAATCTGAACTTAAATTGATCAAGTGTCTCAAAGCAAATAACTCTCCTTGTTTTTTTAATACTTCCTGCCGAGTTAATTTCAACTTCCTACCAGCTTTTAAATCTTCAGTAACAAATTCTATAGAATTTATGTAAATGTCTAAAGATGCTTCCCATATACCTAATTTCACTGACTGAGCCATTGCATTTGAAAATGTGTATTTATCTAAATTTGTTGCATTTGAACCTAACACTATATTACCATCTTTTATATGACTTTGTTTTCTGTAAAGTAAATATATAACTATGAAATAACTGTAAAAACATTAAAACATTTGTATTCGTTAAATTGTTACCCATTATCAGCATAGCTATAACACATCACTTCGCTCTCAGATTGTACGATATTTTCTATATAACAATTCTCTTCATATTCTTTTAAAAATTTTAAAATATTCTCACTTTCAAGATCAGAAATATTCCACATCACTACAGTACCTTCTCGAAAAAAAAAGATTTCTCTCGGTTCATGTTCTACTTGATACTTTGCCACTGCGTGTATAACATCTGGTAAAGCTGCAAAAAATAATATAAATAAAGCATAATAAAATAAATCATTACCTTTTAGATTTTTAATACTGTACCAAATGTTATATATCATTTCCAAATGATTAATAATTAATTGTAGTAATTTGTATAAAAGTATAGGGGCAGAAGATCATTAAGGTAATTAAATAACACATCCAATGTACAGAATGATATAAATGCATTTAAACAAATTTTATAAAAATATATTATTGTACAATATTGTCTGTGACATTTACTTAATTACACTTGGCAGTTTTAAATTAAGTAATGATTTCAAATATTACATTCTCAATGTCTATTTCCATATCACCTCTATACACATATTTTTTCTTAGATATTTGTTAATGATCCTACAATTTAATATACCATACATAACAGAAAACAAAAAATATATTTATTCTTAAAAACTGTTATCAAAAGAAAGTAGCAACAGGAACTAATCATATAATTAGTTTATAATAAAATGTTATTTGGCATAAAATATTGTTTAGGCACATATTTTAGTCGATTAAATATGGACTGTCACATGCACCTAATCCAGTTGCTACACCACCTTCATTAGCAGTAGCTAACTTTGTACGTAACATGTGACCACCTAGTTTATTAACATACACATTATTTTCATCAGCAATTATAACTCCAAATATTCCTAACTCAGAAACTAATTCTTGTAATTCCATACACATATCACTTTCTGGTCTTATCATATAACTTTTATGGATCGGAGGATGAATTTTATCCATAAGAATCCAAGCTACTCTTTCTTGTTTATGTTTCATAGATTCTAGAAAATGCTTTATATCTAATCCATATTTGTTATTACAGCCTCCTTCCCTCTGAGGTTTCAGCACAAAATGATGAGGGTTTGCAATTCCCATTTCTATAGCAGCATCTCCATATTCATTAAAGTCTAACGCATAAAGCTCTGCACAATGTATCATAATATAGTATAGCATGTGTATTGTCAATAACATGTACATATATTGTCAAAATGAATGGCTTACCAGTGAATATTTCTTTAATTTCTGCACATATCTTTTCATTTTCTAGAAATTTGTTAATAACACCTGGCTTTGCAAGAGCCTGTTGAACCTTTTTAGTTCCGGCTAAATGATACTGAATGGTAGGACATTTAATTGCTAAAGATCTCTCTATTAATAATCTTATGTCCCATTCTTTTCGTGTATGATATTGTCCGGGTTCATAACCACATCTATAATACACTACAGACACAATACAATCATCTACTATCAATTCCTTTTTAGGACCCAATTTAGCAGATGCTGTTAATTGTGTTAAATTTCTGCGGATAACTTTAACATTTGGATTCTGTTTCCTAATTTCAAATTCATGAAAACGTTGATCACATATATTATATGTAATGTCTTCAACAACAAATAAAATTACTGCTCTGTAAACAATCATGATTACATTTTCATATTAATATTTCAAAATTCTAAGTACATTTATAACTGATTACGAACATACTCTTGATTTCCATACATCTTCCATGCTTCGATCATGCTTGAACATATAATTTGTAATGCATTGTTCTCAGGAAGATTTTTTATCTTTTCATAACAACCAAGTTCCTCTAATACAAATTTATGCAATTCTGTTGATGCGGGACCTAACCAACCAAACCCAGAAGCAATTGTATTTATCTCAACTTGTTTCCAACAACAGTATGGAATACATTTTTTGCTCATATCGTCTTTTGGACAAGTTGTATCCAACATTAAATCTGAACGTACTATACAAAGGGATATTTTTTGTGCTGATCCTCCTTCCTTATGAACAGTTGTGCAAATGTCGAACAATTCTTTAGTAAAACTGTCAACCTTTATTGTTTCTTCTAAAGTTTCTTTCAAAAAGTTGTAATCCTGAGCAACTCTATGTATTAATATGTTTAATGTTGTTTGAATCTTACAAGCATTTTCAAATTCTTTTCTAGGAAACGGAGAAGGTACCAGGATAAATGGTGCAAATTGCAAAACATTTTTGTTAAAGTTTTGTTTTGATTTCATACACATCCCATGCATGAGTGCCCAATCCTTCGCTTTTTCCATTAATTCTTCTAGTTCTTTTTTAGAAGTAGGTAAATGTACGCTTAAGTCCATAATTCTTCCCTCTATTATTGTAAAAATTTATAAGAAATCTTTTCTAATTACTATTAAATAAATTTAAGTAATTTAAATTACTATTTTATTTAAAAGCATACAATTCTAAATATAAAATTTGCTACTGTATTACTATTCAAACTTTAAACAACATACATTATTTTAAATTAATAAGTCATCATGATTCTATTATGCCCATGAATGATTCATTTCTAAAAAATAATCTAACTACAAATGGAAAAAAATACAAATTACTATAAATAAAAAAAATGAATTCAATAATTAAAACTAAACTAAAAAAATAAGCTGTTAGTGAAATTTATACATTGAAATGTAAGCCTTCGACTACTTTTCTTAAATAATCATTTTCTTTCTTAATTAATTTCAGTTTACCTTACTGAGAAATCTTTAAAACTTTAATGACAAATAATAAATTAAATCAATGTGTATGTTTAGATATTGACACTCGCATAAATTTAAAATTATTTATCACGCATGTGACTGACGAAAACTGATAAAAAAAATCATATCTTTACTTATCAAATAATGAGACGTCATTTGCTAAAATTTGTATCTCTTGTGCATGTTAGTTCGAATAAAATTCGATCTATCAGTTACTTGAAGATAGTTGCGAGACTATTAATCTGAACTTAGCTACACGTAAATATATCGAATTTTGATTTGAATTGCAAAAAAAATTAGAATTGAAAATAATTTGTTCAGCACTGAAATTTTTTATTATAAATTATTGGTGTTTTTTAATATCACACTGTATTACTTTTTTATGTAGACTGTTGCATTTATAAATATAATAACCTATGCAGTGTACATCATGAATCTTTTTATTTAGCTTTAAGACAATATGTATGTTTACAAATGTTTGTATTTGGAAGATATAAATAACATTAATAGATGTTGTCAATATTTATCAAATACCATATTCTGTATTATTTTAAATATAAAATATTTATTGATATTAAATTTATTAATTTTACATACTTACAGGTAGTTGATGTAGTTATAGTGTGAGGTTCGTATAACTGTTCTTGAAGCAGGCCTTGCACTAGAGCTTCCAAATTATATTCTTCTGATGTAGATAATGCTCTCACGTTCCAAGTCTATAATCAAACAATAAAGTACTATGAATTAGAAAACTATTATTGATATAATTAAGATTATATAAAGATTTATTAATTACTCACCTCAATGTTTCCTTTGTCAGTGGATAATGATTTTCTCTTTTTAGGTCTCTTTTTTAATTGAGTAACTGGATAATTAGTTTCCTTTTTACTCTTAAGTTTTTTTGGATTATTTAATGATGTTTCTGTATTAAATTGTAATACACTAGTATACAACAAATTCTTTTGATTTAACTGTAGATTTGATTTTGTAATTAGAACACGTTCTGTAAACACTTTATTAAATGATATAGTACTGAACTTTTTACAAACACTAAAATTAATGTTACTTTTGCAGGTTAATATGATACACCTTTGTATCATTGTAAAATTCATTTTGCTAAATATTATGTTTAACAAATTTTATATTTTCAATACAATTAATTACGTAACAGCAAATATACAATACAGTTTTCAATTAAATATATACACAGTTTTTTTATTGATCAACTGCGGTACTTTGGTAAACACTTGTTGTTTTACTGCATGGCAATGTTTCGATTCATGATAGGGTTATAATTCGTTCCATGTTGATAAAGAAGTGCGAAGCTTCTAAAATTTACCGTAAAATAAGGGCACTACTATCGCTTTATATACAATTCAAAATGATGATTGGCTGGCTGAGTTTCATACATGACAAAGTGATAGTTATGCTGCAAATTTACAAAACTTTCATGATTTGTTAAACAATCATTTCCACTATGAGAATTTTCAAACCAGTATACATCACTACTGATATTTGACGAATTTTCGACAAAATTAATATAAATAAATTGTAATTATATTCAATCATTGCAATTTATGTAACAATTACAAGATTAAAAATAAATACATATACAATTACACTTTGTATACACATTGCCATTTCGTAAGTAAGATATATTTATGAGAAAGCTGGTTTTTAAAATAGTTACTTATATTTACAATTACAAGAAACTGCACAACTTAAGTTCTATATATAATATTTGTAATTAATTATTACAGCTAATATTATTAATATTGTATATTTAAGTGTCACATATTGTTAAGTTTAATCATTAACAAATTTCCAATATATCAAAAAAGTTCAATTACAATCACTTTACACTTGATATTGCATGGTTTAATTATGAATTCATATTTGGTGTTGATGATTCTTCTAATTTTGATTCCAATGAAAAAGGTGGTATTCTGCAATCAAATGCATATCCATCTTCCCGTTCCATTCTGAAAGTACCCCTAAAGCAACATAATAGTATAATACTTTGCTAAACACTAATAACAAAAAAAGGACCAAAAAGTTTAATATAATTAGATTGTAAGTATTTATGTATTGTGATACACAGAAAATTTTCAAAGTATAGAGATCCACAGACTATAGGTTACTTATAAATGCATAAACATCTCTAATTATCATTCCAATTATAACAATTAGTCCAACAATAACTTTAACAACCAAATACATACCACATATGACCACTTGCAGCTTGTAGGCTCACATGACTACTATATTGAAAAGCAGGTAACAATTTTGACAAAATAGGTTCTTGACCAACTACACCTCTTCCTCTAACAGTTTCTAATGTACCAGAGAGACTAAATATTCTCCAATGTCTTTCACGTAATTGTACACTTAAATCTCCTAAATTTTCTAAACGTATGCAGTAGCGCCACTATAAAATTTATTTAGTTAGTATACAAATTTCTTTTAACTTATGTATGTTTAATAGTACTCACCCAATGTGCAGCTGTAGCTTGACTTCCTCTATAACCCATATAAAATGGTATAACAGTGACACGAATATTTTCAGTAGTTTCTTTATGTACATCTGATAATTCTAACCATGGGTGATTTTTTTTCTGCCAAGCTTTCAAAGTTTCTTGCGCAATAAAACATGGATCATGATTTGGATTATAAGCTAAGAATTTGTCAAATAGTTCATGTTGCAATGCAGTCTTCTCATTCGTGGTATAAGGCAAAACATCTTCGTGTGCAACATAATCTAATCCTGGTATTGTATATAAACTGCGACTACTTTCATGATTACTCAAAAATGTTACAGCTTCTGTTTGAGCACGCTATTAATACATGTTACATCAGAATTGCATACCATTTGTTTTTATCTATAGAGTCAATATATTACTGTACTTACTATAAATGGATAATCTCTTTGGTCAATTAATACCTGATAAAATGTATGAGTTCTACCTTTTACTTCTTTTCCTACACTATTATAATTATTAGTTGTACTTCTGTAATTAAATATTACTTTTAAATAACTTATTTTATTATTATCTATTATAGAAGCTCTTAAAGCTCCAACTTACTCTTCTGTTTTATTTGGAATATCTCTATCATAAACTTTTGCTGTCCAGGGAAATAATATTACACCTCGATAACCAAATACTCTATGTAAAATTAATTGACCAGTTTCATATTTTCCTTGTAATTTTGGAGTTTCTAATTTTCCCACTTCTGCTAATCTATATAGATAATAAGATTAATGTATTTTTATTTAGTATTTTTCCATGAAACATGCACTAAGAAGTTAAATAAAAAGGTTAGCTGTAAGGACTACTCTCTGTAATTAAATGTAACATATTCATTACTTCAATTAGAAAGACAACTTACTGAATCTATTTTTCAAAATAATAACAGATTTATTTAATATTTTTAATTTAGTCACTAATCTTTAATGTATTACCTGATGTGTCGTACGTGAAACAAACAAAACTTTTTTGGTGCTTTAAGAAGATAGCATCGTAATTTGCAATTGACAAAATTTCGCGCAAGTTCCATACTTCCTTAAATGATCCCTTTTTAATAAATTGAAATTTTTAGTTTAGATTATGTGACACTGAATCCAAAATACATAATGTTTTTTTGACATTTCGAAAGTTTTTTTTGCTACGTTATAACAACGATTATTCGTCCTGTTTTGATGAACAATTACGATAAAGGCGCATTTTCATAACAAAACGACGTGCGGAGTAAAAACATTAGATCTATGTTCCATTCTATAAATGATCATAGTGATCAGATGGCAGGTTTTCGTTCATTCTGCGCATGTTAGCACTAATTAGTTTTACCGCAACTATGCGCAGAGAGAATATACTCAATAATCTAAATTTCCTAATCTTCAGATTTTTAAACCTTCAAATTTGCAAATCCTGGAATTTCCATATTTTTAAATTCCTAATCTATATCTCAAATTTCAAATGGCAACCGAGGGGAATAGTTTCCTATTATACGCAATAACATCTGCGCAGTAGTGCGCATTATGCCTAATTTACAACAGACATTTTCAAAACTGATACAATTTTTGAAAGTATACGTTTACTTTTAAAAATAAGTTGTTTTATTGCGCGTACCGCGGAGATATAATATATAAGAACGATATAGAAACAATAGTTTATTGCAAAGTAATTAATTTAAAAAGCTGAAAGCATGTTGGAAGTTCATTCTTACATGTATTTTAAAGTTTACATTTTCGCGCGTGCTGTCTGATAATAGCACAGCGCTATCTAACGATCAAAGTAGAACTATCGAAACAGAAAATTGAATTTTTTCGCGAAATAAAGTATTTTTGAGGATTAGATGACATTTGAAAATTTTTCTACAGGCACAACTAAGTCAGAAAAATGACTTTACAACAGGCTCAAAGCATTATATTCGAAAATTTGTTTAATTACATTTCATAGATCTCAAAATGCTAGCCATTTCGCGGTAGAAGATGGATTCGAATGACCGCTAGTAATACTATTTTCTATAGCCTTTTTACAGCCTCCTAGTATCGCTCTACAAACTTTCCTCGGCATCGAGCTACATAGATTCCTTTTCTCGTAGAACAGGGTATACTCTGTTTTACTTTATAACAATATGAAAGAAATATTGTTTTCAATCTTTCTAATGTATACATAAAATATAGCAGTATATGAGCAATATAACAGTTTATGTCGAATAACAGCTTTCAATTAAAATTAACAATTACACTAGAGGTAGTCAAATTAACTTTTTGTTTACTGGGCATACGCTTTCACTGTATGGTTACCATAAGAGCAAATGCGCATTATCATAGATTATGAAGTATTTAGAACCGAACAGAGTTGACATGCGCAGAAAGAGCTTAAACTCTCTCGCGGAATAAAGTATAGGGGGCAATTCGTTCTCTGATTGATTTATATACAGTATAATTCTTCATTGTTCAAATTTGTTCAAATTGGACTCTGGATACGTATCTCAAACTGTTTTAAATGAAGTAGCGTGTGATGTAAATAGAATTATCACTCTCGCTCAATCTACCAAACGAGTGAAATATAGGCAATAAAAGTAGTATATTCCAGCGATTACTTTAAACTGCCATATTGTATGTACTTGATAGAAACTCTTGAATCTGTTACAGTTAAAGTAAAAAAAATCTACCCGTCACGATGGATGCTTGTGAGTTGCATTTTTATTTACAGACATATTTCCATTGACCATGTATCGCTCTAATATTAGATTTGTACAATATAAAAAGCAGAAAATTAAACTTAATATAATGGAAATTAAATTTTACTAAATATTTCATTTAGCCACACCCATTGTTATTAATTATTTCACTGTCAACACTGTTTTATTAAGATATTTATGTTTTAAAGAACTATTCAAGGTGATTTCCTTAATTATTTAAGGAAACAAATGATTGTATGGCTATTCTGATCAAAAACAGATATGATTTCTTCAATGCGCTATAAAAAAGATGACCCTATTGTTATTGAATCAAATTATAAATAATTTATTATTTTATTTTAGCAGCAGGTGTTTTGTCACCAGAAATCTTAAATCAGTTCTACACAAAATTTTATGAAGACAATCGTAATACCCTGGCACAAAATGTATCTACAAGGACCAATCCTCATGAAGCTTGCATTTCAAGAAGAATTTTGCAAGAATCACAACATGTTTTCACTCATAAGATTGCAACAGAAGTGAAACCTGTAACAAATCAAAAACATTCAGGACGATGTTGGATATTTTCAGCTTTGAACATTATAAGAATTCCTTTTATGAAGCAATACAATTTAGATGAATTTGAATTTAGTCAAGCTTATTTATTCTTTTGGGATAAGGTTAATATTACAAATTTTTAATAATTTGTGAAAAGTATACACGTTTCATTGTTATACTGTTTATGTTATAGCTTGAACGATGCAATTATTTTTTACATAATATTGTAAAAACAGCTAAACAGAATGAGCCAGTGGATGGTCGTTTGGTTTCATTCTTGTTAAATGATCCTGTCACAGATGGTGGACAATGGGATATGATTGTCAATCTTATAAATAGACATGGTGTTATTCCAAAAGTTTGTTTCCCAGAATCATATAGTAGTGAAAATAGTTCACGTATGAATACAATTTTAAAAAGTAAACTGAGAGAGTATTCTAAAGTCCTAAGAGATTTAATATCTAGTGGTGCAACAAATGAGAAAATAGAAGCACAAATTTTGGAACAGATGACAGTGATTTATCGAATACTTGGTATATGTCTGGGACTACCATCAAAAACAATCACATGGGAATATTATGATAAGTCTAAAAATTACAATTGCATTGGGCCTGTAACACCAATAGACTTTTATGAAAAATACGTGAAACCATACTATAATGTAGATGATAAAGTATGTCTAGTAACAGACCCAAGACCATCTAATCCGTTTGGGAAACTTTATACGATAGATTGTTTAGGAAATGTTGTAGGTGGAAGACCTACATTATATAACAATCAACCACCCGAATTACTAATGAAGTTATGTGCAGAAAGTATAAAACAAAATGAACCTGTATGGTTTGGATGTGACGTGAACAAGAGGTTAATAACTAAACAGGGTATATTAGACATGAAATCGTATGACTTTGAACACATGTTTGGAACTGATATTCAAATTAATCTTGCAAAAGCAGACAGATTACTTTATGGAGATTCTATGATGATGCATGCAATGGCACTCACAGCTGTTTCTATTGATGTAAGTTAAATAATTTAAATGTTTTATTTAATCAATTATTGCAATTAATCATTGTAAAAACTTTTCCAGAATGATGGTAAAATTAGAAAGTTCAGAGTAGAAAATTCTTGGGGTGACGATCAAGGACAAAAAGGATATTTGATATTAACAGCTGAATGGTTTTCTGAATTTGTTTTTGAAGCAGTTGTTGATAAAAAAGTAGTACCAGCGGATGTTTTAAATGTATTCAAACAGGATCCGATTACTTTACCTGCATGGGATCCTATGGGTACTCTTGCTCACTAATAATAACGAAAGCTTAAATATTTAAAGATACAATTTTTAGTTAACAAAGGAGATCAAAATCGAATAGCAAATAAAATTTTGAACATACTGTACACAAAGTACAACAAACCAAAACTTCAACAATGTTTTTAACTGACTAACAACTATGAAATAATTCTAAGATCTTAAATTTAAAATAACATACATTGCTGAAATTGGTAAAACGTTAACAATGTACACCTAAGATAGTTCCTAAAATCTAAGATGATCCCTTGTATAATCTGTTTTGTAATTTATCTTTGCTTACCATTAATGAGAAGCTTGTTTTGTTTTTGCTTACTATAATTTACTTTTGAAATAAATTTAATGTCCTTTAAATATTATAAAAAGCTAAATAAAAATTAAGATTAAATATTTTTTAGAATAAGCATAAAATTACGTTAATAATTTTAATTAATATCTAATATTATTTGTATTAAAAATTATTATTTAAAAGTAATATTTCTATAACAAGATTAAAGAAACAACCAATGATTGTATAAAAACTAATAAAAATGTTCACAAATGTAATAGACTATAATTATTGCCTTTAATTTATTAATGACTGTTATAATTTGTTAATAATTACAAAAAATACATCTTTAGAAACAATATTTTGTACATTATTATTTATTTCCAAATATGAGTATGAAATTCAATTAGCCTAATCCTAAACTATGATAAGAAATTGTTTCATAACTAATATCGAAGAACTTTATGTCGTTCTCTCTTTATTTTATAACAGTATTTAAGTTTAGCCCATATACCTTGACACATCCTTTGCAGCCGAATATCATTTTGACTAAGTGATAGTTGATAAACATTCTTTATTATACTTTTTGGTAATTTTAATTTATCACGCTGAATTAAACTTAAGGCAGCATATAGTTTACAACGTGCAACCAAAAGGGGATCTTCAAGACGAAGTGCTAATTTGAACTGCTTCATAGAAATTTTTCCAGCCATTTCAGCCTATATAAGAATATATTATTTTTAAGCTATACTAAGTAAATAAAATTGATTTATAATTTCTCACAGTGTCATGATAAATTTATTAGTGAACATCTAAATGATACTTACACAGTATTGAAATTCTTCTCCTAAAGCAGAAAATGCTCCACCTAAGGTAGACAACCAAGACATAGCATGTTCCACTTCCCTTCTTTCCAATACCATTTGTGTAATCCTGTTATTCCTGAGATTAAAAAGTTATATATTCATTATATGTTTAACCAGGATCATTAACATGGATTATTAATTTTTAGTTGTCATTTTACCAGTTATAATCTAAGAACTGTTTTTTTGGTGTACGTAGTTTCATTAAAATAATCCCTGTGCTTGTTTTATCTTGTAATTGGTACATTAAATATTCTAACAATTTTTTAAGCGCAGCTCTACGATATGTTTGTGATATCATTAATGTTACAACATACGCTGAAGCAACATAGGCATTATATCCCTTTTTGTTAAGACAAATTTTATTGCTTTTGTTGTATTTGCTTATATTAACATTTGTTTGATCAGTGCTATTTTCATTTCTATTTTTCTGTTCATATTTAATCACAGAATATGATGTAATAATAATGCTATCAAAAATCGAATTGCCCCTATATACAATCAACTTTATTGAATTATCCATTTTTTGTTAATTTTGAAAATTCAATGCATCTGTTAATATGTGTAAATATTGCTTCAGAACATGTAAAAACGTTACATGACAATACGAATAAGACATATTATAAACATTTATTGGAGATGTTGATCTCAAGCATGTATGTTTTAAATATCAGTTACAAAATTTATATCAGTCAGATCAACCACAAGATGTATTTCATAAGAGAATGATACCGATATCTACTTTTAAATAAGAAACACAATTTTTAGGATTTCGAATACATTTCTGAATGTCTTGTTTGCTACACAACTACTTAGTTGACAATCTGAGGTTAGAAATTTAATTAACTATACAGGGTGTACCATTATTGATAATACATAAACAGGGAAGAAGTAATTCTACGTAAAAAATTAAGTATATAAAAAATATATCCTTTTTTCATATGTAACTTCAATTTCGAGAACACTGAAAACTGATCGGATATGTATCTAGGAAATTTCTAAATTTCCAAAAGTACAAACTTACAAATTTCTAATCGTTGAAATTGTTAAACTTTTAAATTCTCAAATTAAAAAATTTCCGAATTTTTACATTTTTTAAATTTTCAAATTATCAAATCTCTAGGTTTATGTATTTTTAAATATCTAAATCGATAAATGTTGGATCTATTGAATATCGAGTACCCGTTTATTTTGCGCGCTTCTAAGTATATTAGCTTTGATTGGTTACACATTCTATAATTAAAAATAACACACATGCGCTCTTTTGATATTCGTGACATCATTCGTGTATACCCAGTGATCTTTTATTTAGTATGTGCTATTAATTTTTCTCGCATCATCGTTTCTTTCTCTCATTTACATACGGAAATTGCTGTGTGTGTATGCATGCTTTAAAAAGAATGTGAGATTGTAAAATAGTGCAGTTATAGTTTCAGTAACGAAAGTTTCACTCTGTGAATCGTAATATTCAACAATTCAATTAAAAAATTGCCAACATATATATAATTGCGGAGTTTGTTAAGAATTGACATTTCAATTCGATAAAAATCGAAATCGAATTTAAAAACATTTCATAGACACTATTTTCGTTTTAAATGAAGTGTTTTTATTTGTTATTGACTGTCGTATTTCAATAATTCAAGAATTATGAAATTCAAATCTATATCAAGCAGAATTTTCGTAGAAATACATGGAATCGAAGATATTGCACTTCGATTATCGATTACATACGTATTTGATGTATCGAACCGCGTAAATTTAATAAATCATTCGTAGATAAATTTACATTACAGCAAAACGTAGGTATTCCTTTTCATTTTTCATGTCAAATATATTTTTCATTTTTATTTATACAAGGAATATATATATTTGCATTTATTTCGATCAAATCGTTACCTCGATATGTTACGATTATACAAAATCGTAATAATCGATTAGAAACTTTCGATTGTAAAGGTCAAATCGATTGGAATAATACAAATATTATTCCAATTATATATTTTAAACGCAATATTATCTATTGCATGTAAAATATATATATAGCATAAATAATTCATGTTTTGTAATAATCTATAAGTGAGATTTAATAATAAATAATTTTCAAAGAATATCATTCATAGTTTGTCCCTCCGTTACATAATTCTTTCAGTCTTGAAAACCAATAAAATTTTTGAACTTTCACAAGTAATAATAAGAAAGTAACAATAAATAGTTACCTTTATTTAAAAAATTTATATAATATTGTAAATATACATCACGTTGAAAACAGAAAACAAAAAATTACAATTATAAAATATAAAAAGTGTATTCGATTATTTTAATACCTATGAAATTTGCAATTCAATTGTATCTAATAAAATGCAAGAATTTTATGATATATTATTTTATCTAGTTTATTTACAAAGAAGTATTAAAATTAGATTAGTGAATAAATGAAATAAAATTCTGTGGTACAGTTCAGGGCAATGCAAGACTTGTTTTGCGCCACTGTGCGCGCCATGCAACTGCGCAATTATTGGCATTTCCCAAAATTCAACTGACCAATCCCGTTCCCCAATGCGAACACACCTCCAGCGATCGGCCAATCAAAAGTCCGGTAACTATCGTTACAATGTGATAATTGGGGCAACGTACAACGATTGAAATTCACTTTGTTGCGTTATATTTATAACAAAATAAAACAGAAAGTTTTTCGAAAAATTGCTAAACATTTTAAAGTGGCATTTCAATGAATCTTTCAAATAAATCTCGCATTATTACAGCGTATCGTCGCAAGGTAAGCGGTTGCCTTGTACGTCGCTGAACGTCTGCGAGTACCCCACCTTGTGATTCGGCTTAAGCTTTGACGAGATACCTCTATTGGTATTGGGGTCTCCGACTCGATCGTGGCAGGTTGGATTTACCCCGTTTTGTCACCGAGAAAATCGCCTTGCTTAATATTCGTTTAATCGCGGAACGGTCGACCCGTATATATTCGCCCGTTCGTTTTATTTCTAGTGAAACTTCGAAAAGAATCGTCTCGGTGCTAGGTGGTCTGAGCTTTTAACCAGTAGCGTCCCATTGCTGACATTTCTCATATTAGACACGCGACACCAAGGTATGGCGTTTTTGAGATCGGTGCCGCGTTGCAGTGCCGGTAAAAAGCTAAGGAAGTGTGTGCCACTTCCTGTCGGGTTTCTAGAGAACGTAACGAAGCCATCGGTGCAGTTGGTGCAGGTGCACGAACGCGAATACACCGGCGCCACCGCTAACGTGAAGCCGGTCACTCGTCAGATTGATCCATTGGATTTGAAGTTTAACGATCCGACAGCTGCTTTCAAAAGCAAAACCACCAAAGAACTAATACGTGCTTATATCGTTTATCAACTATGTTCGATCGAGTATCTCGTCGAGAACAATATGAAGGTAAGTTTCGCATGATTCGCGATACTCGTGACTTTAACCGTTTATAATTCCTAGTTACGTTAACCGATTTCAATGAAATTTACTTAAATTTGCATAAGATACCTCTTAACTTTTCATTACAGGCTCAGATAAAGTGATCTTCACTTTCTTTGTCGCTGTTTCGATCAATTGCAGATTTTTCGAAATGATGAAAATGTGTCATTTAAATGGTATACGAATCAGTGTTTGGCAGTATTCGAAAAATCTTAATCAATATTAATTTTCGAATAATATTGGTAATTTTTTAATACAAATTTCGAATAAAATGAAGTTATTCCAGAAGTAACTAATAATGTTTAATTCGAATAGATTTTCATTTGAACTAAACATTGTTCGTTATGTTTTATTCCAAAGTCTTCGAACAAAAAGCTATTTGTTACTCTCGAATATCTTTCTTTTATTCAAAATTGTAATTTGAGAATTATTCAAATGATGTATAACTCTGATATGAATATAGTTTTAACTAACTATATCCATATTTACATACATATTTATATCTTCATATGACGTACAGTGAAGATGGGGGAAATTGACATGTGCTTCTTGTGCTATGCTCGTCAAGTATTTCGCGGCTATGTTGGAAGGTTATTTTTATCATTTTATTCTGTCTTATAAACTGTAAGATTTTTCATTCTCTCGTCTCTTATTCATTTTATTCAGTGGTACATTTTACATTTTAATCGTTTAATATTAATTTTTTACTATACAATTAATTTTCACCAAAGTGGTATTGTATTTAAAAATTTTATTTATCTTTTTGACTGTAAATAATGTATTTGTCGATATATCCAGTTATCTTCTTCAATATATTCGACATAACTAATATAAATTGAATTGTAGGCAAAATGCTTAAAAGAATAGAGTATATTGTGTACTTAAACGTAACGAATCTATCGTAAAAATTACGATAAATAAATTCAATTCGTTCGTTGCACAGTATATGGTAGATGTGGAAGGATATGCATTTATAACGCAGCATAGAAGTTGGGGATGACATAAAAGAGTCGGTTGAGTTTTCACGAAAATAACGTTAATGAAGTCGGCTCATTGAGGTAAATTTTCGAGACTTCATTAATTAGTCGACAGGACGTTGACATCTTTTATTGATAGCGTCAGGATTCGTACGCGATTTGTACGACGTGGCATGGCGCGTTATTGATTTTAGTAAATGCTTAATACATTGAATCGACCTAGCAATTTTGTCGCAAACCGGCAACCAATTACGTAACACTTCAAGAATGCTCGTCCAAAGGATCTTTTAAATTGGTCTTAAGATCGTCCTTTGTTACTTTTGCATTCCAAATTCAAAATTATCGCACTTTGTTATCGAAAATATTCGACGAATCTTATCTTTGTATCAAAATTCATTTTGATACTAAAATACAAACTGATCCCTGTGCTTTCCAGTTTTGTTCTTTTTTGATTGTATAGTAAATATTTATAGTACATTTAATCAAATTAACGAGAATTTTATCGCGTATTCATGACGCATTAAATCTTCCTTTCCCGTGTTATTATATCGATTGTAATATATGGCTGATATGTTTTTTGCTCGAGTACAGGATTACATTTAAGTACTGCTCTAAATATTTTTATCCGTCACGATAGAAATATTTTCAACGTGCACGAGTCTGCCATTAACACTCTATTGTTCTAACCCATCACTGTCACTATAAATAATATTTGAACTAGTCTATTAATAATTTGTGAAACTGTCGAATATGCCATGTTATACATACTAAAAAGTATACATATATAATTGAATTCTTTATGTATAAAGATCACGACACAAAGGATGCCGTTGTTAAAAGTGGATTCGTCTTCATTCTTGTGATCGTTAAAAGATATGATTGTTACGTATCATAATGAAAATTGACTTTGTATCTAATTATAGGACGGTTCTTGTCGGTTACACATAAATAGATATGCTCGTACTTGGTGATTCATTTCCTATCCCGAATGCATGATACCACCGTGACACCCGTGTATTGATTATTATTGATTTTTCAAGTGCTACATGACTTGTAACGTTTCTCCTTCAGCTGCTTTATAACACTTCTACTTCGCTATAAAATATTGAGCCACCTTAATCTTTTGTAATCCCTTGTTCACTCGGCAGCTTCAAATCATAAAAAATTGATAATTTTGTCTATAAAATAATTATTGCTATTACATCATTCAGGAAATCATTTCAACAAATTATCTGATAACAGATTTCCGAAACTTAATGAAACGTAAAGTGATATCTGCGATTAGCTTTTTATCAGTCCGTGTAATGCCTATGTTATACTCATTGAAGATTTATCAGTCTATCATTTTTTACGAAATTTTTTACGATATCTTTACTAGTTTACGATATTTGTAGTTTTTATTACTAAGGAATGAAAAAAAAGTCAAATCTTCTTTTTGCTTTTTCTTAAAATATAGAATTGCACATGTTTGCTGCAGAGCATGGGAAGTGGATCAATCGTTATGTGCTGCAACGTACATATGTCAGCAACCACTCCCGCGGTATCGCGTGATCGGACATTTTGGGGCGCCCATCGCGCACGCGATATTACGTGATTGAAGTTTTACTATTGGATCGAATTCTATAACAGTATTCGAGTTATAAGTACTTTCTGTAAAATCAGATTAAAAAGATAAAAATTCCCTGTGGAATTTAAATTCAGATAATCGTGATAAACGTAATCTGTAAACACAGCTGCAAACACATTAACGAAAAGAAGCTTAAATATTAAGAAAAATAGAATTTAAATTTAATTCGAACAATTGTACAAGCTTGTTTAATTATGAAAATGTATGCAAAGTCCTGTAACAATCGTTTATCATGCAAAACAAAATTAAAATCATCTTATAAAGTTATCTTATTGTCATGGTAATCATCTTAAGATAATACTGATTGTTTTAAATAGATAATTAAACAGACTGTTGTAACAAATCTCATATCTTAAAAACAGATTTATGTCTGTTCATTATTCTGAATTTTCCACTATTAAAAATTTAATATGATACAGCTGGTACATGATTAGGAAGCTTCTCTGATTTTTATCTAATCAATATGCACAGTATCAAATGATAATTTCAAGTGTTCAGGTAATTACATTTTCAGTACTGATAATATATGACTTCTTTTTTTCAATTTATTATTTGTTGAACAGCTTCAAAAGTTGTTTTGACCCTTTTGAAGTGAGACATTCTTAAGTATTATATTATATTAAAAAGCCATTAAAATTGGTGTATCATTTATATAACATTTATTGTAATTTGTTTAAGGAGAACTGCGTTGAATGCATGATGAAAGAGAAGATGAAAGTGTATGATTGGAAGCTGCTGAGACCAAAGCTAGTAATTTAAAAAAATGAAATTGTTAATATTAGAGAGCACGATTTTATATAAGAAAGAGCATCACATATGTCTTTAATAACAAGGAAAGTTAAAGGTACTATAATTACTATTTCTTTTTCTGGAAGTAAAGTATCATATTAGTTGAAATATGTAAAATGGTAATGTGATATAAAGTAGAATTTTAAATTTATGTACATTAATTTTAGCCTTTGAGAAATCAAGCGAATATTTTAAAGATGATGTTGATTAATATTCATGAAGTATTTGGGATTTTAATTCAAATTTTGTGTGCAATATTATTCATATATTCAATTTATATAATCCCTGATATTTAATTCAAGTACTGTACAGTAGATTAGAGAATACACATGATGCTTCTTTTTTTAGTAACAATTAAAATTAAAAGAATCATCTGTGCACTTCAGTTAATGCAATAGTCTGTTTGATCACTTTTAAAATAATGTAGTGAATTTTTATCCTTGATCTTACGTAACACAAAAATGTTACGTACATATAAATTCAAGCGTTGTTACTATGATGTTTCTGGAGATTAATTTACATAAATATACAGATATTATATAATCTTGCACTTTGCGTTACTATAATTTGATTAAATATAAGAAGTAACATAAAATGTTACTTTACAATACATAGAAATTATTGTTATGTTAATCGAAACAGTGTTATTTTGTACGAAGGAAACAAAATACTATTATTTTGATGTTAAAATGACATATAAGGTATTAATTACTTCATCAATAGAAGGTACTAATTATTTTATTTAATACTCTTTTTGATATTTCGTCGGATTTTATTAACAACATGAATTGGTTAATTTTCAGGCATTGCAACCTTATATTAAAAAACCTTTTCTTCTTTTAGTAATTACTTGATTACGTCGCGCTTGAGGCGCCAGATACTGACGACCCCCACGGTAGTCAATGCTATTGATATCTACCCCCGTGACAAGAATTAATAACACCACTCGACCGGTGATTACAATCATTACGATTTCTATCGAATTCGTGCTACTTGGTATCACAACACGCGCTTGTTATTCTGCGTGACCTGTTCGTTCGTTGATAGTGTCGTGCGTAACGAGCATTGAAAAGGCATGCAATTCTAATAACTTAATATAAATGACATCGACAAAACAACATGGAGTGGAGATAGATACATCTGTAAACATGATAATTGGTGCATCATAAGTGTCACATTCATTTTGCCGCTTTCAGACGCCTGTCTGCAATCATATACTGTTTCAAAGTATTGCGTATCCGTGTTCATTAGTGACTATTTTATTTAATTAAGTATTGAAGATATAGTACAGTCTTCTCATATGGCTTCCTTTCGTACGGCCCGTGGTACGAGTTTTTTCTCAAATTTTTAAAGTTGTAATTTTTCAAATTGAAGAATTTAGAAGTTTCAAATTTTCTCTAAATCTTAAATCTTAATCTAAGTTTCAAAGTTTCAAAGACTCAAACTCTCAAAGCTTTATGATACCAGACTTTTAGAGTCTCAGGATTCAGAGTCAAGTTTCCAAAGTTCTAAAGATTCAAAGTCTGAAAGTTTCAGATTTATCAAGCCTTATAGTACAGAATTAAAGCCCCAGGAATTCCAAAGTTCTACAGTCTGGAGTTAAAGACCTACAATTTCAAAATCCCAAAGGCCTAAAATTGTAAAGTGTCCAAGTCTCAAAATTTTGTAAACAAAAATCTATAGCATCAAAGTCCCAAAAGCCTAAAATTCCAAAATCCAAAGTTATTTATTAATTTATATTATAGTAAGGTGTGTATACACATTATTAAAACTCTCTATGTAGAGTGTCCATACAACACTTCTTTTGTTTTTTTATCTATTGAAGGTATAAGAAAATTATTTATATAAAAATTATATGATAAGATGGCAAATTACTGGGAAAGTAGTTGATGATACATTAGGTACATTTTAGAAAAAGTATTGTAGATTGCTTATTGAATTCAAATCATGTGTAGCTAGTTAAAACTGGGTAAAACTACCTATCATTTTTTAACCACAGAGTTTCGTAACTGTAATACATTCTATATGTCTGATGAAATTATGAAATAATATCCAGGTGACCTTATCGATACTACTGATGTATTATATTTTTAATGTTATAATGCTTTACACTTGTAAGCTAGACATTTAATAGGTTTTGACTATTAAAGGACTACCATGCAATTCATTGTTCAACATAAATGTCTATTATCACAACATTGCATTACCTTACATTATTTACATTACATTATTTTGTATTATCTGTCTAAACCAAATAATATAAATATTTTTCAGATTCACAACACAAAGCAATGAAAAAAATTTGCGGTAAATACATTGTAATATTAGTTTGAATTCAAGCCACAATAACGTAATCAATCACTATGAACAACGTGATCACCAACACTAATTAAACAAGCTTCATTTGATATGCAACAAACTCTTCTAGGCACGTGAGTCAGCCATGCGACGACGTAACAATGAATCGATTAGTATGTGCAACGCACTCGTAGACACGATGTATATGAAAAGATTCTGAAACAGTGTCGTATCTGTCTGGCAAGAGTCTGAATGAAGACTATGGCAGTGGCGAGGTTCGAGGCAGCAATCTACTTTGAGTCAGCATATCAGGGTTACACGGACAGACAGTGTCTGGAAACGGCAAAGTGAATGCACCAACGCAATGATGCACCCATTCTCACTATACAGAGTGTCTCAATAAAATGTATACACACGTTGATCATTAATATTAAGCATCAAAGTGTTAGCAAAGGTATCAGATTGCACTGATGTTGGCAGTAGCTGTTTTAAACATATATCACTTTAATGTAGCCAACATAATGCAACATGAATTTGAACTCTGTTCATTTTATTTATTACATTATATGATAGTAAAGTGTGTTTATATTTCAGTATTGTACATAAATTTTGGTACATCATCTTACTTATAATCAAGTTAGAGTTAAGGTAGTCTAGACTTAGGTCGAGACACCCGTAGTAATCAAAACTGCATACAAATTACTTGTACATTGTATTGGGACACTATGTACAGTGTCTATATAACAATTCCATTATATCTTCAATTACTGAAGGTATAACAAAATTACTTACATGAAAGTTGTGTACTACTGAGTGATCAATATAGTAAAGAAAATACATTTTCCTTTATACTGTTAACTCACTAAATATTAAAAGGTTGCGTTTGAGGTCGACGCACTTTCTGTCTCATTCAGATGCTATGCAAAACACGACGCATCAGGTGTGTCATAGAAAAACGATTTTATTCTGCCTGAACAATTGAAGATAGATAAACGATTGTTTTTCTATTTTATTATTTTATACAACAGTTGTTGCTTGAATTTGAACAGTATTTACATTCTGCAGTTAGTGAAAGATAAACACATACGAAAAATATTTTATTAATCAGAATAATTTGGCTGATTCAGTGCCAAAGTACTCATTATTTATTCGACGTATGGTATAACACCAGACGAATACATATGTAAACGAATAAGAAAGCTAGGAAGAGAAACCAGAGTTTCTCATTGAATTATATCGGAACACGTGTTTAGTTTCAAGGCTAGCTGGTCCCAAACTTCTACATTTCAGCAGGTCGACTTCGCAAAAAATGTTAACAATACTTCCATCGATTCTGTATGAGCCGAAATAGTAATCTACGAAATCTTTTTATGTAAACAAAGCTTGGATATTTTTATTTCCAAAATTTGTTTAAATCAAAAGATTGTTTGCTGTAATTTATGGACATTAGAACAGTTAAATTAACCGTTGAAAGGCCAGTTCAATACCCCAATTAATACAGTAAATTAATTTTACTAGTCTTAAGTAACTATGACACTTGCAGAATTTTATGCAAATTTGATATAATCTGTATTTCTTTTTTAACAACCAGTTAATTATAAAAAGTATTTAAATAAAGGTAAAATTTGTGACTAGATTATGTAGAATATATTTCAATTTTACAATAAGTTAATGTTGAACCAAGTGTCGGAGAAAATGACTGCTATGTTATCTGTTTTCATTAACATTATATAAAAACTAAATGGTACAATGGTACATTATATACAAGCTAAATGGTATTAACGTCTAGCTAATGAGTTGTAAATTACTCAAGTAAGCGTATTATCATAAAGTATTTGGATAGTTTAACCTCACGTTCAAATGTAAATTATTTCGGATTTACTAACTCGCTTAAAAATTACTGGTTTCATAAAATCTTCAGTCGGCGCGTAGATGTTTCCCCGGTCATTTTGACCCCTAAGTAAAACCTCATTATATAAAAAACTTAAAATCATCGTGTGTAAACATTCTATACGAGTTCTGTAAATCAATTTTTAATATTTTGCATAATTTATTCTTCCAACCAAATTGAAATAATGTTATCTGTTTGAGATCAGAGTACAAGTTCAACAGAAGAGTTTATATAACAGTAGATTTGTAAAGTATATTTGAAATATCCTTCTTTCCAGTAGTTTCATGATTACCCATTGTATCTCTTATCAGAAAGTATATATAATGTTAGCAAACTGGAATAATCTTTGTAAGACTTCCTTATCATTATTACATAAACAAAACGTTAGATGATGTATTTAGGATTCCGCTTTTGTAAATATTATTAGTTGATATCAATAGTACATACATATACCATGTCAGGTTTAAGAATATACATGTTAGTCCTTTAACTGTTGAAAATGTGAAAAAATGTTTGACTTAAACTTAACAACCAGTTTTGTTACATGCTATATTCCAAGGATTTGGATTGTAGGTAGACCTAAGTCGTCGGGAAGCATATTTGTAGGGAAGAGTAGTGCGATTGAGACTGAATGATGGATGGAAATAATTCTAAGTCCCTACTTACTGTAGATAAACACGAATTGAAGATTCTAGGTCCTAAAGCATAAAGTACAAGTCCCGTGCGTCGTCGACTCTAAAAATGTATATTTGGTATCTATAGGACAGTGTAGTTTGAGTGAACTGACTATATCTATATTATTTCCCTATTTTCATAAAACTAGAACTGGACATTCTAGTCTTACAGCTTTAAAATTCTACAATTGCAAATGTACAAAGTATCAGAATCCTAAATTTCAAAAGTTTTAAAACTCAGTTAAAATCCTAAACTTCTGAAGTTATAAAGTTTTAGGTTTCAAAGTCTAAGGATTCTAAAGTCACAAAATTTCAAAGTCTTAAAATTCAGCTAAAATCCCATATTTCTGAAGTTATAAAGTTCTAGGTTCCAAAGTCTAAGGGTCCCAAATTTTCAAAGTGATAGGATCCCAAATAACTAAAATTCCAATTACAAAATCCTAGACCTAAAATCGTACATCCAAAATTTCAGTACTAAAGTTTCAGTTTAAAAAGTTCAAGTCCCTGTACCAAAGCCCTTTTCTAAACATCTTAAACTCCTATATCCCGCAGCTTAAATACCGCACGTCTCCGACTCTACGGATACGTTCCTGTTACCTATAGGAAGCATAATACGAGTGAGTAAGCGGATGGAAATATTCATATCTGGAAATGCGCAATAAAATGCTGATAAACCAAACACAGTACCATTCAATAGAAACTATTAAAGTTAATTGATTGCTTAATTTTTTTGCAGATGGACATAAACACAAATAAAAATGGTACAATGTGTTACAGTTACGAAATACTGTTGAACGACGTGTTCCTCAGCCTGATTAACAATTGGAAATTCCCCTGTGATACTTGATTCCTACGATTTCACGATAAATTGTCTTGTGAAACCTACCGACATCGAATCGATGAAGAAACGTGCTCGTAATTACGTTCCAACCCTTTCCATTTGCATCACGACCATCCTGTGAATCGACTAATTGCATTGTTTTTTTTTGTTTCATAGTCTTCTTGTATCTTACATTGTTGATCTAGTCGTTCGAACAGATATTAAAAGTGTTGACTTTGTAAATCAACCGAAGTGGGTAAATCCAGAGAAATTAAAAGATTTGTATTATATTTTTAGAAATGCTATCATCATTGTTGATAAGCAATGAATCATTGAAGGATTATTCGTCAGATTGTCATAGATATAATTTAATTGGATTTTGGTCTTGATACGATTATGATAAATAATAAAGTCAACACCGCTTTATTTTCACTCCAGACGCATTCACAATCAGCGCCGAGGGAGTTGGAGTAAGATAACACCGGTCAATTCCCGGTACACTCAGCACTTCAATTATTTGCAACCTCGCTAGCGAATCTGTGACAATTAAGAGGACAATTACACCATACTGACGTAATTTACACGTTAAATTGTCATTATTAATAGTAGTGTAAAAAGGAACTTCAAAGAATTAAGTTTCACTGCTAATAGAGTCACATACAACAGTAGAAAAAGATTGTTCTTTGAATGTAATTATATATTTTTTTGCATAGGTCAATTTTTTATACAATTCTGTGTAAGATATTACTGTATAATGTCAAAAAAATTAACAACTCGTGAGATATTTAGTTTAAAAAATGTGGACTTACTGACGGTGTTAATTTTATTCGATGCTGTAGGTATAAGCGTTAAATAAGGCGATTTATAATTAAAAATTTCGAAGTTCTGAGTAAGAAATAATCTGCCTATTTAGCAATAGTGCAGCAGTTTATCGATTGACTAACGTCTAAGAATGAACGTTTTTGCCAAGACCGTATTGATCCTGGCAAACTTCGTCGGTGCACTTCATAAAACCTATATATCTCTAATCAATGACGCGTGTGATTGTCACGTCTACAATGCATATTTCGAATACATATCTCATATCACATTCTTATCTTGTGATTTCACACGTAAAATTATGATAAGATCTTCTTACATATGCAGTTTATTAGAGCGCATTTATTTCAATTATTATGGAAAAGATTTGTGAATATACTTTTAAGAATTTTGTGAATCAGATTTTCAAGAATTCTAAAAGTTTCAAGACTTTCAGAGCTTTGAAGACTTTCCATAGCTTCCAAATTTGCAAAACTTTTAAGACCTTTCAGAATTTCTGCACTTTTAAAGCTTTCAAGACTTTTCAGAGATTCCAGATTTTCAAAATCTTCAATTCCTTAAATTCTCAAAATTACTAAGATTTTTCAGATATTCAAGATTTTCCAAGAATTCCAAATTTCTCAGATTTAAAATTTTCAAATCACAATTATTAACAAAAAGTGCAGAAATGTAACTATATTACATTGCTTGTTGGAAATACAAATCTTCGCATGGAATTACTTGTTTATATATGTATATTGGTACTTGATTCAACTTCATTAGATGACACAGAGTGATAGACATGTGTGTTTATCTTTGATAAATAGCAACATGAGTCACAAGTATAAATCATTGAAGCGTTATAGTGTGGCTCATAATTTATTTATGCAAATAATACTTAATAAACGTTATGTTCGATGCATACATGCATAGCTTCCACTTAAGTTGATCATAAACTGTAACAAATGTTACCAGTAATTACTGTACGCATATTTAAACACCTGGAATGCTGTTATGTCTTTATAATCGGTAGGAAATTTTCCGAATTTCAATCAGCAAGAAATTTTTGTGGTAAAAAAACGAACTATGTTGCGGAAATAATTTTAATTTAACAAAAAAAAATAATTTAAATACAGGGGACGTAGTATAAGACACATTTTTATCAGAAATAGTGACCCTGGTAAAGTTAATTAGTACTGATAATGTAGTGTTGTGAATTTTAAAGACAGATTTTATGTTTGTGGTTTAAACATACTTGTGGTTAACTGATTATTGATTTAATGGTCTTTAGGAGCTAACACTGAAAAATGAACAAATTTATATTCAAACTGATTACATAATGTGGAATGTTGAATGTATTTTATATAATATGTCTTAAGATTTTTTTGAATGAACTGATAACAATTTACCTTGATGGCTGTAGTTGTAAAGGAAATTTTTTATAGCATTTTGTGGAATTGAAAAGAGAATAATTTTTCTTTGATGTAACATCTCCTGTTAAGGAACTGGTGACCACAATTTATATATACCTTATATAACTACAGTAATTATAGCAGCATTGCTTGTGGTAGTATTCATGTATTATGATATGGAGTAATAGTTTTATTCAGTATGAGAGGTCTACTAATAAAACAATAATTGAATAGTTACAAACATTGACTATAATAACAACAATCAAGTTTTGGTGCAAGGAATAATTCAAATATTTAATAAGAAATATCACATACTTTTTGTCCTAACAGTGACCTTCGATTCAGTTATTAATTATTTATTTAAGCTCCTGAATGTCAACTATCTCTATATAATTTATTAGCAGTCACAGTGCAAATTTAGTCCAAATATAATAAGTACTTACAAATATAATCTTTAAATTAAATATTAGTATTAATATTTTAAATATTAAATTCAATGGCTACTGAAGTTTGAGTAAATAAAACTTTAAACCCTTTTCACTGATCATACCATGTCTGCTTTGCAGTTTCTACTAAAGACTTGTCTGATCTCTTTTCAGTAACTTGGTATTTGACCAGAGTATATAAAAATATAAAATTTAATACACTCATAATACTTTGTTCAACAGATTAGTACTTGTCAATCATTTATTAAATATATGTTTTTTATTTTGTTACAGTTAATGAAATTATCCAGGCAACTGCTTGGCGAGAAACTGTTTACAAAGTTTATGAAGGCTACATTCTACGGTCACTTTGTCGCCGGCGAAGACGAGGCGCAGATCACTCCTGTCCTGGATAGGTTACGACAATTTGGTGTGAAACCTATTCTTGATTATTCAGTTGAAGAAGATATCTCTCAGGAAGAGGCGGAACGACGTGAAATGCAGTACGTATTAATGTCACTACCTGTTACAAGTCTTGATGCTCTTTATTCCTTCTACAACTCTTAATACTTGATTTTGGTTTTAATTGTTTACAGAGGTTCCGTGTCAGAAGCTGGAGATGAGAAAAGGGAAGGTCCCCTGAAGAAGTACCACGTAGCAAAACCGTTCGCTGATCGTCGATACAAAGTATCCTCAGCAAGAACTTATTTTTACCTAAACGAAGCTAATTGTGAACGTAACATGGATATTTTTATTAAATGCCTAGAGTCTGTAGCTGGTGAGTCAATCCTCAGTCAAAAGTTTTAAATTTTGTAAATTATCTAAATTTCATTTTAAAGAATAATATTACAGCATTAAATGTTCAGAAAAAATATTGTTTTAGAGCAGGATTTTTTTTATGAACTGACATCTATTTTTGAAAATGGTCATTTTTATGACCCACTCGCTTGTAATGTATTATTTTATAAAATTCCAAGGTTTCAAAATGATTCAAATGATTCTAATCAAATGATTAGAGTCTTAAGATACTATAGTATCTCAAAATCCTAAAGTTCAGAATGCACAAGTAGCAAAGGTCCAAAGTCTCTATATCTTAAAATCTGTAGGCTCAAAAATGCGAAGCTAATATTTCAAAGTTTTAAAATTCTAATCCCAGTCCTAATCCTAAAGTGATAGTTTTAAAATTTTAGAGCTAAAGGTCCAAAGTTCCAAAACCTAGAATTTAAATCAACCGAAAATACAAGTCATGTTTTCATTCCCTTCAGACAGAATGTATGATTATCTTTTTTGTTATTTAAGGAATGAAGAAAGATGTAAAGAATGTGAAGTAAATATTGAAGAAAATTCTGTGCGGCAGTCAGGATCCTGGAACAATATGGATACCTGAAGTTTCAACTTGACTCAGTAAAGAGTTATCATAATTTCTAATAATTTAGTAACAAAACGTGTATGTCATTAGTTGTTTGAGTTACATCTGAGGAAATACTAATTTCAATACCTGCAATAACAAGAAAGATAATAAAAACAGCGGTATTTTTCCTGGGGATACACTCAGTGTTTCCATTTTTTAAGATTGGTCAAACAAACTTAGTCAATTTTCAAAACAGACCTTATCGCAAATGGTGCTTATCGGTATTTCATAAATCATTGTAACTGTAATTTTTTAGCGTACGAAATTGAAAGCTAGTAATGCAGAAAAATGCGATAGATGATTTATTGTACATTGTAAATTATATTCAAGTTTAGAATACCGTACTAATGGAGACCTAATTTTGATCGATGCCTGAAAGTATGTGTATCCGGGATTAGTATTCGCATACATTATGTATGTATGATACGACATGAGACCGTGTCCTCGAGTAGTCGAAACCAACACCAAAATTGGATAACGAAGAGAAAGCTAAAACTAGACTCCAGAATAGTTCGACTTTGAAAATATTTTCAACTTTTATAACGTGAAGTTATGAAGCATTTAATTCCCCATTTAATTCCCCCTTGTATATTATACATATATACGGGAGTACAAATTATATAGTTGATTAATAGTAATTTTAACGGTTGAGATCTGTTTTAATAGTTCCAAGCAATACCTTTTTTTTGCGGTGGACCCGAGAAATTTTGCTAGGCAAGAATACGAAAACGTACCATCTATAAATATCTTCCGTAGAGAATCTTGTATTCTGCTCTGCGAGCAAATAACGTCACATAACGTTGCTTTGAATCGACTTAAAAGATATTAATTTAACACCCTCTTTTATCGAAATTGTGAAACAAAATTTATATTTATTTACGCAAATATCGTGATATCAAATGTAGAATAAAAACATACGTTACATGTTACGTGATGATATTATAAATGAGTCTTTCTTGTTCTTTTATAATGAATGAAACTAAGTCTTAAACTTTGATCTCTTTATTATAAAGTATAATTAATTGGCACATTGAACTGGGCCATGGTAAAAATAAATTTTTCCCTCATACTATTATTCATTTTTTATCTATTGCTTTGTTCTACATTCACATACCAACCTTTATAACTTTTAAAATTAATGTAATAAAAATGTTTTAATATGTTTTTCTGCTTGTTACAGCGGCTTCAATGGGAGTTGGTATTACAGCTATTAAATTAACAGCTCTTGGTCGTCCACAACTTTTAGTGAGTAAAAAGCATAATATTAAAATATCTCAAAAAAGGGATACATTTTTTTATAAACCTTACTCGTATCTTAAAGATATATCAATTATTATTGTACTTTTAACGATTTTCAGCTTCAATTATCAGAAGTAATTATGCGAGCAAGACAGTATATGTCGGACGTAGTTGGCGGTGAAGGTGCAGTTTTGACCCATCATGCGAAGCCAGATGATTTTATGAAGAAGTTCGAAGAAGCACACATCAAAGATGCGGCACCAGTACAAAAGTTTCTTCAAAAAATTCAGTCGGATAAGGAGGGGTAATTGATTGAGATTATCCTTCATTATTTAACACTTACTGCTTCGTTAAAATTGATAACAAAGTTAACTTTATTATCATTATATTTAGTCTTTGTACTAGGTGTGGTTAAAACATACTATAATTATTGTGTTAGTATGTACATAAAAGTCTCAAAGCTCAGAGTCTAAATCCCAAAACATTGAATCCTAGAGCCAAAATAGCCAAAGTTTCAAAATTCTAAAATACTAATAGTTCTAGTGGCCTAATATTCCAAAATCTCAAAGTTCAGAACCTGTAGAATTTATCTCAAAATTCCAGGATCTCTGTGTTTCAGAGCCCCGAGTTAAAGTTCCAACACTTGAGGCCAAAGTTCCAGTGTACCGAAATCTGATATTAAAATAATAAGTGTCACATTTCTTTTCAGTGTTATACATTTATTCCCATGGAGTGGAATTTTGGATGAGAATTATGAACTCAGCGAGACGTTTCAAGTACCCGATATTAAGACTGGTAAAATGGTGAGGCTCATGTCGCAGTTAACCTCGAAAGAAGAAGAAATGTTCAGGAACATGATAAGGCGTCTGAATAATATTGTTACGGTATGAATATTTAAAAACGAAGTATAGGTATATTCAAATGATATTTGGAATGTAGATTAGAGCTTTGAAACGCTTTGAAAGATATGAAAACGTTAATCATTGGTCAGAAATGACTCGTAAAGTATTATAAAAAATATTTTCTTGGATACTAACATAGCTATAAAATGCATCTTTCATATCTTGTCAGGGTACAAAGGGATCTTTTCGATAATGTGTAAGGTACTGGTACTGTATCTTCAAAGGAATGCGTGTAACCTTATCCCTGAATCATATTACTGTAGTTTAGCATATACTAAATATTATTAATACTTTTACAACGTGTATAGGGAACTATAACACAGAAATTCAGTTTGTTAGCAGAAACAGAATCGCCAACTTTTATTTCAGGTGGCTGATAAACTAAATGTACGTATAATGGTAGATGCCGAACAAACGTATTTCCAACCTGCGATTTCGCGATTAACGTTGGAAATGATGCGCAAGTACAATACACATAAGGTAACATTTTAGCTTAGTAAATATGATATTATCACTTAGTAACTTTTCAGTGGTCTAAATCCAAATGGTGTACTTCATAGGCTGTGGTGTTCAATACTTACCAGACATATTTGCAAGAAGCTTATAATGAAGTGAAAACGGATCTCGAACAAGCTGAACGTCAGAACTTCTATTTCGGTGCTAAACTTGTTCGTGGGGCGTACATAGAACAGGTAAGGTTTTTTTTACAAAATTTAATGAAATAGACATAATTTCTTTATGTCTATTTTAATCTCCGCGACAATTTTTTTCATTGTTTACACAGGAGAGAGCACGAGCGGCAGCTATGGGTTATCCGGACCCAATAAATCCTACGTATGAAGCTACAACTGAATCTTACCATAAGACTCTTATGGAATGTTTGAGGCGGATGAAACAGTACAAAGATAAAGGAGAGGATCCTAAAAAAATTGGAATTATGGTTGCTTCTCATAATGAGGACACAGTACGTTTTGCCATTGAAAAGTATGTATAGCGTACAACAATTTTGTAAAATTCTAAATATGTGTTGATTAATTGTTGTACAAGTATTATAAATATGTTACACTGATACAGAATGAAGGAGATAGGAATCTCACCAGAGGACAAAGTGATCTGTTTTGGTCAGTTACTAGGAATGTGTGACTATATTACATTTCCACTAGGTACAGTACTTATTTTACTTAATAAATTATCTATCATATTAAAATAATGAAAATTGATTTACACGTGCACTTTGATTCCTTAATAATTACATTATTGGGATTTTAGGCCAGTCTGGATACTCAGCGTATAAATATATCCCTTACGGGCCAGTTCAAGAAGTATTGCCGTACCTTTCTCGGCGTGCCCAAGAGAATCGAGGTATACTCAAGAAAATCAGGAAGGAAAAACATCTGCTGTTTAATGAAATTATGAGGCGCGTTCTGAAGGGGCAAATATTTTACAAACCGAAAGGAAATTATACTCCCGTTTGAGCAGTTGGTCGTTTTGTTTGCACAGACAGATTTTAAGCATCAAACTTAAGTAGTGATTGTAAATTATTAAAAAGAAAAAGATTTGTGGTATGCAGAGCAACAACGCGAGCGCGTGTGTGAATGGAAGTTATATGCAGTGTTAATTATTATACAAAATTGCCTTAGTGTGACATTATCAAGTGCAAACTGCTCAATATCGCACCATGTGGTAGAACTACGTTCATTGCTCGTTATGTCCATTATCAGAAAATTCTCCAGTGATAACGCTACGACTTTTATAAAGAAGAAGCACATTTTACGCTTTGTTAATAAATTTATCGTGCTCAATGCAGAGATTACATTGAACAAGTACATTTTTTAATAATTCATTTTATAAAAAAGGAAAAAAGAGATGAAAATGACTTTTAATATTGTTCTTCTTTTTTATAAAGAATTTCTATGAAATAGCTCGCAAAGTAACGTCTAATGATATTCTAAATCAGGCATAGTCAAGTAGTGGCTCGCCAGCCACATTCGGCTACCATCACTATTTTTTTATCCTACCGAGTTGTAGGGAAACAAACTCCACTATAACTGTTTATCTCTGCTGATTTTAATCGACATTGAACATATCTATGTGTTACACGGGGTGATTGGATCTTTATTACGTCCTTTCAGATTACCTCATATTAGAAATTTCTAAATTTCTAATCCTAGATTTCCAAATCCCCATGATTCCAAATTTCTAAATTTGAGATTCTACTGATTTGTAGAGATACGGACTGACAGATGGTAGTGGGGGACCGTGTAGCTGTCGTTGGGGAGTCCCTTGGTAATGCCTGTTTTGAACGAAAGAAAATTATAACTTTAAAACATATTAGTCCTGTGTTTTATACTTTATTTAAGAATCTCGCAGTGCATGTTTGATCATTCGTTGACGTACATACTTGCTGTTCAAAAAAAAATATCCAAATTTCCATACGAAAATATGCAATCGTGAGATTAAATCGATGGCGTATCATTGTATTTAATTAAGCAAATATTCGTGTGGAATAAATATTCAGTAAACTAGTTCCATATGCTATGCGTAGTTACCAGGAAGGGATATTACCAAAGTGATAGTATTGGCAAATTACGAATTGTAGTAGAATCTGTTTAACCGGAAGTGTTTGCACATTATTCAGAAAAATGGCTCGCACTGTTTGTTGACGAATATGGCAAACATTTTCAGAACATTTTGTTAAATTTCTTTGGCTGGGTGTTAACGAAGAGCCATTTTTTGTGTGCAATTATTACGCATGTTAAATAAGTGTTAAGTAATCTTAGGCTGAAACAATGATGAACCGTGACACTTGGAATTGGAAAAAATAGAGTTGCATAAGTTTTTTCATTCATTTCACTTTAGCCTAACGTTGCTTTTTCTTCTCAACAGATATGAGATAATCCATGAATGTATGGCGCTGTTCAGAGAGGATGCGCCTCGTTTATCAATACAATTCTTAATCGTTTTTCTTTCTAAGAGAAACCAAAAATATCAAGGAAACTTTATAATTTATAAACAATAAATTTTTGTCGAGTTTCAATTCATTGTTTTACACATCAAATGACGAATCCTGTGCTTTTGCTTGGCTGAAGTTTCATTTATTTAAAACAGAAACATTTAAATGATGTTTCATATTTTTATTTTATCAGCAATGAAAATAATTCAACCTGTGGTGGATAGTTTCCAAAGTAGTCCAATAATGTTTTGGAATCTGATCATCAGTATTTAGTTTTGTTTTTTTTTTTAATTAAAACAGAATTTTTTTACTCATTACTATAAAGATTCAATCTTACGTCTGTTGTAAACATCTTCTTCTATAAGTTGTGTAATATACAGAGTGTACCAATTCAGGTTCATGAAATCTTAGAACCTTACAAGAAATGACATTCTAAACAATAAAGTTTTGGTAAAAATAGGTCTGGAAATGCTTACTTGAAATGTTATAGTTAAAAAATTAGAAAAATGTAGGCTTTTCCAAAATCTCAAAGTCCTAAGTCCCAAATCCCAAACTATAAAAATCCCAAGATCAACAAGATCCAATTCCAAAGTAATAATAAATCTTACTGTAATAATAAAAAGTACTTGTAATTATTATCTTTTGGATGATCTCATTAATATCACCTTTTCCTGGATAAACTTGAAAGTTAATTTGTGATGTCATTATGATTCTGATTGAGATGGGTGTGGCCTCGTTTGCGGTAGCATTTAATGATCTACAACGTTTACTTAAATATGTTTCTTTCTAGAATGACTATTTCAGGAGTTAGTACAGTATTTAAGGAAACTTAAGTTTTTCAAGTTTTTCAACTATATAATTTAAGTAAACATTTCCGGACGCACGTTTATTAAAGTTTTTTCCTTTACAATTTCATTTCCTACAAGATCCTGAAGTTCCATAAACCTGAAATGGAGCACTTTGTATACGAAACGTACAATTTTGTAATCATCTCTTGTGTTATTACATGTTGTAAGTAAGTGCGTTTATGATGTGTATGTAGTCTGTATTTTCAGTTGTCGAGATAAGTAGACTAAATCGTTTTTGAAAGAAGCTACAAAATATGTGATTTTTGTTAAGATTACGCAAATCCCAAAATCATGTTACATTTACAATTTAGAGGGAGATTTAAACGATAAATAAAGAGGCATTGTTGAAGTTTATACATGCTATATAGCTAAATGTTCTTACGTGGCTAATGGTATGTTGAATGCGAGTGATTTAGGTATATGAAAATTCTATTTGTTATAATTTAGTGTTCGACTGTTGAGTCGATAACGTTAATTAACTTCTACACATCTCGTGATGATGACAATAATTTAGGTAGTTAATGTTATAACTTGTATACTATACGTTTATAGACTTATACGCCATGATGAATTGCATTTTGTCATCACCAGTGAGGTAGGACTTTAAGTGATTAGAGAAAGTGGAAAAAAATGAAATAATTATGCTCGTGCTAAGATTGTACGAGTTAATTACATACATGTATATGTACATAAGAAAACGTTCGTTATTTAGAACGTATATTTACTGCCAGAATGAACTTATATAACTTTTTCTTGGCTCTGATAATTATGATAAATATTTGCCTATGTGTGAATAATATATTTATGATGAAAGTAATGCAACGGTGTTTATTATGTCGTTTTTGACATTCGATGTTAAAAAAGAAAAGAAGAAAGTTAATACATGTAGGTTACATAAGTGTAATTGAAAATAATAATGTTCTGATATTTACTTTCCTTTAGAGAGACTTTATTAGGTACAAATTGAGATTATACAAAAGTGTGTCAAAGAGGAAAGTTAATTGAAACGTCGAACAATATAAAATAAGATAATATTTATTATTTCATGAAATACAATTAGTGTACGCCTTTCCAATACCATTTAGAAATCCATACACATATGCTAGGACAGGAACATTTGCTTCCATCTTTTGTTTTGTACATATAATTTTGGTTGAATAATTGAAGCTTCTTATCGAAAGCAGAATGAGCAAATTTATTGCTGAATATTTGAGAATTCGTTGGAAGTAGTTTCTTGTCCTAGTGTCTTTAACGATCAACAATATTTTCTCCTGCGCTTCACTTTGAACTGTTTCTTTTTAGTTTTCCTTAAATAGACTTTAATAGTACAATTTATTTCAAGATTGCAAAATATATTCAGTGTACATACAAATATCATACTGTTATATGACTTAACTTTACATTGGTTATTTTTTCTTGTTTGGATACATAATTATGAATTTATACAAATTCATCAGTCGTATTTTGAAAATGATGGCAACAAGGATGATTTTGTTTTCTGGAGAACATACAAATAGCCTGCTATTTGCCTCTCGTTAATCTTATAGATTAGGAAATATTTCATATAAATATCTATCCACTAAAGTTACTGTTAAACATGTTGATTTTTTTGTTAAATTTTGTAACGATGCCCAAGATAACATGTATTTAAAAAGTGTTATGATTTCTTTAGTTTAAAATCTTTAATAAAACACAACTGTGTTATTAATATAATGACGATTATGGTAAGCATAATTAAAAATGTATACTTATGACACAATGCATTAGAAGATGATGTACTGTCACGTGCAATTTAGGCTTCTCTTAGTTAACAGAAAATGTAGGAAAAGAAACAGCCTAACATTTGAGTTATTTATTCATATCCCGTATGTGTTAGGATAGAAAGTTCTAGGTTAGGCTCTCCCTGGGATTCCCAAGTCTCTCCCTGGCACTCTCAAGTCCCTCCTTGGGATTTCCCTGGATTCTCTCACCTTTTTTGACTTTTCTACAATTTCATAGGTTCTTATATCTTTTCTAGAATCTTCTTAAAATCCTCTTAATCTCTTTCTGGATTCTTTTCTATGTTTTCCTCTACATTTCCCTCGATTTTTCTAGGAACTGGGAATCCCAAGACTTCAGTCTCAAACTTTGAGTCCTAGTGTTCCAAAGTACCAGGGTCTCAAAATGTTCCACATTGAAAAAACAAAAACTGGAAATTCCAAATTTCAAAAATCCTAAAGTTCCTATTTTTGTTATTTTAATGAAACTAATGTTTAGCGATAGTGTCTGAAAAGTTCCTAAAGTCTACCTGAGCCTTCCCAAGCGTTTATTTGGAATTTTTCCTAGATTATCCCAAGATTACGGTAGTAGGCGATTCCATGCCTCTAACCTTTACCAGAAGAGAAGCCTGCATTGCACCGCAATGTACCGAAAACACCATAAATATCAAATATTTAAATGTTTCTACATGATACAGTTTGGTCATTATACAGAGGACAGAGTATTTGAATTCTTAAAGATGTACACGATCGCAAAAGTAACAAATAATATATAGAAAATAAATATCTTATTTAACACGTTCGATCCCAGGGTAACAGATGCAGAGGTAACCGTTTCCTCCGCTATGTGTGGCATTACACAGTTGGGTCTGAGAGTGTTAATAAAGACTTACAATACCCGATTTAATAGAAACAATCGATCGGCGAGTGTGTCGATATTGTAATTAGCGTGAAGAGAAGTCGAGCAAACGTGATTTTCTCGTTCGTTGAAGCGTACTCCTTTTTTTTTTGTCTTTTAATTTAGAAATGTATAATTTGTACAATGAACTGTTATTTACTTAATTTATGCGAGTGATAAGCTTCGGCCGTCAACCGTGAATATGTAATTACCGTTAAACTAGACGTCTACGCTTATTATTAAAACATTTTTATAGTACTCCAGTTTCGATTCTGTGTGATACGGGGCAGATATCTTTTTTTTCCTTCAGCGCACGATTAAAATTAATTTGGTTTTGAAAGACATCAGGTACGTTTCGACGTTTCAACGTCAATGATTTGTCGGAAAGATACTACGATGATCGTTCGTCCGTTGTCGCTCAGTCTTGTACGAACAAGAGATTCATTGTAAGAGCTTTTGCGTGGTTTTATTAATCGCGTTCGTTCCATTCAACTTTCAAGAAAGACGCTGAGCAATCAATTGACAGAGTAAATCGTTCTCGTTCATCGCGGATACAAAATACAAGTTTTGCTCAGTAGAGACGGGTAAACAGAAATTTGATGATTACTAGAAATTCAGCCTTCGGAGACAGGAAGAACACTAGAGTCGTGGTCTGTGACGCTCGTTTCATGCTCATTCGTTGGCAAAGATATCTCCGCTACTGTCTCCTTCGCGGTCACATTCTGTTCGATCGTGCTGATACTCGTAGTTTGATTCTCTTCGGTGTTGCACGCGAACGCGACGCTGTTCACCCTACGCCTCGTGTGCTTCTTCGTTCTACATATACCGTGACCTGCGAACAGCTTTCTGTTTGTATGTCTCCTAGTCCTTCTCAAGCCAAATGGAACGAACTTATCTCAATCTCTGTAACGAGCTTCTATCTTCGTGTTGGAACCATGCTCACTCGTAGTCGCGTCTCTCAGTCACAATGGCGCCAAGCTTTTACCTCTTTTCGCCAATCTGATTTCTAACCATATGTAAGGAACTACCGACAGAAGCAGCACACAGGCGAGACCGAGTACTCGAAATCGTGTGCAGACTAGTCCGTGCAAACCGAGAGTCAAGGCAAGTCCTAGCCATCTCCAGAACAGGGAGGTTGATAGTGGTCCTTGCCAAGAGTTTGGATACAGTCCCAGTACTAATGCTGCAAATTATATTATTTTTTTTATATGTGGAGAGGGAATGTTGTTAGATGTTAGGTTAGGTTAGGTTGAAAGGATTATCAAAGCAGTTTGGGAGCAATAGGATTGTAAGTTAATTTTCGATGGGGAATGTTGGATGTTGAAGGATAAGAAGTGGTAAAGAGGTAGTTGCTTATTTTAGTCTTGATTCTTAAATATTGGGGTTTTGGGGTTTTGAGACCTTGGAATTTTGGGATTTAGGCATCTTGGAATCTTAGAACTTTGGGAGTTTTAGATCTTGGGACTTTTTGCAATTTTGTACAAAAATATTTGCCATTTTAGGGATTTGGAAATTTGGGTATTTGAGACTTCAAGACTTTGGGATTTTAGGTATTTGGGAGTTTGGAATTTTAAGATTTTGAGATCTTGGAATTTTGGGACTTTGAGGCCTTGGAATTTTAGAGCTTCATAGCTTTAGGAGTTTGGGAGATTGGGACTTTAATTATTTGCAATTTTAGGGATTTGGAAATTTAGGTATTTGGGACTTGTTATTTTTGGGATTTTGGAACTTTGGGAATATTGGCATTTGGACTTTTAGAATTTTGGGAGTTTAGGCATTTGTAAGTTTGGGGGGTTAAAACTATAAGAATTTGGGACTTTGAAATTAAGAAATTTGAGAATTTTGAAATTTCAGAAGTCAGAATTTTGGGATTCTAGAATATTGAAATTTTGTAAATTTTATACTCTGGAGATTTTCCACTTTATAAACTGTAGAGTTCTAAAATTGCACAGACCCAAAATCTCAAAGTTCAGAGTTAAAGTTCCAAAGTTTCAAATTCCCGACCCAAAATCCATTTTCATTTTGAAACTTCAAAACATTCATAAACTTCTCCAAATTCCTACCATAAGTACCAAAAAAATTGCTACGTAACTTACTGTATATTAAAGTTTCCCAAATAGAGTTGCAAACACCCCAGGCAGCAGATATAACGTGAAAAAGTGCTGGATCGTCACCAGACGGCCTCCAAGTGATCAAGACCAGTAATAAACACGCGTGAAATACAAATCCTACAACTGTTGAACAATCACAATTAATCCTTGAACAAACCCTTTGTTATCGGCAATAAAAGATTTATCATTTATCACTTACCTACAACAAAATACCTTTTAATGTGTCTCAAAAGCATCGACAAAGTTGCACCGGCAAGGGCTTGTAGGGATGCCAAACTCAAAAAACTTAGCGTCACTGTACCTGCTCCTCCCAGTGCACAGACTACGTATGCCTATAACACAATCGTATTATATTGCATAAAATTAAAATCAGTAATAGTTAACCTCTTGCCGTAGTTTGATCAGTTTCACAGTTCAGTTATAAATTTTACTATAATTTTGAATACTGTAATTTTAAATTTAAGTCCAATTATAACTTGCTTAGTCATTGCTAATGAATAAAAAAAAATACAAAATAACATTTGATAATTTATCTTTTCTCTATCTTTTTTTCTTTAGATTTAACCCTTAACGGGTATGAAACGACCCCAGCTAATTTAGCTTCCATTTCAGCCATTTTATATTCTGAAAACTTGAATAATTTTTAGAAACTCTATTTTTATTATTTTTCCTCTAAATTCTTATATCTCAAGAGTGTTTAGCTAAAATTGTATCTCTTCATATTAAAATCGAAATTTTTATTTTTCTGTGAACACATCTTTTCAATTTTTTCACGTTTCTGAATTTTTGTTCATATTAACCCCTTAGCCTACAAGTTTTTCAGCAGGTGCGTCAGACAGAACTGCCTAATTATTACTGCAGCGTTAAGGTAAATAAAGAATGTTAAAAGGTTTATTTTGGATTTGGCGATCTTTATACTAACAGCAATTGGTATCATACTCAAAACTCGATCTTTATGCAAATATGATTTAGGTTTGTCGGATTTGAAGTGTAACGTCACGAGTCTGACTCGGTGTTACAGGCCAAGGGGTTTAAATGAAGTCAGCTATGAATTAAAACAACTTTCAAAGATTATTTATAATTTTCTTCAAGTTAAAATAACAAGTAGTTTCGTAAGAAACATTGTAACATTTTTAGCTGGGGTAACCTCCCAGTTTAGGGACGTTTACACCAGGTATTCTAATGAAGTGTGACCATTAAGCCCTTCCCTTGGCGAGTCTCACTCGTGACTTACAGCTCAAATGTGACAAACCTTACTCAAATTACTCTTCAACTTGAAATTTAGGTCCAACTATAAGTTGCATTATCAAGGATCCCTGAATATAAAATACTAACAAAATTTTAATTTTCTTTGTTCGTTTTAATGTTATAGCCCTGAATAGTCTTGACGCATCTGATAAATAAATGCCACGGGAAAGGTTATTGTGAATAGTCTTTGAAGTACATAACAAATGATACGGCAAGCGGTTAAATAAATCGTTCGATTGTAATATTTACTTCTATAAAATCCGCGTAGATGAAACCCTGTTCAAGTCCGATGAAAAGTGTCAACGGCGCGGCCAGTTGCAACTTAGGATCTTGAAACGCAGTTTTAATAGACGCGAGAATACTTTTCGTGCTATGCTTTTCATTAACGGTCTGTGGTTCCTTCATTCTAGAATCGAGGAAAGCACAGGATATACTTAAACCTAGGACAGCGAGACCGAGCCATATGCTAACTAACATCTTTGACGTGCCCGACGACAACGTAGGTAAATTAGTTGTGCCATTATAAAGATAAATCTCTTCAGGACAGTATTCTGCTCCGCATTTGTCGTACACTTCGCCGTTTATTGTACTAATAGAAACGGGATTCGTTAGTTTCACGAGTATGGCAGCGATCAGACAACCTGCGAACAAATCCAAGATTAATTTCGTTTGAAAATATTTACCGATGCTTTGGGGATAAAAATTCGTACCCAGTGCAAGACCCATGTCTTCCGCTAATTTAATCCCACGATTAAGTCTTCTCAAAAGGCACTCGCGTCTTGTCTCGTCGGGATCTTCAGGGTCGACGCAGACCAGGGCTAAACTGGTTGCTGAAGCGTTCACGTGAGACACTCGGGCTATGAAGCTTGGACTCACACAAGCACCTAGCATGGCGTAACTTGGTAGCAATATGTACCTGTTGATCAAAATTTTAATATTAAATTAAGTTCATACGCGATACGTTAAATTAATTAGTCTGAAAGTATCAGTGTTGAGGATAATCTTATATGGTGTCATTTATTTGTTCAGTATTATTTAAGGGGGGCAATACCTTTAGATAGATGAAAATAAACTGATATTTGTGAATTTTTTTGTATAGGATATCTTTGTCTTGTATTTTCGAAATTTCAGGTATAATTTATTATAACTATTGCCTATTACAACATATTTTCTTTTTTTAAAAATATTTAAAAATGGCCGAATTATGATAGTCTTTCCTGGAAGTGTTTCGGCGCGTCTCGTGAAACGGCGTGACTTCTAACTTTAGTTACATTGGTCTGAAACAAGTTTGCGAACGATGTTTCGATTATTAACATTTACAGTTAGTAGATGAACCTAAGAAATGTGAAAAATATGGAAAATTGAAGAGATGGCGCGCTTTTAAAGAAAAACTTTGAATTTTACTGAAAATTTTCGCAATATTTTGCAATAAAAAAGGACTTTAATGTTAAATTTATTTCGTACATTTAGGTTCATATGTTAGATAGTATTGTCATGGATATGTGCAAAAAATTTGAGCGCGATTGATAAACTAGTTTTTGAGTTATCAGTCACGCCAATTTTAAAAACGTTGTTTTGAGAAAAATGCGTTTAAAGTTTCGATAAGTAAAACCTGAATAATTTCAATGATTTACCAACTAATCTGCGATTCCTGCGCCATATAGTAATCCTTCGACTTACTCGTAAAGTTGATTTTTCTCCATAAGCTCATTCTCCGTAAAAATACAAAATTTCAAACACAGCAATGGCATGATAATAACAAATCTGCTACATAGCCCTCCGCACCGAGCGCGTGAATATCTGCGGCGCGATACCAGACATGAGTCACGATAATCGACCATAACATCAAAAGGGCTCCGTATTACGCTTTAAAATTTTGAGACTACATTTTTGAGACGTTGCACTAACATTTTATAGAAAAAAAAAATTTTGTAATTTTTTAAGATTCTAAAGATATTGCCCCCCTTAAGTGACCCGTTAGTGATTCCTTATGAAGTGTGAACGGAGTGAATTGGGGTTTCCTTGAAAAACGCATCATTGCTATGAGCATTTTATTCGATTTTCAATCAGTCTTATGTTACCCTTTCATTGGAAAAAACGTGTGTAATTTTCCCTTATAATTTAATTAAATGTTAAATAATTGTTCTGTTAATAAATGTTTATCTGATTTAAAAGTCTACAAAAATTCAGTTGCAACCCCAAATCACTCCGTTCACACTTCACAAGGAATATCCATAATCACTAAATAAGTAATACTGTACAATGGTAATATATGTGATAATAATCATGATGGTATAATTGTGAAATCATGTCTGGTGGTGCTGCTTTTTCGCAAAGATTAAAACTATATGAGGGTTTTTTGCAGCTTCTGTCTCCATCTTTACCACTGCATTTAGGGAACGTTTACATCATGTTAGTAATTGATGTCAGTAGGCTTGTTCGTAAGTAGTCGAATTTTTGCGTTTCTTGCTTGTACTAGGTCTATTGTTGGAAAAAAGGAGGCAAGAAAGAAAAGATTCTATATTTCCAAATTCCTACACACTTGAATTCTTCAATCCTTAAATACCTACACCCTCAAATCCATATATGCTCAAATCTTCACATCCCCAAATTTCTACACCCCCAAATTCCTACATTCCCAAATTCCTACATCCCCAAAATTCCTACATCTCCAAATTCCTATATTCCCAAATCTCTAAATCCCCAAATCGCTAAATTTCTAAATCCTAAGCTTTCAAGTTCCTAAATCCTGAAATCCCTACGTCCCCAAATCCTGAAATCCCCAAATTCCTACATTTACAAATCTCCAAGTCCCCAAATCTCTAAATCCCCAAAATCTCTACATCCCCAAGTACCTACATCTCTAAATCCCTGTATTCCTAAAACTCTAAACACCCAAATCGCTAAATTTCCAAATCCTAGGCTTTTAAATTCCTACATTTCCAAATCTCTAGGTCCTCAAATCTATAAATCCCCAAATTACTAGATTCCCAAATTCCTAAATCACCCAATGCCTACATCCCCAAATTCCTAAATTCTGAAATCACTAAATCTTCAAATCCATAGACCAAACCGCAACATAGACCCAAATCGCAAAATTCCCACATCTACTGCCAAGTTCCTAAACCGTAATCCGTAGATGTCCACGTCTAAAAATCCCAAAATTCCCAAAAAGGAAATGGTTTCTTTCCTTTTCCTGCCTTCTCTTTCTAAAGTCAGACCTGGACAAAGCAAAAACGCAAAAATTCGACTAACTGACAAAGCTACTACCAGCTATTTTCATAATGTGGACCTCAAGCAGTTGACAGTGAACATTCTAGCCAAGAACAGCATCCTCTGTTAGTTTTATAAACCCTCAATAAATATACGCTAAGATAAACCCCGTTGCGTTTGTTTAGCAAATAAATACTCATAAACAGTCACCATTTTGGATACAGGTGCACGCCGACGAAAATAGTGGTGGCCACGTGGCTGCTGCTTATCGCAAGGTTCGTGCCAAATCGCTGGACGAGAATCGGTGCGAAGCAGCTGGTGATGGTCGCAGTCGCGTAGAGGAGAGCCAACAACATGGGTCCCAGCTGAGGGTTGAAGGTGCCCAGACCAGCCTGCAACGGGAATATGGGCAGAGTGGCGGCCGAGCAGCTCGCGTGTCCCAATAGCAGGGCTGCACAGTGCCTCAAGATGGCCTTTTTCGGCGGCCTTGGTCCGGAAGGTGCTGCTCTAACCGCTGCTATCAGACGACGCACCGATGATGCTCCTGCTGATGAGTTCATGGAGTCCCTTCGACGCCAGGATAACGCGGATGTCCTTGTTGAGCGACACGAGATGGGGGAGTACGCTGCCATGTGCTGCGAATTGTAGTTTATTTTGTTAAATGGAACGGGTTCGAGGAATCAACTTGTTGAGTAATAAGGGATGGGAGTATGTTGTTACATGCTGCAAATTGTGGTTTTTTATTTTTGAAGCGGGGGATGCTGGAAGATTCTGTCTTAGGGCATATTTAGCATTGAAGATTCGACATTGAAGTGTTAGGGCAGAAGCAACATGGAAGATTTGGCATGGAAGTTTTAGGACATGACTAACATGGAAGATTCGACATTGAAGTGTTAGGGCAGAAGCAGCATGGAAGATTTGACATTGAAGTCTTAGGACATAAGTAACATGGAAGATTTGGTATAGAAGTCTTAGAACATAAGCAACGTGGAAGATTTGGCATGGAAGTCTTAGGACATGACTAACATGGAAGATTCGACATTGAAGTGTTAGGGCAGAAGCAACATGGAAGATTTGACATTGAAGTCTTAGGACATAAGTAACATGGGAGATTTGGTATGGAAGTCTTAGAACATAAGCAACGTGGAAGATTTGGCATGGAAGTCTTAGGACATGACTAACATGGAAGATTCGACATTGAAATGGTAGGGCAGAAGTAACATGGAAGACTTGACATTGAAGTTTTAGGACATAAGTAACATGGAAGATTTGGTATGCAAGTCTTAGAACATAAGCAACGTGGAAGATTTGGCATGGAAGTCTTAGGACATGACTAACATGGAAGATTCGACATTGAAGTGTTAGGGCAGAAGCAACATGGAAGATTTGACATTGAAGTCTTAGGACATAAGCAACATGGAAGATTTGGTATAGAAGTCTTAGGGCACAATTAGCATGTTCACTATCATCACTCAACAGAAAATTCATTCATCATGAATCATTTCCTTTGTCATAAAATAGCTTGTAACGAAACACTATGATTTGTGACTATTATCCCTTGCGCTACGATCTGTTCAGGTACGCCAGACGTAACTTATTACAATCTTGAATTAACAAAGTTAAAATGTTACTCCTGTTTTGTACCAACGATCTTCACGAATTGTAATTACACTTAGCGTAAAAATATAAGAAAAGTTTGTCATATTTGTAAAGTGCGTCACGAGTGCATGCAAGTGCGTCGCGAGTCAGAGTACGGCAAGGAACAAGCCTTCCGGCGTATGAGGACTTAATCTAAAATTAAAAATGAAGTTGAAAAATAGACGATTAAACATAAAATCGTATAGGTATTAATTCTTTATCTTGATGAAAACGTAGATTTGACAAAAAGCATTTTAACAATTTGTGTAACTTGTAGTTCCAAACTTGTGAAGCGGTCATTTGATCGTTTTGGTAGTTTTAGTGTTAATAAAATTTATGCGTATATATTAATTTTGTTAAAAGTTTTAGAGACGTACCTCCAGCATGGTATCATTGTCCCACAGAGTGTGATGATGCCCACTGCTCCTGGCTCGTCTGTGAGTGTGGGCTAACGGCGGAGGTTGTGCTGGCAATCGTATGGGTCCCAAACCACCGATGGGCGCGGGTCTGTAAGCAGGACTCCCCAGCTTCTCCTTCGACAATTCGTGAAGATTCGGTAACGAGCCCATGGTTTGATTTCTTGCTCTGACCAGGGTTCTTTAATGTGTCTCTTTGTTGAGGAAGAGCGACTGTCTCGCTCTTTCGCCTTCCATTCGCTCATCTACCGCTTACGCCTGCCTAAAACACGTTCAATATTATGTATTAAAATACTGATATAAATATTTAATTAGATACATTGAATGTAATATACGTTAGTGTTTATTGTATATTCATGTATTCAGATAACATTCAATTTTCTTGAAATCTTGGGATTTTGTGGTTTTTGGTATTTTTGGCACTTTGGGTACTTAGGATATTTGGGGTTTGGGTCTCGGTGTTCTTAGGTTCTTAGGATCTTGGTCCTTAGAGTTTAGGTTTCTTGAAATTTTTGGAACTTTGTGGTTTTTGAAATTTTATAGTTTTTGGGACTTTGAATCCTCAGAACATTTGAGGTTTGGATCTTGGTGTTCTTAGGTTCCTTGTAATCTTGGGATTCTGTGGTTTTGAGGACTTTGTATTCTCAGGATATTTAGGATCTTCGGCCTTGGAGTTTAGGTTTCTTGAAATCTTGAAACTTCATGGATTTTGAAATTTTATAGTGTTTGGGACTTTGAATCCTCAGAATATTTGGGATTTAGGTCTTGGTTTCTTAGGTTCCTTATAATCGTGGAACCTTGTAATTTTTGGGACTTTGGGTCTTCAGGATATTTGAGGTCCTGCGCCTTGGAGCCCTGAGATTCCTCGAAATCTTAGAAGTTTGTGATTTTTAGGACGTTAGATCCTCAGAATATTTGAGGTTTGGATCTTGATGTACTTAGGTTCCTTGTAATCTTGGAACTTCGTGTTTTCTGAGATTTTTGATCTTCAGGATATTTGAAAATTTACATCTCGAATTTCTTAGCTTTCTTAAGATTTTAGAACTTCATAATTTTTGGAACTATGGGGCCTTAAAATATTAGGACTCTCAATTCTTACTTTACTACACAGATAGTCTGCAACCTCGCAGTTTTAAATCCTCAAAATCACTAGGACCTTGAGAACCGAAATAAAAGTATCGACTTTTTGTCAAGACTTATTATTTGGAGAGATATTTAACATTTCATTCTTTGATTTAAAGAAATACCAAACTACTTAATCACACCGTGACAGCTGCGGTAGAGAAAGTGATAAAGTGGTAGCTTCTTCAATTACTCTATCACGAGTTTAAATCTCCAATACATTCTTCTCTCTTTTTATTTGCTTACTTACAATTTTATTTGTATATTTACACACTTTTATGTTTATTTTTTAATATTATTCTTTCTGTTTTTTTTTTTAATTTTTTAATATTCTTTATCTTTTTTCTTCATTTTTTAATATTATTCTTTACATTTTTTTTTTATTTTTTAATATTATTCTTTATGTTTAAAAATGTATAGATTTGTAACTTTAAGAACAACGTTACAATATTGTTTCTACGATGCGTATCATTCTGTGCATTTTAAATAATAATCTAAAATAATAGTACAGTTACAGTAAGTAAAAGAAACAATAAAAATTAATAAAAAAATAAGAATAATTTTATAAAGTAAAAGAATATGTAAGTATATAATAAACATAAAAGTATGTAAAGCTTTAATACAATCCATAAAAAGAAAAACAAATAAAACATGAAAAGGGTACAATAAAAATAGAAAAACATTATTGATCATGATGGGAATTGAACTCGCGATACAATAGCCTGAGACTCCACCACTGTACTATCTTCGTTACTATATCTATCGTAACATTATACATTAATTTAGTAATATTAAATATGTTTTTAAATAATAAGTATTGTCAAAAAAGGACTAAACACGTGTCTGTATATTTTGTCCCTAGATTCATCAGAAAAAGTTTCATCAAAATCGATGAGTCAACTGTGATGCCTTCTAGATTCTGTGACTTCAAGCTTCCATATTTATTTACTAAAAAAATTAACATTAAATATCTTTTTAAATAATAAGTATTGTCAAAAAGGACCAAACACGTGTCTGTCTATTTTGTCCCTAGATTCATCAGAAAAAGTTTCATCAAAATCGATGAGTCAACTGTGATGCCTTCTAGATTCTGTGACTTCAAGCTTCCATATTTATTTATTAAAAAAATTAACATTAAATATCTTTTTAAATAATAAGTATTGTCAAAAAGGACCAAACACGTGTCTGTCTATTTTGTCCCTAGATTCATCAGAAAAAGTTTCATCAAAATCGATGAGTCAACTGTGATGCCTTCTAGATTCTGTGACTTCAAGCTTCCATATTTATTTACTAAAAAAATTAACATTAAATATCTTTTTAAATAATAAGTATTGTCAAAAAGGACCAAACACGTGTCTGTCTATTTTGTCCCTAGATTCATCAGAAAAAGTTTCATCAAAATCCATGAGTCAACTGTGATGCCTTCTAGATTCTGTGACTTCAAGCTTCCATATTTATTTACTAAAAAAATTAACATTAAATATCTTTTTAAATAATAAGTATTGTCAAAAAGCACCAAACACGTGTCTGTCTATTTTGTCCCTAGATTCATCAGAACAAGTTTCATTAAAATCGATGAGTCAACTGTGATGCCTTCTAGATTCTGTGACTTCAAGCTTCCATATTTATTTACTAAAAAAATTAACATTAAATATCTTTTTAAATAATAAGTATTGTCAAAAAGCACCAAACACGTGTCTGTCTATTTTGTCCCTAGATTCATCAGAACAAGTTTCATCAAATGAGCCAACTGTGACTTCTAGATTCCACGACTTCGGGACTCCATATCTATTAATTATAATAATTACCAAAGAATGTATACAATAAAGATTATGGTAAAGAACAAAGAAAAGAAAAATTGTAAAAGTTGTAAACTAGTCGCAAATCGTTGCGGGGTGTTTTCAGATGAATTGAACCATCGACAAGCTTTAAATTTAATATAATTTTCAAGATGACTTGCGTTAAATCTCCGTTATAATACCGGCTACTATTCTCCGTATTGCGACGATGCTTCGCGGCAGTCTTGCATAATTGATCTGGCAATTCTCGGAGTGCAATCGCGTCAATTATGCAAGGAATAAAAAATGAAGATAAAAATCCTGTAGTCACCTGCGCGACCTTGAACGAGAACTTACAACGGAGGAACTGACTAACTGTTAGATTAACAAGCGTACTCGAGATGTCGGCCTTGATATTGGTTCGTGGAAAGATTTCGACCAATCCCCGTTTGCGCGTCAATCGCCGGCTAATATATTGGATATATAAATCGATAGTACATTTTACTTTTCCAGTCGTTCAATTCATATTGGAAATTTCCATTTCAAATTGTCATTATCGTCAGTCCATTGCGACATTTGATCTGGTATTTCCTATTTGTGGTTATTTTTACGCGATATAGCAATATGTTACACGAGATTAATCTTTTGTAAGAGATTTTTAAAAGATTTATTTTTATATAGAATATTAGTTTTAACTTTTGTTGTGTGAGTGACGGTGGAAGAGCTTGCAATTGGATAAGATTACGAATAAGTGTAATTGAAATCACCGAACTATGCAGTTTCTATACAATTTTATATTAGTAAGAATGTTTAATTAAATATTTGATTTTGTATATATTAATATTGCATGTTGTAACATACTGTACAAGAGCAAGTTTTTAGAAGAGTTTAATTGACTTTGAATTCAGACTTTTCCGAATTTAATTGCATTAAGAATTTGTTAGGTTTAATTGAATTTGGAATTGGATAAATCGTAATTGAAATTGTCACCAAACCGACTATGCAGTTTCTATACAATTTTATATATATTAGTAAGAATGTTTAAATAAATATTTGATTTTCTATATATTAATATTGCATGTTGTAACATACTGTACAAGAGTAAGTTTTAAAAAGAGTTTAATTGACTTTGTATTAAGACTTTTCCGAATTTAATTGCATTAAGAATTTGTTAGGTTTAATTGAATTTGGAATTGAACAAATCGTAAAATTATCACCGAACCGACTATGCGAGATGTTTGTATATAATTTTGTATATTGCATATTGCAACATGTTACATGACATTAATTTCTGGTAAGAGTTTAAAGAATTGTAAATTAGAACACGATTTTTCTGAATTTAATTGTATTATTGTAACAGTAAGATTTAGGAACCTTACTTGAATTCGGAATTTGACCAACTGTAAATTTCCACCGAACCGACTATGCGAGAAGTTTGTATATGATTTTATATATTGCATATTGCAACATGTTACATGACATTAATTTCTGGTAAGAGTAAATTGTAAATTAGAACATCATTTTTCTGAATTTAATTGTATAATTGTAACAGTAAGATTTAGGAACCTTACTTGAATTCGGAATTTGACCAACTGTAAATTTCCACCGAACCGACTATGCGCGAAGTTTGTATGTGATTTTATATATTGCATATTGCAACATGTTATACAAGATCTTTTGCGAGAGTTTTGTTAATTTTTAATAGAAACATTTTTTTATTGTACGATTGCAACAATAAGATTTAAGAATCTTAAATTCAGAATTAGACTGTTTATAATTAAAATTGTCACCGAACCGACTATGCGGAAGATTCGTGTATGATTTTAAACATATCGAACATTAATGCACTTGTTAGAGTAAATATTACTTTAATAATTTGTTGATTTTCAATGCAGTTCAAGATTTAATTACCTTTCCATGAGTGATTTTGTTCAATTTTCGAAACAGCGACGCAGAAGTTGTAATGCGTGTCAAGCTTTAGTATGGGTTCGTAGGGTCGGTGACAGAATTTACGTCTTCATCTTGAAACTTTGGAATTTTGGGACTATGAGACTTTGAGACCTTAAAATTATGGGATTGTAAAATTTTGAGGTCCCAAAGGATCTTATGATTTCGATGAGAAATTATAATTTTGAGATTTCATGAGAATTTGAAACAGTAGGACTTTGGGAATCTGAAAACTGTAGAGACTTCGTAGTTTTGAGACTTTAACGTTTTGAGATTTTGGGACTTTAGGGCTCATAAAATTTGGTTTTAAACCTTGCGTCTCTGAAACTGTGGAAGTTCAAAACTTTGAAATTTGGGGATTTTTAAATTAATTTCGAGACTCCGAGATTTTCGGACTTTGGGAAGCTAAAATTTTTGAACTTCGGAACTCTGGGACTCTGAAATTTCGAGACTTTAGGTTTCTGCAACTCTTGAAATTCCGAAATTTCGAAACTCTAGGTTCCTGGGACTCTGGAATATTGAGATTTTATAGTTCTGTGACTCTTGAGACTCTGGAATTTTAAAACTGTTGGTTTCTGGGATTCTGGGACTATGAAATATTCAGACTTCATATTTCTGGTACTCTAGGGACTTCAAGATATTTTCGTGGTCTTGAAGTCATACAAGTTTTGTTTTTGTTAAAATCTGGAAATCATACAAGTTTAACAGATTTTGATCATAGAAACAGTTCGAGACTTTGTGAGCTCCATTTTCAGAATTCGATAGTTCTTCAAAATTAACTCTTTAAGATTTTCCAACCCTTACAATTATCATAAGATATTTGAAAGAGCCCAAACTTACCTTGAAGCTACGTCGTTCCATTATCCAGAATTCAGCATGGCTCCCGAAGCAATACCAAGCGAGTACCCATACCATCGAGATCATCTCCACGATCACATGATAAAACCCGCTGAAACTGAAGTCCCGGAAACGCACTAAAACTTTCCCTCGCTGGAAGTAATCACAAACCGTTAACAGCCTCGAATCTCGCGAAGACGCTCCGTGTCTCAACGTATCATCACGTATTACCACTCTCCTGTCATTATTTACCGTGTATTTATATCGCCTGTATCTCCGTGGTGTGTCGTGGGCAATAATCGATAAACCATGTTATAAACGCTAGGAGCAGGACTAAGGGTGAATCCGCACTCGTATATTCGAAACAACCACTTAATTCTAGATACTCTTATTTACACGAACAACAACGATACGGGTCTTCTTTGAAAATTAGGACGTTTTTAAGGGGGTCCTGAGTAGCTTCCTGATTTTTGGTACGACCTGTTTAGGAGACGAGTTAGCGAGAATTGTTTAAAAGTCCGACGAAATTGTTGTTACTTTTGACGGGGATATGTCCATTCAGGATCCAACGAAACAACACAGAGAGCACGACTCTCCTCCCTCGGTTGGACTCGGTGTCGCTCGCCATCGTTCGTTCTCCTTTTGGTGTACCACTCCTCTTGATATGGTCGATAACAGGGAGAGTGCGTACTACATCCTACCCTGTTACTCGATTCCTGCGAAATCTTAAGTGCGCGAGAGTGGAACAGCCGTTTTGCAACGAGAGCGCATCAAGTAGATGGATTCTTAACTGGTCCGATGCGATGTGGAACGCACGGGCCCCGCATAGGGACCTGTGGGCACACTGTGAAAAATCACCCTGTAGCGCACTTGGAGATCAACGAATGTATTCAACCACTGAAAACTCGCGATCGTAAACATAGTTGGTTGAGTAGTAGAAATATTGTTTGGATATATTGCATACATGTGTTTGGGACTCTGGGACATTTTGGGACCTTGAGGTTTTGGGACTTTGGGGATGCGAGATTTTTCTAATTCTTTGGATTTCTTTAGATTTATGGACCTTAGGACTTTTGGGACTTATGCAGCTTTGAGGTTTTTGGGACTTTTAGGACTTCTGAAACTTTTGAGGCTTTTGGAACTTTTAGAACTTGTGGAATTTTTTAGGATATTTGGGACTTTTGACACTTGTGGAACTTATGAGACTTTTGGGACTTTTAGAACTTGTGGAATTTTTCAGGATTTTTGGGACTTTTGGGACTTGTGGGACTTTCGGATCCTTTGGGACTTATGGAACTTTGAGGCTTTTGGAACTTTTAGGACTTCTGATATCTTTGAGGCTTTTGCGACTTCTAGGATTTGTGGAATTTTTTAAGATTTTGGGACTTTTGATATTTGTGGTACTTTTGGGACTTATGCAGCTTTGAGGTTTTTGGGACTTTTAGGACTTCTGAAACTTTTGAGGCTTTTGGGACTTTTAGAACTTGTGGAATTTTTCAGGATTTTTGGGACTTTTGGGACTTGTGAGACTTTCGGATCTTTTGGGACTTGTGGAGCTTTGAGGCTTTTGAAACTTTTAGGACTTCTGATATCTTTGAGGCTTTTGCGACTTCTAGGATTTGTGGAATTTTTTAAGATTTTGGGACTTTTGATACTTGTGAAACTTTTGGGACTTATGCAGCTTTGAGGTTTTTGGGACTTTTGGGACTTCTGAAACTTTTGAGGCTTTTGGAACTTTTAGAACTTGTGGAATTTTTCAGGATTTTTGGGACTTTTGGGACTTGTGGAGATTTCGAGACTTTTGGGACTTGCAAGACTTTGGAACTTTAGCCTTTGAAATTCTGAAACTTTGTAATTTTGGTATTGTGGAAGTTTGGGACTGTCGGACTCAGAAATATTGGGAAGTTGCAATGTTTGGAATTTAGGAACTGTGGGACTTTAGGATTTTGGAACTGTGGTAGTTCGGGACTTTGGGACTCTGAAATTTTAGTAGTTTTGCAGATTTGGAACTGTGGAAATTTGGGACTTAGGAACATTGGGAAATTACAATTTTGAAGCTATAGAATTTTGGGACTTTACAAGTTTGAAACTGTGGAAGTTTGGGACTTTGGGATTTTGGAATAATGGAGTTTTGGGACCCTAGAATTTCGGGACTTAGGGACACTGTAACTTTCAGATTTAAAGTTTTAGGACTTTGGGACCTTGGAATTCTGTAACTTTACAAATGTGGAATTATGAAAGTTTGGGACTTTGGGATTTTGGAATAATGGACTTTTGGGACTCTAGAATTTCGAGACTTAGGGACACTATAACTTTTAGATGTAAAGTTTTAGGACTTTCAGATTTAAAGTTTCAGACTTCTGTAATTTGGCAATTGTAGAATTGTAGAAGTTTGGGATTTTGAGACCTTGGTACTTTCTGATTTTGGAATTTTTTATCTTTGAAACCTTGAGATTTTAGGACTCTGTTACTTTGTAACTCAGCAATTTTGAATTTTGGAGATTTTGAAACATTATGATTTTGTGACATTGAGGCTATAGAACTCTGGACCTTTTGAATTCTAGGACTTTATTTTGAATGTTGGTATTGTGGAGCTCTGCTACTTTGAATGTAGGCATTTTGGGACTCTGTTACTTTAAGTGTAGGTATTTTGGGATTTAGCTATTTTGAACGTAGTTATTTTGGGACTCTACTACTTTGACTGTAGGTATTTTTGGACTATGCTACTTTGAACGTAGTTATTTTGGGACTCTGCTACTTGGAACGTTAATATTCTTAACTCATTGACAGTGTATCCCGTGACAGTCACCGGTAAAGTAAGTCGTTCAAACTAAACAGTTTCAAGGTATCTAAGTCCATGACTAGATTCTTTGCTTCCTCTGTTTTCTAAGATTATTCTAACTAAAAAATAAACCTAGATATTTCTTTACTTCAGATCTTTATCTATTTCTTTATCTAGATTATCTAAGAACTAAATATTTCTTGGACCAGAATTCGTAATTTTACCACAGTGTGAAAAACATGATGATTATAAAAACTTCACGACTGTAAAACACCAACACTTTGTGTCACCTAATTATAACCTAAGAAACTCAAGCAAACTCAATGAAAGCACGGTAAGTCTAATCTAAAACCTTCTATCTTTCCCAAAACCAAAGATACATCTGAGAATATGAAAAGGCCTGAATCAACGCGATACAATAAGTTAGCATTAAAATGTTCCACATTCGTGCAGCTAGTACGTGCATATCACAGTCACGTGTCTCGTTCGTTCGACCAACAGTCACGTTCTAGTATTAAACCCGCTACACCACAATAACGTATCTCAAGGAAAGTCTTCGAACTTGCTTTATTACATGTTTCAGCGTTAACTAGTATGAGAATCAATTAGATTAAGTGTGTCAATGTTGCGACGACAATGCAATCTGTACAAAGAACAGGTGTCTTTCTATCATTAGGTTAATCACCTCAGACTTCGAATCTTCAAGGACTATCAAATTATAACAATAGATTATCTTTTGTCTTCTATGTCATTCCTAGATTCTCATATTCTTATGTTCATTTATGTACATTCAAATATATTCTTTTACTAAAATTCTAACACTCTACCAGTTTTGGTGCTTTGGTATTTTGGTGTTTTGGTGTTTTGGTATTTTGGTAGTTCGGTGTTTTGGAGTTTTGGTGTTTTGGTATTTTGGTATTTTGGTATTTTGGTATTTTGGTATTTTGGTATTTTGGAGTTTTGGTGTTTTGGTGTATTGGTGTTTTGATGTTTTAGTATTTTGGTATTTTGGTATTTTGGTGTTTTGGTATATTGGTATATTGGTATTTTGGTAGTTTGGTATTTTGGTATTTTGGTGTTTTGGTGTTTTGGTGTTTTGGTATTTTGGTATTTTGGTGTTTTGGTGAGTTAGTGTTTTGGTATTTTGGTGATTTAGTGTTTTGGTATTTTGTTTTTTGTGTTTGGTGTTTTGGTATTTTGGTATTTTGGTATTTTGATGTTTTGGTATTTTGGTATTTTGGTATTTTAGTATTTTGGTGTTTTGGTGATTTAGTGTTTTGGTGTTTTGGTGAGTTAGTGTTTTGGTATTTTGGTGATTTAGTGTTTTGGTATTTTGTTTTTTGTGTTTGGTGTTTTGGTATTTTGGTATTTTGATATTTTGATGTTTTGGTATTTTGGTATTTTGGTATTTTAGTATTTTGGTGTTTTGGTGATTTAGTGTTTTGGTATTTTGGTGTTTTGGTGTTTTGGTGTTTTGGTATTTTGGTATTTTGGTATTTTGGTATTTTGGTATTTGGTAGCTTAATTCAGAAACAGTTTGATTCAGAAACTAAGACTCTTAAATTAAGATGTTCAAGGTTAAACTGATTAATCTTTTAACTCACATTTTTAAGTACAAATATAATTTTAGTGGTTATTATGAAGCTTTGTAGGGGTGGTTTTAAAAGAATAAGGTATATCTAACATGAAACTTGCTAAGATTGTGTTAAGTTCTTCTATGTCCTCCAAGCTTCAAGGTTACTCCCAAGGACGCTTAAAACAATGGAAAAATGTATTAATTGAATGTTTTGTTTTAAGTTAAGCTACCAAGCTTGTATTTTTAACAAAATCCTCTGAACGCATATTATTATTTTATATGAAAAATGTGTGTGAAGAAATATCCTGAAATTTCGAAAACGAAAAGTAAAGTGTACCTAACGCAAAAATTCTTAAGTTTGTATTAACTTCTTTTCATCATGTTCTCAAAGCTACAAGGTTACTCCAAGGACACATAAAACAAAGGAAAAATGTATTAATTGAATGTTTTGTATTAAGTTAAGCTACTAAGCTTGTATTTTTAATAAATTCCTCTAGACATGTACTAATTTATAATATTAAAAAGTGTCTACATGAAGAAATAAGCTGAAATTTTGAAAACGTAAAGTATAATCTTATTGTACTTAACATGAAACTTCATAAGATTGTGTCAAAGTCTTTTTGACTATGTCCTTGAACCTCCAAGGTCACTATGACACTAAAAACAAAGGGAAAATAAATGAATTAAATGTTCTGTTGATCTATGGACCTTGTATTTTTAATAAAATCTGAACGTATACTAAAATTTTATTGGAAAATCGGTGCAAAGAAATAACCTAAAATTTCGAGAACGAAAAGTAGAGTACTAGTCTAACACAGAACTTCATAAGATTGTGTTAAGTTCTTTTGCCTACGTCCTTGAACCTCCAAGGTAGCTAAAAACAAAGAAAAAATAAATAACTTGAATATTCTATCAAGCTATAAACTTTGTGTATATACTAAAATGCCCCGAACGTGTAATAAAATTTTACATGAAAAATGGGTGCAAAGAAATAACCTAAAATTTCGAGAACGAAAATTAGAGTACTAGTCTAACACGAAACTTCATAAGATTGTGTTAAGTTCTTTTGCCTACGTCCTTGAACCTCCAAGGTAGCTAAAAACAAAGAAAAAATAAATAACTTGAATATTCTATCAAGCTATAAACTTTGTATATATACTAAAATGCCCCGAACGTGTAATAAAATTTTACATGAAAAATGGGTGCAAAGAAATAACCTAAAATTTCGAGAACGAAAAGTAGAGTACTAGTCTAACACGAAACTTCATAAGATTGTGTTAAGTTCTTTTGCCTACGTCCTTGAACCTCCAAGGTAGCTAAAAACAAAGAAAAAATAAATAACTTGAATATTCTATCAAGCTATAAACTTTGTGTATATACTAAAATGCCCCGAACGTGTAATAAAATTTTACATGAAAAATGGGTGCAAAGCAATAACCTAAAATTTCGAGAACGAAAAGTGGAGTACTAGTCTAACACGGAACTTCATAAGATTGTGTTAAGTTCTTTTGCCTACGTCCTTGAACCTCCAAGGTAGCTAAAAACAAAGAAAAAATAAATAACTTGAATATTCTATCAAGCTATAAACTTTGTGTATATACTAAAATGCCCCGAACGTGTAATAAAATTTTACATGAAAAATGGGTGCAAAGAAATAACCTAAAATTTCGAGAACAAAAAGTAGAGTACTAGTCTAACACGAAACTTCATAAGATTGAGTTAAGTTCTTTTGCCTACGTCCTTGAACCTCCAAGGTAGCTAAAAACAAAGAAAAAATAAATAACTTGAATATTCTATCAAGCTATAAACTTTGTGTATATACTAAAATGCCCCGAACGTGTAATAAAATTTTACATGAAAAATGGGTGCAAAGAAATAACCTAAAATTTCGAGAACGAAAAGTAGAGTACTAGTCTAACACGAAACTTCATAAGATTGGGTTAAGTTCTTTTGCCTACGTCCTTGAACCTCCAAGGTAGCTAAAAACAAAGAAAAAATAAATAACTTGAATATTCTATCAAGCTATAAACTTTGTGTATATACTAAAATGCCCCGAACGTGTAATAAAATTTTACATGAAAAATGGGTGCAAAGAAATAACCTAAAATTTCGAGAACGAAAAGTAGAGTACTAGTCTAACACGAAACTTCATAAGATTGGGTTAAGTTCTTTTGCCTACGTCCTTGAACCTCCAAGGTAACTAAAAACAAAGAAAAAATAAATAACTTGAATAATATTTGATATGAAAAAGTGTATACGAAGAAATAAGGTAAAATATCGAAAATGGAAAGTGAATTGTAACAAACGGTTGATCCTGTTAGTAAAGGAACATGATACAGGCGATCAATAGAAAGGACCTTGGATATCGAAGATCAAGAGTAGCTCGTACTCCCACCAAAGATAAATACGCAAGAATTATACTTGCCTATTAATACAGAGTGTGTTGGTGCCCCTTCCTTTGCAGAACCCACGGAAGGCTCGATCCTTGGATACTTTCTTATAAATAAAGGTTGTCCACCGGCTCGTTTCTCATTTAACGCTCCATCCCTCGTATGTACAAGGAGGGATTGGTACATTAGTCAAAATTATTTTTTTATCGGTACCTGTGTCGTGCGACGAGTTAACAGTGGTTCCGACCGTTTTCGTTTTCAAATTTCCCGCGAATTACCGAAACTGAGGGATACCCCCGTTAACACGTAAGTGATGCGTGATGAAATATATTTTAAATTGTCTTAAGAATGGTAGAAATTATTCTAACTCATCATTTATTATATAATTACTTTTTTTTTAATTAATACATCCGTTGTTTGAAGTGAATTTTATTTTATTTTTACAAAGTTGGAAAAGTATGAAGTTGTATTCTATCGAGGATTTTAATAAATTACATCGATTTGATTATATCATTTTTTATTAATCTAAAGTTGTATATGTTTAATTGGTGTATTATTTTCTTATATAATTTTGTAGTAATTTAATGTTTGTTACAAAGTTGAATATGTTTAATTGGTGTATTATTTACTTATATAATTTTGTAGTAATTTGATGTTTGTTACAAAGTTGAATTTGTTTCATTGGGTTATTATTTACTTATATAATTTTTTTAGTGATTTTAAGTCTGTTAAGGAGTTGATAATGTTTAATTGGTATACTAGTTAGTTATAATTTAAAGTTTGTTGAAAAGTTCAACATATTTAATTGGTCCATTATTTATTTATATACATTTCTGAAAGTTTGAACAATGTTAACAGTGTTGGTATTTTTGTCATAAATAAAAAATAGTGCGTAAGATAATCCTTTATGTGAAGTGAACTTCTATGTTAAATATATCGAAAATAACAAGTGTGAAATATTTTCTATTTGTGATCTCCTTTTGCAGAAAATTAAATTAGTTTTTTAAATAATTTAAGAATTATTGACCATATTTCCGCGACTGAAATTTATAAGCATAGAAGATAAATTTATTAAGATTGTTTTTCTCAAAAAGGTAATTTTAAATGAAAAATCTTTGTTTTTCTTATTTGAAATCATCACCTTTAAGCTTGCAACGCCAGTTACATGATAGCATCTATATTGATAGCAATGATTACTACCAAGAATATAAAAATAAAAATTAAAACGCACGCTTGCGTCAATTGATGTTTCAAGTAGTCCTTGATAACGCTACATTACAGTGAATGGAATACAAAAACATACAAATGTTTTATTTATTACAATATTATGAACGTTTAGTCTACGGTGAATCTAGCTCATAATATAATACGATTTTATAATATAAATTTACAATAAAATAAATAGAAGCAAATAATACTTATTTATAATATCAATTTGATGTAATACAAATTTACAATACAATTTAGTAAAATGAAATTTATGTGCTTCTGAAATGTTTATCGTAAATTAAATATAATATGGTCAAAATATAATGTTTAATTAAAATTAAATATATTTTATAATATATAAATTTTATAAATTTACATGATAATTAAATTTAATATTCACATTGCTATACATATTAAAATATATATTAAATTTGTTAAAATTAAGTATCATATATTTATAATAGATGTAACAAATTTGTGGAACAATTAAATTTAATATCTGCATTGTTATAAATATTAAAATATATAGTAAATATGGTGAAATATAACAAAAGAGAAGATATCATTACTTCTCTATCACTTAATTACATTGTAGAAAATTAATTTAATTAAATTCTTAAAAATTCACGCAATTGAATTAAAAAAAAATTTAACTAAATCGTAGAAAATTTACTAATTAAATTGAAGAAAATGTACATAATTAAATTTTACAGTTTATAAATTATATTCAATAAAATTTTGTTAATTAAATTGTAAAGAATTCACCTAATTAAATTTCAGAAAATTTATTAATTTATTGTAGAAAATTTATTAATTAAATCGGAGAAAATGTACTTAATCAAATTTTATAGTTTATCAATTAAATTCAATAAACTTTTGTTGATTAAATTGTAGAAAATTTACTAATTAAATTGAAGGAAATGTGCTTAATTAAATTGTACAGTTTATCAATTAAATACAATAAAAATTTGTAATTAAATTCGAAAAAATTTGCTGAATTAAATTTCAGAAAATTGATTAATTGAATTGCAGAAAATTGACTAATTAAATCGAAGAAAATATACTTAATTAAATTTTACAGTTTATCAATTAAATTCAATAAAAATTAGTAATTAAATTCTAAAAAACTCACTTAATTAAATTTCAGTAGGTTTGTTAATTAAATAGTAGATTTACTTAATGACTCGTCATAATTAATTTAATTTAATTAATAAATATCAGGAAAAAACTGTAGAGAAATTGTCTGTAGCGACTATAAATAAGAAAACTGTCGAAAGAGCAAATATGACCGCACGTGTTTTACATTCCGGAACTCATTCGAAACGGCACAGCCTTCCGTTTCGTGTTTCAAACAACGTATCGAGTCATTCTCAACGATATGCCGCTTAATCAACGTCGTGCAAATACGTGAACGTCCGTGGGCTGTGCCACGATTGCAATATTATTATTTTGCATAATTTGCGCAACTTTTATCATGAAATTGTAAACACATCAAACTGGTTGCAGTCGGTAATGTGCGAGTTTTTTTAACATGCTTGCTCGTTGAACTACATTTTCCGGATAAATTCTTTTCACGCCGGAAAACTCGTTCTAATGGCAGACTGCATTATTTATTGATCGTAGCTGCATTTATTTCCCGGAGAGTAGGAGGCTGACGGCAGTAAAGGCTCGCCGTTATTGTACTTGAGACATAATCTAATAGAAAAGATAGGAATGTGGTAAATTACGCTGTTCGCTAATTTACAGTGACTTAATTTGCATTTATAGTGTACGCTCGGGGAGTCGGCGATGTATGTTTTTTATTTTCAATTTAGGATTTGGATCTTTGGGAATTTTGGAATTTTGGTTTCGCGATATTAGAATTTTCAGATATTGCAATTTCGGAATTTTAGAATTTTGGAATTTTAGAATTTTGGTATTTTGGAATTCTGGAATTTTGGTATTTTGGAATTTTGGAATTTTAGTATTTTGGTATTTTGGAATTTTGGAATTTTGAAATTTTGAAATTTAGGAATTTTGCGAATTTTGCAATTTAGCAATTTCGGATTTAAAAAATTTTAGAATTTTGGAATTTTGGTATTTTGGAATTTTAGTATTTTGGCATTTTGGAATTTTGAAATTTAGGAATTTTGCAGTTTTGCAATTTAGCAATTTTGGATTTAAAAACTTTTAGAATTTTAGAATTTTGGAATTTAAAAATTTTAGAATTTTGGAATTTTGGTATTTTGGAATTTTAGTATTTTGGTATTTTGGAATTTTGAAATTTAGGAATTTTGCAGTTTTGCAATTTTGCAATTTTGGATTTAAAAAATTTTAGAATTTTAGAATTTTGGAATTTAGGAATTTTGGTATTTTGGAATTTTGAAATTTTGAAATTTAGAAATTTTGCAGTTTTGCAATTTTGCAATTTTGGATTTAAAAAATTTTAGAATTTTAGAATTTTTGAATTTTGGTATTTTGGAATTATGGGATAAATAAATTTTCGAGTATTGGAATTTTAAAAAATACTGGAATTTTGGAATATTGGAAGTTTGGAGAATTGGAATTTTGGAATATTACAATTCTAAAGTATTGGGATTCTAAAATATTGGAATCTAGGAGAATTAGAATTTTGAGATATTAAAATTTTGGAGTATTGGAATTTTTCAGTATTGGGATTCTGAAATATTGGTATTTTGAAGTATTGGAATCCTGGAGTATGAGATTTTTAGAGTATTGAAATTTTGGAATATTACAATTCTTAAGTATTGGAATGTTGGAGTATTGGGATTCTAAAATATTGGAATTTTGGAGTATTAGAATTTTGAGATATTAAAATTTTGGAGTATTGGAATTTTTCAGTATTGGGATTCTGAAATATTGGAATTTTGGAAGTATTAGAAGTTTAGAGTATTGGAATTTTTGATTATTGGAATTTTGAAATATTGCAATCTTGGAATATTGGACTTTTCTAAGTTTGAAATATCAGAAGTTTATAATTTCTACTTTGCAACTTGGAAATTTGACTTTAGCCTCTAGTATTTTAGAATCTTGGGACTTCTAAGACTTTTGGGACTTTTGAAACTTTGGAACTTTGGAACGTTGGAACTTTGAGACTTTGAAACTTTGAGATTTTGAGACTTTGAGACTTTGAGACTTTGAGATTTTGAGACTTTGACACTTTGAGATTTTTAGATTTTGAGACTTTGACACTTTGAGACATTGAGATATAGAGACTTTGGGTCTCTAAAACTGTTAAATATTAAAATTTTGGGTCTCTAGAACTTTTAAATATTGCAATTCTGGGACTCTGGAAACTTGTACACTCTCAGATTTTGTGACTCACAATTCTGTCCTCATAAAAATGACTAGATATGTAACTTTCTGAATTTAAAAAATTTTAAGAACTTCGTGACTTTGGAATTTTGGCAGTTGATATCCCTAGAACTCTGGGACTTCAAGATTTTGAGATGTTGGCACTTTAAAACTTTTGAATATAGGAATTTTGAGTCTCTGGGACTTGTGACTTTGGAACATTCATACTTGTGCACTTTGAGATTTTGGGCCTCCACGATTATTGGATATTGAAATTTGAAGATTTTCCCTGAATTAAAAAACTAGACTCATCCTACTCCCTAGAATGATCAGGGCGGCATCCATCGCTTCGATGACGCACCTTTAGACTCCGTAACGTGACTCAAAGAACAAAAAACGTGTATCTTTCAAGAATATTCCCTGCAATATTCCCATCCGACCTGTCTACAACAAAGTTTTCCGGTTGCATCCATAATTTCATCGCAAACGTTATGGATTATCGAACAAGTAATTACGGTTACTAGTTAATAATGCATTCTCGAAGGTGTCTGACAGGTGATTTAATTGAGAGGCCCGATATTCCGTCGTCCAATGAGAGGCAGCCGACTGCCGGTATACGCCCATGAGACATGTTCAACCTTCGATTTAACATCAGCCTGTAATTATAGAAAAGTATAGTGCGTTCGGGTCGCACCTCTCTTGCTCTGGTTTCTTATCTTAAGCTCCCCTTCACATTAGCAGAATCACGAGGAGATGAAAAAAAAAAGAATCTAACACATCCGGTTGATCGCATTGCAAATCAATTTGGTTTCTTGCTTCGTTATGAGCGTTACGCACCTTCGCCATGATTTTGCGGATGTTAGAGCACGACGTGAACGTTTAGTCAGCTATTCGAGACGATTAATGATCTATCCTGGAGGACGGAAGTAATTCTTGTATATTCCTTAATAAGTTAATGCTAATCGAATTGTTCTTTTATTGCCGTGGAAACATCTGGTGGTGTATTGGTAATTTTCCGTTATGTCAGACGTAGATTTGTATTTCATGTATTTTGATTAATTTGATGAGAGTTAGGTACCGTGTAGTTTTGTGGGGTATTATGAGTTAGGTTCAAGTTTTTCAGAATTTTGAGATATAGTATGGTACTTAAGTATTTAGTAATTTATATTGATATTATGTGGTATTTTATAGAATTACATAATAATATACTATTATTAGTAACTACTTAATAATATGGTTTCATACTTCTTAATAATACCATAATACCATTATTAAGTAGTTAAGTAATAGTATTATTAAGTAGTATAATAATTACTTAATAGTATTACATAATAATATAATAATATAGTATTATATCGTTATATGATAGTATTATATAGTATTACAGTATTATTATATATTTCAGTATTTTAATGTAGTACAGCAATAGTATTAATTATATATTAATCGTAAAATATTACTACAGTAGTATTGCATAATAATACACTGTACTGTTATAAAATTGACAGAGTATATTATAAGTATAGTATAGTAGGATATAATAAATGATATTAGTATATTGGTATATATTACATTACTAGTATAGCAGAGTATAATACAGTGTACTATATACTATACTACAGTGCTAAACTAGTGCTAAAGTAGTATAATAGTATTATATGTACTATACTATTATACTATATATACTACCATAGAATTACTAGTATAAACTAATATATAGTATACTAGTTTATACTAGTTTTTTATTAATTATATATTAGTCGTAAAATACTACTACAGTAGTATTGCATAATAATACACTGTACTATTATAAAATTGACAGAGTATATTATAAGTATAGTATAGTAGGATATAGTAAATTATATTAGTATATTGGTATATACTATTTAATTAGTATAGTATAGTATAATATAGTATAATATTCTACATTATGTACTATACTATAGTATTACTAGTATAAACTAATATATAGTATACTAGTTTATACTAGTTTTTTATTAATTATATATTAGTCGTAAAATACTACTACAGTAGCATTGCATAATAATACACTGTTCTATTATAAAATTGACAGAGTATATTATAAGTATAGTATATTAGTATACTAGTATAGTATAGTATAGTATAGTATAGTATAGTCTAATATACTATCTAATATACTATACTATAATTATATTATACTATATTCTGTAGTATATACTATACTATACTATACTAATAGTATGTACTACAGTATATAGTATAATATAATTAATACTAGTAATATAGTATTACTATATCATACTACAATATATTATACCATACTATACTATACTAATAATAATCTCTATAGTAGTATTAGTAAGTTTGACTAATATTTATACTAATAATTAACTAGTATTAGCATATTATATCAGGACAGTAAACTAGTTAATACTAATAGTTAACTACATTACCAAACTTGCAAATAAGTATTATAATAAGTGAAATTTTAAGCTAGTTATAGTACAATATACTCTTCAAAGATATAGTTATACTTGTATAGCATACTAACAGTTCATCAATAATTAGGTGTACTATAAATAATAAACTAGTATATTATAATAGTTATAATATAATACTATACTAGTAATTAATTTATAACTAAGTACTGTAAGTTACTAGTTACTAGTATCCGTCGAATACTATTTTTCTTACGTATATTACTTTTCGTACAATATTTTATCTTAGTATATAGTAACTACTCAATTTACAATTAACCAAAAATATACTTGCGAATATATTTAATAAATAATATCTCATCTTGATATACATTGGTAACTACAATTATATTCTTCATATATCATCAACGAAATATGTTATTCTTAAGTTTCACGTAATTCTAAGTTAACCTAACCTTTGCACTCCAGAAGCTCATCATTCAATTTAATACAATTTATACTATTTTCTAAATCTATAATATACTCTATAATATATTATATAATATATACTCTATAATACTCTACAATATACTCTAATATACTGAAATACCAGCAATTAATAATAGAGAAATAATAACTTCCCATCAAACTTTACAACCAAAAAATGTTGAAACCAATAGCAAAAATATCAAATGCAAAAATTACTAAATTAACTACAAAATTACTAAATACCTAAGTTAACTAAAAGATACCTAAACACCTAATAAAACATACATTTTCCATCAGTCTAAAAATAAACAAATAAATCGATGAAAATCGTTCACCATAAATTGTGTACAAAGAACTAAAAAATTGCCTCCGTTGTCCTAGATAGACAAAAGTGTCTCATAAGTAGAATCGGACTCATTTAAAGAACAATGCAGTCGTTTTACCTGTTTTTGCTTATGGTGGTGCTAACTTCTCAGGATTGTGACGAATAATAGAATTGGCGCTATTAAAACCTATGCCCGTTACGTCTCAATGATTTGGGCTCAAGGTGACCAACTCGTATGGTGCATGCGTTACAAACCTATGAAAATGTGTACGGATATTTCTATCGAATATTTCAGCCGTCATAGTGTATACTAATCAGTGCGACTTTGACTCTTTGTTTAATGGTAAATACTTAAACGCGGTGTAATTGCTTCGAATGTGTAAATGGTTGTTAATTAACGTGCGAATACGTGTGCGTTGTTCGCGATAACCGATGGCAATGGAATATAAATAAATATTAACGTGGGTAATAAAAAAACTTTTAAACGTAGAAACACTTTTGAAGTTAATTTGTTCATTTACATTTTCTGGTTTTGTAAATATCTGTAATTTGGTGAATTTAGTTACATTTATTTATTAGTTATACTTAGTTAAATCTTTAGTTGTTAGTTAAATACTTTATTTATACTTAAGTCAATTTTGTTGAATCAGTTAAATTCGTTTAAATTAGGTTAGGTTAAATTAGTTAAAATTGGTGATAAGTTTGTAAATAATTTGGTAACTTTAATATTATTAGTTAATTACCAAATCATGAAGGTTAATTCGTAACAAAAATTTTGCAGTTAGAAATTATTTCTAAATTCTAAATTGATTTGTTATTAGAATCTTAGTTTCTAAATTTAATTTACGAATTTTATTATCTTGAATTTAATTCGAATGGAAAGATAATTTAAATAAGTTTCTAAATTAATTTCTTAATTTCTAAATTTGTTAATTAATTTTTAATATTATTTCGAAGATGGATTAATTATTGCTCTGGTTGCAAAGAGTCACAAAATTTTCGATTTCTAAATTAATTCGTTTAACATCCTAATTCAACATTGATTGAAATAAAAGGAATTAAATTAGTTATTTCATTTCAGTTTTGTTGTCAACAGAAAAAATTAAATTAAAAATATAATTAAAATACAATAATAAACAAATAAAGTCAACTAATTTATTAATTATTATTACAAACAACACAGAAATAATTAATAAATAGCTTTGACAATAACAAAATTACAATTCAAAAGAACATCTACTTCATTTGAAGTAAAAGAAAACCTGAAACGAAGAATAATTAAAGTGAATTTCGAAACCGGGTAATCTGTTAATGTAATTATTCCAGTGTTGCAACTGTTCCTTACGTAATTAATCCCGTAATTCGTTAATTTCGTTAACACTATTTTGTTCAGCTCAGTAAGCAATCCAAACGCACGTGCAGCTGAATAATGAAGCTTTGTCTCGCAAGACACGAGATACTCATAAAGATATCATCAGCACTAGTATATTTACGATCAAGTGATTGTTAACAAGTATGTAAACGATTTTGTGCGGATAATTTATACGATAATTAACTCGATCTTGTAAATAACGTACACCATATGACGTAATACGTATTTACTGATTGATGTTATGCGTTCTAGACGCTTCAAAATTACTATATTTTTGAGAAAATTGCAGTTCTTCCTTGTCGGTTCAATCATTGCCTTTCAAACACGTTTGTAGCGTTCGTTCGATCGAGTCATTAGTGTATAAATAAATGAAAAGATAAAATATACCAATTTTTATTATATTTGGCTAATTTAACTGAATATTACACAATACGGAGGTATTTAGTTTCATTTTAGATTTGCTTTGAATTAGAGTTAAAAAACTAGTCTCCATTTAGGGAGACATTTTGTTCGACCAGTCGCATCAATATATTCAAGTTTATTAATGTTTGCATAACACAGTGTTTATTCTAAAATTCGCATAATATTTATTAGGTTCAATTTTAGTTTAGGTTAAATTTCAGTTAATCTATTTCTGTTTTAAAATACATTAACAGTTTCAGTATAGTCGGTTCAGTCGTTGGCGCCAAAGTAAATGCAAATTTAGGTTAAATCTCACAATATACTTAAAAAAAACATAAATATATTTAGTTTAAGTTTGAATTTCTTTTGAATTAAATTTATATAAATTCAACGCAAAATCCGCACTGAAATATATTTATAGTTTTAGTCTAGTTGATTTACTCGAAGTGAGTGAAAGTCTCAGTTAGTTCTATGTAATCTAATACAGTATTTGCTGCGAAATACATAAATATAGGTATTTAGGGTAATTTTGTAATATGTGTAGGTTAAACTTGAATTAATCTAACATAGTATATATGAAATATCAAAATTAATAGTTTCAGTCTTTCGCATTGAAATGTAATTAAATTTGAGTTGACTGTAGGTTAATATAAAAGAGGTAGTTAATATAAAGCAAAATTTGTTGCATTTCAATTAGTTTTGAATTAAATTTGAATTAATTTAACACGGTATCTATGAAATATCAAATTTAGTGGTTTCAGTATAGTCGGTTCAGTCTTTCGCATTGAAATGTAATTAATTTGAGTTGACTGTAGGTTAATGTAAAAGATGTAGTTAATATAAAGCAAAATTTGTTGCATTTCAATTAGTTTTGAATTAAATTTGAATTAATTTAACACGGTATCTATGAAATATCAAATTTAGTGGTTTCAGTATAGTCGGTTCAGTCTTCCGCATTGAAATGTAATTAATTTGAGTTGACTGTAGGTTAATATAAAAGATGTAGTTAATATAAAGCAAAATTTGTTGCATTACAATTAGTTTTGAATTAAATTTGAATTAATTTAACACGGTATTTATGAAATATCAAATTTAGTGGTTTCAGTATAGTCGGTTCAGTCTTTCGCATTGAAATGTAATTAATTTGAGTTGACTGTAGGTTAATATAAAAGATGTAGTTAATATAAAGCAAAATTTGTTGCATTTCAATTAGTTTTGAATTAAATTTGAATTAATTTAACACGGTATCTATGAAATATCAAATTTAGTGGTTTCAGTATAGTCGGTTCAGTCTTTCGCATTGAAATGTAATTAATTTGAGTTGACTGTAGGTTAATATAAAAGATGTAGTTAATATAAAGCAAAATTTGTTGCATTTCAATTAGTTTTGAATTAAATTTGAATTAATCTACCACGGTATCTATGAAATATCAAATTTAGTAGTTTCAGTATAGTCGGTTCAGTCTTTCGCATTGAAATGTAATTAATTTGAGTTGACTGTAGGTTAATGTAAAAGATGTAGTTAATATAAAGCAAAATTTGTTGCATTTCAATTAGTTTTGAATTAAATTTGAATTAATCTACCACGGTATCTATGAAATATCAAATTTAGTAGTTTCAGTATAGTCGGTTCAGTCTTTCGCATTGAAATGTAATTAATTTGAGTTGACTGTAGGTTAATGTAAAAGATGTAGTTAATATAAAGCAAAATTTGTTGCATTTCAATTAGTTTTGAATTAAATTTGAATTAATTTAACACGGTATCTATAAAATATCAAATTTAGTGGTTTCAGTATAGTCGGTTCAGCCTTTCGCATTGAAATGTAAGTTTGAATTAAGTTTATGTTAAATTTAGTTAATGTAAAACAAAATTGATTGCATTTTAGGTTTGTATATTTAGGTTAAGCTAACGCAACGTCTGTTTTAAAATACATTAATAGCTTTGGCATAGTCGGTTCAGCTTACACTGAAATGTACCTAAGTTTGAATTATATATAAGTTAAAAACCAATAAAAAAGTAATATTTCTTTCATTTTAGTCAGACTTCTATTTGAGTTATCCTAACTTTTGAAGCAGTATTTGTTTCAAAACTATTGTACCTCCAATATAGTCGGTTCAGTCCGCAATTAAATATTTACAAGTTTAGATTGCTTTTAGGTTAGGTTAGATACGATCTAACTCATACAAACTCTACAACATATTTTGCGAATATGATAAATTACAAATCTAAGATTTCATATCAAAACTTTCCAAATTGTACAAAAAATTAATAAATAAATGCATACATTTTTAAGCAAACACAAATTCCATAATTACGAACAAGCATCTTATATTTTCCTATGAATTACATCGAAGACTTATATAATTTTTAAAAATTTCATTCTAAGAAACGAATCATTTTAATGAATTGTTTAAATATCTTCTTATTCTGCTTAATTAACGGAAATGTTTCAGTTGTAATTAAACTTAGGAATGTGTTTCCCTTTATTTTCAGGACACAATGTTGAGCACAGCATTACAAAAAGTGCGATTCTTGTACAAACCATACGCATTAGCCATCGTTTCAATCGGATACGTGCTTGGAGAGCTAGGTCATTATTTAATTGGTAAGTGATGCATTTGATTCAGCCAATTATCCTTCCTCTTCCTCGATACGTCTTTAATTACCTTTGTAAAAGAATATCGAAGTGATTAATACGTAAAAGCCATTAGTTCGCAATATTGAATCAGTTAAAAAGTTTAAATGTATTGTATAGTATTATAAATCAGATTTCTTGACTGTGAAGCTGATTTATTATTATTAGATATGTATAATTAGAAGATATTCTTAAAATCTAGTTAAAATACCAAAAGAAGTTATTAACAATATATTATATCATTAATTTGCATTTGTTAAATAAATTAGTAGAATTCTATATGTAGACATATATGATGATAATTACAAACATTAGTAGTTCATTTATAAATTTATCAGTTATTGCTTTTAATTTTTAATAAAACCTATCTATTATTTTCACAATATTTTATTACATTTATTATTCCCAGTTTCGAATAGTTAATATAAATATTTATAACTAGGTGAACAAATTCTTGATAATATGGGATTTTGAGATTTTAAGATTTTGAGACTTTGAGACTTTCAGATTTTGAGACTTTGAGACTTTCAGATTTTGAGACTTTGAGACTTTCAGATTTTGAGATTTTGAAATTTGAACATATTGAGATTTTTATACTTTGGGACTTTGAGACTTTGAAACTTTGAAACTTTGAAACTTTGAAACTTTGAAACTTTGAAACTTTGAGACTTTGAGACATTGAGATATGGAGACTTTGAGATACTGAGACCTGAGACTTTGAGACTTTGAGACTTTGAAACTATGAAATTTTGAGACTTTGAAACTTTGAAATTTTGAGACTTTGAAACTTTGAGATTTTGAAATTTGAAGATTTGGAGATTTGGAGATTTTGATACTTTGAGACTTTGAGACTTTGAGACTTTGACACTTTGAAACTTTGAGACTTTGAGACACTGAGACACTGAGACCTTGAGACTTTGAGACTTTGAAATTTTGAGACTTTGAAACTTTGAGATTTTGAAATTTGGAGATTTTGATACTTAGAGACTTTGAGACTTTGAAACTTTGAAACTTTGAAACTTTGAAACTTTGAAACTTTGAGACTTTGAGACTTTGAGACATTGAGACATTGAGACATGGAGACGTTGAGATACTGAGACCTGAGACTTTGAGACTTTGAAACTTTAAAATTTTGAGACTTTGAAACTTTGAGATTTTGAGATTTTGAAATTTGGAGATTTTTATACTTTGAGACTTTGAGACACTGAGACACTGAGACACTGAGACCTTGAGACTTTGAGACTTTAAGACTTTGAAATTTTGAGACTTTGAAACTTTGAAATTTTGAGACTTTGAAACTTTGAAATTTTGAAATTTTGAAATTTGGAGATTTTGAGATTTTGAAATTTGGAGATTTGGAGATTTTGATACTTTGAGACTTTGAGACACTGAGGCACTGAGACCTTGAGACTTTGAGAGTTTGAAATTTTGAGACTTTCAAACTTTGAGATTTTGAGATTTTGAGACTTTGAGCTTTGGATCTCTAAAATTTTTAAATATTAAAATTTTGGATCTCTATAACTTTTAAATATTGGAATTTTGAGACTCTAGCAACTTGGAATTGTGAAACTTGTGCACTCTCAAATTTTGGGACTCACAGTTGTATCCTCATAAAAATGACTATATTTGTAACTTTCCTAATTTGAAAAATTTTGGGAATTTCGGAACTTTGGAATTTTGTGATAGATTTGTATGAAAATTTTGTCATCTTGTATGGGTGGTAACCAAAGTGTTAATATAAATTATTAAATACACACACACAGAGTGTATGTGCTTTTAATATAATGTATATCAATGATATACTTCCTGGATATGTGTAACTGGATCATTTTCCGCTGGTACACTCATTGTCAATGTAATTTTCTTATGATCGTTTTCAAGGTGTCACCAGCAAGGCAACTGCGGAGGATTTGCACTACGGTGACATTTCCTGCCAATTAAACTCAACCAGATTTTCCATCGCCGAGCTTCCGGTTCAATGCGAGGAAGCGACGAATGCAAGTTTGTAAGTTTCTTTGTTTACTTCACCACATATGCAATTAAATGAACAAACGGTATCTACGCACTACATTTCAGTCATATAGGTGATTAACTCTGTTACAAAAACTGAAATGTTACTATTTATAATTTATAAGTTACTATTTACTATTTATAAATATTAAAGTAATATAACCTAACCAGTTTAATATTTATAAACTGGGGTAATATGTGGCAAATGCTCACTTATACATATGTACACATATGGGAGAAGCACGAATGTTTATTTAATAATAGCTTATTTATTTATACGTTTTTTATTTTTCATTTTTTTACTTTTTATTTATTACGTATTTATTTATGTATGTATTTACTTATTTGTTTGTTTACTTATTTATTAAATTATGTATTTGTTGATATATTTATTTATTCGTTTATTTAATTGTTCATTTACTCATTCATTTATTTATTTGTTTGTTTATTTATTTATTCAATTATTTATTTGCTGATATATTTATTTATTCGTTTATTTAATTGTTCATTTACTCATTCATTTATTTACCTGTTTGTTTATTTATTTATTCAATTATTTATTTGTTGATATATTTATTTATTCGTTTATTTAATTGTTCATTTACTCATTCATTTATTTACCTGTTTGTTTATTTATTTATTCAATTATTTATTTGTTGATATATTTATTTATTCGTTTATTTAATTGTTCATTTACTCATTCATTTATTTACCTGTTTGTTTATTTATTTATTCAATTATTTATTTGTTGATATATTTATTTATTCGTTTATTTAATTGTTCATTTACTCATTCATTTATTTACTTGTTTGGTTATTTATTTGTTCAATTATTTATTTGCTGATATATTTATTTATTCGTTTATTTAATTGTTCATTTACTCATTCATTTATTTACCTGTTTGTTTATTTATTTATTCAATTATTTATTTGTTGATATATTTATTTATTCGTTTATTTAATTGTTCATTTACTCATTCATTTATTTACCTGTTTGTTTATTTATTTGTTCAATTATTTATTTGCTGATATATTTATTTATTCGTTTATTTAATTGTTCATTTACTCATTCATTTATTTACTTGTTTGGTTATTTATTTGTTCAATTATTTATTTGCTGATATATTTATTTATTCGTTTATTTAATTGTTCATTTACTCATTCATTTATTTACTTGTTTGGTTATTTATTTGTTCAATTATTTATTTGTTGATATATTTATTTATTGGTTTATTTAATTGTTCATTTACTCATTCATTTATTTACTTGTTTGTTTATTTATTTATTTATTCAATTATTTATTTGCTGATATATTTATTTATTCGTTTATTTAATTGTTCATTTACTCATTCATTTATTTACTTGTTTGGTTATTTATTTATTCAATTATTTATTTGCTGTTATATTTATTTATTCGTGTATTTATTTGTTCATTTACTCATTCATTTGTTTACTTGTTTGTTTATTTATTTATTAATTCGCTTATTTATTTGTTTGTCTATTTATTTATTTACTTGTGCATTTATTATAAAACCTCTTTAATAAGAATGTATTTTGCAGGAATATGAAATAAATGTATCTACAGATTTCGTTTATTCATTTAAGAGTTATAATGAAGACATTATGTGTACAAACGAGATATGGTAATGTCTAATTGTTTATCACACAGTCAAAATAAAAATAGATAACATGTAGAAGGAGAAAAGACTATTTGACATTTATAGTCTTACTTGCATTAATTTTATGCAAACATCTTCGGTTACGGTAGATAGAACTTTGTACTCGGATAATACTTATTTATCAATGCATATATATTCCTTGACATTTGAATAAAGTTTCACTATATCTCTTGGTGTAACAAATGGATGATAACGAGAATCGTGGAAATAGGAATAATCACGTAACGTTAATTTATAAGCTATCAAGTTTGCAAATTTCTGTGTTCTTTTTCTAGATATCTACGTTCTCTAATTTTCAAACTTCTATGTCCTTTTGAAAATTTTTTAGACCCCAAATTTAAAAATTACTAAGTTCTGAAATTTCAAAATTTCTAATTCGTCAAATTTCAACATTTTTAATTCGTCAAGTTTTTGAATTTCCAAATTCTCAAATTTTTAAATTTCTAGATCTCCAAATTTCAAAATTTCTACGTCTTCAAACTATTAAATTTCCAAATTTCCAATTCATCAAGTTTCTAAATTTCCAAGTCCTCAAATTTTCAAATTTCTGAATCTCCAAATTTCCAAATTTCTAGATCCTCAAATTTCTAAATCTTTAAGATCTCAAACTTAAAAATTTTTATATCTCAAAATTTGCAAATTTCTGTTTTCAAATTTTTTAATTTTTAAGTTCCAGAATTTTTTAATTTTTAGGTTTTCAGAACCTCAAATTTACTACTTCCTAACTTGTTAAATTTCCAAATTTCCTAAGTAGTCAAATTTCCAAATTGCTTAGTTCTCAAATTTCTAAATTTCAAAATTTCCATAAGTTATACAATAAATTTCAATAATCTTTTCAGCACAGAACTTGTCCAAAATAGACTAAATTAGAATTCAATAAATACAACTAGTACTATTTAATAAATACAATTGGAATTTAGTAAATTAGAATTTATTTAAAATTCTAAACTACACTTTTGTATATACAAATAGTAGTATTGTAGTAAATACAATTAGAATATAATAAATTAAAATTTACTAAATACAACTAGAATTTAATAAATTAAAATTTAGTAACTACAACTAGTCCTATTTAATTATTTAATTATTTTTAAATAATTTACAATTTTATAAATACTTTGTAAATACAATTAGTATTTCATAAAATGTGGTAAATCATAACTTACTTAAAATACTAAATTAGAATTTAATAAATTAAAATTTAGTAAATACAACTAGAATTTAATAAATTAAAATTTAGTAACTACAACTAGTCCTATTTAATTATTTAATTATTTTTAAATAATTTACAATTTTATAAATACTTTGTAAATACAATTAGTATTTCATAAAATGTGGTAAATCATAACTTACTTAAAATACTAAATTAGAATTTAATAAATTAAAATTTACTAAATACAACTAGAATTTAATAAATTAAAATTTAGTAACAACAACTAATACTATTTAATTATTTAATTATTTTTAAATAATTTACAATTTTATAAATACTTTGTAAATACAATTAGTATTTCATAAAATGTAGTAAATCATATCTTACTTAAAATACTAAATTAGAATTTAATAAATTAAAATTTACTAAATACAACTAGAATTTAATAAATTAAAATTTAGTAACAATAACTAGTACTATTTAATTATTTAATTATTTATAAATAATTTACAATTTTATAAATACTTTGTAAATACAATTAGTATTTCATAAAATGTAGTAAATCATATCTTACTTAAAATACTAAATTAGAATTTAATAAATTAAAATTTACTAAATACAACTACAATTTAATAAATTAGAATTTAGTAACAACAACTAATACTATTTAATTATTTAATTGTTTATAAATAATTTATAATTTTATAAATACTTTGTAAATACAATTAGTATTTCATAAAATGTAGTAAATCATAACTTACTTAAAATACTAAATTAGAATTTAATAAATTAGTACCATTTAGCAAATACGACTAGAATTTCTTGAAAATGGATTAAATTCATAAAACAAACAGTAAAATCCTCACAATATCGTTTTGGTTATTGACACAATGCGTGAACATATTTGCCAGGCAGATTATTCAAATATTTCTTTCGTACGTAAAAAAAGATGGAGTCGTTCGTGTGACTCATGAATTCGTATTTCTATCGCGAAAAGATCACGGCCCGAGTACTTTCACCGTACACAGAAGAAGCGAAAAAATAGATTCGTTCGTTTCACCTTCGATCAAATCAGTACCACCTGGTTGAAGGTATTTTGTTTCACAGTTGCGAGTCCCTGGAACTGAACGGATCCTACTACTGCGAATGGAACTACAATGGCCTTGGACTGGACTATCAAATCCTGGCTGGTCCCAGTTTTATCGCCGTGTTCACCGTCGTTGGTGTTTGCCTGGGCATTGCAGCTGACAAATACAACAGGTACTATGATTAACCCCTTAAACTCCTGCATTCGTAACAGTGATACGAGTTTAACAGCGACTTAGAAATCTACGATACGTATTGAACGATGCAGTCGTTTATTATAAATAATTCTTCGATAAATTATAATATTTGATGACATAACGTAGAGTTTGCAACGGTTAGCGGGTTCAACTCAAATTCGTTTCATTCATTTGGGTCGATCTCCAAATTTCATTTCATTCGATTCAAATTAATTTTAACCCCTTCACCTACAAGTTTTCGCCAGTTGCGTCAGTCAGAGCTACCTAATTATTACCCCAGTGTTAAGGTAAATAAAGAACGTTGAAATGTTAGGTGAATTTCGGATTTACCGATCTTCAAGTATACAAATTACAATTGGTATCGAACTCAAGATTCGATATTTATGCAAATACGATTTAGGTTTGTCGCATTTGAACTGTAACGTGCGTCACGAGTCTGACTCGATGTTATAAGGGGTTACACCCGCAAACCGTGGGTTTAGAGACAACGTTAACTTCAAAAATTCACTGTTCGTGTTGACCCATTGCACCCTTGTGACTCACACTCATTTTGTTTAATACAATTTGAAATAAATATATTTTAACTGAAACTATTATACATGTATGTTTAGGCTGATCCTTCGTTGACTAGTACCATATTTCATGACTATCGCTCTCGCTTCTGGGGGCGCGTAATCCCCGCGCTCTGATTGGTCCGTGTTTTTCCTTAATAATTCAAAAACGAAGCTTCAAATCCCATTTTTGCAAAGGAAAGTCTTGTTCAGAATCACGTCCTCTACCACCCCTTTTAAGGAATTACACTGGTTACGAGACACCCTGTATACATATGTATGTATGTATAATATGTATACATATGTATATGATAACATGATATCGTATACTGATATATATTTATTCCTGTTGTTACGTTGTTAATTGTGTGTCTAATAATTGTAATTATGTACATGATATAATATTTTATTCTCGTCATTATTTTGTCAATTTTAATAAATTATTATGTAGATTCCATTTCCCTTATAAAAATTATAACTTTACAAGTACATACGCTTAGTAATTGATAAAAATCTGTAATTATACCGGTTAACAAATACCTTAATATAATAACGATCTTTAAAATAGTAAACAAATTACTTGCAACTTGAACAATATAATGATTCAATTAAAATAAAATAAACGATAATTATTGATGAAATGTGGTCGATAATGGGTGCATTTACTTTACTGGGTAATTTAATTTGCACATAATGCTGTATCTCAACCGAAACGCAGATTGCATAAATAATAAATTTGAATAATAACTTGATCGATAAAATATTCAATGTATGTTTATAAACGAAACACGTGTATATTGAAATATTCAGTGTATTTTTATAAATGAAGTAGTACAGTTAAATATTCATAGTAGCTTTATAAATGGAACACGTGTAGGCATTCCTACAAAAGTAAAAAACAAATATTAAAACGTAATTATAGACACTTTTCACGCTATGTTCACACAAAGTATTTATCGTAAAATACAAGTAAAATTTTTTAAAAGATTCGTTCTTTTTAAATGCAAGATTGCATGTAAAAGAAATAGAAATCAAATAAAATATAAAATGGTGACGTTTAATATTAAATAACATTATTAAACTAACCTTGTTGACTGTTTCAAATCTTTGATTATACTTATACGGTATTATCTATAATAATAATCTTAATTATATACAGTTTGATTGGTTTAATTGTAAATTATGATTCGATGTTGTTTAAAGATTAGTAATTAAAATCCATCGAACCACGCGCCATTTATAGACGTTAATTATGTGAACTTAGAATGAAAAATAATATGATATTGCATACCTTCTACATTTCGAGAAGGCATGACGAAAAATTGTAATTACGAAAAACAGGAAATGTTTTGAATAAGATTGTCGATTATGAAACATGTTATTCGTACATGTTTCACGAGTTTTGTAAAAATAATTTCGTTAATTTCGAAGGCATATTTATAATAAAAGAAGGCTTAAATTTAATTAAATGATAATACGAAATTCAATTTCATACCTCTTTCAATTCAATCAACTAATAATATTAGATTTAACTTCGTGTATATTGAAATTGAATAAAAAATTCATTTTTAAATTGACTCAATATTAAATTTAATTTCATCGTTAAATTCAATCAAATGATACTAGATTTAATTTTATATTTAAATTGAATCAAATGAAAATATTAAATTTAATTTCATATGTATTTAAGTTCTATCAAATTATAATAATAGTCCAATCAAAAATATATAATAATATGTGACAATAATACATATATTACAATCCAATCAAATTTAATTTCTATTTATTTACGTTTAATCAAATAACATTGTTCAATTTAATCGTATTAATGTTTTTAAATTCTATTGAATAACAATGTTAAATTTATTTATATAATTGTATGTTAATCTAATCGAATAACGATATTAAAACTTACATAATATAATAGCTTAATTATATTTAAATTCAGTCAAATAACAAAATTAAATTTACTTACATAATTCCATTTAAATTGAGTCAAATATTAATATTATATATAATAGCTTAATTGTATTTAAATTCAGTCAAATAACAAAATTAAATTTACTTACATAATTGCATTTAAATTGAGTCAAATAATAATATTAATTATAATAGCTTAATTGTATCTAAATTCAGTTAAATAACAATGTTAAATTTACTTACATAATTGCAATTAAATTGAGTCAAATATTAATATTAAATATAATACCTTAATTGTATTTAATTTCAGTCAAATAACAAAATTAAATTTACTTACATAATTGCAATTAAATTGAGTCATATAACAATATTAAATCTAATTATATAATTGCGTTTTAATTCAATCAAATAACGATATTAAAAATTATATAAATAACAATATTACATTTATTCTCACAATTGTATTTAATCCAATAGCAATATGAAATTTAATTACATAATTATATTTAAATATAATCAAATAATACTGTTAAATTTAATTTCATACTTGAACGCAAATCAAAACATTGTTTAAATACTTCTGCAAACTTCTACAATATTGTATCAACATTATTCTGCTTTATAACATTGCAACACGCTCATCATCATGCTAGTAACAACATTTTTTCTATCGCCAACTTTATAACTGATATTTCTTGTCGTATCGACCGTTATAACTACTGTTACTTTTTATGAGGAAAATTGCCAGACTATTGTACGCCGCTAAGAAAACTATATATTCTATTACGTAACTACTTCTTACTCACTAATATCACGAGCTCCTTTCAAACGATGTAACATTTGCATACAAAATTATAGAATGAATGAAATCACCTTTATTCCTCATATTGTCAGTCTTCGTCCTTACTAACTCTGCAATGACGATTGACGGCTCAAATTTGACCTTCACTTACGACACGTGTGCACTCAGGTGCAGTGTAGGTCTTTTTGTTACAAGGTTAGGTTCAGTCCTTATATTATCCGTTAGTATACTTTCTCAGAATCCTTCTAGGTTCTTTAAACAATATTTCTAGGACCTTTCTAGGTTCTTTATACAATATTTCTAAGACCTTTCTAGGTTCTTTATAGAATATTTTTAGGGCCTTTCTAGGTTCTTTATAGAATATTTCTAAGACCTTTCTAGGTTCTTTATAGAATATTTCTAGGACCTTTCTAGGTTCTTTATACAATATTTCTAGGACCTTTCTAGGTTCTTTATACAATATTTCTAAGACCTTTCTAGGTTCTTTATAGAATATTTCTAGGGCCTTTCTAGGTTCTTTATAGAATATTTCTAGGACCTTTCTAGGTTCCTCATTGAATATTTCTAGGATCTTCCTACGTCATTTCTAGGACCTTTCTAGGTACTTTATACAATATTTCTGGAACTTTTCTAAGATCTTTCTAGAATTTTTCTAGGTTTTTTCAATTTTTCTTTTGTGTTGTGATTTCCCTAAAACTGAGAGGTCAAAAATCCCAAAGTCCTAAAATCCCAATATTACAAAACCCACAGAATATCCTAAAATCCAAAAATCTCGAAATTCCGAAACTCCAAGTTATCAAACTTTCAAAAATCCTATACTCCCAAAATCCCAAAATCTGAAACTCCCAAACTCCCGAAAACCGAACAACACAAAATCTCAAAATCCCCTAATTCCTCTCTAGTTTATCCCCAAATCAAATTACAGTTCTTTGAATATTTGACTAAAACAAATTAACCAATAGAAAAAGTTAATTAAAGAATTCATTTAATTTACTCAAGTTATATATATGTATATATAATGGAAAATTTATTTTGGTTTACAGAGTGAGGCTACTAACAATTTGCACCCTCATATACAGTATTGCCATCGTTCTAATGGGTGCAGTGAAAGAATACTGGCAACTAGTTCTTTTACGTATGGTCCTAGCAGCTGGGTAAGTTAATTATAATCATATACGTACGTATAGTATTTCAATTTCATACATTGATAAATAAGATTTCAATTCCACACATTGATATATAGTAGTTCAATATCACACATTGATATATATTATTTCAATTTCACACATTGATATGTAGTAGTTCAACTTCACACATTGATATATAGAAGTTCAATTCCACACATTGATATATAATATTTCAATTCCATACATAGATATATAGTATTTCAATTTCACACATTGATAAATAATATTTCAATTTCACATTGTTATATAGTATTTCAATTTCACATATTGATATATAATATTTCAATTCCGCACATTGATGTTTAGTATTTCAATTTCACATATTGATATATAATATTTCAATTCCACACATTGATATATAGTAGTTCAATATCACACATTGATATATATTATTTCAATTTCACACATTGATATGTAGTAGTTCAACTTCACACATTGATATATAGAAGTTCAATTCCACGCATTGATATATAATATTTCAATTCCACACATAGATATATAGTATTTCAATTTTACACATTGATATATAATATTTCAATTCCATACATTGATGTATAGTATTTCAATTTCACACATTGATAAATAATATTTCAATTTCACATTGGTATATAGTAGTTCAATTTCACATATTGATAAATAATATTTCAATTGCACATTGTTATATACTATTTCAATTTCACATATTGATATATAATATTTCAATTCCACACATTGATGTATAGTATTTCAATTTCACACATTGATATATAATATTTCAATTCCACACATTGATGTATAGTATTTCAATTTTATATATTCATATATGCATAGTATTTGAATGTCACATATTGATACATAATATTTTAATTTCACATATTAATTGTACGCATTTAGGGAAGCAGGATGTAACCCTTTGGCTACAGGGTTGCTTTCTGACTGGTTCGCAGAGGAGCAACGAGGACTTGTCATGTCGATATTCAACTGGGGAATTTATGGTGGTTATGGTATCGCGTTTCCTGTTGGACGTTATGTACCACTTTTGAATATTGGAAACTTGGTATGTGTATAAATATATCGAAGCACTGTAGAAACATAATCAATTATTTAAGAATTTAGAAATTTGGGACTTTGAAAATTCGAAGATGAAAAGATTTAAAATTTTGGAAATTCGACGTAAATGTTTGGAAATTTGATGTTAAGATTTGAAAATTTTAGTAATTCGAAGACGACAAAATTTAAAAAGGCAACATGTAAATTTTAGTATTTAAAAATTAAGGGACTTGTGAATTCAAAGACTTGTGGTTTATACATTTAAAAATGTAGAAATTCGGAAATTTAGAATCTTTACAATTTGAAAATTTAAATTGACATCGGTAGTAAGTAAAATAGCTACATTGCACTTTACTTATATTACTAAAAAGTCACTAGAGTCATACCATTATACATAGATAGATAGAAATTGTTACATATAAAAATGAAATTTAAAATAATATATTCAATTATAATTAAATCATGTAAAATTTATTAATTCTCTAATATATTTAAATTAAAATTTATAAATATAAATTCAATTTTATTTACTTAATAAATGTATATTGAATAATTATTATTTAATTTTATACAATTATTATATTATTTATTAATTAAATTTTGACCCTCCGAAATTAATTAATAAAAAATAATAAATTTATTAATATATAAATTATTATTAAATTATTTATATAATTACATTAGGTTCAAAAACGAAAAATAACATTTCCAATCATTTGTTTTCACACAAAAAGGTGGAAAGTTTTATTGCACTTAACAGATGTTAGAGCCCATGAACTTCTCAAACTTTTATCTCCTTAGAATCTCTCTGATTTACGGGACAATATCCCATAAAGTGTCTCCCAACAATAAAAATACATTACCTTGATACCTGCATAAGAACTGGGGATAGTCCATTAGGACATAAAGTCTTATCCTTTCCCTTTAAAACCCCTCGGTACAGAGCCGCCCCAGCTTATTAACCACGCAGGTACGAAACCAATAATGTCAATTGTATATAATTATTTTAAATTGTCTATAAAAATACTTAATTCTTTCTTAAAACTTAAAAACTTGCCTGGTCTTCAATTTAATTTTTCAAAGACCATAACTGACACTAAAAATACATGTAAATTCACTAAATAAACTTTCTATGTTAGATAAAGAAAAAAAAATATATTGACAGAATACTTATTATAATTTTACTATAGTCGCTATAATTTTGTTATAGTCTTAGCAATTTACGTATTTATTATAGTTCAGCACAATGGTACTTGTGTCTGGATAAATAAATGAAACAAAAAAAGACATTAATATTCAAAGGTCTTATTCTAAAAATAGAACCTTACCGATTTCAATGACCTAGTAATATATAAATAATTACCAGGTTGAAAATATCTCTGAAATTAAAACTGACAAAGAAAAATGAGTACAGGAAAATATCGATTATGTATAAGGAAAAAGTTGTACAAAATTCGTGACAATATAGTTCGAGGTGATTCAAATCGGTGTAGTTTCCTCAACGTGTATAATTGTCGACAATTATTCGAATTAGTTAAAAGTGTACATACAATCTGCGATTATCCACGTTTGGAGGCATAAGTCCTTTTACGCTAGAAACGGTCTCCAAAGATGTCTATAGACTTCGTTGTAAACCTAACAGAACCTAACTGTAACCGTCCTTCCATTTGTTGTAAATAGCCTCACTAAGTTTTGGAAATCTGTGCACTTGTTTGAACAGGGATGGAGAGCGTGTTACTACGGAGCTGGCATAATCGGACTGATCGTGGCTGTTCTTACCTTTACTCTTTCGGAACCAACGAGAAAATCGATCGGCGAAGAAGAAACAAACACCGACGGGAAGAAAGTACCTGTGTGGAAAGTGATCCTGCAGCCGAGGATTATACTTTTATGCCTGGCCGCCAGCATCAGACATTGCGGTAAAGGGCAATACCTTGACGCAAAGGATTGAAATACGTTCGAAGGGTATATTAGCGTCCACATGGCTGGTTAATTCCAGCAATATATCTATTGCAAGAACTATTCGTTTTCGCTAGTTTTAAACCTTCCACGACGAGTCTTTAGGGTGTAAACTGTGTACCGAAGAAAGATTTCCTTAGCATTTCGTCAACATTTTTATTTGTGGGTGCAATTGTGGCATCAAAGGTAGACTAACTTATCAGAAATTTTTATTTGTGGGTGTAATTGTAGTATCAAAGGTAGCTTAACTTACCAGAAATTTTCATTAGTGGATGCAATTGTGGCATCAGAGGTAGCCTAATTTACCAGAAACTTTTATTTGTCAATGTGATTGTGGCATCAAAGGTAGACTAACTTATCAGAAATTTGTATTTGTCTGTGTAATTGTGGCATCAAAGGTTGCCTAACTTATCAGCAACTTTCATTTGTCAGAGCAATTGTGGCATCAAAGGTAGACTAACTTATCAGAAATTTTTATTTATGGGTGTAATTGTAGTATCAAAGGTAGCTTAACTTGCCAGAAATTTTTATTTGTGGATGCAATTGTGACAGACATGTATAATAGATTCAGTAAAAAAGTATTTATTTCAAATTGTATTAAATAAGTGAGTGTGAGTCACAAGGATGCAATGGGTCAACACGAACAGTGAATTTTTGAAGTTAACGTTGTCTCTAAATCCACGGTTTGCGGGTGTAACCCCTTATAACATCGAGTCAGGCTCGTGACGCACGTTACAGTTCAAATGCGACAAACCTAAATCGTATTTGCATAAATATCGAATCTTGAGTTCGATACCAATTGTAATTTGTATACTTGAAGATCGGTAAATCCGAAATACACCTAACATTTCAACGTTCTTTATTTACCGTAACACTGGGGTAATAATTAGGTAGCTCTGACTGACGCAACTGGCGAAAACTTGTAGGTGAAGGGGTTAAAATTAATTTGAATCGAATGAAATGAAATTTGGAGATCGACCCAAATGAATGAAACGAATTTGAGTTGAACCCGCTAACCGTTGCAAACTCTACGTTATGTCATCAAATATTATAATTTATCGAAGAATTATTTATAATAAACGACTGCATCGTTCAATACGTATTGTAGATTTCTAAGACGCTGTTAAACTCGTGTCACTGTTATGAATGCAGGAGTTTAGTAATGACCTTGACTTTGACTTTGAATGTTAAATGTATGCACACTCGGTAAGTGTTAAACACGTGCAGTTTTTAAATAAATATACTAAAGAAATGTGTTGTAATTTTATCGCGTATAAGTGTCATGCACGACTACTGTGCACACGTTTCGTATTCACGGTCACTTTAAAAATATCTCTTTAAAAAGTATTTCAATTTAAAATATATTTGTCTTATAAATCTTATACGCCTGATGACGTCCGTATTCGCGGTTAACGATATTTTTTGTATACTACTGTTAGCGATTTATGACACAAATGAAAATCACAACTATTTGTTTTTTAGAATGATCTTTAGATCATATGTTAAACTTTATGTAAGGAGAAGTCTTCTTGACTTTTTTGTTTCGGTTAGATTTAGCAATATTTAAGTTTTCCATTGACTAGAATTGGGAGTGAAAAGTAACAGAATTCAAAAATTTTTTAATTATAAAGTTCTGCAGTAATAGGTGCCAAGGCTCTCCCTAAACTATTCATAAATTGGAGCGGGAAATCTCAAAGTTCCAAAACTTCACCATTTCAAACTTCCCAAATTCTCCAGTCCCAAAGTCCCCAATTCTCAAAATCCCAAAACCTCAAAATTCCAACGTTCCAAAGTTGATAAATTCCAAAGCCCCAAAGTTTCAAACTCTCAAAGTCCTAAAATTCCACCATTTCAAACTTCCTAAATTCCCCAGTTTCAAAATCCCAAATTCTCAAAATCTCAAAGCTCTCGCTAAACTAAAACTGACTGTTCAAAGGTCCCCAGATCCTAAAACTTGAAAGTTGCAGGACCCTGAGCCCCAAAATCCCAAAAGTTCAACCCAGGCTCTCCCTATCTCTCCCTGTCTCTCCCTCGGTCTCCCTACCTCTCCCTAAATTTCAACTCCTATAATTTAAACCCAATAACAAGTTAATCCTCTCACACAAATTTCTAATCAGACAAACCTATATTGCACCCAAATCTAACACAACCTTCAAGCACAAAGATTCAAAATTTTAATTAAACTTACAATGTTGATAAAATCTTTCTTCGTGAACATTATATGTGCAATAATTTATCCTACATTAAACAAAATTTTCCAATTGTTATCGCTATTCTAAGACAATATATTTTATTGTTTTTCAGGCGGTATGTGTTTCGCCTACAACTGCGACCTCTACTACAGGGAGTACTTCCCTGACTATGATCTAGGATGGTGGTTATTCGCTGTGACCATAGTGATCGGCAGCATCGGTGTCGTGGTAGGCGGAGTGGTCAGTGACAAATTCGTAGCAAAAATGGGGATCAGATCTCGAGTGGCGTGTTTGGCTATAAGTCAGATAATCGCGACGCCATTTGCATTTGGTTCGGTGTATTTCAATCCTCTATGGGCGATGATCACTCTTGGTATTTCTTACTTCTTTGGTAAGCAAAGTACCTTCGAGTACATAATAAACAAACTAACAGATTATGAGTATATAATAAGCAAAATAAAAGTGTTGGACTATACCAGGGGTCGGCAACCTTTCTGGAGTTAAGAGCCATTTTTTTCCCGATGTGATAAATTATTTTTTTAAAGAGTCAAATATAAGTACATACATCGGTATGTATTAGAAAAAATAATATAATATCTGCTGTGGAATATGTATTGATTGTGAAATCAAAACATTCTATTTTGCGTAGTAACAGAACATATAAGTGAACGTATTAAAGAAAACGGAAACACTTTTTGGTTTTGAGTGTGGCGTCGGTGAGTGTGGAGAGCAAGGTTAGCTAAAGCTAGGTTTACATGCATGCGATCTGCCGCGCATTTTGATGTGTGCGCAGGATTATTAATTTGTTTGGCAATTGCAATATTGCAGTTAATTTTTCAATATGTACTATTAAACTACTCAAGAGCCACAAGTATGATACTACTGAGCCGCATGCTCGCGAGCCGCAGGTTGTCGACCCCTGGACTATACAAAGACTTTGAATACACAATGCAAGTCGAGAAATGTCATCGGGCCGGAGAAAATATTTGTATGGGTCCGAAATGAAAAAGGGAACAAATTGTAGGATGATGTCCAAATCTCTATGAATTTTAGACCTGGAGAGTTTTATCCTCTCCGTCTTTTGTCGATCTTCTTATTCTTATTTGCCTGTACGTAACGCTGGAAGTGTTCACGGTGGGGCTTCTTTTACTTTGAGTCGATCACGCGCCAACTCGTGTACATGTACTATTATTTTATTTATAGTTAATATTTTGTTTATGATTGCAGCCGAGATGTGGTTCGGAATCGTGTTTGCGGTAGTCGTGGAAATAGTGCCGCTGCATTTGAGGTCGACCACGATTGGCGCCTTTTTGTTCGTGATGAACAATATCGGTGGAAACTTGCCAATATTGGTCGAGCCAACCAGAATGGCCATCGGTTTTCGAGGGTCTCTGTATATTTTCTATGCTGGCTTTTATGGCATTAGTAAGTGATCAAACAATCCGATAAGAGGTATCATCTGCTACCGAGTATCAGCAAATGATATCTAATTTACTCTTTCCAGTCTATCTTTAGTCATAAGTACACTTTACGCCAAAAGTATGAGACTGTTCAATAGATATTTTTTCAAATTAAACTTTCAATCAACTTGAAACAAGTAATTTGTTATTGACTTAAAATTAATTTATATTTAATTCTTAAATAATATGGCAGCCATTTTGTTATACGGAAAATATGAAATCTCCCGCCATTTTTCTTTCTTTTATTCTCTCATTCGAATTTTAGACTCTATTCATAACTTTGTTGTTGTTCTTTTGAATTAAACTTGATGTTACACTCTCAGATTAAACTTGATACCTTTAGATTAAACTGAATGCTATACTTTTAGATTAAACTTGATATCCTGGTTTTAGGTTAGAGCTGACACCACACTTTTAACTTAGGCTTGATACTTTCACATCAAAACTGATACGTTAATTTGATATTAGAGTCAATGCCATACTTCTAAAATAAAATTGGTGCTGATACTTTGAGGGTACAGTTGAAGTTATGCTTAGAGGTTAGAGTTGATCTCACACTTTTCAGTTAGGGTTGATCTTCATACTTTCACATTAAAGCTGATACTATAGTTTGATATTAAAATTAATGCTATACAACTAAGATAAAATTAGTGTCAACACTTTGAGGTTAGAGTTGAAGTCCTGATTTCAGATTAGAGTTGATACCACGCTTTCATGTCAGTGTAAATGCCATACTTTTTGGTTAAAATTAAAGTAACACTCTTGTCCAACAGTGTACATACTGAATTCCTGGTAACTTATCAATGAACATTTTTTTTTAATAGGTTCCATAATGTTCTTCTTCACGATGTTCCTAATGGAAGGCGCTAAAGGAGAACCAAAGAATACAGAATCCGTGATCAATGCCAAACCAGAGTTTGGATACGATAATACCACGTTCACCACTGACGATGGACGTGTTCCAACCATAGAACTTCCTCGACTGTACCCACCACCTCCGCATCGTTTCGAGAATTCTAGGTTATAAGTTAGGAGAATATCATTTCCAACAATCGAATGTAAATAGCAATTTATCCATGCAAATCTATCCATGACAGCAAATCCAATTTCTCTCAGCTACGTTTTTAAAACAATTTTTTATATTCATGCTGTACACTGTTAGTTACAGCTGAATCCTGATGTTCCGTGGAACAAGAATTGTGAACCCCTGATATGATCAATGCCTGATTGATCACTTATTTAACTATAATGTTTATTAGGTTGTATTTTAACAACTGGAAAATTTGTTTTAAAATATTATAATTGCTATATAAAATACAAAGTCTAACGATCATTTTTGGTAAAGAAAAATAAGATTTAATAAATTATGTAAGGACCGGGGTTCACACGAGCGATTCTCAAACATTGTACAATTTTCTGACATAAAAAAAACGCGAAGTATTTTGTATGAAATTTAATGAGTTTAGAGATCTTCGTAACTTAATATGGAAATTGAAGAATAATAAATTATAATTGTGATTGGTAAAGGCGAATCGATAAGTCAATATTATTGTTATTGTATATTAAAAACAGCCTGTTGAATATACATGTACACGTGTCTTCGCAGATATACAAAAATATACGTTCGAACAAACAGTCTCATCAACGTAAACCTAGCGGGATCGTAAAACTCGACAGCCATAATACTGGCACAATTTGAGACACTTTAGTTTAATTTATTACCCCGCTATATCGCGATGAGGACTACATTACTCACACATACACACACAAGACGCATCAACTGTGTAACATGTGATACACAATAAAATCGATACCAAGATTCATCATCAAATCACGACGTATATGTACAGATTATTTAATATAAATAAAAAAGAGAAAGTATCCTTTATTTGTAATGTACAAAATAGATAGCGATGGAGGAGGAATATGATAGCATCCTTGACACTTCAAGGTACAAGATCTGTCATGAGAGATACGTTGTGTACATATTTACATTATTCGACATACTTGTAAAAAAAAAAATACTTTGATAGGTATATATCAATAAATAGCTTATTCAAGTGTTGCTATGTTGAAAGTTAGTCTCGTGGTTGTTCGTACGATTATACACGTCGTTTCAAAAAACGTGCACCGTACAAAATGTTGTAAATTCTTTATATTAAACGAAAGTGATGTATCAAATTATAAAATATACAGGATGTTTCACTTTTGAGTGTACAAGTCCTTCTATAACGTAATATTTGAGTCCTCATAACGGTTAAAAAATAATGATATAGGTATTTTAAATAACTTTCATGAAAACATGGAAAACTCACTCAATTAGCTGTTTCAAAAATGGTGTCTCAAAAATGAAACACCCAGTGTCCAACAGCTTGTATCTATAAAACGAAGCGACAGACGGTAAAAGATTTTTCGATTTCGTTTAATACAAAGAATCCACAGCAGTTTCAATGGTATTATTTTTGAGACGACCTGCATAATTCCGTTGCTTCATAAATGCTACGGTGCAAAACTGATATCACCGCGTAAAAACAGCCTCATCGACATGGACTAATAAACCTAACGGATATGTAATTTAATACTAGTCAAGTTTCATCGAAAAAAGTACAAACTTGTTTCACACAAAATTAATTTGTGTATTAAAAAGAAACAAGAACCGTAAGTATATAATCGCACAACCACTTTTTGTTTGCTGTTCCTTATTAACAGACCTGACAAACGAGCTATTTAACATTCGTCCGAGTGTCATCGTGTTTTATACCTAATTAAATTGTCATGTTCGCGCGTGCAGAAAAAGATAATGATCTTTGGAGGCATTTCGTCTTCGCATCTGTTTGTTTAACTACTCAGTTTTGACCGGTTCATTTTCTTGTTAACGATGAACAAGGTGAAACTGAATGGTCGCACACTTTGCAAATGCAAAAACACGGACTTGGCAGCCACTCTCTTTGTCTCTGTCAATGGAATCAGAGTCAAAGACTGTCTGCCATCGGTTCAAATGCATCTGAAAATAGTTGTGACGTCCGTTAAGATCACAAAAGTGACCTTCAGTAGATTTGGTTACAATGATTGTAACCAAAATATCGTGGCCAGATAACTATCTTCTCCTATCAAGCTTTTTCTCGTTCGGATAATAAATAGTTGATTTTTGGATACAGAGTGCATCTTTGGTACTTAATTTTTTAGCAAACATTAAAGGACAATTAAGTATCGTTTCTTTTAAAAAATATAAAAGATGAAGTGTAAGTATACGTTACTGGGATACCACTGTTAGGTTATTGCAACTATAAGAGTTCATTGTTTAAAATTATACTCTTCAGTAGATCATTTGAGTAGCTGTAGCCGTGGAATGTCTTGATTTAAATTTGTAAATTTACTCTGAATCATTGTTCGCTGTAAATAGCAGTCAGCCATTTTGTATTCAGAATATTAATGCAGTGCATACACTGGGGCGTGATTATTAAATTTTAAACTTCAAGTTGGTATAGCACAGGTACCATTTTGTAATATTTTTATATCATGAATTTGTGTCAGACTTTATATGTTTAGAAATCCATCATCATTCGCTCTAATTGGCAAGCAGCCATTTTCTATTAAGAACATTAATAAAAGCTCGATGCACTCATCTTCATTAAACCTGAAGCTTAAAATTGGTGTACAGTTAGTGCCATTTTGTAATACTTCCATGTCACGAATTTATGCCAGACTTAATATGTTTAGAAATTCATCATCATTTGCTCTAATTGGCAAGCGGCCAGTTTCTATTAAGAACCTTAATAAAGACCTTACACAATCATCTTTGTGAAACTTGAAGTCTAAAATTGGTGTATCACAAGTGCCACTTTTATACCCTAAATTTATGTCAGATTTTAGTGTTTCAAAATCCATCATCATCTGGATTTTGTAATGTCTGGCAAGCAGCCAATTTCTATTAAGAACATTAATGAAGACTTTACGCAGTCGTTTTGGTCGAACTTGAGACCAAACATTGGTGTACCGTAAATGCATATTTTACAATACTTATATAACGAACTCACATTGATGCGCAATAACCTAACAGTACCCTTCTGCTTCACAATTCTTAAAGTAAAAAAGAATCTACATCAAATTGTTATATCCAAACAACCCTATTCAATGCTTCCTACCTAACCTCAAGTACTCACGCAGACAACCTGAATACTTCTGTAAATATTCGAGGCATCGAAGCATCATTTGGTATCTTCTTAAGTAACGAACAGCAACTTTATCGTCGATTAAGTATAGATCGTGTCAGGAACATTAAATGTTTATGCGTCAACATTCGTCTGTCGAGGTGCTGGAGATCTGTGTACTGGCACCACTGGAGAAGCTGCTCCTGCACGTCTCAACAGCCAACGCAGTGTCCGGCACTTGAACAAACTGAACCTTCTCTTTAGGCCATCTATTCCTCCCGTAAACGCAATTAAATATATTATACTTGTGGTCCATTTCGAAATGACTCAAGGTGCTGCTGTGCCTCCTCTTCAGCACTTTCTTCGCCATCAGGCTCCTGTTGTTCTTGTAGGAGAGCTCTTTGCGGAAGCAGAAGAACCGTCTCAACTCTCGTTTGACCCTCTTGGAGCGATAGCCGAACAGCAGAGGGCTGATGTATGCGGCCAAGATCAGAAGGCTTGAGGCCAGCACGTCGTACTTGTGAGGCACGTGTTGGCCAACAGAGCGTGGCAGATTCTTCATCAGAAGAAGTATCACGTATGGCGACCAACAAATCAAACCCATTACTATGACCACGGCACTGATTCGAGCCGCCCTGGCCTCTTCTCGGTGCCTAAATATAGATCCGTTGCTGATTCGATCTTTCAGGGAATTTATATAACTTGAGGTACTCCTCACGCTCGACACCCGTTGCAGGCCTTCATTCTTATTCGTTGCCGGCGTGATGGTTACTATGGGGGTCAAAAGAGAGGAGGACGACTCTGCTGTACCGCTACAGGTGGCGGTGTCCCGTTCAGTCTTGTTCTCGGACAGGTTACCCGCTTCCACATCCACAAACGTGGTGGATAGTCTACGATGAGGCTTCCCGTCAGAGGAATTCCGTAAAATCCCAGAGTCACCAGGTCGCTGGTTAATCTTTGGATCACCTGTATCATCCTCTTTATTATCCTGGACAGCCTCAATAGCTTCTGAAGACGCTTTTTTGTCCAACGAATTAAGACACTCGAGGGGGACCTCGTCCTCGGAGTCGCTGTTTTCGCCGAAACTCCCCGCCTGAGATTTCCCTGTTTGGTTCACTACCTGAGACTCCGTCTCCGAGTAGCTGGAGCCTCGAGGAGATACCTGAAGCGGCTGCAGTCCTAGCGTGAACATGATTCCCGAGGGAGCTTGCTCGTCGGCCTGCGTTGAGGTCACGTCCACTTCCAACGCTGACGAGAAAGAACGTCTCCTGGATCCTTGACCTGGTGGCTGCATGGTCTCGCTGGTCTCGTCGATCGACGACAGGCTGGATATTTTTGGCAGCTTACGAAAGTCCTCGATGGTGTCTGTTTGTAAACGCTGAAGTCTGGTCGGGCCGTTCTGTTCCTCGCTGAAGCTGGCGGAGGACAATATCGGTCTAGACCCACTTTTCCTAGTCCTCACGGAATTCCGATGCGCGGCCACGAAGATACTGACATAGATCCAACATACGGCGACAAAGGGGATGAAATAAACGAAGACGCTGTACACGATGGCGTAGACGAAGCCGTAAGTGATGGTGCCGTCCTCGAGCACGTACGCCGCGTCAGTGGTGTTCGCCTCTTCGACAATTCGCGTGCCGTTTATCCGGCTTTCATTAAACGATGTAAAATTATGACTTCCGGTATTGCAAGCCAGCCAGAGGCTCTGAGGATTCGGATTGAAGAACGCGAGAAAACCGAACACTATGGAGATCAGCCAAATGGACATGATCAAGATCCCAGCCTTAAGTTTGTCCACTCGTGCCCGATAACGTAACGGATCCACCACGGCGAAATATTGATCCACCGCGATCAACAGCACCGACAGCACGGAGGATGTTGTCACGATGGCGACCGCACCTTCCGATATCGTGCAGATACTACCTATGGACGTAGAATCGACTATAGGCGCGGTTGAGGCTGCGTCCATGATCAATAACGGGATCATGGTGGCACATACCAGCAGGTTTGACACGGTTAAGTTCATGACAAACCTGAAATCAAAATTAACGTGCCGATTAGTGTGATGTGTGGGAGGATTGGGGCTTTCGATGAAATGGTTCAAGGATTTTACGTGGGAACTGATAGGAAGCTTTAACTCATCGAGGATATAACAAGAGTGGGCCACACAGAATATAATCCATAGAGCTTAGTACATGATATTTAAAGATTATATAGAACATATAAAATCTATATACTGTAGAGGATCATGTACTGATCATGTAGAGGATATGTAGAATCAGAGGATATGCAGCAGTTATAGAGGTCATATGAAGAATGTGCAAAGAAAAGGGTAATAGCAACTTCAGAGGACATATAGAGAAGGTATACAAAAGTTATATGAAATATACAGGCTGTTGATAACGTATAGAGGTTATAGAAGATAACAGATTTTAGAAAGCATATGATATACAGATTATAGCAACGGTTATAGAAGAAACATGAAGATACAATGGTTTGTAAAAAAATGGTGAGGAACACAATTAGTTTGTAGAAAGGAATGATTTTTGTAACGATAGAGCATCATTATGTGATTTTTTAAATAAAATATATTTTCAATTAACCTGTTGGAAATGGTGCGCAATGAAGGGCGTACAAGGAACGCCAATAAGAGAATGACGTTTAGAACGAAACATCCGAAAAGGACGAAACTCCAAGCCACGATTCCTTGATTATCCCACCATCCTTCTAGATCTCCCAGATCTGAGATAGATCCTTCTTCGACGATGTCTGGCGAATCTCCAACCATTCATGTATAATGAATGTAACACAATTCTGAAACAATCATAACAACCGGTTTATGTACTCGACTGGCATTTATTTATTTCACAACAAATTTATTTGGTCAATTAACACGTATAAAAATTACGCTTTGCAATATTAATTTAACTTCGAACAAATGTTTTCAACAAAGTTATTCATTACTGCAACAAGCAACGAAAATCAGACATTAATTTAGTGTTTATTTTACATCATACTCTATTTTTACTCGTTGCAAATTGTTCGGCTGTTTCACATTTTACATGTACAGTAAGGGTATTTTTAGACAACTTTTAAACGCAAAACTAACATTTTGTCCTTTGCTATTTCTATCTTATTCAAGAAGAACCTTGAAAAATATAAATTCACTCAACCGTTCATAACCGTCCGGTTTAGCTTTCCCCGAATTGTTGCAAAATTCAAAACATGCACTCCTACGTTCCAACTACATATGTATATTAAAGAACTGTTTAAGAATTGTTTCATTTAATCGAACAATTTATTATTCGACGCACAACTGACAGCGTTTTATCACTCTTTGTTAAGAAAAAAAACGACAGGAGCAAAATATCTCTGAACAACATCCAGAAGCAAATACGATTGTTTTGGTTCCACAAATTTTACGATTTTTTCAACTGGGACACTGTTCCTTCCGAAATAATAAAAGTGTGTTTTCGTAGTTATTTTCGTCAAATTTTAAGCTTCGTTAATGTGCCATAAACGGTATTTTGCGATACTTTTCTGTCATGAAATTATTAGACTTTAGTTTCTTAATAGACGTTCTACGATTTACCGTAACTCATTGCGGTAAAAGTGATAGTCAGCTATTTTGTGTTATGAATATTAATGAAGAGCTGATGTAGCCATCTCCAGCAGACTTTAAACTTTACACTGATATGCTATAACTGTCATTTTGTGAAACTTTTCTGTCATGAAATTGCGCCAGACGTGTTTCCAAATCTATCGTCGGTTGGTGTGGCTGACTGTTGTAACTGGCAACCATCCATTTTGCACGAAACAGTATAACAATGCATTCATATAGTCATTTTCGTGAACCTTTAAACTTTAAAAGAACGTGCCACAAGTGCCAGTTTGTAATATTTTTCTGTTACGAAATCCCGTTAGACAGTAGCTAATAGATTTCGTTATGGTAAGATTGCTTTGAGGCCGATGACCAGCCATTTTGTGTTACGAATATTAATTAATCGCTAATGTAGTAATTTTCAGTGGACTCTGAACTTTACATTCATATATCATAAGTGTCATTCAGTTGTACTCTTCTGTCATGAAATCGCGCTAGACTATGTTTCGTTAGAGAATTCATTTCATCTTCTATTGTAACTGATACATCATTTTGAAGGCGACAGCCAGCCATTTTGTGTTATGAATATTAACGAACCGCTTATATAATTATTTTCAGTAGACCTTAAGCTTCACATTGATGTAGCATAACCGTTATATCGCGAAACTTTTCTGTTATAAAATCGAGCCGGACATTCGTAAATTATCCCAGACACTTAAATAGTTGTATCCACGTTTTATTGCACACGTGGTCCACGTGTGATGGATCCTTTTGCCCACGTGAACGTGGAAGCGATCAAACGCATTTACGAGGGATTCACATGTGCTCGAAATCGCGTTGGTCGCATTTACCTACGATCTTGCGTAGAACTTGAAACACTCCCTCCTGACTCTGCTCAACTTTTCAGCTATATTTAGCGGTATATAACTGCTGCTCGTATACTGTGAAGCTTTTGCGTATCGGCGACGGTAAAAATGCCAACAAGGGGGATTTACTGACACCAATTTTCTTATAAACGTCGTAAATGTACCAGTACCGATCAGTTTCTGAGACCACAATTTTTTCAATGTCTACCATTAAACTTACTTCGACAATAAAATCGAAAAACCTGCTCAGATTAAACCGAATGGTAAAATAGTGAAATAATGTAATAATAACATAATACAACAGTATAATACATTGTATAATACGTATAATATAGTAGACATAGTATAACAGTATAATATAGTCGTGTTTTAATATAGTGTAATAGTAAAATGGCAAAGTTATATATTAAAAGTATATAATTAAATAATAAAATAATAAAATAGTAGTAAATATAGTAGAATAATATGTAATATTGTGAAACAGTGAAATGATATAACAGTAACATTGTAAAACAGCAGAATAGTAACATAGGAAAATACTAACAGAGTTGAATAATAGAACAGCAGAACAAAAGAATGATAAAACAGAGGAATGATAGAACAGCAGAACAAGATGGTACAACAAAAGAATGATAAAACAGAGGAATGATAGACCAGTCAAATAATAAAGCAGTAGAATGACAAAACAGTAGAATCGTAGAACAGTAGAGCGATAGAACAGTGAAACTGTAGAATAGTAGAATGCTAGAACAGTAGAGTAATAGAATTGCAAAATAGCGGAATTGTAGAATTTTATAAATGTAGAAGTGCAGAAGTGTAGAAATGTAGAATTGTGGAATTATAGAATTGTATAAACGTAGAAATATAGAATTGCAGAATTGCAGAGTTCTGAATTGTAGAGTTATAAACTTGCAGTATTGTAGAATTGCAGAATTGCAAAATTTGAGAATTGCAGAATTGCAGAATTGTAGAATTGTAGAGTTCTGAATTATAGAGTTATAAACTTGCAGTATTGTAGAATTATAGAATTGCAGAATTGCAAAATTTGAGAATTGCAGAATTGTAGAATTGTAGAATTGTAGAATTGTAGAATTGTAGAATTGTAGAATTGTGGAGTCGTAGAATTGTAGAGTCGTAGAATTGTAGAGTCGTAGAATTGTAGAGTCGTAGAATTGTAGAGTCGTAGAATTGTAGAGTCGTAGAATTGTAAAAGTGTAGAATTGTAGAATTGCAGAATTGCAGAATTGCAGAATTTGAGAATTGAAGAATTTGAGAATTGGAGAATAGCAGAACTGTGAATTGCAGAATTGTAAAGTCGTAGAATTGTAGAGTCGTAGAATTGTGGAGTCGTACAATTGCAGAATTGCAGAATTGCAGAATGGTAGAATTGCAGAATTCTGAATTGTCGAATTGTGAATTACAGAATTGCAAAACAACAAAATAGTGAAATCATAAACAGTCCATATAAGGTAGAACTGGTTAAACTGGTAAAAAACGGTGACATAATAAATGTTATTTTTAAAACCTTCCAGAAATATTTATAAATACGAAAAACAGGAAGTAACCATGAATATAAATACCATTTTTTACACTTACAGGTAAACTGTTTCCAAGTAACACATAGTTCATATTATTTATCTCACGAATGATTTGCGTACGTAGGTAGATTTCACGGTCGATTAAGAAGGAAATAAACGAAGATCGTTACAATAGTAATGGTGTACCGGTGATAATTACGAGTCTCGAAATACGGTGAAAAAAAATTTTGGCTGACGTCAAGCGACCTCCAACGATGTTTAATGTCTCGCTGTATTTATTGTAATTGGCAGAATTTTGCGGTGTCTCCGAATTTTTTTCTTCGTTCGCTGCGTTTCAGGTAAGATGTTTACCCGATGTAAATGCATTTCTCGAACGGAACCGAATAATAAAACTATCTTTCGCATCTGCGTCATTCGTAACGCTTTAAACGTGCGATTTACAATTCATAGAGGGACCTCTTTTGTGACACTGTAACTTCGAATATAACGGAAAATAACCAGGTCACGATACAACATAATTTTGCGAATTTCTTTTAACGCTGCACCAACGTTCCAGCATCGTGTCTCAACGAAGAAATACTACAACGTTATAGGAATATTAGAACATTGATTAGAATACTGAGTAATTAACATTTGCTCGGAGAAAAAAATTGGAAAAATTGTATATCGTTCGGATATACGAGGGCGTTGCGAGGTTCGCGTTCCACAAAAATCAATCAATGACTCATTTTGGAACGGGTTACCCTACTCTCTCACGCAATCTGTTAATGGATCGTGATAAAAGTTCACGACCTTATGATAATTCATGTGGGAACCAGCATGAGTGTATTGATTTTCCAACCCGCAGTATATTGACCGTAATAAACATTCTTCTAGTCATTACATCTTATACGGTGCTGCGTGATTTCGTTACAGAAAAGTACTACCAAATGGCACTTGTGGCACATCAATTTAAAGCTTAAAATCTACTGAAAGTGAGTGTATAAACGCATCGTGGATATTTGTCTTATAAAATAACTGGCCATCGGCTTCAAAGCCATGTATCAATCATCAAAGACAATAAAATGCACTCCATTAAGTAGCTAAAGTCTGACGCGATTTGATGACAGAAAAGTATTACCAAATGTCACTTATGGCACATCAATGTAAAGCTTAAAATCTACTGAAAGTGAGTGTATAAACGCATCGTGGATATTTGTCTTATAAAATAACTGGCCATCGGCTTCAAAGCCATGTATCAATCATCAAAGACAATAAAATGCACTCCATTAGGTAGCTAAAGTCTGACGCGATTTGATGACAGAAGTGTTACCAAATGGCACTTGTGGCACATCAATTTAAAGCTTAAAGACTAAGGAAAATGACTGCATAATCGCACCGTCGATCTTTTTCATGTAAAATGGATGGTTGCCAGTTAGAACAAACAGTGATGTCAGCTACCGAACGATGATGGATGGAACAAAGTCTAGCGTGACTTCGTGACAGAAAAGTATTACAAAGTGACACTTGCAGCACCTAAATGTAAAGTTTAAAGTCTTCTGAAAACCGCTACATGAGCGCATCATCAATATTCATAACTCAAAGTGGCTGACTATCAATTTTGCAATGCATAAGTTATGTAAAACAAATGTCTATTAGATAAAGTCTAATATAATTTAATGATGGAAAATTATTACAAAGTGGCACTTTTAGCACCTCAACATAGAGCTTAAAGGTTGACGGAAATAATCAAACAAACGCACCCTTAACGTCTTACACGTGAAATGGCTGATTGCCAGTTACCCGATGAAACTTCGAATGTGGAAAGCTTCGCAAACAGCCTGGGTGTACAGAGGTTTATTGCTGTTTGCAAAATTCCGAACGATGTTTGTATTTAGTCTAATGTGTATTTGAAGAATGAACGCCAGAGAAGCCGAATCATTAAGGAGAAACATATTCTCTGCTGTTTGCGCTGAATCGGTAAGAGATTGTGGTAAAAAAAAGATGATCCTCTAAAGTTGTCGGATAATATTTGCATAAGAAAGTAGTTCACATATAGAAAGTGATTCAGCGGAGAGTGATATTTATGAATGGAACCAGGTGAATAACAACTTTTACGTTCGTTTGAATTTTATACAACTTGCAACGCAGGTATCTTTCAATAATATGTATCGGTATAACACATTATACATTACTTTTATTATTATATATTAGTGTCTTTTAATGATATTGTACAGTATATCGAAATTAATGAAGATGAAAATGTGGTGTTTTTTGTAAATATGGTAATTGGTAAATTGTTAGTATATTAGTAAACTAATATGAATTAGCAAAATGACTAATGTAAGCAGCATGACAAAATTAGTAAGCAAAATAGCAGGAAATATAAAAACATCAAATTAATGTGAACTGCAAAAATGATAAAAGGTTAAAAATAGAAAAAAAAATGATAAAAAAGGTAAAAATAGCACAGGAAGTAAAAGTGGCAAAAATGATAACAGCAGTAATTAACAGTAGCGTTAATGGTAATGGCAGTGGTAATAACGTTGATTACCAAATTCTTGAAAAATCAGGGAAAAAACCGGAAACAGTAGAAATAAATTTTCCATCGTACTTGACCATACCATAAATGTCTGAGGCCTCAATTAACGAACGATTCCATCGAACTGATCTCAAGAATATTGCACGAAGAATTTTTCGTGACGTCGATCGCGTGAAATTTGCAAAATCGTCAAGGATTACACATGAAACACAGCCAGAGATAAGAGAAACATGACATCCAACTGTTCGTGACAATGAAATTTCAGGAGGTAAAATCGCCAGGAAAAAAACGAAAAACTTTCCAACTGACGTACGAAATAAAATCGTCGGATAGAAAATACGTTCCGCGTTTCCTTAGAATCCTTGAAATTATATATTGTATCTTATCAGTGATAAAGGCGGAGGTTACAGCGACTTTTTCGTTAATGCAGCAAACATGTGAGAGAGGAGCGAAGCAATTTTCTCGTATAATCGTTAATTTTGCGTTTTATGCCTTGTCATCATTTAAGGAACTACTGAGGCTATAGACGGTCCGTTCAACTTTCAGAATGCTTAAATTATTAACAAGGAAAACAAGATTTTTTCGCAAAATAACCTTCGATATAACTATTCATAGCAGTCATCAAATTTTTTATTTTGAATCATGAATAACGACTTTAATACTTATTTGAATTTATGGCGAATAGTTTTAATACCCAGTATACGTAATACAATTTAATGACAAAAAAGTATTGCAAAATACTCTGGGGATATTAATATAAAGCTGAAGGCCTAAAAATAGCTATATAAGCGGTTCGTTAATATTCATAACACAAAATAACTGGTCATCGTCTTCAAAGCGATATATCATTAACGGTGGAATGTACTCTATTAGGGAGATAAAGTCTAGCGTAATTTCATGACAGAAAAATATTTCAAAATGGCACTCATGGCACATCAATGTACACCTTAAAGTCTATTGAAAGTAGCTGCATAAGAGTTTTATTAATATTCGTGGCACAAAATGGCTGACCAACGGCTTCAAAACAATCTATCAATTATTATAAACAACGAAATGTCTATCAGTACCTATATTGTCTAACACAGTTTCATGACAGAAAAGTATTTCAAAATGGCACTCATGGCACATCAATGTACACCTTAAAGTCTATTGAAAGTAGCTGCATAAGAGTTTTATTAATATTCGTGGCACAAAATGGCTGACCAACGGCTTCAAAGCAATCTATCAATTATAAGCAACGAAATGTCTATCAATGCCTATATTGTCTAACACAGTTTCATGACAGAAAAGTATTTCAAAATGGCACTTATGGTACATCAATGTACACCTTAATATCCATTGAAAGTAGCTGCATAAGAGTTTTATTAATATTCGTGGCACAAAATGGCTGACCAACGGCTTCAAAGCAATCTATCAATTATCATAAACAACGAAATGTCTATCAGTACCTACATTGTCTAACACAGTTTCATGACAGAAAAGTATTTCAAAATGGCACTTATGGTACATCAATGTACACCTTAATATCCATTGAAAGTAGCTGCATAAGAGTTTTATTAATATTCGTGGCACAAAATGGCTGACCAACGGTTTCAAAGCAATGTATCATATAGTATAAACTTTAGATATCCAAACAAGTAAACGAGATTGATTTTTTAATTAATATGCAAAGTTGCAATTTTGTAATAGCACAAAAAATGTTTAGAATATAGCATCGAACTGTATTTGAAGCAAACTTGAAAGGTTAGATGAAATTGAATGAAATGTCGATGTAGACAACCGAGTACAGTATATATTATATATATATACTATAGCATAAAAATAACGGTTCAGTCATTCATTCAGAATCGCAATGTCCTTCATACGAGAACGTGTAGTGCTGCAGCAACTAAATGAAAGATAATTAACAGTGGTACAGTCGACATTGAATCTACTGTACCTTCTGAACTACAATCGAATCGAGATATTAAACAAACATTATAAATTGTCATAAACTTTGACGCAGCTTATTTAAAATAAAAAATATCGAAAATCATCTGTTTTCATTTCTCCAACGCTAAGAAGTTTAAATTTATTGTAAGTCAAAAATAAAACAATAAGCTAGTAGAATCTTAATATTCGCAGTGTTTACTATAATTTTTTAAGAGATTATAAAGCATGCAAAACTTATTTATTATTATTTCTAAGAATGCAAAAATGCATGTATCTTAAAGATTGAAACGTATAACGGTAAGGTAATTTACATGAAATTAGCGGAAAGGTAACAAAAAAATTTAGATTGTTTTGAATGATTCTTGTAAAGTTTAAACGTTTTACTGATTCACCGATTAAACGCGTCACCGTTCCTTTCTTAGAAACTGCCCATCTGAAATTATTATGAGCTTAATGAATACGGGGATTAGTCTATCTGTAGAGATACGGTCTCATGCTGACTAAACATTATTATTAATCCAGAAATTCCCCTGCACACGAGAAAGGAGACGGAACTTGTTCGTAGGAGGTTCGACGAAGAGGAAAGAATAAGTACAACGAAATTTCAAATACACGATTCTTTCCTGAATATTTAATTAGACGCTTACGAAAATATCTTCAACTGGCCTCCTTTTACATTCTAAAGATAACATTTCTAAAGCAGATTTCCTCGAGGAAAAAACCTTTTTTCCTTGTTCTGCTGATGCAAATATTAGCCAATTACTTATCAATAATTACTACAAATTGTGAAAGATTATGTCATTCACGATATACGTTAACTTAATACATGTAAAAAGGAAGGATTCCCCGCGATCGTTGAATAGGAAATTTGTTATTTATTTTTATTTTATCCCATTCTGCGATACTTGCTTTACTAATCAAAATTAGTATAGTTTACATTTCTAGCTTAATAACATTCTACTATATAAACTATTATTCCGCAATAATATTTTACTATAATGCCACTACAATACTATTATTTTACATTTCTAGTATTCTACTAATATCACTATTACTATTATTATTGTATTGTATTACTGTATTCTATTTCATTGTTTCAGTATGTTTCCACCAGTCTGCAATTTACTACTGTACTACTATACCACTATATCGGTATACTATTATACTACCATAGTGCTATATCACAATGCTACTATAAATATATCACTATAATATATTACTATATTATTATACCACTATACTACTATACTACTGTACTACTATACTACTATATTACTATACTACTATACTTCTGTACTACTATACTTCTGTACTACTATACTACTATACTACTATACTACTATACTACTATACTACTATACTTCTGTACTACTATACTGCTATACTTCTGTACCTCTGTACTACTATACTACTATACTACTATACTACTACACTACTATACTACTATATTACTATACTACTATACTTCTGTACTACTATACTACTATACTACTATACTTCTGTACTACTATACTACTATATTGTTATACTACTATACTACTACACTACTATACTACTATACTTCTGTACTACTATACTGCTATACTTCTGTACTTCTGTACTACTATACTACTATACTACTATACTACTACACTACTATACTACTATATTACTATACTACTATACTTCTGTACTACTATACTACTATACTTCTGTACTACTATACTACTATACTTCTGTACTTCTGTACTACTATACTACTATATTACTATACTACTATATTGTTATACTACTATACTAATATACTACTATGCTATTATACCACTATACTACTGCAGCACTATTCTACCACACTACTATATTACTATACCACTATGCTACTATTGCACTGAGCCACTGTGCTACTATACCACTATACCATTATGCTACTGTATTACTATTCCACAATATTACTATACTATACTATATTGTCATCAATATTACTTTTATTTTAACTCTATAAATAATTAATTTATTTATTAAACTTCGTGTAATTCCAATCTATACTATTATATTATTGTTGCTTATACGATTATATAATACTGTATGACAGTATTATTCTAATCCTATTCCATTTTATAAATAGTCGATTCAATTATTAAAGTTAATATAATTTCGATTCCGTAATAAACTTAAATATTTGAAATATATTTGCAGAATGTGCTTACTTGAAAGTTACAATGTTGTTAGTTAAAAATTAGAAGAGTGTAACTGTGAATCACCATGAATGAAATTAACGCGATGATGAAGCCAGAATTTTCCGCTTCCGGGTTCGCAAAAAGTACCGTAAAAAATAAATACCACGAATGGACACCATACTGTGTTCTATGCGGGTTTCTGGTTCGTATTCCGTGATTAATGGCGCGAATTTCTGCATTTAGATGATTTTCGCGTTAAGAATAGATTGAACTAACAATTGTACACTTTACAGAAACGTACCACGTCATTCCGGTAATTGTTTAAAGCCGACAGAGTTCCTGGATTTACAGGAACTAAACAGAAATAATATTCTCTTGAAATGGTGTCAGACAACGCCGTCAAATATAAATAAACAATAATTTAATTCGTTCGACTAAAAATTTCGATTTTTTTGCTCTAAAAAATTAAGTTAACATTTATTTGTAATATCGCTAACATAAGTATCAATTTTAATCTGATCAATATTCTGGAGTTACCATGTCCATTCGTTTAAAAAAACAATTTAGAAAAATGTTCTCTTTTTGCCGAAAATTATGTTAATATTATATGAAGCTTCAAAGGTATTCATTTTTCAGAATTGATTGTATGAATTTGAAATTGAATTAATATTTCAGAATTGATATATTGTGTCGTTAAAAATGATAATAAAGCAGGATTGCAAAAAATATGAAATATAGTTTTAAGAAATTAAAACTATACTGTAACTAACTAGTATACCAGGCTTGCCAAGTCATCACCATACACGTGCGGTTTCAAAGTTCCTTTCTTTCTGTCGAATGACATAGGGGGGGCATGAATTATTAATCATTCGGGCAGAGTGGCTAATTTTAATTCGATATCAATCGCGAGAGACAGAAAGTCAGCACAGTATCGACCTAAATAATAATATCGACAAATAAACAAAACATCGATCTATTTTTACCAATTAAGCAAATTAACCGTTTCAAATTTTTTTCATTTTAATTGCAATTTGGTAACAAAAAAATGCTTAGAAAGAAGCTTTTTAATATTAATGGAAAATTTATCGTAACAAGAAAATGCTTAAAAAAAAATTGTTAATATTAATGAAGAATTTATTGTATTTAATTATAAGATATTCTTTCTTAAAGATTTTTAAATAACATCGTAATACGTTTGCTTTTCTACAATATGAGAAAAAGCTGAAAAAAAATTATTTAACATAAAATTTTGTTCTTGCGGTAACAGTAAGTTGCAGAAAAACTAATTCAATGAGGAACTGTTACAAAATGCGACGAAATTTATTAGAAAATTTGTTAACTTAATCGTTTAGAATCGAAGATACGTAAAACTTGTACATTGTACAAAGCAGCGTTAAAATCACTGAAGAAAGTAGAAGAAAGACGTCTTGTTAATTTTCATTTCTAAAAAAAAAAATTTCTTTTAAATTCAATAAATAAAAGATTTAAGATGACGCGTTAACAAATATTTATCTTACTCAAATCTTTTTTAAACTGTTTTGCGTCTTCTACCGCCCATCGATATGATTGATAAATATTTTTTCAAAGATTCGATACTAAAATTATCAGTCTTCCATATACGTATATAGATGTTTTACCATTATTACCGCAATAATGTCCTAGTAATAATTGTTCTATTATTATTCTTACTGAACAAAAATTGCGTCATCCAATGTGTATGTTAATCTTGTTTTTCTCAAATATCAAATATTACATCTGTAAAGTCAATAATTAACGAGAGAAAGAAAGTTTTTCATCGCGAAATTATTAAATATTATACAGTACTTCAATTTAAATTGGACGTATCAGTGTTAAAAAGGTTTCGTACTAAAAAATCTTACTAATTAATATATTATCGCACGTTAAATCGCCACGCGTTATATAGCCACACGTTGTATGGCCACGCGTTATATCGCCTGCGCCTTACATTTCTACGAGTTATATCTGCTAATATCTCGCTAATCCGCCACGAGTTGTGTCGACCTCGCATTATATCGCCTATGCGATACATCGCATATGCGTTATATCACCTATGCGGTATATTATCTTCACGTTATATCGCCTGCATCTTACATTGACACGAATTGTACACGCTATGCGTTATATTGCCTATATGTTATAGAACCTATGCGGTATATCACCCTCGCGTTATATCGCCACGAGTTGTATCCACTGTGCATCATATTGCCTGTATAATATAATATCATATTGCCTATGTGATATTAGCTTACGCGTTATATCGCCTATACGATATATCATCCTCGCGTTATATCGCCTACGCGTTACATCGCCACGAGTTGTATCCACTATGCATCATATTGCCTATATAATATCGTATCATATTGCTTATGTGATATTAGCTTACGCGTTATATCGCCTATACGGTATATCATCCTCGCGTTATATCGCCTACGCGTTACATCGCCACGAGTTGTATCCACTATGCATCATATTGCCTATGTCATATTAGCTTACGTGTTATATTGCTTAAACGGTATATCATCCTCGCCTTATATCGCCTACGCGTTATATCGCCATGAGCTGCATACTACACGTTATACCACCTATATGTTATATTGTCATAATTTATATCACAACGCGTTAAATCGTAACACGTCAATATATCACACATTATATCGCCTATGCGTTATATTGTTCTACGTTGCATCGCTAAAATTTAAAAAACGAAAATGAAAATAATATATAGTACAAAATTGAATTTCGCAAACGAATTCATTAATCTAATAATTTGAATCAATTGTAAAACAGAATTTTATAAACAGGCACTTGAATACATTAAGAAACAATAAAAAATAGTGTTCGACAACGAAGCTATTCAATTCTGTGAGGAATACATTTATCGCTCTACCAAATCGTAATAGCAAAGATATTTTCATTTTTAATTTGGATATAGAATTTCACTGGAAATTTTTTAAACTATTTTCTTGGAAGTTGATTCCAAAGTGCGTCTTTCACTTCTTGAACAAATAAATGAACGAATAATGACCTTTCATTACGCAAAAAAGTTAGAATATAAGAAAGTCTTTTTTTGTCGACAGATATACAAGCGGCAGACAGAGACTATAGTGTTGAATGATAATTTTACACGCAGACTGATTGTAACGAGTTTTAATCTTATTATGCCTGTCTGCTATAAAAAGTAGACAGAGTCAGATGACCTCATACTTCCTACCAATGTGACATATTAATTGATATTACATAATGGGATAAATACTATCGATATTGATGGATAATTGGTTAACAATTAGCAAAATTATACAGGCTGACCCACTTAACTATATCATCACCGATCAGTTTCTTATATGTAAAGATACGAAAAAATGTTCACAGAGAAAGTTATACTTCGGAAGGAAAATTAGGCTATGAAAGTGAAGGTCATCTCAAGGTCGTATGTTTCAAGATTTCATAATGACCTTCGTTTTCTTAAAACCATACAAATATTATTTAAAAGATTTGAACTGAAGCAATTTGCATTAAAGTCTTGATAACAGGTAGAAGAAATAAGTTTGACCTACTTTGACTAACATTATCTTTGTCAAATCGAAACATTCATTACATTTTTGTGAAATATTTTGAACATTAATCTATTTTAATTCTGTATAAAGAACGATATTAACATTGATAAAGTACATTTTTGTAGTTGATATTAAAACTTTCACGTACGTGGACAAAGTGCGAAAGAATTTAGAGTTTAAATTTAAAATTCAAGCGAATGAGATACACTGGTGACCGGGTTAGATTTTTATCAAGTATAAATACTAAGTGCACTACTCGCGAAAAAACAGCATAAACTTTTCCACATTATCACGCGATGAAACATCAGGGTGGTATATATATATATATATTATATATATATAATATTATATATATTTTTCACGCGTTCGTTTAACACAACATATTTATATTTAAATTCTGAACAAAGTTATTTTTAAAAATTGAACTGTGCGTTCCAAAATCGATGTTTCCACAGAAGTTTGCTCTTTTAATGCGCGAAAAACAAGCACGATATGCAGTTTTAACCAATTTGTTATTTTAAATACATAACGCAAACAAAGTTACAAGAGGATGTGAATCGTCAGTCACGAGGAAACTTGTTAAATTTGTCAGTGAACGGTGATAATTGTTTTCCTCGACTCAAAAGCACGTGGTTGTAAACTAAGAAAAGAAAAAACAAAGATTTTTTTTCTGTACTTATAGTCTCTAAACTACGGTTTTAATTTATTCAAATTACGCGGGCTATTTGAACGAATAATTTTTCGAATTAGTCGAAATAGATCGATTACCACGATCGAATCAATTCATATTATATATAAAGTTGTAACCTTTTCAATAATTAAGAAAAAATCAGAGACTTTTCCGAGATATTTAATCGATTAATACGATCAAATCGATTTCGATTCAAACGATTAAAACAATATCAAAGTTCGATTTATTCGAAGAATCGATTACTACATTCTACTCGATTTCGATTATTTCTGCAATTCTAATCCTTTATATATTAAACATGAGAAAAATAAATTCAAATTACGTAGAATATTTGAACATACTGAATTTAAATTTATTGAAATTACGTAGCATATTTAAACATATCGAATTTCTTTTAACTATTCGAACAATCGATTGCTACGTTCGATTCGACTCACGTTCCAAACAGTTGACACATTCCTAAAAGAGATTCTAAAATATATGTACTGAACTGTACAGTAGCAACAAAAAGTGCTCAAATTGTATATAAAATTTTTTGTATCGTTATTTACTATGGTATGTACCGATACGTATAATCAAACAGAATCAAAGGTCGACAACATGCCCGAAAATGAATTGCGCAAGCAAGCAAAGGTATGTGTATACGCATACGTTGTACTTTCTAAACGTAAGAGTGTGTAGTAACCTACGTAAACGTATGTACACATGATATTCTTTTTTGAGAAAATAGGTATGTTTATGGTACGTACTCTTAACGTTGTCTTATTGCGTATAGAAAGCAATAGAATGAAAGTCATTGTGCGCATAAAAGACGTCATAATAAATAATGCAGGTTATTTCTAATGTTGAGGATATATTAACTGAAAAAATCTATTTCTAGTGAAACTAATGAATCACAAATTCAATGAACAAACGGGGGAGGGTACGTCATAACTAGTGTTTTCACTCCACGCTTTTTCCAATATTTCCACACACCTTATAACAACAAGATTAAATAACTAACGCTCCTATGAATCTTTACAATTGACAGTAAATGCAACATACAAAAAAACCAAATACCATGTTTCCTCATTCATCGTATAATCTTTCCTGTCAATATTGATAAAATGAAGAACACAAAATCACACGTACGAAAGAAACATCGAGTTCTTTCTCGTGCTAAGAGAAGAAAATAACTGAACACTCACCAAACAAAGCTTCTTGACCCAGAGGAAGAATCACTCCATTTAGATCGGGGATGTTTTGGTAAATCCTTTCAACGATTGCATCGACCCAAACTACAGGACGAAGCGTTAAACTGTCAAATGGCACCGTCGTGTATGTACAAATTCGAGTGAAAATTTTAACGCATCACAATATAAATCACCGTACGAACTGTATATACCAATCAATGTATGTTGGAAATGGAAAGTACCGTTTTTATGGTAAAGAGTTAATTAATGCTGCCTATATACGATAGATATACACTGCAGCGTCAAAACACGACATTCCACCAGAAGCGTTCCTTCTCAACTGGCTGAATTGAAGCGAATTGCAAGATTCACGAAGCAAGCACAAATCGTGCTTACCTCGTCCCAGCCCGAACTCTCCCGATTCGAACGCAAGTCACTCTGAGCTCTGATTGGCCCATTTCCCTCTGGTCAACTGGACGGAATCCTGTCTCTTTCTCTCTTCGTTCAAACCACGACATGATGCCGTGTGAAGCTCGATTATATTTCTATGATAGTTTTACTGAAGGATGATGTTTCAGGAGCAACAAACTCTTCTCTATTACTCACTCCTTACTGCAGATAATAATGAAAGTCGTGGTGTTTGTCATGGTAGACATTGCCTACCAACTTTAAATATTATTAGTACAATACTGATATCCTACTATTGCAATATAATAATATACCACTATCATAAAATTCTACAATGCTGCTATCTTACTATTCTACTATGTAACAATTCCACTGTGCTATTATGCTTCTAATCCATCACTATATTAATTCTACAATACAACTATACTATTCTACTATTCAAATGTCTACTATATTATTATATTATATTATGCCATTGCTGCTACTCTGCTATTCAATTATACTAGTATTTCGCTATGTTATTATACCATCATACTATTATTGTTCTATTTCATTATGTTAGTATACTAGTATGCCACTGTTCCATTAAACGGTTTTTAATGTTTTCTCGATGTTTCTCAAAACTGACAAATTCTAACATAGTCCAATAAAATATATCTTGTACGTCTTTAAGAGGGTTGATACAACTATTGTGCATTGCTGACATATATTTATAGCGTTACTTCTGATAAATTAGTTGTATAAAAAGATAAATTAAAACGCACGATTCACGAAGAATGTAATTATTACTAAGTAAAATTATTGAATAATATAAATATAAATACTTTAATTATTGAACATTATAATTCAAAATATAATCTCACCAATTTTTTATTTTTTACAGTAAATAAAATTTGTCCTTCTCGTCCTGTTTCAGAGAGAAAAGAAATGACAGAAAATATAATTAGTTATAAATATAACTGCATTTGACATCGTTTGCACATTTTTGTGAAATTATTAGTTTTGGAACTAATAATGTCGTCGACTGTATAAAATTACGCTGCGATGGAGTTTTTTTTGTTCGGTTTCAGAATTGATCATTCCTTATCATTGTTTTTGATATTCTCATTCGGTGTACTGTAACTACAACTTAATTCGTATAATATTAAAAGAAGATTTCATATGAACAAAATATACGTAATTTAATAAACTGAAAATATTCTTCAAGTTATATTTTTATACATCTATGCGCGGTGAAAAAATACATATGTACTATTGGACCATCTAGCAGTGAATTACTGAATGAAAATGATCAGTTACGGAAATGTCGCATATTTATCTACCGAGATCTCACCAGATTATCGACCGACTTTCCACTGATACAGTTAGAACATTTCACCGTTAGATGGTACCGGAAAATCCCTTTAGCGGTTTTTTCAAAAGTATTCAACGGTTACACTTTATATTGCAGTTACCATAAACTGCTGCTAACATATTTTCAGTTAAATTGCTCCTATATTTTGAGGATAGTTTAAAATTGATAATAAAATGTATAAATAATAGTAAATTAGTATAACTACAATAACATACTGACAGCGGAAAAACATCTGAATATGAAGGACTTTATTTTAGATTACACACACGTGTGTCCACTTATCATTATACTCATAATTTATCCCAATTTGCTACTTCACAAATCCTACCCTTATACAGAGAATTCCACGTGCCAGTAAATAACAGTAAAGAAGGAACATCATCTAACGAGCAACGAATGATTCGTACACATACATAAACAAATTTATACAATTGCCTGTAATGATAAAATGCAATTACTGTTCGCACGTGTAAGCTTTCGCGTGAAAAATAACATGAAAACACGTGCAACGTTCTGATTACATTCTCAGATCTTTCATATCATAACTATTGCAAAATTAATTTATTACTAAGTTTTTATTTAATGAGCAGATAACAGTTTATCGTTTAGTAATGGAACTTTTGAATTTTTATTGTTAGTATTAAACAAGTAAACTAATAGAATGATAATATAGTTAAACAGAGAAATAATAGAATGGTAAAGTAGTAATAGTATAGTACAATACTGAAATAATAATGTAATAGTATACAATAGTAATATTGATATTCAATTATCAATTAATTTGAACTAACCAGTCAAATATCTGTACAATAGAATAAAATAAAAATAATATTTATAAAATATAATGGTAGTATAATAAAGTAGCAAAGTAGCGGAATAATGAAATAATAGAATATTTGACAGTAAAATACGAAAATAAAGAAAAGTAATTGTTAAACGCAATCATGATTTTTTACACTTCCATTCGCAAATAATCATTTTTTTTATTAAAACGTTGTACATGCAATACTTCGTTATCAAATGGTTCCAATTTTACTTTTTATCGGAGTTTGCGCACGATTTGTCCGAACTGGTCCGAACATGGGTTCCCAAATGTTTAGTGGACTTACTATTTAATTATTAGTAACATCTTTAAAACGGAAAAGGATAAAATAAATATAGATTTTGTTGTTACGCATCGTCGTTTATTATAAACTATTTAATCTTTAATAAAATGTCTCAGGCTTATATTCACGCGTGCGAGAGGGCAGAATTATTAGGATTACCGATTCCAAGTGAGGAGGAGTGGAAAGAAACTCAAACAGAAACGAATAATCATGTTAATGATAAAGACGACGATGCAGTGATTCAAGTAATTATATTATTATCCCAAAACATAAACGTATATGTAGTAAAAAATAGTTTTTTATATGTTCTTGCAAATTATACCAATTAGACCTTGCAAATTATCTCAAAAAAAAAGTATTGTTAATATTTTAATAATAACTTAAAAAATGTGAGGACAGAAATCCTGGTATACTTTATAGAACTTGGATTCTTCAGACGAAGCTGCTCAACGAATCGGAGGTGGACTAGACGAATTAAACAGTATTCTCAATGCAACGCAGAAAAAAATTAATAGATTTAAGGTTGCACAACTGTTTGTGATTCTTTTAAATATCATTGCTTCATCATTTGCTATTTATTTTGTTTCGCTATAACTTCTATAAAGTATAAATATATACATTAAGAATCATTATTAAATAAAATATATTTTATTGTATAATGATTTAAAGTATTAGTTTATAGAAGAAAAGTATTTTACAGAATGTTTGCGGCAGTTTAAGTACTTTATTGAAGGTAAAAGTGGGTTCTCGAAACAATACACCGGATCATAAACACATTGAGCATAAAGACAATGAAATAAAAAATGTTCCTGCTGAAACATCTATGGATGAAGAAAATCTGACAATAGAACTAGGAAATAATGAAAAATGTATGGATACAACAGAAACTAATGCAGCAGTATCAAAAAAGGTTGATATCAATGAAAAAATGGGGTCCCATTTGGACAAGCTGGATTCCCTTATTACAAAAGCTGAAAATGCTCAGTACAGTATGCAACATCAAACAAAACAAATGAAAAAATTTTTAAAGTAATTACTGACATAAAAAAATAGTACTTTTCTGGAATCTTGAAATGCAAATGTATAACTGGATCATGGATTGGTCATGGACAAATAATATTTTATAATATTGTTATAAGTTGAATTGTCTTTGTTATTTAGCACTGACATTAAATGAAAATTGTTCTTCCTTATAGGCATTAGTACAGTAGAACTTAGACAGACTATATAATATTAAAATACTGATGAAGTACTGATTGTTCATTATAAACATGATCACCCGTCAATCACAACTTTCATTATTAATTCATCATTTTCCATAAGTTATAGTTTTTGTTAGTACTGAAATAGGAACTGCAATCTCAGAAGTTGAGATAAAGATTCGTTCCTCAATGCATTGGTTAATAATATTTAAATTTGTAGTATTCCTTTGAAACAATTCATTTATACTAACATGAATATTAATTATCAAAATATTTCATTTATTGGTGATGCAAATATAGTGCATCTGTAAAAAGATGGCAATGCAAAGAAATGTAGATTAGTTATTTCTGTAAAATGAACGCAGTCAAAAATGATCATGTGCATTGACCAAAAGTGTTATGCATTAAATAAGATCACACAACAACGCATGACAATGAGTGGTGGAAAAGAGTAATCCTCTTGGCCTATTTTCCCCAACTTGCCATTTTCTTATAGATACTCATTACATACATATAACAATTACAAATCACTAATTCCTAGAACAAGTACTTCCAAGGTAATAATTCCTCATATCTGCCTTAATAGGAACAAAACATATAATAAATTAATAAGGCTCTACATAATTCAATGTTGCTTTAATGATAATAATAATAATCGTTGTTGTACCTGCAATCAGGTATTAGACAATACTATTATACCACGTTGTATAATACAATTTATTAAAAAAATAGTTACATATTACTTTTTATTGTATTTTCTTTTATTAACATTTCTTGATGTGTTGGTGTATATTTCAATGGCTCAAACAGTAATTTCAAAACCTTCAACTCATTATCATTAGGATCAAACCACATCGCTTTAAACACTGTCCGACCTTCTTCTTCACTGAGTCCAGAGTGTTCAGACTTATTCAATTCAGACCACCATTCCTGAAAAGCTTTTTCTCTTTCATCTTTTTCCTTGCAACTGGCCATATTGCTTCCTCTGTAAACAATAGGCCTTGCCTGTTAGGTAAACTTTCAAATTGGCATAGATATTCTTAATTCTCAATAGGTCATGACAAAGAAAAATCTATGTATGAATTCTGCCAATCTGTAGAAACTGTAGATGTTGAAGTGCTGACAATCTCTGTGTATCTCAATGTCTTTTGTAGTAATGGAAATTCAAAAATTCAGTGGTTTCAATTGGAAAACAAAATAGTTGTAGTTTTAAAACAACTATGTTGTCTACAGCTTTTGTAGTTGCAAGATTCATATTATTATTAGACTTATTTTTAATGTAAATATCTTAAATATAAGTAGTGTTACAAATTTCTTCAAGTTTAAATTAAAATAAATTAATTGCTAACAGCGTATAGAGAATATATCATTGTTTAAATATTGCAAAAATCTTAAATTGGGATTGTATGTACTGCTGTATAATATTATTAGATTAATGATTAAATATGTATATATATATATTTATTAACAAATATTTTATAACAAAAATTTGTAACATTTAATATTTTATATGAGAATCTTTTTAAACTTAGCACTTGCTTTGAATTATTTTTTCGATGAAACTAATTTAAAAGAAAACAAATAAAATAATATAGTAAACAATATCTACTGTACCCTGGAATATAGAAAGAATAAACTTGTGTTTGAAACATAATTATAATTGTTATCAATACCCAGTGTCTTTTAATCGTTTTTACATATGTAAATAAAGTGATACTTCATCATGTTTATCATATTGCCTGTAGAATGAAGTCTTAAATTCGAAAGCTACAATAATGCATGGATTAATACTATATCATCACTATGCTATACTATTACTGTCTTATTTCATTAGACCCTAATACTACTACACTACTACTTCATCATTTTTTTAACACTACAATATAATTATACAACTATTCTATTAATATACTGCATTCTAATTAGTATATTACTTCATTTATTTAATCTTTAGATTTACATGGTTTGTTCTGTAATTTAAAGTAGTAATAAATACTAAATAGTGCGTATGTAAATAATTGCGTATGTAAACTTTGAACTTACTTTTACATGAAAAAAGAACCGCCTTATGGAGAAGTTTCACGTCCGCATTTACAGGTAACGCTAACTAAAATATCTTCAAACGTAAAGGACTAACAAAAGCGCATCAAAATAACAAATTTCATTTCAGAAACATTTGAATAATTCGATTAATCGAAATTTGGGAATCGATTAAGAATACTTGATCAATTATAACATCTAATTCAAATGTCATGTTCATCTTTGACGTAAAACACAAGTAGAAAAACTATTTAAATTATAAAAATCGAACATTTTATCTTCTTGTATCTATAATTCCTATAATTTTAAATAATATATTCATACATACTAATTTTTTACAAATAATAACAGATAAATATTGATAATCGAATTCATGAGAGAATGTTATCGTCGAGTGACGAGTTTTCGTTCATTCTGCGCATGTTAGCTTTGATTGGTTTAGTACGCATCGTAATCAAGAATAACGGGCATGCGCTCGTTAATGAACCCAAGATTTAAGTATACACCTAGTGATCCTTTATTTTAATATCCTCTACATTATTGTTTCTTTTCTTCATTCATACATATTTACTCACTATATGTATCAGCGATAACGTGGAAAGTAAACCGTAGATTATCATGAAAGATTCACCGTAATTGGTGGAAGGGTTTTCGAAGCTCGTTCGAGCTGCGCGAAACGTTAATATTCTCTCTGTGTAACATACTTGCATATTTAAAGAAATAACAGAATTGAAAGTTAAGATATAAAAGTTAACAATTAAATATGCCATATACTGAAAATCACATTAAAAATAAATTAACTGAAAAATTAAATGCTTCTCACGTGGTACGTATTTTACATGTTTTATTTTATCTGTTATAATCTTTTACCTATCTGTATTTTAACCTTAAATTTTCCATCATAAACCTAGGTAACTAAACGTTGCTTTTAAAATAGTTTTATTAATTGCAATTGAGGATATATTTGAAACATAAGTTATCGAAGATTGTCATCACGCATGATAAAAAATGCAAGAGAATATGCAAATTGTATTAATTTCTCTTCTTGCCCTGCTGTTAAGATGGTGTGTTACGTACCATTCATATAGTGGTCAAGGCAAACCTCCAATGTTTGGAGACTATGAAGCACAGCGGCATTGGCAAGAAATAACGTTAAATCTTCCAACTGAAAAATGGTACAGGAATACAACTGACAATGACTTGCTATATTGGGGATTAGATTATCCTCCTTTAACAGCTTATCATAGTTTTGTCTTAGGCTACATAGCTAATATGATTAATTCCTCATATGTAAAATTACATGAATCAAGAGGTTTCTCATCTGAAGATCACAAATATTTTATGAGACTTAGTGTGTTTTGTATGGACATTCTCATTTATATCCCATCAATTATATATTATGTAGTAACCAATAAAATATCAAAAAGCTTTGAGAAAGGGGAATCGAATATATTTGGTTTCACAAAGCAACATATTGTTCTTCTAACAATGTTAATTTATCCAGGCTTGATATTAATTGATAATGGACATTTCCAATATAACTGTGTATCATTAGGCTTATTTGTTGGAGCTGTTACAATTATACTTCAAAATTCATTTATTGTTGGGTCAGTTTTATTTGTAGCAGCACTGAATTACAAACAGATGGAACTTTATCATGCACTACCAATTTTTTTCTATATACTTGGGAAACATTTACCCATGAAACAAAAAATTAGAATATCCAACTTCAAAATGTTATTATGGATATCATTTACAGTGATTGCAACATTTTTCATTATATGGTTACCTTTTCTTAAGAATTTGGAAATATTTAAAAGCGTTGTATTTCGTTTGTTTCCAGTTTCCAGAGGTATATTTGAAGATAAAGTTGCTAATGTTTGGTGCACTGTAAATGTTCTCTACAAATTGCACAATGCCTTTACAAATCAAGAACTAGCTAAACTTTGTTTAATTGTAACAGTACTCGCAGTTCTACCAAGTTGTATAGATCTATATCTAAAACCTATGAAAGAAAAATTTATAATTTCCCTTATTAATTGTGCATTAGCATTCTTCCTTTTTTCATTTCAAGTTCATGAAAAAACCATCCTGCTTGTTGCTGTTCCAGTTCTATTATATTTTCAGTATGATCCACTCTCTTGTTTCTGGTTTTTAATAATTTCACATTTTAGCATGTTACCTTTATTTATAAAAGATGATTTGTATTTAGCATACTGTGCTACACTGACTTTTTATTTTTTTTCGGTTTTTTGGGGATATCCCAATATGTTTAACAGTAATAAATCATCTAATAGAACTGACTTAAAAACCGATACATATATAACTAATCAAGAGCAAATTAAAACAAAACGTAAAAAAAGCAAATATGAATCAATTTTTATAAAACTACAAAGGAATATATTACATTACTTTAAAAATGGTTTATTAGGTTATGATTTATATTCTTGGAAAATAACATTGTTCTACACCTCAATTTTTGGCATAATAATATTATCTATTGCCAGTGGATTTTTAAAACCACCAAGTAAATACCCAGATTTATTTGCGTTATTAGTGTCCATATATTCCTGTGCGCATTTTATTATGTTTTATTTGTACTTTAATTATAAACAATTAGTTATATCAAAAAAACATTATAAAATAAATTAATCTGATACATTAATACCATATTGTAAAAAACTTAAAATTGGTATAACAGTAATAAAACTATTGTGTCATATAAATTTGTGACTAAATGTATTTCATACATTTCCAATTTAACTAAATAATTGAAAATGCATTTTAAGTTATATTACCATTGGTTTTATCTGTAATAAGTATTAGATAAATACATTTTTTTTTAATTATGTAATCCTCTATAGAGAACTGAACTTTGCTCTACTACTAAATATTACTTTACCAAATTAGCATAACAATAACATTATGCATACATGTTGAATCCCTTATGGCGGTACATCTAAATGTGTTACTGTCATAATAATAGAATATAAAGTTCATATATCAGCAAAAACGCAATTCTTTCCAAATAAACAGTTTTATAAGTTGTATAAAACTTCATAAAAGAATAAATGAAATTTTATTGACCTTGAGTAATATTATCTGTGTTGTAACTTTTAGTATGTAAGAATATGTAATAAGTAACTTTTACATTTTTTAAATGTTACAGGAAGTGGTAGACCAATCTGATGGTTGTGGTGCTAAATTTTCTGTAGTAATTGTTTCCGAAGTGTTTAATGGAAAACCCTTATTGCAACGTCATAGGTATTACTTTTTTATATTTTCAGATGATTTAAATAAAAAATGTGTAATTTTATCTACTGACATTATAGATTAGTGAATGAAGTTTTAGAAGAAGAACTTAAAACAATACATGCATTTTCACAAAAGACATTGACTCCAGAGCAGTGGGAAAAACAAAAGAGCTAATGTACTTTATAATCCGTAAAGCAAAATATTAATGTCCTATTATAAAAGGTATAATATTATTTTATTATGAATTATGATCGTTTAAAAAATGATAAATTGTGAATAATTATTTTATTTATAATAATGCAAAATCAATTTCTTTTATTAACAGCCATATAATCAAAAGTAAAAAGATTAAATATGATTCATTTCAAAGTATCTGCCCCAGGAAAAGTTATTTTATTTGGAGAACATGCTGTAGTATATGGGAAAACAGCTGTTGCAGCTAGTATAGCCTTACATACAACAATAGATTTGACTGAGTTACCTGAAGCAGAACAAGTTATCAAAATATATTTTCCTAAAGTAAATCTATTTATTAGTGTGCCTCTTCAACAAATACAGAATTTCTTTGTTACTAATAGCATAGATTTTATAGATAATTATGAGATATTTTATAATAAAATAAAAGAATTTGTTTGCAATATCGGTTATACAAATCTGCAACAAAAATTAAGTTTAGAAGGATTTTTCTATCTTCTTATTTATATTACGTGTAAAGAAGGAGTAAATATAAAACCTTTTCAAATTCAATTAAATAATGAATTTACAATTGGTTCTGGACTTGGCAGTTCTGCTTCATTTGCAGTTTGTCTTGCTGCTTGTTTCTTATATTGGTCGTATTTAAAGAAAAATATTTGCAAAGAACTTGATATGACTGATTTAGAAATGATTTCGAAATATGCTTTAAATTGTGAACGAATTATGCATGGCAATCCATCTGGAATAGATAATTCCATATGTACCTATGGATCGATGATTGAATTTAAGAAGAATCATTGTATGAGACCGATAAATAATGTACAAACCATGAAAATTTTATTAGTAGACACAAGGGTTAATAGAAGCACAAAAACATTGGCGGAAAGATTTTTAGAACTGAAACATAAATATCCTGTTATTATTGATCTTATTATGGAGTCCATTGACAATATTTCAAAGGAAGCAATTCAAATTATACAGAAACTAAAACATTTCTCAACTACTGATAATGAATCTCATTTTGAAGGATATAGACAACTAATGGTAAGTACTTAAGCTTTTAAAATATTGTTATTAGTTGTAAAAACTGATTATTATATTTTTTACTGTCATATTATTACAGACACTTATTAACATGAATCAAGGATTGTTAGCCACGTGTCAAGTTTCACATCCCTCCTTAGATAGAATTTGTGCAGAAGCACAAAATTATGCTTTAGCAGCTAAACTTACTGGTGCTGGTGGTGGTGGACATGCATATATTTTGTTATTACCAGATACTCAGCCAGAAACAATTTCTAGTATTTCAAGAAAATTAATTGCTGACGGATTTACTGTTACATTGACAACTTTAGGGGTTCCAGGAGTCCAAATTCATAAATAGTATTTTATAAATTTGCTTCTGTTTTAATATAATGTATATTCTGTTCACAATTATTCACAATGTTAATAGTATCACTCTTTAAAAACATTTGGGATTTTATTGAATGTAAGTTGTTTATTAACATTATACATACACATAGCAATAACTATTTAATTATTTTAATTTCAAATATTAAATGCAATTGTAAAATGGAAAACTAAAAACATTGTATACTATTACATAATATAGAAAATAAAAATATCTGATTTATATGCAAAATAAACATCTAAAATTACCGATTTTGTATAAGACACTGTTATGTTTATAAAAAAAAATAGAAAAATAAAAAATACAACACTTTGAGGGGAAAATTTTGTATAATTATTTTAAACTGATAGCGGTACTGCATATTCATTCCCTCCTCAAAAAATAGGAAAATTATATTTTGTACCTGAGCTAATGATCATTCGTATTCTGGATGTTAAATTTTTTGAATCACCATATAATCTGAAATAGAAAGGTTTTATTTTTCATATTCTATTAAATATATCGCTGCACATTTATTTCATAAATTTAGTAAAAATTTTACTTGTTGTACTACTTGGTTTACGTTACAACCTTCTTAATCCAGCATGTTGTATAGATATACAACTGTTAAATACGTTTAATTTATTATTATAACTATACAACATTAGATACATTGCGATGTATGTGTCACAAATTTTCTGTCATTCCTAGGTGATTTGATTCAGAAATTATGTCATCTGTACAATCTGCTTCCGAGTTATGAGTATTTAATAAACACTGTCTTTCTGTTTGTATCGCTTCTGCAATCCATTCGTTTATTTCATTTGTATACATTTTTCTTTGCAATACTTCTCGTGTTCGAGGCCGTGAACCAATAAAAATAGTTGTCCCCTGTAATATTTTTATAGTTATAAAATAACAAATATACTTTAAACTGTTCTATAAACTTACACCAACTATGAGCGAAGGCCGTAATTTTTCTAAAATTTGAAAATCTTCTATTATGCATTGTAATTCATCCCATTTCAATTCTACTTCTTCATGAAGCATTTTTTCTTCTGTAAAACAAAGAAAAGAAAAGTATAAATATTTTGATATCTTAATTTAGATATATATGTCATATGTTTATGATTATTATAACGAAATATTAGAGTATAATCACCATCGCGCTTCGATGTTGACTTCTTATAATGTATCCTAAATCGAAATGCTTCCAAAAAACTAGATACCACAATTGTTAACACAATCATTGTCACCAGATAAAATATCATAAAATATATTCTTGTGTACATGCCAACCGTAAATGCATACGCATTCATTAAAATAAACCAGTTATTAACAACTGTTAACTCAAAAAGAGTCATACCACTGGCTATGAGATTGTCAAAAGTATTAAGATAATAATATCCTAGCGTAGTGCTTTCATTGATAGAATATTTATAAAAATCTTCAACTGTTGTATTTCTGTCAAACAGTTCTATTATATAATATACATCTTAAAACTAAAATTCACGAAAATATTCTATTTGTTCTTACTTGCAACAGTTTCGCATATTATATCCGGCAAATAATTCCATTCCAATAATTGCAAAGAAGTAATATAAAACAAGCATAACTACTGCAGTAGAAGACATTAAAGGAGTTAAAATAACCAGGGTACCAAACACGTCTCTATATCTTTTCTTCATTTTAAATAATCTTAACAGTCTAAGTGGTCTAAATAGGACAAAGAATGTTGCTGTAGGAAATAAACATAAAATACAAGCTGCAACAAGTGTCATTATTGATGTGCCTAAATCAAAAAGATTCCATCCAGAACTAAGGTATCGCCTTGTGCCAAGTCCTAATACTTTTATTAGTGCTTCGGTAACAAATACTGTAATAAAAAATAATATTAAAATTATTTTAACGTTATATAATGTTATCATAAGTATTATTTACTTACTTCCTCCAAAAAGGAAAGTATCCCAAGATGCAGCAAATAGAAGAGTACCATGTACATTGTCATTTGGCTCTAATATCCGTATTATCATAGCAATACCGTTTGCAGCAATTGTTACATCTAAATAATTCATGATACATTGAAGATCAATATTAAACAAATTGACTCGTTTTTTTGGAACTTACACATTAAAACTTCAAAATATGTCCATCTAATAGCAGCGTGAGCTCCAGTACATAAAATTTGCAATGGCTGTGATCTACTGTGATACCAAGGCACAGCAGAGTATTGCGGTTCCCATTGAAGCATTATAGTGTCATAAATATTTAAAAATTCTTCAGCACTTAAGGATCCACTTCCAGAAGTGTTCAAGTGTCGAAACATTAATACAACATCTCTTATACCTATAAAAAACTTATTCATTTATTAAAACCATTGATATATTTTTACATGAATATAACATACTTTTGTTTGGAGCATAATATCGCATTAATCCTTCAAATTGACGAAATCGCATTTTGTCTGGATTCTGTTTAGAAACTAACAACTTAAAAGCATGCTGACACGCTTTTCTTTTATGTAAATACAATTTTTTAAATTTATCACGCTCAGCTGCTGTAAACGTTTCATTAACTACTGCCAACATTAAATTCATCATCACATATAACATTGTGGATAAGTAAGATACAAAATATATTGCATACCACTTGTTTTTCGAATATGATGGCATCATTACATCTGGAAAACTGAAAGTTTTGAAACAGTAGAATATTTACTTTAGATATAGATTATTTTAAACCATACAAATTTCTTAGCAATTAATAATACCTACTTAGCAGTAGTGAGTAGAACAAAGAGACTAACAAAACTGTCTTGCAGCGTAGAAAAATTTCTGTTCATTTCACTGAACATGTAATAACCCAATACAGTGTAAAGCATTATGAAAAATAAAAGCAGTCCTAACATATCTAAAATCGGTGGTAACGTTAAAAGTATTTGTCTTATAAATCTTCTTACTCCTCCAAAGCATTTTGTGTCTACCAAAAATATAGGCCTTAGTGCACGTGTTACACGAAAATGCGATGACTGCCGCACTAAAACTGCCATAGCTTCTATAAACATGATGACTAATGTAACACACTGTAAAAAAAAAAGGAAAAATTGCCAGTATTTAATACTTTTAAACCATTGTATAATAGATATGAATATGAATGAATGCATAGCATAAATAATAATAAGTCATTGACAGTCTTACTTTATAAATTAAGTAAGTGTGTTTTATGTTAGCATATATAATATACCAAAGAAGAACAAATAATGCAATTATCACGTTCTCTTTTATTAAAAATGTAATCTAACATTGCTTGCAGTCGTGAGGTTTCTTATCTTCTCATTAATATTCTCATCCTTTTTTTTTATTAGTATTATGAAAGACAACCATTATATTATATGTTATCCTCGGCCAGACTCATAATAATGTCAAAGAGAATTGTAAATAGTTAAATTACAGCTGCATAATAAAATTTTGTCTATTGGCAATTATAAGACATAAAAATATGGATATATATGAGTTATGTAAAAACAAATTTCTATGACATGAACCATGAAATTATTTTTAGAAAGAAAATTATTTTTTACCTTCAACATTGTTCGTTTATGTTTCAACATCGTTAACCAACCAATCCATCTCAATTTTAAAGCTAATTCTATGCCTATGATTATTAAAGCAAAAAGTTCTATTGATCCATGTGCCCAAACTGGCATCTAAAACAAGGTATACATAAATTAAAAACTGATGTATTAAAATGAAATTATTTGTTTACAAATAACTTACACCAAACAAAGATACAGCTGGTTCTTCCACAAAAGCTAAAGCCAAAAGTATGAGAGAGGTCAACAAATCTAATCCGTAATACCAATTGTTATGAACTAAAAGATATGCTGGTAAATCTTCTGGATGTTTTGGATGAGAGTCAAACTTTTCATTGTTCCTGCCTTCCTATGAAATAATATTAAAACAATTATCAATATATACTAATGTACATATTTCACAGTTATACATGTAAAGTGATATGTTATATAGATATATATGTGTAATGTGATAAGTGCAGTTGCTAAAGAGAAATACCTCTAAAAATATTGCGGCTTCGTGATAATTCATTTCCCAATGTAAATCATGATCTGAAAGCGAATCATGCGATGGAAGAACTGCATTTTCAGACATGCTTTCTCTCTCTGCCTCGTCTGTTTCAAATTTTTGGATAAACTGATCTGGTGTTCTTGTACTCTCCACAGGAGAGTTTATATGATTTTCTGTGGAAGAACATGATAATATAGATCCATATCCTAAAATAAGAATAACACAACAAATAAATATTTCTAGCATATCAAAATAAATATCTGTACGTAATTTTTTTTGTTATAAAATAAGAAATTTCGAAAAATTGACATACTTCATAGTAAATTATTTAGAAGCAAAATGAATCTAAATATTGATATTAAAATGAATTCGGCTTACTTGGACATGATCGGTGCGTGATATCTGGTTCAAGTGAGATGTTGGCATCATCGCTGAAACGTTGATAATTAGCGGAATGCTCGACAGGTTTAATGGATATAGGAGAAGACATTTGCGAACAGCGTGTCACATGTCACATGTATTTAATAAGCAACACATTTGTGTTAACAAACACTTATTTACGACAGGTTGTCTAATCCAATACAGTGATGTCACTACTCAGGAGCTGAGTACTGTCTGGATTAGACTGCAAACAATATGCGAAGATATATGCATAGTTTTGGATGGAAGATATTTTACATATTATAGTATGATGATACCAAGTAATGTTATTCAATCTTCTCATTTGACGTTCCAATTCATAACACGCATGCGTATTCGGAAAGAATAAATTCAGCTGATTCGAATGTACATGTATATACACTACTACAGTAGCAGGCTTGGAATAGTTCTATAGTGATGTAAGATAAAAGACTCCATCACTTGGTTTCTTTTTGGTTAAGCATTTTTTAAATTTCCATCTTTCTAAAATAAATAACTTTAGAAAATAAACAAAATAAACAAAATTTTCAAGTTTACAAAGTTAATCTCTCCCAAAATCAAAGGCAAAGCAAAAAAAGTCTACATTACACAATGACAATAATAACAATGTTTTACATTAGAACAAAAAAATGTTAAAACAATACGCATGTTCTTCTGAGAAAATACACAAACAGGCAGATACTTTGCTTAAATAGAATAGGAAAATAAAATATATTATTTCAATCACTCCACTAAATATAAGTTTATATATATTGTATAATGAAGGAAATAAAAAGAAATTTTATTTATTATTTTTGTATTTATTATGTATTTAAATTCAAATCAAAAAAGATTAGAACTTTAATCTGTGTGGGTATTGGCTGCTCCTTAACCCAAACATTGCTGACAAATATGTAAATAACATTTTCTTCTCTTTGTTTTTCTTAATAGCAGAAATAATAAATTTGTCAACCACTTTTTGATCAGCTTTTCTTTGATCACTTGGTTTGTATTCGTCCTTTTTCTTAGTAAAAATATCACCTTCTTCCTTCTTTGCACGTTTTTCACGTTTTCTTTTGAAATAATCATCATTAATATGTTTTGGAATCTTTAAACCAGAAAGATTGATACGTGTAGATGTAGCAATTACGTAGTTTTGGCTAACTCTTCGAAGTGGGCAAGCATTGATCAAGAAAGGACCTAATTTGAAAAAGTTTTATTGAATTTAGTTTCATTTGAATAAATTATTTTTGTACTTTCATCAAATGTCAATTTACCTGTAATTAAGAGTAAACCACTCTTCAATTGTTTTAAGAAAACAACCCTTTTTCCTTTATGAGCTCCAGCAAGTAAAATACAAACTGTTCCAGGTCTCAAAGAAGATCTTAAATAGCGACGATGATCACGGAAACATTTTTTAGCATGATGTACAGTTACTGGGTCTGCAGTAGGATAATTTGCGCGTCTTTTCTTTAGTAATACAGTACGTGTCTCTCCATTTTTGTCACCTCTGATTTGCTTTTCAATAGTTACTGGCTTTTTAGGCTTAACCTGTTAGCAAACATTCATGTAAATATATAAATTAAATACAAATATAAATAACAAGATACAAAATGTATAACATACAACTTTTGGAGTTTTTTTGCCAAGAAATTTATAAATGGCTTTTTTGTGGTACATACGAGTACGACTAAATCTATAAACACCATTTCCTAAATCATAATTTCTTGGTCTAATTCGACCTTTCTTTCCTTCCTTTTTATCAGAAGGAGCATTTGTCTTTTCCGGAGACTTTGCACTTGCTTCTGTTGTATCAGCCATCTGAAATATAAACAAGCATACAGAACTATCCATATGTCTAATTACATTAAACAATATTTATATTATTTAAACTAGTGTCTGAAAGTAACCTCCTAATGAACCACTTTACTTTGTTTTATGAAGGTTATGTCACGTTTCTGTAAGTTTAAATTTATATTATTGACAAAAAATAATTAAATAATTAATTCAGAACATTTTATACAGCATTATCATTTAAAATAGAATAAAATACAGTATATCTACTAATAAAACTGGTAAAATGTCAAACATTAACCTCGCAAAATTTAATTTCTGAAAACTGAACAAATAATTATATTACAGAAAAAATATCGTGCTACTTTACAAACAGATGCGTAAAATATATGAAATGTAATGAAAAATATAATTATTTTATTTTCATAATAGGAGATTGCTTTGATAATATAAAGCTCGTTGATCTCATTCCATCTTACCGTAAATCGTGCGGCTAAAAGAGCCTGTAGGCTACTTCCTCCTATTGGCCACGCTCTGAAGCGATTATATATCGATATGTATGTTGTACTTATATCGATTATATTCGAGAATTATTGTCATTTAAAACGGAAAATATTTAACTATATATTTTTTATTAAAATACAGTAAGATTAATAATGTTATGATAATTTTATCAATGAATAAAAAAGTATCAACTAAAAAATAATTTATAAAGAAAAGGAATTAATTATAAACATTGCTTTTTATTACAAATTGTTAAATTATTTGTTTGGGATAAACAATAAAATTTATTGAATACAATAGGATTTAACTGATACTTAAAATGCTAAAGGAATATGAAAGTATTGAATTTAAAAATACAAGATTAATATTTGATATTAATATTTACTATTCGAATATTCGATTCGTAACATTCAGATTTAATGGTCGACTATAACACTTTTGCTTTGAATTGCACCCATGGTAGTTTCACTTTAATAATAGAATAGTAGAATACCAAAATAATTAAATAATAAAAAATATTCTTATAAGAGTAATATCTATCGTCTTAAAAATATGTATATATATGATGACAAACATTCATAGTATAATAAAATATGTTTTTAGGTCTAATGAGTAATAATTTCAAATTATTACAAACAGTGATTCTATTATATAAAAAACATTATATTTCAATTTTTCTTTTTAGATATATATATTTGTTAGTGTATACATTTATTAACATTAAAAACTGTATATTTACTTTATACAAGTTTTGTAAATATATTTAGCTTATATTTAATTCGTATTTATAAATGTAAAATATTTAATTCATCTTTAAATGACTTTTTAGCTCATTCAGCAAGATAGCACCTATTACCATCTTTTCACAATTTACACAAACTTCCAACATGTTATTACCCATTATTTTTATTGTCACTAATACCAAAGATTTTGATGCTAAAGTATGAGCAGCAAACCTGCAAGCAAAATTTCATATTATGAAATAAGAATATAAATAATTTCAGCATTCTTCTATTTTTATACTTCATTACTAACCGAATTTCTTCATCACTGTTAGATATCATTGCAACATTTGCAATCTCAAAAACTTTTTGAGGAAGAGTTTTCGTATTGCCTGAATATTCCACTTTTGCAACATGTTCATTCATACCCTTCAACTTATTTCTTTCAGCAGTAAACATACTCTCTGGCAACAGCACAGCTCTAATTATTTCTCCAATAGGAGTTGTAATAGTTACTCCACAAGAATATGATTCTTCACCAATCACAAAGTCGACGTTAAAAGTTGCAGGTTGCGTAGAGTCATTAAAATTGATACCCAGTGTAGAAGATAAATTGGAATTTACTTCCAAAAGTGGTATTGGTGTGAAATCCTGAATAACCATACCTTTCGGTAAATTCTGAAATAAGAAATAAACTATGGAAGTATTTTTTAATTACGAAATTTTTCAAAACGAGAATATATACCTTTGTTCCTGCTTGTATGTCTTTAATAGATTCAGTGCCTTCATTTGAAAATGTTAATTCAATAGTAACTAAATAAGCGCTTACTAAATGCTGTGATCTGGTAAACCTGTATTCAATTTTTAAACCGTGACCCATAATACTATTTAACAGTTCAGACTTTTCTATTGGAACAAACGAGGCTGATACTTCTCTCACATCGTTTATAATATTTGAATTTACGGGTGTAAGAAGACCTCCTGTACTCAATGGCATGATGGGTGTCATTGGAATCACTGTAATTAAAATAAAACTTCGGTATCGTTTTCATTCATATTCTATTTTTTGTCTAATATAACTTACCGTCATCTAAACCTAACAAGAGATCAATGTTACTTTTTGGTTTTTCTTTTGTTTCCTGATTTGGAGCTGTATGATTCTGCTCTTCGCTTTCTTGTGAGTCTTCAGAAGTTTCTTCAGAATCTGTTTCTTCACTTTCTGATTCGCTTTCAGAATTATCTGAAGTTTTCACAGATTTCTTTTTCTCGCTATTGTTCTCTGATTTGCCAGACTCTGATGTATACTCGGATGAATCACTGTCTTCGTCTGAAGAGTCACTCGTTGAAGTATCCGAAGGTTCATTCTCTTTATCCAGTTCTGAAAGTTAACAGTATTCCCATTTAAAAGACGTTAGATTATAATTTCTATAATTTTGAAACTTACCCTCTGCTTGAACACTTTTATCGTCGCTATAAAACGGTTTATCTTTTCCCCTTCCCTTTTTATCTTTTCTGTTTCTTTTATAATATTCAGTCTCCCTCATATCTTTTAGTGTTTGTACTGGAACATCCCTTACAGATGAATCAGGAGCAGTGTCAGGGAAGGGCGGCAAAGGACGGTAACCAGCACATGGCATATCTAAATAGTGTGATAATGTACCTAATTGATACTCAGAATTTTTAAATCTGGATGTCAATGTAGGTGCAGGTTTTGGAGCTAGAAATATTCTTTTTGCAAGTTGCGGAAGTTTCATTTTATTTTCATCCTCTTCAAAAATAAAACGTCTTAAAAATCGTGCACGATCTCTGATGTCATAATTCTGATCATATTTTGCAAGCTGGAAGACGTATTGACAAAATGGTTTGGATTGAATTGGATTATTCAGGCATAGCTTCACTGCTAAATTTAAAATTTGCAATTTAACTATATCTTGTTCATTTACAAAATTTTTGGCCATTTTTCTGAGTACATCTGGGGCTATTTTAGGTACTCTATCTGAATATTCTCCTAACAGCCATAAAATTGATGCTCTTGCTTGTGGTATTGTTATGAAATCCATTAATTTTGCCATGTGAGCTATAATATTTTTATGTTCATTTGGCTGAGTTTGTAAAAGCTTCTTTATAACAACTACACTTTCTGCTACAACAGCCTCTGAATGGAACATTCAATAAAATAATAATTACATAATATATTGTATTAAAAGCTGTATATGTAATAAAGACTTACCATCCCTATTACTTAATAACGAAACTAATCCATTTAAGCATGTATCTGTCACTTCTTTTATATTACTTGCACATCGCCCAATTGCCTGAATACTTGCTCCAACAAATTCTTTGTCACTACTAGAAATGTATGTTTGGAATTCTCTTAATATAACTCCGATGCTAGTTTCAGTAGCTAAATTGGTTAAGATATCTAACTTTAATAGCTTTATATGCGTCGGATCTGAAGTTCTCACAAAGAATGATTTAAGAAAAGGTTCAAACATTCCCTACATGAAAATAATAAAAATTATGTAGTGTATAAAGTTTCTGGGTTTCAGATATCTTACTTTACTATTTTCCTGTAAATTCACAACAACTCATGTTATTAATATATTAGTACTTACATTACCTTTCTGGTAATTGATATACTAGCAATGCAATGAAGAACTATGCTTTGAACTTCTCTATGCCCTCTTAATAATCTTATTAATGCTTTGGCAGCAATAATTACTTCGCTTTGTGGTGCTGTATGATGATATAATTGAGCCACTGACATTACCACGGAAGCATTTCTACTTTGTAAAAGGGGTTTTGTGTTTCGCAATAACAATCGATGATCTGGATCCAATGTTAATTTTGGTTTCTTTGTATTAGATGAATCAGAATCAGAATCGTAAAATAGGCAATTCTCGTCATCATTTATGTTCTATAAAAATTTTATTATATTTAAAAAAAATTTTAATTTCAGATATATCAAAATATCAGTTATACTGAAAAATTATACATACATCTACATTAGGATTAATGAACTGTGTTCTTGCATATCTTGTAAGCATGTTGACTATAACAACTTGGCCCCATTCATCAACATCTACTAACAAATTACAAAGTTTTCTGTAATTTTTATGTATCAAATCTATTCTTTCAGGGCAAACTTCTTCGAAGGCCATTACTGCTGAACCCACAACAAGAGTTGTTTTATCTGACAATAATTTTTCTAAAACACTTATTAGCTCTTCTTTTTGCTCAGAGTCTAACGAGTAAAGTTTAGGAATAGCGTGCGCAGCAGTTTTCCTAACATATGGTGACATATCACTGGCTGAATCTTTAATAGCAAGCATTACTATAGGCACTATCATAGAAACTCGTATACTTGAAAGTACTCTCAAAGCACTAGCTCTTATTAATTGATTAGGATCTTTCAATGCTCGTTGGAATGTGGAAATAGATAACAGTGCAAGATCTTGTTGATCTTCTGCATAACGAACCAAATAAACATAAACTAACTTCTTTACTTCGATATTCTTTGATACAACATTTTTCACCACAGCCGGAAATAATTCTGATGCATCTCTACCTTTTGCTATCATCTGAAAAAATAATTTACAATAATTTCAGTAAGAAGCTAAACTATAAAATTATGTTATAAATGTAACGTTTATTACCCCAATTATACGTTTCATAGCTTCCAATTTAAGTCCATCTTTATTACTATCTAACATCTGTTTTAAATCTTCATGCCTAAAGCAATAATAATAAATGTATCCTCATAATAAATATGTACCAAGTATTATTTTGTGTCAAATTAAATTTTTTATTTATACTTCAGAACATAACTTATAAAACATAAAATTTATAACATACAATTAAAATATAAAAAAGTATTTAGAATTCGATTAATATAGAAAACTCTATAATAAAAAAGACATGGTGACTTTCTTATTTGAAAGGATCCAATGATTGGATTACATTCAAGAAAATATTTTAAATTATGTTAAGATATTTTTAACAAGAAACTTAACAATCAATATATTTACTTTTTGTAATCAGAATGAAAAAATCCACCCGAAGCAGGATCAGTTGCGAGTTCTGAATCCGCTGTATTTGACGGTCTGTCATTGCTGTACGATCCTCCGTTATTCGACAATGAATTTGCAGCAGCAGTTAACATTTTACTTGTTTTGCGTTAAAACAAACTAACTTTCGTTTCTGCTTTAGTTATACAGATTTCACTACAGTGCGCGACTTTTTAAAAATTTTTTAGGATCAAATATTTCTACTAAGCATCAACACATTTCCATGTTACTTAGATCCGTTTAGATCTGAGACAGCTGTGTAACACTCGAGAGAAATTCTCGTTTCATATATCGAGATGTATCGAATCATAATTCAAAATGATATAGTTCGATTTGTAGTATCATATTTTTATCTTTAGTATGTATAAATATATTATTAAAATTATAATACTTCCAAAGATAATAATTCGAAATATTAACAGAAGAAAATTATAAATTGATAAAATGTACTAAACATATTTTAAGGTTAAATTTATAGCAATCACTGACTCCAAACTTATGAATTTGTAAATTTGAAAATTTGAAGCAAAATATTTTACATATATAGAGTGGACTATATCATAATTATATATTTACCCTTTAAAAAATTAGTTAGCAAGTAGAACAATTTTATTATTTTTATATTTAAAATATTTAGGCAAATAAAATACGCAAAATAAATATAATTTACATTTATTTGATTATTTTCAAATTATATGAATAATAACAGAAATAATAAATATATATATTTCACAGTTATACTTTTATATTAACTATAACAATTTAATTAAGAAAAAGTTTATTTCATATGACACTATAATACAAGTTCAACTAGTTTATTGGTATATTGCATGTTATTTTATAACAACATAATTTTATTCAGTAGAAACTTTGCTAAGAATTTTTTTTCTCTGCTGCACCTGGTATCTTACATTCCTTTGATTTCTGGGTAACTCTTATCGAGGAATTCAAATCTTCTTGACAATTAGAATATGCCATACCTAACCCAAAACCTGCTCCAGTTAAAATTGGCCATTTTCTTCCTACAAGAAATTATATTTATATTAATATAAGTCTATACAAAATAATAAGTATGTTATTAAGACACTACTATTATGTTTGTAACTAACATAATGATCAATGATTATACAATTGATATCTTTTACTAATTTATTATATGAACAATATAGAATAATTAAAATTATTATAAATTATTTTACATTCATAATAGAAATAAGAAATTATACTTAACCTATCATCCCATATACATGTTAAGACAATTTTTAACAATAAAGTTTGAAGATAAGAAAACTATGAATACAAAACTGTAAAATTAAGTACAACAATATGAAAAATGTAATTATATTCACAGTTTTCAGTTAAAAAATTTGTTTTTTTAACTTATCAAAGAACACCCTTCATACATTAATGTAATAACATACAAATAAGGTTATGACTATATTAAATAAAAATTTGTAATGTTAGAAATCCGTATGAAATTTTATTATTTTAAATATGTATTATATAAATTAATGCTTACGTTTAAAAAAGAATAGCGAAAATACTCCTCCAAGAAGAATTCCTCCTCCTGCAAGAATGACATTATTATTCCAATAAGAAAATTAATAGTTTTAAAAGTCCGTTAATAATTTCAAATATTCGTGTGATATTTACCGAATTTCAAAAGAGCATCCGTAAAACATCGATCCCACTTTCTTCCAATTTCATCTTCAGTCCAAGTAGCCATTTTTCTATGTTAAAGTGGATCTATAATATTCGCTGTTATGTCATACGTCAGTCCATGACCGCCTTACAAAATGTTTTTAAAAAGACGATTATTTCTAAATATGATATTAAAAGAACTTCGATATTTTTTTAATTAATAATATAGGTGCAATGTAATATAATTAAGTACGGAGTTCCCATTTTATTTGGACAAGAAAATATGTAAGATTATAAAATGCTTTTACATATTGATATTACAACAAAATATGAATGGAATATTTTGTCGTAATAAACTGTATTTATTTAGGATAGTATGTACATGTATTATTTTATCTTATAAATTTGTTAATTTCAATCTGTTTTGTCATTTGGTTTATTTTTACAGGTTTCCTATCTCTTCCGTGGCGCCACGGGTGACCGCAGTATTAAGTGTGGTTAAAAAATTAAATCACTGAGACACTAATTTAACGGGAAATTTGAATATTCAGTGTAAATATAAAAAAGAAATAAACATTTGAATAAACGTGTGTATTCAATTTAAAATATAATGTATTGATTTTAGCCTACAAAAGGATAATATCATTTTTGCTTACTTTATTGTTAAGACGGACAAATAAACAATATTTAGGACATCAATTAAAAAAATTTTATGCATTGTCGCCACACACACTAAAAATAAAATTTTGTATTGTTATAGATGAAAATTTGGGAATTTGGAAATTTAAAAATTTAGAAATTTGAAGATTTGAGAATTTTGGCATTTGCAATTTACTTGCGCTTTTCATAACACTTTCGTGTTTTATTACGCTCATAGAAATTTTACTTCGAAATTATAATGTAAGCAGTCATTTTCATATATTACTTATTAAATTAATTGTATACAAATGTTTTTCATGTATAATTACACGTAAATACATTCTAAAAATGATTTCCTATGCAGAAATTTTCTTAATTTTAAGAAATATTATCAAAAATATATAGAAAAAATGCAATTCTATTTTAATGCACTTTCATAATCGATTCTATTGTATTTGAATATTCCAAGAGTCAGTGTATATGTTCTATTTGACAATACGACCATCCAGAAACAAGATAAAATTTTAATGATAGAGTTGTTGGAGTAAAAATAAATAAAAATTTTGATGGAATATGTCGATTAAATATTGTAAAGTAAAAAACAGATAATTTTAGTTGATGTTGACTTCATATTAAAGTGTATAAATTTGGTAGGGTAGTTGAGCTGTCGGAGTGGTAGGATAGAGAAAGAAGGAAGGAATGCAAGTACACGTTTCATCTTGGACTTATTCGTGGACTCGTCAGTAATGTTACCTGGCAGATGTATATTATACAGAAAAAAAGAGGTAGTTTTTTCTCAGAGAAAATATATATTCAAATTATATAGGTAGTTTGACGAAGACTTTTGAGAATTGATATTCCGGCCGATCCCTCTGGCGACGAATGTAAGAAGTGCCACCACAATGTTATCGATTAATTTTTTAAGTACCTCTGAGTCAGTAAGCAAACGATCAAATAACATTAATAGGAGAGTGAACAATATAAAATTATTAATGAGGTTCTCATTTCTTATTGTGGTTTTCATAATAACAACCAAATTATTATCGCCGGCTAGCGGGAGTGAATCATTGGGAAACCCGTATAAAATATTAGGTGTTCACAAACGTGCCACCTTACAAGAAATTCGAAAGGCATATAAAAATCTTGTCAAGGAATGGTGAGAATTCCAACAAATATTATTATTGCTATCCTTTTATTTTGATACTTATTTTGTTAGTATAATAAAATCATATATCACTTTTTCAGGCATCCAGATAAAAATGATCACCCTGGCGCAGAAAATAAATTTGTACAAATTACTAAAGCGTATGAGGTAAAAGTAATATTTTAATAAAATCTACAAACTGTAAGTTGTTACTTCTTAATTTAAAATTTATATTTTTAGATCTTAACTGATCCAGAAAGAAGAAAGAAATTTGATAATCATGGTATTACAGAAGAAAGTATCTCTAGACAACGTAGAGATAATAATCACTTTAATAATGTTCTTGATCCTTCAGAAGAATTGTTTGCTGGAAACTTCAAGTTCCATTACCAAAATCGAGATATTTCACTTTTCTATAAGATGAGCATTACATATCGGTATGTATTATCTTAAATACATGTGTCTATAGAATTGCATTTACTATAACTGTGGAAATGTAGACTTTTATTTCCAATAAACATAGACACAAGGATGTGTATGAATCAATTTAATCAAAATGAATTTGTTCTTTTGAGGCCTATAATGGTATTGTGTTTAAGATTATCAAAAGTGTAAATGTAGCTCTGTGTATGTATATTAGTATATATTATTTTAACTTATACAAATATGGTTTTTGCAGGTCATTTGAAAATGTAATCGTACCAAAAACTTATCGCACACCTTATATGATATTATTTTATTCGGATTGGTGTTTTGCTTGTTTGCAAGTAGGACCAACATGGCGTAGACTAATTGATGAATTGGAGCCATTGGGTCTTGGTTTAGCAACTGCTCATGCAGAGAAAGAATCTGCCTTGGCAAGGAGACTTGGTATTCATTCTTTACCATGTCTTGTTGTTATAATAGATGGACGTAGTAGCGTCTATAAGGAATCACTCTTTAGCATTCAAAAGATTGTTGGTATGTGTTAATAACTATTTTTATAGTATAGAATAGTAAGAATGAAATAATTCTTTTCTTTCAGACTTTTTACGAAGCAAATTTCCATATAAATTAATACCTAGTATAAATACAAATAACGTAGACAACTTCCTCTCAGGATGGATAGATAATCGAATTCGAGCTTTAATATTTGATAAGAAAGAATCTGTACGATTACGATATCTATTTATTGCATTTTATTATAGAGATCGTGTTGCATTTGGTTTTGTTCAGGTAAATACTTTTCTTATTTTTAACGTGAAATTTCTGGAACTATTTACACTATAATTTCATTTTCATAGATGGACAAACCAGAAACAGAAGCTATTGCAGCTAAATATAAAATTTCAATGGATTTAGATACTCTATTATTATTTAATGAAAATTCTGAGAAACCTATGGCATCTGTTAGTATGAAGGATATATCTAGCGATACAATGCATAATGTAATTTCAAATAACAAATTCCTTGCTTTACCAAGACTTTCAAATCAAGCAATGTTAGATTCTGTTTGCCCACCTGAATGGCTGAGACCTCAAAAACGATTATGTGCTGTTTTAATATCACAGCAGAACAGTCCTCTTCATGATTTAGCTAGACATAAATTTAGACAAGCAGCTTTAGAATCGTCTTACAGGTAATATTATTTCGAGTATATATTAATTTTTATTTCTATAATTCATATAAAATTCAATTTATAGCACTGAACGTGTTAGATACACATACGTATTTAAAGACACACAACCAGAATTTGTATCAGCATTGTCAACGGGAGAAGGCAGCCCTCTAGAACCTTTATTACATATTGTTATTATTTGGAGAAGAGATGCGAATCATTTAAAATATGAATGGTTACCTACTGATTGGATTGAAGCTGCTCAAGATGAAACTCAATGGAATGAAACACGTCAAAATTTAGAACAAACTATACAAAGATTATTGCGTGTATCTGAAGCTTTGCCCTATGCTGCAGTTGTAGGAGAATTAGCAGATGAACATGCACAGGTATATATGTATTTTAATTTCTAAAAATTAGGTTCCTCTTTTGTCTTCATGCTGTTACTAATTTCAATTTATAATTTCGTAAAGGGTACCGTAGATAAACTTATAGGCAAAGCATTGTTAGCTGTAGATTATATTTCGGATAGTCTTACTAAAGAGCAGATATTACCTTTGGTATCGGTGATAGCTACTTTAATGTTAATTGGTGCTGCAGGATATGGAATGTCATATTTAGTGTAAGTAATTTGATATAAAAAAAATGTGTTGAGGTATGGAATTTGCTAATTAATTTTTTTTTAAATTTACGTTTTCAGTAAATTAGAAGAAGCGAGTGTTCAAGCTGAACGTGCTCAATGTAAAGATAACAGTAAATCGACACCGTCTCAACCACAATTACGATTACATGAATTACGAGCAGAGAAATACAATGGTTTGGTTCGATTATTAAAACCAGGCTGTAGAACTATTATACTATTAGTTGATGTTCAAAGTAGGCTAAAACTATTGCCAGCTTTTCATAAAGCTGTGTGGCCTTATAGGTAAGCTTTCTATTACTTTAATTGTTAATTTATAATTTAACATTCAATTTGGTTGTAGGAAAAATAAAACCCTTATGTTTGGGCACATGTCTCTTGAAAGAGGGTTAGATTGGTATAAAAAGCTCTTATCCCTCACTTTACCAGAACAAAAAGAACTAAATATCAATGCAAAGAATTGTGTGGGAACTGTATTATCATTGAACGGGCATCGTAAATATTTTTGTATGTACCACGCTAAACATCCAGAATGTACTAAAGGCAAGGGTTCAAAGGTATGTATTAATAAATTAGTTTACCAATTATATATAATTGTCATATTACAAATAATGCATTTTAATGATTTAATCTGCAAATAGAGGATAGAACGAATGACAAAACAATTAACTCGAAGGACAGATGATGCAGAAGCTGGTGCATTTATTGGCTTTGACAGTTCTAATGAATCTGATCTTTCTGAAGACGAGGTACGAAAAATTTAAATATTTTATAAAAATTAGAACTGTTAGAATTATCTAAATTATTTCCTTTGTAGAGTGGAAATAACGTTTTATATCAGGATAACCTTCTGGATGGTTTACCTATGTGGTTGGATAGATTATTTGAAGGTTTAACACATCGTTATTATGTAAACTATTGGCCCGAGTTCACTGCCAAGTAAATACAAACAGATATACATTCTTGTAATATGTATACTTTTGCAATAGAAAAAGGGATCCAACTAGTCAACAATATCACACATCATTTTAAACTTCTATATCTTTAATTTCATGTAAAATTAAGACATGTTCATTGTACATGAAGTATTCATGAATTTACTCGCGATTTTCTGTACGCATCAAATTTAGGTATTCCGTTAACGACACTTAACAGAGATTTTATAAAATATTATATCATCATAATCTAGATCTGAATAATTCTAGATCTGAAGTTACTTTCTTTCCATTGGTTTTCTGCGAGTAATGATCATTCTTGTAACTTTTAATATCTCGTAAACAATTCTAGTCTATACCACTAAAGAGATATAACAGTATTTATATTACGTGTCTAAATGCTAGACATCGCATATTTATATATTTGTAATATGTCAACAATTTCCGTTCTTGCAAAATAATTTACGCTATGATATACTATTATTTTTATACCATTATGTTACAATTATTTTTACCTTCCATACTACGTATAAGGTTTGATAAAAAGAAATGTGCTTCTAAACTATTTAAGTTAAATGTTAATTTTTTTTTACATAGTTTCTTTTATCTTTATGTTTTTATTTATGTATGAAAATTCACAAAAAACGTATTTCTCGTATCTTTATCTCTTTATTAACGTAAGTTCTAAATGAAAATAATAATAAATAACAATAATTATTACGTGCTTTATACAAAAAATATGCAAATTTATAATTAATGGAAAGAGAATGACTAATATTCTCGTATAACACAAACAATATTAAGTAAGATAAAAACTAGTCTCTTCAACTACATTTAAGGAATCTATAATCTTTGAATTGTGTTTTGAATAATTATAAAAATTATCTCGTTACCTAATTAAATGTTAAGTCATCTCATTATTACACTCAAATTAAAAAAGTATGTAAATTAAGGTATTTGTTAATTGTTGATATCTTACACGTTTGTTAATTATATAAATTATTTTTTTCCTTGTTTCAAAAGATCAGTCACGTTTCATAAATCTATTTTCTGATTTTTTAAATGCATGAAAAAGAATAACATATATAAAAAGTTGTTTATATTATGTATACATTCTATGAAAATATTTAAGACATACTGAAATAAAGATGTATAAAATAATTAATATATTGTTATCTATAAAGATGAGTTTATTATAATTCCTATATGAAAAATAAATATAAAACTTACTCAATATAAATTAATTTTTGTGCATTGATATCAAATGCATGGAATAATCATTTAAAACAACAATATATTGGAAATGAAGCTTTATTGTTTACGTTGTATTTCTGGAAATACTTCATACATCACAACTTCAAAAATATCCTATAATAAAAGAATTAGTTACATTATAAGCAAAATATGATTTAAAAATTCTTTAAAAACAACTTACATAAAATAATTGTTTATTTAAATTCGTATTTTGTAGAGAATCAAAGATTTTAATGGCACCACGCTGAGCACTTTGAGCTCCAACCAAATTTGTTAAAACTTCAGGTATGTTATTGAGAAACTGTCTTCGAGCTTCACCTCGAGTTTTTAATTTCTCTTCATCTGTTCGAGTAACTGTTTCAGACATTAAGCGACCATTTGGCCACCAAGATTTTGTGAATAATTGTATATAATAATGTAACATTGGTTCTGAGAATACCCATGCAATCGTATCTCTGATTTGTCTAAAAAATTACGTTTCTTGCTGTATTTAAATGAAATATAAAAATTGTCGAGTATTATACCTATTTATGGTCCGGCCATAAGTAATTTGAACGAATGTAATCAATGATCGTCGAAGCCATCGGAACACTCCTCGTAAATCGAAAATTTCACCCAGCAGCGTATAAAGAGGTTCCGCTATTGCATCTTTATTAATATTCATCAATCCATCTGTGGCTGATCGACCACTGTCAGTATCGTCTAGTAATAACGAGTAATCTTCTTCCTCCTCTTTATCACGAAGTTCATTGCTAGATCTAAAACCAATATCTTGTATTACACTTTTATAAATGTATGATTAAATACAACGAAGTATCATATACATACGTTTTGAATAATGTTGATAACGAAAACCGAGATTTTTTTGGAGAAGGTGGAGCATACTTCAAATGTTCAGAACTTGGACTAAGAAACGTATATAAAGCCTCACTTTGATTAAGTTTCTCATCCTCTAAAATAAACTAAAAATATTGAATATACTAGTTGAAAAATTTAAGCTAATAACATTGGTATTACACTGGTATGATATTAAAAAAAATTTACATTTAAATATTTCTGTATTTGTACTTTAGCTTTGTCCAAAGTATTTTTATCAGACTTTCCAAAAAATTTTAAAGGTTGTGATGGTAATTCTAAAGCTTTTACAGTAGGACAAAGTTGACGAAGTTTTCTGTGAAGATCCTGAAAGTCTTGTAACTTTCGTAACACTACCCAACCACTACATATACTTTCAGTATTATCTTCATCTTCTGCCATATGAACAACCAAAACAAAGTGTGGGCAATCTCCATTATCTGGCATCTTGTAACAATTTTTTCTAAATTAGATTCATTTGTTTTAATAAAAAAAAAATACAAGATAAACAAACACATGATAATGTAAAAGTCATTTACTTCTGCGCTTTGTACTTCTGCTCTCCAATGACCCAAATGCTCTGCCCACATTTCTGTGTGTGTTAAATGCGCTTCCAGTTGTCTTTTCTCGCTTTGTAACCATTCAACTTCTTTGGCCAGAAAATTTAGAACCTTACTTGCTGGTTTTAACGAAGATTTAAGTGCTTGCAAGGCTTGCATCTTGTTGTTTAGTTTTTCTTGTAGTTGATCTAATTTACTGCGAGCATAATTTGAATGTTCTCCAACCAGCAAAGATATATTTTCAGATAAATTTCCATTTATTATACGATGATCTTCTGTTAGATCTAAATATATTTACATCAGTATTTACTGGTACATATTTACCACTTAATTATTAAAATTGAGATTCTTCTTACCATCTGTTCTTTCATTGAGTAATGCTTCCTGCATATTTTTGTATTGTTCGCTAACAACAAATGATGGATAATATTTTTCTTCCAGTGTTTTAACAACGTCATCTTGAACTTCGTAGAATACTTGAGGTCCTATGTCACCCAACAAAAAACTTTCCATTTTTTTGCGAATAACTCTGTCAACTTTTATTTCAGCAGTAGGTGATGTAATGTATGTATAAAAGATTTCTGTTCCTAGTTGATGCCAATTAGATTTATCCGCGTTGCGCAGCTCTTGCACAGCTGCCCAATATCCAATTAAATCTTGACTGGCAACTTGTTCAAGAAATTGTGAAAGGTATCGTCGACCTATTAGATTATCTAAAATATACTGAAGTGGTAAAATTCTTTCTTCCGTAATCATTGCTGAATCAGTAACATCACAAGCCTATAAAAAAATTGTCGTTAGCTGTAGTTATCATCATTATTGGTTGAATTAAAATGTTTCTATAACCTGAACTGGATATCCATTCCATCCTAATGATTGCATATGACATTCACACATATTTTTAGCATATGTTAGTTGGCTGATATACCTCTTCAGTTTTCTAGCTTGGATGACATCAGATTTTCCAAATGCATTATTGTCTGGATCTAAACCTTGTGCTCTTTTAACATTTTGTATTGTTGTAGCTTGCATAATCTCCGTAACAATATTGTATCTGATATGTTTAAGTACTTCTAAATCTTTGGAACTTTTAATCATGCGAATAAAATCTTCAAATGATTCCGCATATTCATATGTCTTTCTATGCATTGCTTCTGCTAGTTGTTGTTGATCAATATACATTAAAATCTTTTGATTAATATAATCAGGATCTGTTATTAAATCTATTGCTGGTTTCAATACTAGAAGTATATAAAAAATGAATTGATGTATATAATGTACATGTAGATCCATAATGTGATTAAACTTACTTTTACATGCAAGAATTTCTCTTAATAAATACTTAATCGGTGCGAGTGAATAACAGTGTGGTAATAAAAATAAAATATACGACTCGCTAACTTTTCTTAAATAATCTAATTCAGACGTAGGTGACATTAAATGCGCTGATAATATAAATACTGGATCTTCGCCTTCTGACCTATGTACATATAAAAATTATAATTTTTCATAATTTCATAATAATCCCATAAGCAATGTACTTTGAATGTTTCTGTTTATAATAATATATGTGCCAAACAAACAAGTGGTAGCTATACTGAATTTCATTATCTTAAACTCACTCTCTAGAGAAACCACGTATACTTATAAAACAACCAAATATTTTTCAGATCATTCATGAGGAATTTAAGCACATGAATTATTAATCAAACTTACGAAGCAGTTTGAGCAATTCTAATTTTTTCAAAATGAAAAGTAATTTTATTCACTATATTACAAGCGACTAGTTTCGTGTGATCTACTTTTGATAAACGATCATGAAGACTTTGAATTGCTCCCCATACATCTTGTTTCATATTATCTATTATTTGTTCAGAATTGAAAGCCAATTCGCTTAGCCATAAACCGACAAAATCCTGGAAAACTAAATCCAACAAGTTTTGCAGTGCTCCATCTACCATGCGAGTAAACACCAATGGATAACGCATATGTTTTTTATTGTTTGAAGTTTTAACCATATATCCTTTCTGAAATAACAAATTGATTAAATGGTATAATTTTTAATTAGTCAAACAGTAAGTTCTATGAAACATACATTGATGACACAAAGCATTGTTTTTTTTCAACTTTAGCTTATCTTATCTATCCAAAAGAAGCAATGAAACTAACCATTAATAAATTATGAAAGGCATCCATTTCTGCAACTGTTTTTATAGTACCTGTACCAGTTTGGTGCTTTGGAGAAAGTGCAATGTTTATAAACATAACAATTAAACATCCCATAAAGAAACAAGATACAGTTAGAACACAGAAAACATAGCACCATAATAGATTATTCCAATAGAAAAATGCAGTTATAATTGGAACATATAGAACACGGGTTGAAATCATTCTTTATCTCGATTCTAGCTGCTTGACAATAAATATTAAGTTTTAAATTTCGGGTTTGTAAAACTGTTCCTTAACTGTAGTTTGAACAACACCAGACGTCAACACCGCTATCAGAAATTACAAACTATAATCCAAAAACTAACAAAAAAGTGTTCGTTTTATTTGAGGTGTTCTAAAACTCATTAATATTCAGCCATTGATAAATAATTAAAATGTTTATTTCTTCGTTTAAAATAAAATTATTTATATAAATAAACAACTTATATTAAATGGTAAAACCAGGTTTTTTTATACATTATAATCGTAACTTTGATAACCTTTTACCTATTTATTTTTATTTAATTGCTGTATTCTCTCATGAAATAAAATATGAGGGATTATTATTTTTTTCAAATTTGGTCGTTGCGATTTCTCGAAAGCTGCTGAATCGATTTATTTCAAATTTCAAGAGAATATTTTGTACGTGATCATAAAATTATAATAAAAAAAGACAAGTAGAATATTTTGGTAAAAAGTTTTGATTTAAACTTAAACTATATTGCTTAAATTCTGCGCTCTTTAATTATTGCATGGTTTACGGCAGATAAACAGACACAAATAAAAGGATGTTGTAACTAATGGTTTATGTACAATAACCTGGTTTCGCACCTTGCTTTTACGCAACATTTGCGGAAGGTTAAAACGTAATCTTTGACACAGTAAAGCTTTATATTTATGTATAACATGACTTGTAAATCGTAACAAAATCAACAATGCCAAACAATATCAAGTAAAGCTTAATCTGTTTGTATGCTCGCGAGGAAGATACGAGTATCCTACGTTTATTTATGTCATATGTCACAGAGGTCTTAAGGGACATGCAAATTGCAATTGCTTAATAAATTATGGTTGCTGAAGGTTGCAATTTAAATTTTAGAATTGTGTAAGCAGAATATAGTTTTTAATCGCAGGTGTACATCCAACAAGAGGATACATCTGCCTGTCAACATTATCCTCGAATGGATCACTTTCCATTTCCTAAGCAGTACAATGTTAAAGCAATGTTCGTTAAAGGTCGAGTACACGCAGAATAAACGAGACATGCATTATGAGCATTTTATCACTCATTCTGATACAGCCGCCTTCTATAAAAGATGGGCGGTTTTTAATTTCAGCGATCTGTTTCGTACGTAACGTCATGTCGTTGTTATACAATTTTTTGCTACTACAGTTACTGCTTTTGTGCCATGTTTTTGTTCTGGCAAAAAAAAAATTTGACAGTAAACCAGAGATTAAACTTGGAACAGTAAGTTATTATTTCTAACTTATTCGAACCCTTAAAAACTATCACGATGAAATTTTATCGCACGCGAAATATTTGCAACCACTGTAAACAATTTTTATAATTTCATCTAATATTCAATGATAGTATAAAATTTAATTGCTTTTTATATAAATTTCACGTATTTTTGTTTTCTTTCATGATGGCTTTTAAGGGTTAATCGGAATTTTAATTAAAAAGTCTTATTTATACTAAACAGCCAGAATTGATAAAAAAAGACGGTTATCCGATCGAGGTTCATAAAGTGATCACTGAAGATGGATATATTTTGGAAATTCATAGAATTCCACACGGAAAAAATAATTATAAATCGAACTTGAGGACTCCAAAATCTCCGATTTTAATTCAACATGGATTAGCGAGTAGCTCGGCCGATTGGATTCTTATGGGGCCGAACGAGGCGTTAGGTATTTGATAATCTGAATTTATAACAGTTTTGTAAAATACAGTAGACTCTCGTCATATTGCCACATTCACATGGACATAAGCACAAATGGCGTTCCCTCTTTATTTTTAAATCGTATCACGATGCGTTATATTATACAAACTAATATAGCCCTTTATTATATTTGTCGCTGAATGAAGAGAACAAAAATAATACAAATATTATTTATTGAATTTTTATAAAATGCAAAAAGTTCTGAGCACTAGTCCCCTTTTAATGTAAGACCTAGAGAAAGTGCCATATTTACCACAAATGCAATATTTGCAATATTTTTCTGTCACCAAATCATGAGAGACAAATCCATTATTTTGTCGTTTTTAGGGTACATATTAGCAGACGCAGGATATGACGTATGGCTTGGAAATAATAGAGGAAATATCTATTCAAAAAATCATATTTCAATGGCGCCGAGTAATCGACAATTTTGGGATTTCAGGTATGATGTTTGTCTAAAAAGTTATTCAAACTACTACAGTATTTTTCATTTTTCTTTGTAGTTACCATGAACTCGGTGTTTACGATCTCCCTGCTATGATTGATTATGTATTAAATAATACAAAACAGGAGAAACTCTTCTATATCGGTCATTCTCAAGGATCAACACAATTTTGGGTGATGATGTCGCAAAAGCCTAGCTATAACGCTAAAATTCAATTAATGGTCGGACTTGCACCTGCGGCATTTACCGGTAATATACGCGGGCCGATTACAAAACTTGCAAGATTAACGTATATGGGTGTGGTAAGGAGCAGTAGAATTTTAACGGATTGTGCAAATTTTCAAGTGAAACGAATTAAAACCTTTTTCAATTACATTGTATCATATTTATTCTTTAGTGGATTGGTGAAGCGTTCGGCTACCCGGAAGTACGGTCACGTTCGGTTTGGGAAAAATTCGTATCAAATACACTATGTCAGAATGCAACGTCGCAGTTCTTTTGCAACAACTTTATATTTATAGTGACTGGTTTAAAACAAACAAATTTGAGCACGGTAAAACCCTGATTAACTTTACGATTCATTCAAAAACATTATTTGCTGAAAAAATTCTAATAACTTGAAAAACATGAAATTTCGGAATTGGTAAAAATGATTCAAATGCATTTAGTACTAGTTATAATGTCTAATACTTACAAATATTTATTTTTATCGATTCTTTGTTTAACCGTTGAATTGTTTCGTATTTAGGAAAATTTAACAACGATCATGAACTATGTTCCTGCGGGTGCTTCTTGGAAACAGGTAGTACATTTTGGTCAAGGATACATACATCCCAGTGAGCATCAATTATATTGTAAAGATCAATATCAATCAACAAAAGTTATAACGTTTAAATGATTTTAGATCATTTTAGACAATTTGATTATGACAATGAGCTGAAAAATAAACGAATATACAATTCCTCAGAACCCCCGGAATACGAATTGAACAAAGTAATTGCGCCAGTTGCACTTTTCAGCAGCGACGGTGACCGGCTTGCGTCATCAAAGGTACAGTTTTATACAAGTGTTTCAAAATGGCTGTAACAATTACTAAACAAACAATAATTGAATAATACTCTTATTTTCAGGATACTGCTCTTCTCAAGGAAAAACTGGGTAATGTGGTGTTCCATAAAGAAATATTTATGGACTCCTTCACTCATTATAACTTTATATGGGGTAAGGCTTCCATAACAACAGTGTTTGAACCTATATTAGGATTGTTGGCACAGTATAAATAAACAAACATATTAAATCGTAAACAAATATGTTGCATATTACAATGGTGCAAGGTTGAAAAAATCAATTAAGAATAACATAAAAGATTTTATGTACATATTCAGAAATACATTTATATGAATATAGAAATGGCAAATAAAAACAAAAATAAAAAATTTCATTTAGAATTTTCTTCATGAACTTAATTTTCAAATGCTTCTTTTAAATAATATTATACAAGCTACCTCGCAAAGAGTTTTTCTAATACTATTTTGGTAAACCGCATTATAATTCAATTAAAACATTCCCCTTCCTTTTATCATTATCTCTCTCTCTTTACTCCTTCCTTACTCAGTCCTGATTAATAAATAAATACATATGTAATTTCTGATATCTATATATGATAAATATAAACAAAATAAAAATGATCGATATAAAAATCCTCATATCTTGCGTATCTATCTAACAAATTACTGAAAGAGAATATAAGGTTATATTATTTTAGAAAGAAAGTACAATATTTCAGTGTTGGACGCGAAACGTTTATTCTGAGTCCTTTGATTCAATTAAAAAATCATAATTTAATTTTTGCAAAAATCAATTTGTCTCACTCTGCGTAGTATATAATACATATCTGGTAAATAACAATTGAAAGAAAATCACTAATTCTGTATAAAATTTCCATTTATATAATATGTTTTGGCAATTTTATGTTCGTGTATGTCCTTACTCTACATTCCTTTCAAATTATTCTAATTTGTATGTCAAACCTTCATAATTCTCTATTCATTTGTTTCTTTATTAAGATTTTTAACGTCTCTCTATATTGATAATAATCACAGGAACAAACAACTGTTAGTAGTAAACAATTTTGGTACAATATACAGATTAAGAAACAATTTACATGAAATATGATACGATGTCGTAAAATTGCACAAAATTAAATGTTTGTGTTAACTCTTTCCTTTGGAATGTTTTAAGTAATTCATTAGTAAAAACATTAATATAATTCAAAGGATTAAAATTTGATGATGGATGTAAGAAGATATAGCAGTGGAAGACTTTTACGTCATAGTAATACGTCTGAATTATAAAAATAATTAAATACGTTCAACTTGTATTAAAAACATGGAAGCAGTAATTTATATTACCTAATTTATGTCTAATGAAATGATATTAAAAACATTCGTCGTTTTGTGCAATTTTAGCTTTTTAAGATATAAAATTCTCGATAAATTAACTTTATAAAGTTTTATAATCTCTAAATCTTCTTCTTTCATATATATATATATTCTACCAAATGTAACACTTCTCGCTAAAGATAAATGCAAATTTATTTATAAGAGAAGCCATATACCAAAATCATTTACTGTTTAACTTTCACGTCCTTCAAGCATGTAACTCACGAACAAAATCTATAATGCAATATTGTGATGTGATTAAGATTTTTTTAATATACATCATGATCAACATTTGTCTTTTAAAAGTGTATACTAGTATATATATATATATATATCATAGCTCCAAACTGTTCATATATATATATGTGTTTACATATATATAAAAAGAAAAGAAAAATATAGAAAAAAAATTAGTTTCTTTAGAAATATTATACTTACGTTCGCTATATTTTCTTTTCAAACGTAATTAATCTATAATATACAGCAGTTTTCTTAAATAGGTGTTAGTTTGTTAGAAATATTTTGTTGCTATTACTTTTTTAGTGAATACGTTCATGCAAGCGATATAGATCGTACAATGCTCATAAATATTAATAGAACGACTGCACAACGGAATGGCATATTATCTAAGTGATTAATCGAAGCAGTCAGGTACATTTTCCGTTTGAATTCATTTTCTTTCTAAAAATAGCTGAAAATAATACCCATTAATACGCTTAAGTTGCAGCACCATGTGAAAGAAGAATCAACACGATTGTATATAATTATATAGCGCAAATTAAATACTTATTTCTTTCCAATACTTAATACAAGGATTCTGTAAACTTTAACTTCGTTATAGATTTCAAATCTCTTGCAATCTACAAAATTTGTATTAGCTATTGATTAGAGGCAATGTTGTAATATTAAACAAGCCTTATTTAGCTTAATTTAATGGAAGGCAAAACATTTGCTTCAAGAGCCCTTTCTTAGGACTCTCATCTTCCTCATCATCGTAATTCTGTTCATCATAGTTACTAATGATTTCATTGTTATTGCTAGAGCCGTACGTAACATCTGTGATACTTAGAGAACTGGAGCATATCGGACTTTCGTATCGGAATGGAAAAGGTGGTGATAACCGATACTCGTTATAATTATTGTCGTTCTCATTCTCTTCGGAGTATGTCATTAAAAAAACATTGTTGTGATAACCTCGATTTCTTGAGCTGATGTTCAATAGGGGATCGATTCGAAGCTTCGCAAGCTTGTCCTGCAATTCGTACATGTAGCACGGCTGCAACTGTTGTTGTTCACTTTGATTGTATCGTTGCACAATAACGAGCGGTTCTTGTCACACGCAGTCTTCCAGAGACATGAGTAACGGGTTCACGTATTCAAAACCCTCAAATTCACTTTGATCGATTTTATTAATTACCCTCCTGTAAAATATTTATTATCATTGTTATTAAATTTGTTTAGCATTTTTCTAGAAATTGTATATTGTTTTTTTCAGAGCGGCATAAACATTTGCAATACGAAGTTCATGTAAAGATGGCAATATAAGGTGAGTTAACTTATAAAATTATGTGTACTTGTAAAATTTATAAGTATCCATATAACCATGATACTATGCATATAACCTGGCAAAGGTTTCACAAAACGTTCAAAATCTAGTCCATGCCAGCCCTGATTTTCTTAACAAAACTTACGGATCATCTGGTGTTAGATGAACTGGTTCATCTGTAAATTCTGGTGGGAAGTTGGCTAAGTCACGATCAGAATCTAAGCGTGGCTTGTAAGGTGGTGTTACTTGTTTTTGCTCCAACTAAAAATTCAATTATAAATTTCAATATAAAAGTAACAAAAGTTCAGTTATAATTTCTCATTGTCTCCAATTTGTATGACCTTATTATATTAACTCTAACAAGTGTAATACTATGATAATTACCATTTCCCAATCTATTGCTTTGAAGAAAGGATGGGAAACGATATCAAGGAAAGCTGTTGGCCTTTTTCCACAACCCAACCTTTCAGCAGGATCTTTACAAAGGAAGCCTTTAAGTACACAAGCTGCTTTAACTGATAACGATCTTGGTATACGAATTGTTTTCTGTAAAATAACTTGAAATAGATAATCTTCAGTGTTCTGGTCTGGATTTTCTAACGCGCCCGCAATATCAAACGGACTGCGACCTGCAAGCATTTCATACAAAAGTACTCCAAGTGCCCACCAATCTACAGAGAAACTGTAATCTTCACCCCGCAATATTTCAGGTGCAATATAATTTGGAGTGCCACAAAATGTGGCTGTTGTATCACCCTCTCGAACACCTTCTTTGCACATTCCATAATCAGTCAGTTTAACGTGTCCTTCATGATCAAGTAACACGTTATCTAATTTTAAATCTCTGTATATGATACCTACATAAAAATATATAAGTCAATTTATGCATTTTTAAATTCAATATTTTTCCTTACCTTTCTCATGTAAAAAATTTAAGGCGAGGCTAATTTCTGCTGCATAAAATCGAGCATGTTCTTCTGGAAGACGGCGTTGCCTTTGCATATGGAACATAAGATCACCGCCGCGTACAAATTCAATAACAAAGAACAGACGAGAAGGTGTTTGAAAGCATGAGTGAAGTCCTACGAGAAAAGGATGATTCGAAGCGGTTTCAAACACGTGTTTCTCCGTTTGAACCCAATCGATGTCCTCGTCGTCCGTCACCAGGGCTTTCTTGATCACTTTCATCGCGTAAATCCTTTTTGTACGCTTCAATTCTACCATCAAAACTTTCGCGTAGGAACCACGACCGATTACCCTAATCAGTTCGAAATCGTTCAGCGAGTATTGCCTTTGCATATCATTAGAATTATCTGCATCGTTTAACGTATCCAATGGCAATTCCTCGCTTTCTACACTTCCAGTTCCTACGAATAAAGAAAATCTCATTAGTGTAAGACTGCATGAAACTAAAGAATTTTCAAATTTACTAATTAAAAAATTGTTTAATATACGAGTTTAAAAATTCTCAAATTAGAAAGTTTAGTATTTCAGAATTTGGGTGCTAATCGCAGGCGCCAAAGCTGAGATAATCAAACACTGTATAGAATTCCACAATGTTTTCACTTCTACAATCTTCCTACGTCTAGGAAACGACTTGAAATAAATTTCCAACTATTCTTACGATTGCGTGAATGCTCCTCGATGATCGGCGACTCTGAAATCTCATCCTCGAGATGAGCTACTGGACTACATTGCGTAGAATCAAGCTGTTGTTGATCGCCGTTCCTGTCGATCGTTTGTGATTCTGTGCTTGGCATTTGTTGTTGTTGCAGTTGTTGTACACTCAAGCATGGTTTGCGCACCAGTTTGTGACATTTCTTGTGAACCAGTAGTTTGCACTGGATGCACTTGAATCCCTGCCGACCTAGTCCCCAAATTCGATCCTGGCAGAATGCGCAAAACGCTCGCTGTGAAAATTAAACAGAAAACTTATGAAAATATGTATCCATATAACTCTACAAACGAGCACTTCATGTATCAAATGAATCCTTGCCAATGAAAGTAATATAATGTCAAGATTGGTTGAGAAATTGTTTTGAGTTTAGTTTCATTTGCAAGAATTCAAAGGAAGAAAGTTCAGTATTAAATTTGTAACATTTTATAAACGAATAAAATGTTTATCCAAGTTCACTAGCCAGCAAGTTCCTGTCAAACCTGGAAATACTTTTGGAATTGTGATGTGTGGTGGATATGGTACCATGCGTGAATGTGTAAAATTATATTAAAAAGATGAGCAAAACGAGTAAAGCAGTAATTGAATGAAATGATACTTACCCGATTGAAACGCTTTGCTTGAAATATATGACCATTCACTCGGTACAGCTTCCTCCATCTACGTGCGCCGCGTCTGTAGATGCTTCCTTTGGAAAATGAAAAAACATAAATATCACGAGTGAAAAGAAGATTGATCTTCGAAGTTGGTTCTGATGTCTTTACTTCTTCCCTAATATGTAGAGTGTTCAAAAACTATTATGCCAAACTACGAGGGAATACTCATAAAAATAAACAGAATACAGTTATTCAATATTCTTTCAATAATCATTTGGTTTTGGATCATAAGAAATTTAGTTTAACTCTTTCGCTGCAATATTAAGTTCCTGAAACTTAACAACACTCCTTCTCTTTCATAGCATGTATGGATACTCAGCAATAAATGACTATAGTTTAACAGTATTTAACAACGAAATTTAAAATTTCACAACTTTGAAAGTAAATTAATTCTGGAGTCACATTTATTAAACACCTTTTATTTATTTTAATGAGTATTTTATAGCCCTTAAAATTTTGCATGACCTTTCCTGAACATATATAATTCTAGTAAACTCAATATAATGAAAGTCTCTCTTGTATCTCAAACTATCACTTAATTTTGATTTTATAATTTTATATTATTGCTGAAATACCGCACTGAAAAATTTGCAGTAAAACTGCGATCGGCTTAAGTCCTTCCATGTTTCCTACCGTGTAAAATTATCGAATAATCTTGACGAGGACAAAACAAAAAGTTTGTAAACACGATGAGACATCTAGAATACCCGCGACATTCAAAATAGAAAATTCCATCTTTATACAATCCTATCTATTATTGTTACTTTATACGTCTGACTTTAAATTTATATGTTTCTTAAAAAAAATATAACGTTTCTATATAATATTTGAAAATGTATAAACAAAGGTACAGAATAAGACTTCATGCTGACAAAGTTTTATGACTAATCTTGAAATCTTGGTCTCCAACTTCTTCTCTTTTTCAGTTTATGCAACACTTTTAAATGCAATAAGCATATACATAAAATATAAATGATGAAAATTAAAATAAGCGCATTAAAATCGCTGATGTTTCATGAAAACGTAAGCATCAAGAAACAAAGAAAGTAATCGTAATCTTCTGAACATGAATTAAACATAGCCAGACTATTCATATTTAAACGTATTGTTGATTGAACAACTCGCTGGCTAGTATAGTGTATAGCGTTGAAAATTGTTGGAGAAACTCACTGTCTTCTCCTTTACAGGGCATTCCTGGGGCAGGCGGCACATTAGGAAAAACTGTAACAGAAATGAACATTTTTCATTTTTTCGTGTTACTTCTTTAACAGTAATTGTAACATATACAACTAAGACATTACCTGTATTCTAGAAGATGATAAACTCACTTATAACTAGAAGCATTATTTATATTCTAGGTATTGATAAATATAGAAACAATTGATAACAATATCAAGTGTAATTAGACTTTGAATCTCTAATATAATATAGTGCAATCTAAATGATGGATTATGAATATTTAATCATGCAAAATAATAATTTATTATTTTTTAATGAATGTACAATAAAATGGTTAACTTAACTGTATTTCTTGTTTTAAATGCAATTCCTACTTTATTTGCAAAGTAATTGCTACTTTAGTAAGAACACATATTTCAGAAAACATTCAAAGCAGCATCGTATATTAATAGAAAAGAGTAAAAGGTAAAAACAAAACTGAGTTATCGAAAAAAAAAAGAGGTTACAGATATACTGAAACATTTCAAACTGCATCCAATGTTAATCATAAAAATATTCAAATATTTCATATTGGATAATCTTAAATTATATGGTTGCAGGATTTACAATAAATAATTAGGTCAACATTCTTTCATAATTATTAAATGTACCTAATTGTGATGTGTATCATAAACTTTGGTAATTATACATGCTTACTAGTTAACGCATTTATTTATCAGCTAATGAATACATTTGTAGTTGAAGTTTAAATGTCATCACTTGTGAATACATTTACTTATCAAATTAGTGTGTGCACACATTGGCCAGTAAGCATATATGTTCACCAGATTAACACATTTACTGTAACGTATACATATGCATACATTGACTTATTTTCACACGAATACCCAATTCACTGTTCCAATGTTAATACATTCACATAGCAAGTTTCATACATATAAAATTAATCTTTACATTCATATTCATACAAATACATTGCATCCTTATAAAATATCTTCATAAATACTTGATATTCAATTAAAGCACCTGATATATTAATTCCAAATATCGTATATAAATAAATGATGTAAGTACTAACAGAAATCATGCATTATGTGTAATATCATCATAATTTTTATTATAGTTGGTTCCTTTTTAACACAGCATGGACAAAGGATGATACTGTAACCTGTGTTCAGTATTCACGTCTACCACAAACGATACAGATAAAAATCTATTATTATTATCATTTTTTAAAGTGTTCACATGTCACAAGTGTATCCTGTACTGTTACTTTTATGCCGTAACCAGATCATAAAACGTCAACCGATAACGGATAACATTGAATTCAATTGATGCGATCGTGTTATCGCTTATCGGAGAAAACTCGGTAGACAAGTATAGGTGCAACGTTGTTTTCAATATACGTTTTACATTTCGCTCGAATCAATCGTTCCTAACGGAATTAAACAAATTATCATAGGCTATTTCATTTCCTATTTTTTTTTATTTATCCAGGAACATTCGTGTTCAAATATTTAAAATTCGAATTTGTAAGTTGAAAATCTTAATTATTTGTTCATGCTTAAAAACTGTTTGTTGTGGTACATAAAAAATCTCCCTCAAATATATTAGTATAAAATATTTAAACTATTAAAAAGCTTCTTCTGGTGCAACAGAATTACTATACATATTACTTATCATAAATTAATACAATTATGAGATGTTAATATCTCTTACCTAGTAACAGTAATAATTAATTTTTAATATGTATCAGTTTGTACTATTATTATATAATTCTTCAGCTATAATACTTTGTAAAAATTCCTTCCATTCTTAAATTATTTCTATTAACTCTCCAGTGGTGACATACATTTGTAGCATATCAAATAGTGACATTGACCCATAGATCAAGTTAATTCTAATCTTTATTTTACTGTGAAATGTACAAAAACTATAAGCAACTGAAGCCAATAACTTAAGGAATGTCAGCAATTGCATCTTTATTAAATATTTCATAAGATAAACATATCCTGCGTCAGCCTATAAGACCATGTGTCGCCACTACAGGGTTAACTACAGGGTTAATGGTCACTTAAATTTCTTGTTCATGAATTAAAACAAATTTTAACACATTGACTGTCATGCTGAAATATATTTCAATATATTTGTTATTCATCACTTCGAGTATTTAGTAAGAATACTTCTAATTAGGTAAATAAAAGAATTCCTAATAATGTGAATAATTAATTTTATGAAAATTCAAGCATTGCTCACATATGAGTGACATGGCAGTCAAGGCATTAAAAAACAGATTAACTGTTGAATGTAAATTTATGTCTATAATTTATATTATCAAATTTTTAACCCTTCGTTACATGCTATTTGCAATTTTGTACTTTCAGAAATGACAATGAAAAAGAAACATTTTTTTAAAGAAAGATGATTTAATATTTTATAATATTGTAAAATAAGCAATTGTAATTCAAAATATAGGAATATTAATAATGTAATGCACGGTTAATTTATATTTAATAAAATAAAAAAATTTCATAGCATAATTTCAAGACAATGCAATGAAGGGTTAATAAAAAAAAAAGATAGAACAATCCCAAACGGACACATCAAGATATACTCTAAAAACTATGAAATATAAAATAGCCAAAAATGACAGATTAGATAAGCGCACATATCGGCACATCACTGTACGAAAACCATCATTCTTCGCGATCGATATTTAGCAAACTCTATAATCCTAACATTCACAGATTAACTGTTCTAACAACGAAAACTGACCTATACCACATACGTGCAATAATACTAAATCAAAGCAAGAAAACTGCAGATAGAATAAAAATAAAAATAGTTCGCTATCGTGCTTCCTTGTAAATCGTTCGACCAATTTAGCAAGACCTACCCCAGGCGATGTCGTTGAACCAAAACTGAGATCTGTCGAATAAGGATGTAATGGAATCAGTAGAATCCGGTGGCGGATTACATGGCCCATGCACACGACACGTAGTCCCTATAGCTCTATTGGCAGTCGCGTACATCGTTTCCGTAGGCACCACCTCGTCGAGGTCAACCTCGGACGCGTCGTCGATTCCTTTGTCGCAGAGTAGTTTTATCCTGGACGAGGAGCCAGCTTGCACGAATATATCGTCAGGAGGACTGTTACGAGGAGAGCATTCACTTCGTAGTCCAGCAATTGGTTGTTCATATTCGGCTGAATCGCTGCTAGGCGAAGGTGGATAGGTGCTGGTACTCGACTTAATGGGTCGCTCCCTTGGTAGCACTTGAATACCCGTTGAGGAAGTGGAGGGTCCTTCAACGGCAGGAGGTATCCTACGCCCAACAGCGGCCGCAGCCGCAGCAGCCGCCGTAGCCGCGGAATAAGAATAGAAGGAACCACCCTGTATCATCATACTGCAGGGTGGTTCCTCCACTGCGGCAACGCCAGACCCGGTTGAGACGGAGGAGGAGCTGACGAGCTCACCTTGTACTTGCTGAACACCGTACATCCCCTGCGATACTCCTGTTTCAGTTTGATGGTGATGTTGTTGCGGTTGCTGGTGCAAGCTCTGGTATTGTTGTTTGTCCTTCTCGCGACGGGGTGACCGACCCCGATCACTGACTGACGTTGCGCTCCAGTAACCCCACGCCATTTCGCCACCAATTCAGCCGTATTTATCTCACCTTCTTCTATCTTGGCTACTTGGTATCATCCACCGACGGTCGTACGCCACTGGCTCCCGTCTTTTGCTCGCAATTACCCTCCAAACTCCCACCCTACGGTGTGTGCGCACGCTCTATCGGTCTATCTCTTTTTCGCCTCGTCGTCTCTCCTTGTCTCTCCTTCTTCCTTCTCTGTCCTCTTTTACTGTAGCTCAACCTCTTGCAGGAACCCGGCTGAGAATGCGACGAGTCAGCTCGATCGATGCTGGTTTATCGCCACTTTTGCAACCTCTTCAATGACAACGGCAATTGTCAGAGGTACGCTGTCACGAGCTCTTTACGTGGATCATTGAAAAACGCGCGGCTGCTGTGACGAGACTCTTCTTTGAGTAGTGTTAATATCAGTCGTGCTTTTTTTTCCTTTTTTGCCTACCAGCTACTTTCAGTTATCTTCTCGACGATACTTTATTATGTACGTGAGGTCTGAGCAAATTTAGTGTGGTGGCTGCTAATCAGTCCACGTAAGAATATCGACTGCTGCCGCGGGATCCGTTAACTACCGTCGCCGCCCGACGCGCTTTACTTCTACGAAATGCGCAAACGCTAGAATAAAGGCACAGTGAAAAGCAGGACTGATTTCTCTTTAAACGTACCACCACCCCCGCCCCTTCTCCTTCTTTCCTAACTCTATACCGCCCCATACCCATTAAGCTCCCATCTGTTTCTCACTTTTCATCCTCTCCATTCAATCCTTTCTCAGAGCTTTCAGCATTGTTGCCTCCTTCGTGTTCACTTTCTCCGTTATCTTTTCACTCTTCCTTTATATCTACCATTTATCACCTTTACTTATCTTTTTACCTATGCTAATTCAGTATTTTCTACTTCTTGCCTTTCTTATTTCATTTATGCTTGTTCTTTTTATTTATATTATGAATTTTTTCTTCTTTAGCTAAGAATAGTAATTCAAAACACGGGTAACTGGATTGTAATACGTTTTTGAATAACAATTTATCCCATGACTGTTCCAGTAGGATCCATTAAATCCCAGTAAATTTTACTTTCTTAAAAAATGTACCTTATATGCATTTTAAATAAGAAAATAAGTATAACTTACCATACCATTTTTTTTAATTACTTGGAAATTCTTGAAATATTTCTGTGAAGTTCTATAAGTCTCACCATACTGTCTGTGTGGCAAAGTGACCACATCGCATCAGTTATGGATTAATAGATTAATTAAACCTTTTAAACTTGTATTCTTTTCTAATTGCTCATGAATAATTTTAAGTGTTTGCTAACCACATTTAATTAGATCAAGGGGTAGTGGTAAATATATTATATACATGTACACATATAACAGTACATAATTATTTATAAAATCATGTTTTTATATATTTTATTATTAACTTAAAAATCATTAAATAATTTCAAGTCATTCAAATAGTAATATACTGTATATACACAAATTATATCACCTTACCATAGAATATTTGGAAAACAAAATAACGTATCAAAAAATTATACTTTTTATTTTAAAATATTTGTAAATGTATTTCAATATTATCAAATAAAAATTGAATTAATCCTTTTCATTTATTCTATAAATCTCCGTGTATTGGCATATTTCTAGTATGTATAAAAATTATAATGCCCAGTTATCCATCTTGATAACTGATTTTAAATATATATTTTGTGTTTTAAAATGTTCGAATTCCATTAAACCAAAAAACAGTGTACATAAAAACATATCCCAATTCAATAATTATACCTGTATATATCTATTTTGTAATCTGATAAAGATTTACAATGAACACTTACCATGTATAATTATCTCTGTGTCTTTTTCTAGTTCGTAGAGGCGTAATGCTTCATCCAGTTCCTGTTGAGACGCAATCCTGCATGGATCACCCTCATCATCGACCCATTTCATAGTAAATTGATCTGGTCCGGCAATATCAAATTCACATATTGAACGTACCTCTTCTCGTAATGTATCTAACGAAATTCCAGTAGTAATATACATAATCTGCACTTCCCTAATAGAAATACAAATAATTAGAATCCTACCTTAACAGTTGCTAATATAATAAAATATATTTTATTTTACTTTTATATGTATATATATATATATTTACATTACCACTAATTGCTATATTAACACTAAAATAAATATAGGTTCTTAAATGCTTTATTAAAGAGTTATAACAAAAATATGATATAGCAGTAAACTACTTCCTTGTTTAATACTATATAAGAACAAATTGTCAGTTCATAATATGATTTTATTTCAAAATATTGTCCATTATTAAGAATGTAAGATTAACATCCACGGAAAATAGAATCTACTACATTACTAATTTTTTGTTCATTGACATCTTGATATAAAATTGTACAGTACTATGTATATTATGAATCTGCATATAAAGCAATAACCAAATCAAAAACCTTAGTAATTAAACATTACAGTTTATATAACCATATCAAATAAATACACTAAACCATGCTACAATGAATGATGTTACAATAAACAAATGCTATAACAAATAACTTATATGACTCAAATTAAAATGCTGTAACATATAAAAAATGTGACAACTAACACGAAGAAATACATATTTTATTATTTTTATCAGTTATTTATATTATATGTCTCCACTGTTTAAATTATTATTACACTTATAATAATCTTGTTTGTCACTAGGATTTGTATTTGTCACTAGGAGCCTGAAATGGATTACTCTTAGCTACATGTATGCTGCAGTGGACAGTTACAACCAGATGGTTTTACAACCAATTACATTAATTATAGCATAGTTCATTCTATTAGTGGCATATTCTTATGTTATATCAACAAAACACCAGTCTGGCATCATTTTATATTTTGTTATAACTTTTTAATAATGTATGTAGAAGCTTATTAATATAACTAATGTTTATATAACATTTTTTCTCTTATTTTTATTTACACAATATGCTAGTAAAGTTTTGTGGAAAAGGCTTAGACATGCTATGTCTTACCATGTGATTATGTTTATATCATATATTATTGGATATCATTACATAGCTACTTTCATCTCTTACAATATCTCTTTTTTACATTTTTCATTTTAAGTTAGAATTATAGACTTCTACGTTAAAGGTCTAAAATAATGCATTTTTTCTCTACAAACTTTTAACATAATAAACAAAAGTTTTATGTATTACCCATTATAAACAATTTTTGCTCGTATATCATCATTCTCCGTTGTTTGTGTAGGCATTTTTATCTATTGTGTACACGGTTCCTTATACTGAAAATAAAACACATTATTAAATTATCGTCAAATTAAATATGTAATTATAAATTTATTAGTTTATCCAATTATAACTTTACTAAATAAATAAGGAAGAAAGTTAACAACTAATTAAAGTAATAATAATACAGAAAGGTGACATGACTGATATAACACAAATATAATAAAGTTGATTGAAGAAAAAATATTGTATTTTTCTTAATAAATTCATAAAACAGATACTCAAATAAATCAAAATGCATAAATTCAATGTTTTATTAAATCCAAAAGGCACAAAATCATCTTTATACTTGAAATTCAGTCTTATTTGAAACTACCTAAATTTTGATGCTCGTACGATTTCTGATTCACCACACTACTATTTCCTAATTAATTTAATTGGTACCTCGGGCAAAATATATTCTTGTCAGGCTTCCGTGACAAAACAAGCGAAGTATCTTCTTTAAATTACTGATTAAAAATATGCATATAATAATTATAAAATTAAGAATATTTTATACACTAAAACGCGTTGTCACTTGGCAGTCGCCATGTTTATTAGATATACATGTTCATAAGAAGTACATATATATGTATGCATGTAATGTATTTACTTACAACTACATTCCTCATAGTGACGCATACCTACGTGATTTATACGACTTAAATGGAAATCTAGAACTTAAGAACTCAATTGAACAAATCTATTATAACCATACATTTTTTTGCATTACTTAAATTATTCAATATGATTGACAACTATAAAAGAATAACTGTTAGCTTTCCTACTTTACTATAATAATTACTTTACATTTAAAAATTAATTTGTTGTTCAGTTTATATACAGTTGTACAAATAATATTCCTTTCAAATACTACTTCTGCTTCACTGAGTTACCTTTTATTTAATTATTAATTATAAATCATTTCTTAATACTTTATTGATACTTTTTCTTGTTGTAATACTTTCATTAACTTTGAATATAACACTCACAAGAAATACGCATCACGTGGTAAATTTCTGTAACTACCTTCAGGCTTTGCAAAATTCAAATTAACCTAAATCAACCTTTAATTAATACACAACATAAATATGTATACATGTAGATATTATAACATGGTGTGGACTATACACTCAAGTGTAAACTTGGCTTCCCTGGGGAAAATGGCAGCCGAGGGGGACAAGTCCTGATTACCCACAATACCCACAATGGATACATTATCCACCCGTTGGCACGCATTATACCAGTTTTGCAACAGGTATTTTCAAAATCGCTAAATAATACAATTTTCGCAAGTACATGCTTACTTTTAAAAGCAAGTTGTTTTGTTGCGCATTTTATGTTTCAGAAAGGTAATTTTAGAAATATATTAGAACCTAAGTTATAATTGAATTTTACATTCAAATTTACATTTATAATGGAAATGTAATTGTAATTTAACGTGTAAAAAAGATATGAAAAACAATTGTTTATTATAATGTAATTAATTTAAATAATTCAAAGCATTTTAAAAGCTTTATTCTTACATATATTTCAAAATTTATATTTTTGTGCGCGCTGTCTGAAAATAATATTGCTAGCACCATCTAACGATCAAACATGAAACTATCAAAACACAAAATTGAATTTTTTCGTAAAATAATTACGAAAATTGTATCCAAAATTTAGTTCGAGAAAACTATATCTTCTACAACTTTTCTAATTACATGATATATACTATTATTTTTATTTTTAAAGTAAATATTTTAAATATAATTAATGTTACTCATTCCTTCAAGTTTAAATAAATTAGTAGCTAACATTATATACGAAATACTTAATATGCGAGTTTTTATATCTTAGCACCTGTTTTAAATTATTTTATATATACATAGTACATATTCATAAGAGAATATCATCGTCGAACAAGTTTTCGTTCTTGCTACACATATGTTGACTCCAATTGGTTAGCTCGCTTCGTAATCAAGAGGAACACACAAGCGTTCTTCGATATCCCTAACCCCGAACAATACGTATTCAGTGGTCCCGTTATTTTCTGTTTCCTATTTACGACATCAGTAATCACTTCTTTTTATTGCTCGGATATTTTGTTCACACTATATATGACTGATGGAATAGAAAGCAAGTTATAGTAGGAAGCCTGCTGAACTCAGTTACATTTGCGGAATGGCGCGGAACGCCATTTTAAAGATTTTGAGGTTATTGTATATAAAAGGTTAAGTTTTATCAAAATATCAGTATATATAATATTCAAGGTAAATAAATGTACTGTATTATATTACTTACTATCTCTTTAACCCTTTCACGAGCAGTTTCTGGAAATGCGCACGATTTTCGAATAAGCTTTGTTTGGAAGCATAAAATACTTTTTATTCTATATACATGTATCTTTGATTTGATATATATAATGACAAGAAATTTTGTCTGTTTTATTTATTATATATTTATTGAACAAAATTATTTATTTATTTTTCAACCGAATGCAGAACCTGCAAATATTATATATCATATGATAAAGTAATGAAAAAAAGTAAAATCTGTTATACTAAAAACAATTAATAGGTGTAATTCAAAGCTTATATTTTAAAAATTTTATATTGCATAATATATTTCAAATTTATACAAAGATTTACTCTTATTTCATTTTATATATGTTTCAAAAAATCTGAGCAAACATAAAACTGAAACATGTACCTACCACATGTCTTATAGGCACTTCTAACAAATGTTATTTTCTTCCAGTAATTGATAAATAGAGAAAATAAAAATATAACATTTAGAACACATAATATTGATAAATGAAAGCATAAGAGATAAGTATTCTTGCATATTTGTAATATATTTGACCATGCATACATAGTCATGCACACTCGTGTAAGGGTTAATTAGAATTTTTCCATTTGATAAATATTCAAAACTGTTAGTTTCAAATTTCAGCTTTACAATGAAGAGGTCGCATTCTAGACGAGATAGAGATGATTACGAATATCTCAGACATCATTCAAGAGATCAAAATTATGAAAGAGATCGAGAACGGAATCGAGACAAAGATCATGAGAGAGATAGAGATAGAGGTAAAGATAAAGATAAAGAGAAAGAGAAAGATAGAGATAGAAATAGAGATAGATATTACAATGATAGACATAGTAGGAAAAATGATCAGAGAAAAAACCATGATTCTGAAGAATCAAACACAGAAATTCGATCATATAAACGACAAGATTTAACAAAAAAATCAAAAGATTATGAGAAAGAAAACAAAAGAAAACAAGAGAAAGATAAAGGCATAGATACAGATATGGGGAAGAAACAAGAAACAAATACTTCCAATGAGGCATTAGAAAGGCAAAATCGAACCGTTGAGTTATTGACATCAAGAACAGGTGGAGCTTACATTCCACCTGCAAAATTACGTTTGATGCAAGCTGAGATCACTGATAAATCCGGAGCTGCATACCAACGTATTGCATGGGAAGCTCTTAAAAAATCTATACATGGTCATATTAATAAAGTTAATATCAGTAACATTGGACTTATCACACGAGAACTTTTGAAAGAAAATATCGTTAGAGGTAGAGGTTTGCTTGCTCGATCTATTATTCAAGCTCAAGCAGCTTCACCAACTTTTACATCTGTTTATGCTGCTCTTACAGCAATTATCAATTCTAAGTTTCCTAATATTGGAGAATTAATATTAAAACGTCTTGTAATACAATTTAAACGTGGTTTTAGAAGAAACGACAAACCTCTTTGTATATCTTCAGGAACATTTATTGCACATTTAGTAAATCAAAGAGTAGCACATGAGATTTTAGCACTAGAAATTTTGACTTTATTAGTAGAAACACCAACAGATGATTCAGTAGAAGTGGCAATTGCATTTCTAAAAGAATGCGGTATGAAATTAACTGAAGTTTCAAGGAAAGGTATAGAAGCTATATTTGAAATGTTAAGAAATATATTACATGAAGGACAATTGGATAAAAGAGTACAATACATGATTGAAGTCATGTTTCAAGTTCGAAAAGATGGATTTAAAGATCACGAAGCTGTTCCAGAAGAACTTGATCTTGTGGAAGAAGAAAATCAATTTACTCATCTAGTGACATTGGATGAGGCAACTGATTCTCAAGACATATTGAATGTTTTCAAATTTGATGCAGAATATGTAAATAACGAAGATAAATATAAACAATTGAGCAAAGAAATCTTAGGTTCAGATGTTAGTGGTTCGGAAAGTGAAGAGGATGATGAAGAAGAAACTTCAGATGAAGATAGTAGTACTGCTGTAACAGAAGGAAAAGAAGATGTAATTGTAGATAACACGGAAACAAATTTAACAGCTCTAAGAAGAACAATATATTTAACAATACATTCATCACTTGATTTTGAAGAATGTGCACATAAATTAATGAAAATGCAACTAAAACCTGGCCAAGAGACTGAGCTTTGTCATATGTTTTTAGATTGTTGTGCTGAAATGAGAACATATGAAAAATTTTTTGGGCTTTTAGCTGGCAGATTTTGTGCTATTAATAAAATATATGTTACACCATTTGAGCAAATTTTTCGAGACTCATATCACACAATACATCGTTTAGATACAAATAAATTACGTAATGTTTCAAAATTTTTTGCACACTTATTATTTACTGACTCAATATCTTGGGAAGTATTGTCTTGTATAAAATTAACTGAAGAAGATACTACAAGTTCTAATAGAATATTTATTAAAATTCTATTTCAAGAACTTTCAGAGTACATGGGATTATCTAAACTCAATCAACGTGTGAAAGATGTTACATTACAACATGCTTTTGAAGGTTTATTTCCCAGAGATGATCCAAAGAATACACGTTTTGCTATCAATTTTTTTACATCTATTGGTTTGGGTGGACTTACGGATGACTTAAGAGAGCATTTAAAATCTCATCCAAAGTCTACAATAATTCCTTCTCTGGAAGAAAAAGCTGAAAGTGCTGTGAATTCTGATGATTCTTCTAGTTCCAGTTCAAGTACATCATCATCATCCTCTTCAGCTTCATCCTCAACCAGTAGTTCCAGTTCTGATGATTCTGATTTATCTTCAGATGGACAAATAAGAAAAGAAAGAAAGAGAATAAAAAAGGAACGAAAAAGAAAACAGAGTATGAAAGAAAATAAAAAAAAGCGTAAGAAAAAAGAGAAGCATAAAGTAAAAAAAACTAAATGAAACTTACTGTATAAATAATAATCAATAAATATATTCTTCTTCTACTGACAGTAAAATTTTTTACATTTAAAAAGTTTGTATACAAATACATTAGATATTCAAGAAAATTCTTATTGTTTTTAAGTTTTCTAATTATCAAAATGTACATGCAAACGCTCTTAAAAACAAAAAGTAAGAATAAAACAGAAATGTAAAAAGTATTATTAAACTATAATTAAATAAGTTGTAAAATATTGTTTGATTTAAATTCTTTGGGTTACCTGATATATATTTAAAGAAGCATTTAAATGTTTGGTAATATGTATAGCTATATACAAAATATGTTCTTAAAATATTTTTGAATTTAAATAAACATATTTTTATGAATAATCTAAAGCTTGAAAAACATTATTATTTCCTATATCTTTAAACAGTAGTTGCAATTTTCAAGTTTATTTCATGAGTCATTACATTTTTTAATGGTTAACTAAAACTGTAGTTAATTTATAATATAATAAATAAATAAATGCAATTTTAAAACATCATCCTTTGAAAAAATAATAAAACTTTGCCATTTCTGTTATCGAAGTCTAAAATATAAAACGTAATGAAAACAAACAATTAATATGTAGTGTCAATATTTCATGGTTCTCAATACAATTTATCGGCAGTATTGCATTGATAACATGTACTGCGTATGAATTTATAAATTTGAAAATGTTAAAGTATAAGGATTTGGGATCAGTGTTTATTGACAGTATATATGTGTACTGATCATGAAAATTCTGAAATATTGACAATATATATTGATCATCCGTGATCTGCATAACACGCACGCTGTTATATCTATTCCGACCATAACAGCCATTAGAGTTTGTAGGACCCGGTGCAAAAGTCGATATTATTGAAAACATGTACAATATATTATCATTATATTGCTACGCTCTATATCACATACACATCATATCGCCACAAAATTTGATGTCTGAATTATTATACATGGTTTAATTAATTTTTATAAAATTCTGAAGTTTCTACACGCGGTTCCCAGAATAAGTGCCCCGCCTGCCCGGCGCTAACAGCGTTACTGATCCTGACACTGAACGCGAAATAAACGGATGCACTTTCATCCATGTGGGTGTAGAACATGTAGACTATTTTGACGGGGAGATCACGTGATTAAATACTTAGTCGCCCGCCAGTATTGCTGTCGTCGTCCGACCAGCCGATACTATGCCACTAGCTGTAGATACGCAGACTCAACCGTTCCATATCTCTCGGAAGCAAGCGCGGTCTGAACGAGATCTGTGACGTGCGTATACATATATACATGTATCGCACACTACTTAACAGATATCAGAGTACGATAGAAACGAAACTGCTAACGTGGTAGAATACGGAGCGCGGTAGGAGGCCAAGCGTTACGCTGGCTTGGTGGAAGAAGCGGTGTTAACGAGGGGGTATATATAGTGAACTTTGTTTAACGATGTGATGCTTGTTAGTATCGGAACTGTGTAGAGTTTACGATAACCGTTTGACGTTCGAAAAACATGAGTGTCCTAGACATAACAAAGCACATACATGAAATTGCACGAAATTGAAAATACAAAGTTCTGTATGGTTACAGAAAACATACAATGATATGGAGGCCCTCTAAGGCTAAGGGCGCCGTGCTTTCTCCTCGTGTTTACATACGCGTATGTGTGCAAAAAAAACAGCAAGGTGGAGTATTTGTACCGCAAAAAAGACATATTGAAGGAAAGAAAAGAGGGTGGGAGGGAGGAAAGAAGGGACAGAGAATACAAGCAGCGAAACGTCTTGCTGTGAGAAACGCGAGTACACGCGCTAGCATTTAATTATATTAGCATCACGTATCGACTACGGATGACCGCGGTGTGGATAATCAGCATTGATTCCACGTTGTTCGCAATCGACATCGAGCAATGCCATAAAAAAAATGCGCATTTATCCGAGTGGTTCTTCGTTTCTCGTTTGGTGCGCGATCAATACGTCACTTTATCGCAATGTGCTAAGTCGATCCATTATCTAACGATGTTACTTATGATGGTGATAATATTCATCGATCGAACGTATCATCAATTTTATTATTGTGACAAATAGTAAAGTCAGTAGATCCGTCTTTTGTTATCGTCGTGTTGAACGACGGTAACAACGACAGTGGTGTCAGTGGTAGTGACAGTGGCGACGACGGTGGCGGTGAATGTGACGGCGGCGACAGCGACAGTGGTGGTATTATTCATTTAACGGGAGATCGTACTCATCATCCGATGAGTTTTCGTTTATTCTGCGCATGCTGGCTCTGATTGGTTCGGATACATTTCGTAACTAAGAGCAACGCGCATGTGTATTTGCGATTTTCGTGGCACTAAGTGTGTATACCCAGTGATCCTTTATTTAGTATACTCTCCACTAGCAGTAATAACCATGTGGTGGCACTCACGGATAGCGATAAATATGTACATTAGACTCTCATTACATTATCATGGATAATGTAACGAGAAAACCATCCATATTGTGCCAGAAAATCTTTGTTCAAAGATACTTCTATATAAAATTTGGAGACTTGTAAATTTGATCATTTGAAATCTCTATAAATCTTCATATGCTGCAGTGGTGCGAAAGCATCACTATTATAGATAAAAATTCGTGTAAAATAATCCATGAATCAATCGGCAATATAACGAGAATCTATCACAGTAGTCAATAGACGCTGTAATCACCCAAATAGAAGTGGAAAATTCTTTCTCTTGCATACCTCATCACTGAAGACACTGTGCACGCACCATATTCGTGAGGTCTTTGACAAGCACTTGATCTGCCCATTGTTGCATTTTTCCACTTCTCTTCGTTTTCCGTATATTTCTGTGTACCGTGTATATGACCGAGAAAATACAAAACTTATGGTAGTGGGACAGATCAAGTAGTGGGGAGTGTACTGAAGTTTGCCGTGTTGCGCGAATCGAGTATGATCTCCTGTTGTACGAATAATAGAAATATCTGTAGCGGTGGCGGTGGCGGTCGAATGGCGGTCGCGGTGGTGATCGTGATAGCGACTATATCGACGGTAGTAACGATAATATCGAAGACAGTGACGATAGAAACAACGGCAGTGATATGCATCAGCTGAGAGAATACATCGTATTAAAATAACACGAAAGATGGAAAAATATGCGAATGAAATCGATAAAAGATAGAAAGGGAAAAATGAATCGTGATTAACCGTCACTTGGGTGTTTACCAAGAAAACTGGTAAATAAATCAAGTGTAACGGGTGCAAGATTGAAAATTGAAAAAAGCTCCCGATTATAGGTTGGTTAACGTTAGTGGTGATACATCGTTTCGCTTGTTTCGAGCAAAAACGAAATTATCATGTGCATGGAAGCGACGTTGCGATGGACAATAGATTGCGGATAATAGACAGTTGAGCATAAGGGAAACAGACTTGGAAAACACATGAACAGGTTAAGTTTGTACTCGTCTCGCGTGCCAAAAAGGAAGCAACAAGAATACTTGTTATCTTCGCTTATAGCGTTGTTTTCTGCTTCTGAGTTAAATGAACAGTACGTCGAAGTGAGTGCACGTGGGTGTTAATACACCTGTGTTATTAATCGTATAAAATAGCGTGGTATGTCACAGGTTGTCTCAGATATTTCGTGCAACGATCAAACCTGCTGTATACTTGAATCTTTGCACGCGCGACACGAATAATGGAGACGTTATTGCCCGGTAATACGAACAATCAATCGTATAGTCCACAACTAAAGACGGTCTTAAAGACATATCAGCTGTCTGCTGTAAAAAGCTTACAGGGTCCTAGTTCGGCCCTGCTTGGTATGGACTGCAAGAGTTTATTACAGGAACAAACATCTTGTTATTCTCCTTCGACTCGATCAAATAACTGTGTTCTTGATTCAGCAACGGAGCAGGCCAAAGATATTGAAAAGAATAACAATCCATCTGTAACACCTGTTATTCCCTGTAAAGTTCGTAGAACTGATCAGCCACTTGAAGATTCTGATGAGGATCCCCAACTGGAACGATCAAAAAACATTTGTGAAAAAAGAGAATTGGAATTTCAGATACCTATCTTAACTGCACCTGACCAAAGTTGTTCTGAAAGATGTGAGACAATTTTGGAAGGTGAAAGAATATCCTGTTTTGTTGTTGGAGGTGAAAGAAGGTTATGTTTACCACAGATCTTAAATACAGTTTTGCAAGAATTTTCTCTTCAACAAATTAATCAGGTCTGCGACGAGCTGCAGATTTATTGTTCACGATGTACGCGAGATCAATTAGAAGAACTGAAGCATTCGGGAATCTTACCACGTAACGCTCCTTCCTGTGGCCTTATCACTCAAACAGATGCCGAAAGGCTTGTCAGTGCATTACTTTTACGGACAGAATCGTGTGATCCTCCTCGAATCAGTCAGAATCAAGATAATGAGAAAAAGATGTTGACTATAAACGATAGCGATGAAGAATCTATTGTCAAATTTAAAGTGTATCATGAGTGTTTTGGGAAATGTAAAGGCATTTTTGATGCAAGTCTGTTTGAGTCTGATAATTCAGTGTGTGTAGAGTGTATTGAATGTGGTTGCCAATTTTCACCACAACGTTTTGTGAGACATGCTCATAGATCTCTAGAAAATCGTACTTGCCATTGGGGCTTTGATTCTGCAAACTGGCGATCATACTTGTTACTTTCACGAGATCAAGAACATTATAACAAGTCACTTACTTTGTTTCGAGAACTGAAGGAAAAACATCTTACGTTGAGTTCTAAAAGGAAATCAGAGGTATTGTACTTCAACTTTATCTTAATATAATTTGTAGCATTTACCTTTGCAGATAATTTTAAGTTTGAAAGTTGTTAAAATAAGAGGAAAATGTAATATTTTTATATTATATTATATTCCAAAGTAATTAATATTTTTATATTGTATGAATCATTTATGTAATGAAGTACAGAAAAAAGAAGATAAAGAATTCTTTTCCAGTTGCGGCATGATTCAGAAAAATTATCTAAGCGAATAAGAAAAGATGTTGGAAGAGACGACTGTCCTGGAATTTATAATGGAAATGGCTTAGGCATGTATCATCCTGTATCTCAAGTAGCTAATGCGACTGATCCATATCTGCAAATGCAATGGGCAGTTTTCGAATTAGCAGCTAGAGGAGCATCAGCTTTTAGACCTTGGAATACTACGAATCCTTGCAAGCATAAAGATAGGTAAACACTAATTAAATATAAAATTTTGAAAAGAAAAAAAAAAGAAATTGCAATATTTCCTAACAAGTGTATCATTTTCTGTGAATAGTTCATCGTTGGTGCCTGCGTACCTTAGTAGAGGTCCACCTATATTGCAACACCCAGAACGTGTGGTTCCTCTTTCCGAGTGTAAACGTTTTGAACCACACTTTCAACCAAATGTAGCCTTAGCACCTATACCTGCACCATCAGTGCCTGTAGTACTTCCACCATCTGCTCATCATCAACGACGACACCATCACGAACATAAACGTTACAATCATCACTTATCAAATCCCAATGAAAAAAAAGAGGTTTCATCAGATAGTGTCAAACTTGAAAAAACATCTCCTAGTTCTGGATCTGGTATTAGCACTTATTCTGCGTTCCCTACGTACACACATGAAAGTGATAAGAAAGAACTGCCTCAAAAAAGTAAACAGGATATTGGAGAGGAAGAAGAAAGTAGTGCTGCAGTGACATCTTCCACAATAAATGTTGAACCACCATTAGCTGAAATTGGAACTTCTTCTTTGGAAAGTGATTCTGATTCAGAAGGAACAGCAGCAATGGATTTGGAAGAAAGATTATTAGCTTTGGAGGTACCACAAGATGTTCTAGAATTGGCACGACGTATAGTTTCAGAGAATGTACAATTACGACGTCATCGACGTTCAGATGCACGTGAAATATCTCGATTGCGTAATCAATTGCAAATACAGCAAATACAATCATCTAATGGTGATGATAAAAAGGAAGAACCGGCAAATGCAAGCGTAGCAGATAGTACAGAAGGTAGCGAAGAAACAGAAGCTATAGTACCATCAAGTAATAAAGAGTCTGAATCTATTGTTCTAGCAGTTAGTAAAGAGTAAAATCAATGACTAGAATTTTTTTTAATTATTTAATACAAAACTGCTCAGCAATTTTTGCAACGCTCATCTTTTGGCTAGATAAGCGTGCATTAAATTTAGTACTAGTTATGGTAATGATAAATTCTAAATGAATAAAAACTGTTTAGGTTATGTGATATATAGAGAGCCTTTAACGTTGTAACGATTGATTTGAAAATTTTAATTGTAATCGTATTTCATTGTGTCGATTTTAATTAAAATCAAATGTAGATATTGTAATATATGAAAAAAGCAAACTAAGTTAACCAAAATTTATCACATCATTTAATGATTATATTTAATGGTCATTGCATAAATTTCTCGTGCATATTAAATATGCATATGTCACAAAGATTTTTATGATCGTTTGTTTAATTGTAAAATTAAACAAAGATCGGGAAATAAGAGATTAAAATTGCTTTTCATTTACTTTCTTTTTATAGTCATGATTACATAATGTAAATATGTCAAGTATCATAGATGTATGATCATATTAATAATATTGTCATGCAAAATATTGCTAAAGTACAAAAAACCTTTAGGTGCTATATTGTTATATTAGAAATGTTTTAAGCATAAATCTAGGTGTATTTCAACAGTTCGTACTACCATAATGTCAAGATCTTGATTACATTTTAGTTATTATCTTTATGGCGCTGAATGAAAGTGAAATATTATTTTTCACTAGCAAACTCAATTTGAATGATTATTTATAAATAAAGTAAGTTAATTATTTAAATGTTTGAACATTGTAAAATTATTATTATTCAAGTGATATTAGTGTAAACCATGAAAATTTAACTTATATAAACAATTGATAATTTTTTATACATTGATTAATTTCTTAATTATTTTGTAACAAATTCCTTAAGCATAGATTTATCATGTTGTGATTAGTGAAGCGAGTACGGTTCTTTTTTCTTACATTGTATGGTATCCCCTGCCAATAACCATTTTATTAATGATCTTGGTTTTTAATATGAGTATTAAAGTATGCGAAATGCTGTAGCAGCTATGATATTTATTTGAAACATATTTAACATATCATTTTAGTTATATTTCGCAATTCGAAAAATATCCAACCTTGGACATTTTAAAGTTTTAAATGTGATTTATAAAAATTGTGATCAGTATTTAGAAAGAATTTTAAAACAAAATTGTAAACAGAATTCTGACTTCTATTAAGTTTTTTTGCTCATTATTGTTGAAATGTACGTACACGCAATAATAGGAAAAAATACAATTTTTCAAGCATACTTTTAAAATTAATACTGACTTAGAGATATACCTAGATAAGCATTAAACGTTTAAGAATGAAAAAAAAAAACATGAATATGGAAATGTCAAGATATAATAAATATTATAAATATTTATGTAATATATATTTATATTTGTATATATCTTTAACACGCATTTTTGTAACTTTATTAATTTTTCTTGTACATGTATTTCTTTATTTCCTTAAATATTTTTCTCATTATTTTGCTTGTTTTATCTCGCAGTATGTGAATTTCAATGCAAACTTTAGGAACTCGGTATACCATTATTAAATTATAATTGTAAAAAGATGATCTTGTTTTTAAAAGACTAATTAAAAATTCCAAATGTATAAACCATTTAAAAAATTAAAAGTATATTAAAAAGGTTGTTTTATAAGCTTCAAAAGCTTTTCTTTTTTGTATCGAATACATACTAGAAATATATAAATCTTACACCTATTTGCACACTATAGCAGAAAACAGTTAGTAATTATACATTTGTGTATTTGAAATATACGCGTATAAATATTTACGAGACTACTTGGAAGATCTCTTATCATATACATAGATTTTTCTAACGTAACAAGAGTGCCAGGAATTCTTGTATCGCATCGAAGCACAATACATAAGAAATCTTAAATTTCATCATCCATCAAATTTGCTTTTCAAATGAAATCAATGCATCAATTTTTCAAAGCAATCCGTTAGCAAAGAAATTAATGAAGGTGTACGATACAATTGATTACGTAGGATAATATATATTTATTATTATACTCCGTACAACATTTGGTCAATATATAATAACATATGTGCGTTACATCATATTGTTGTAATAATACTATAAGCATCCCACCTAAGGTGAAAAATATAATAATTTATGATTTTCATACATACTCGGTTTACTATAGGTACGTAGAATATGTATGGTAAAAATAGTACATTGTATGAATTGCATACAACTCGATTTTTGAGTATATTTGAGATCTGCGTATATAAAAGTTTCGATAAATCATGTAACTGCCATGACTACATAAAATATGTATTTTCATTTTTTGAATGGGTGATGTATTTTAAGTTCAAATGGGAAATTACAAATAAACACATAATATGCGACGCCTGACTTTATTGAAACATTTACGCACGGTACACGACGTATTGATGTGGATTTCGTTCGTTCGAATAAATAACAATCTGCCAATCGGTTCTTATTGATACGGAGGTAATTTATAAAAAAATGATGTTATCGAATGTTTCGTAAATACGATACATCGTTAATTGTTATGATATTTGGTTCATCAAACTTTTAAACAGATAATCTCACAAACAGTATATAGCTAGTATAATTATCATTATATTACGCGTATACAAATGTATTGAAATCTAAGAGCTCGTTCGATTTTCATTTCAAATGTTAGACTATATTATACTAGATTATAATTCTGTGCTCATGTTAGAACGAGTTAGAAATATGAAATACTAATCGAACGAGTTTCAGTTCTTGTTTTCTTGTCTTTTTATATGTCCATGAATTGAAATCCAAGAAAATAAACTATTGAGTGATAGATAAATCGTTCATTATGTTAAATATTCACACGCAATAAAAAAGAAAAAACAAGCATCCGACGTAAATTACTTGATAGAGCTAGATGAATTTAATATATGATAATTATAAGATAGCGTATCTTTAGAATGTTGCTTTGTGAGTGAACTTAGGATTAATAACTAACATGTTTACATTCTCGAGAAAAATATGTAAGTAGCGTGCACTTTCTTGAATATAATATTAGAACGTTTTGTTTCAAAGTCTCTCAAAGACTCGGTTTGTCTTATCAAGAGGACAAACGATCAACGGGCATTGTTGATTATTTTAAAAGACATGCAACAACATGAGAATGTTTTGTATTTAATTGGGAGGAGGGGCACACATAATTCATACGAATATACATATTTCATAGAGATGTCGGATAATCTAATACGCGTTCGAACTTCGGTTCAGATTCGGAAAATTCGGATGGAGTCATGAACAAATGGTATATGTAATAGATTGAAATTAGGCATAATAAACTCGTTATATTGCCGAACAATCATATTTTTAAATTTAGACATTTAAAAATTATAAAATTTGACAATTTAAGAATTTGAATATTTGAAATTTTCGGAATTTAGGAGTTTGAAAATTTGGAAATTTTAGGAATTTGTAGATTTAGAATTCATATGTAGAACAATATTTTTGGGTTCTTGTACGATCTCGCCCAATTCCATTTGAATTTTTCCAAACCCGAGCCCTTAAATCTCGAATATCCGCACGTCTTTAATATGTATTTAGAACAGTACAGGTGTGTCGAGGTATCAATAGTTTATTTTCTGAATTGACGCACTTCAATAGATAAAATAATAGATTTAGAAGATAAATGTATTTCATACGATGCATAATTAATAGATATTCTTAAGAAATGAGACGTGTCATTAAATATGTATAAAACAAGTGCAATATTAAAGTACAAAACTCGATCTTTCGTTTGAATTTTGTATATTTTACAAAAAAAAAAGTAAAAAGAGCAAAAACTGGCAAGAAAAAAACTACGTGGATAAGTTTTTTCGATATTTTAATGTAAGAACTTCGAAAATGTTTTATCATAAAAATCTTGAACGAGTGTTAAGACCCCATGGTCCCTGATTAAGTACTTATAATAGCGTTGAAGTTTCGAATAATATTATCCAACGACGAAAATAAACGTGATTTAGGACGGTTTAATATTATACAATTTTTGTAATCGCTTTAATTATTATCTTAAATTTTGTATGATCGAATTTCGATATTCGAACGACGAATTCCATATCGTTGTGGATCGCTATATAACAATAGATATTAAGTAGCTCCAGTAGTAGTCTGATTGATCTTTGGCATAATTTTAGAATAAATGTACATATAACTATTTTCCAAGAAAATACTCATTGTTAAATGTATATGAAGGGAAACTGTTATAGATAAGGCTATTATCGTCATTTATATTAATTGAGATAATAAACAACGTTTCGATTAAATGAGGTTTTCATACTTTATTACGGAGTTGTCCCTTGTGCAGGCCAAACGGAGCATTTGCCCCAAGCTCCGCGGTTATAGAAACATTCCCATGTAATATTAATTCAAAATAAGTTCTTTGGCGCCAGAAAATAATTGCGTTGCCATTATAGATGTCGTTTACTGGGACTATTTTTCCCCAGATCTAGGGATTTATTGGTTGCATATGTGTATACACAGCTGCTACATCCCTACTCTTTGGGTGCTACCACGAATCTAGAAACATATTCCTAGGATTGTCACAAGTAGATCGTCGAAGCGGCGTCTACTTGTTGCATTTTTAACCATACTTTGTTCGATGAAAAATCATACTGATCATACGACGAGTTTTCATTCATTCTACGCATGTTAGTTCTTATTGGCCCGAACCCGTTTTGTAACCAAGAATAACACACAAGCGTATTTGCAACTTTCGTGCTGCCAAATGTATATACCCAGTAATCTTTTATTTTGTAAACTTTCTATACTCTACATTACCACCTGTTCTTGTTATTCACATATTTTTGTTCACCATATACATGACTAACGGATTAAAAAGGATATGGTAGTGGGGCAACAGGTATGTGGTGGGGAACCTACTAAAGTTAGCTGTATTGCGCAGATTGGGTATGATCTCTCATTGCATAAAGTATACATACAGGTGTATAAAATTCCAGTTCGTCCAAAATCCTTTGAAAGAAGGAAAGACTAATTGGATTTGTGATTCGAGACTTTACCGTTATGTTCTTAGAGTATTCCTATTTGTAAATATAAAGGCTTTTAAATACCTAATTTATGTTTCTACCGACTATGTCTAAGAGATTCTTGTAACTTTTACAGATCCATTTATGCTTACTCTTATTATGTCTGACCTCAGTGATTTTCTAACACCTAATGAGTTCTGTTTAAGAAATATGATTTTATGTAAACTTTAAAAACACAGAATGGCCTTTTTATGTCCAGTACGTATACGGCGAGGAAAGAAGAAGAAACGTGAGTAAGATATATCCTTTCAAAATTTAAATAATCTGTTTCAATATAATATCCTGTTGTACATTCTTATTATTTGAATCTAAATTATCGTATGTAAGTTCATTAAACCATTTTAACATTTTTTGCAGTTTATAGTTGTTTGTAAAGTATCTGGAATTATACCCTTATGGTGTATGCTAATCCAAGATGTTTCAAAATATTTTAATCCTTTGATTGTAGAAAGAAGGTGTATATATGTGCTCTTGTATATTAACATAAAATGCATATATGCAAGATGTTTTTATAAAAAATTATTAGGTATATTTTGTTTCATTATCCAGATGTGGACTAAAATAGTCCATGTGGATTCAATTGATATGTTGAATTATCGTATTAGGAGATTGTACTTCAATTTTTAAGTGTGCAATATCGCAATGCTGAATAAAATATATCAATGAGATATGTCAATGAGATGTTTGTGTTAGGCTTTTATATAAAAGTAGCTTTAGTACAGCTGATTATTTATGAGTTATATCTATATTTTAAAAACAGAGCCTATATATATCATTTTGAATTAGTTGCTAAAGTTTGTTGGTTTGCTTACATGTCATCTTGTACATGCCCAATAAATTTTTTAGAATATATTTATGATTTTTCTTCTTATTTTTTAGAACATACCACAGTCAAAGAGTTAAAATGATAACATGATTTTTGTTAGAGATTTAGGATGTTTATTAGTTGTGGAAATTTATATAGATGAAGAAAAATATTATTTATGCTCAAATTGTATATAAAAATAAATATCAAAAACACATTGAATAACAAAATTCTAAATTTTTGATCCAGCTGGTGTACATAATTTTAATTTGGAAAAGGATTGTGGTGGAGCAGGAGGTACAGGTCTTGGTTTAGGAACTAAAGTTCCACTACCACCTGGTCGTATAACAGGAAGTGCTAGTATAGAGACTTTAGTTAGAGTAGGTATTGAAAAGGAAAATGGGTTATCCCCTGACAGTAAAATGGTTATTGTTCATGATTTCACACCTTGTGTTGATGATGAACTTCAAGTAAAACGAGGCCAGGTTTGTATTAGTATTAATAATTTAAATTTTGTGTGTGCTTTATGTTATTTATGTTCTTCATAAATGTTATGTACAAAGATTTTTCTTCATTTCATTTGATGTTGATTGTAAAATGCATTTGTTTTGTTTATGTTTTGCATGTTTTAGGTTGTAAATGTTTTGTATAGAGAGAATGACTGGGTGTATGTAATAGCAGCTGATACACGTATGGAAGGCTTTGTACCACATTCATATTGTGCACCTTACACGTCTCAGCTTGCTGAATTAACGCTTGCCACACTTATGAACAATGTGAAAAAGAAATTACCAAGATCTAATGAGACTGATTGTGATTTTACTGGTACAGGTCGTTCACAAACGGCAGATGCACAACAAACAGACACTGGGTCAGCATCTGATTGTGAAAGTTATGCCCGTAATGTCACTACTGCTGATGTAAATGTTAATCGATCTAATATCACACAATCTCAAAATTCTATTCAAACTATATCGTCTCAACCAGATGTACATCCCTTTTTTAAGGTATACATATAAATATTTTAATTCTACTTATCTATTATTCAGATGCAGAATTATACAGATTATTTTTCTAATATTCATTATAGGATCCATCAGCTGGAAGATACATTGTACTTTATACTTTTGTAGCTAGAGATGAGAATGATGTTAGTGTAGAGAGGGGTGAATTTGTAACTGTGCTCAATCGAGATGATCCTGATTGGTTTTGGGTACTTAGACACTGTGATGGAAACGAGGGATTTGTGCCATCTGGATTTGTATATCCAGGACATGTTCTTCATTCTTATGCAACAACAGCTACCACTACTGCGGCTACAACATCTACAGAAACACACAGTTTAGGTGAAAATAATTTAGTAAAATTCTACATTAATCAAGAATTAAAGTTACATAAATTAATATTTGATTCAAAGGAAAGGGAAGCAACAGTATGCCAGGAAATGAATCACTGCAACAAAAGGGTTTACGAGATTTTCGAGATGAAACAAACGGCACGGAATTAGTTGTACTTTACGATTATAAGGCGCAGGCGCCGGATGATTTATCTGTGAGGAGAGCTGATTGGATATACGCAGATTTAGGAAATCAAACGGTAGATGGTTGGTTATGGGCATACGCGCCTAAAACTCGCAAATATGGGTTCATTCCAAAAGCATATGCCCGACCTCCTGCTATGACCAGCTTGTGATGTAAATTATAATTTTGCATTTAATGAATATATTCAAATAATAAAATACTTCTATATTCTACTGCATTTTAAGTGATATCCAAAAGTTAATATTCGCTCTGTAAGTATTATTAATATTGCTAATGGAAGTATTAGAATTTAACTTCATACATTTACATATATTTTTGTATATATTCAATGTACAGTAACATTAACATTGAGAGTAGCACAATCCGATGTAATGTGACCGAGAAGACCCTCGTGCAGAACTATGCAATCACCTGTTGAAAAGATATCTTCAGGACATTGTGCCGTTCGTAACGAGTTTATTGGACCAGTATATGTCAGGGAACGTAAGCCTTCTGTATCAATTTTATCTATAGCCTGTTGCGAAAATATCACCATATATCATGTACATAAAGGTATTAATCATTTGTTTAACTGTACGTTTTTTAATGATACAATATACCTGAATACTGCATAAAAGTTTCTGTTTTGTATGTCCAATATCCAAGCCAGCAACCCAAGCAATGATCACATCTTTTTCATGAAAATCCTGATTAATTTTGTCGACAGACGTACATTGATTTTTGCAGTGTAATCGAGCAGCTAATACTGATAATGGTAGACGATTTCGGAATTTTGGATTCATTTGATTACCATTAAACAGTCTTGCAACAGGATCTCTTAGCACACGAATATTTATGTTAATTAAGTACTAGACTTTTATAATTTATAAAATATCTTGATACGGTTACTTGTACTTACGAGAGTTTACCAGAGACTAAAAGAAGAGCCAAACATCGGCTAGAATTAGGAGATAAAGCACTGAAACCGACGACAAGTGTACTTTTAATTCCTGGTTCTACGCTTAAAATAGGTACTTCCGGATGATCAAAGATGAAGTGATGCGTTAACGCTGAAAAGGCTACGTTTATAGCGCAATCAATTCGTGGACAACGGATTGGTCTACGAGAACATTCAAAAGTAATCTGTCCGTTTACTCTAGCTTCAGAAGTATATGAATCTACATTTCCTTTCTCGAATAAATTATATTGACTATATTGTTGATTCCGTTTAGCAACATCTTTGTTTCTTTCTTTTTGAACATTACTTTGCTCTTTACTTCGTTCGTAATCAGAACTCGTTTCAGAATCATTGTTATAACGTTCCAATGAATTTTTTTCGGTATTACTTGCTGCTGATGAATAATTTTGATTCCAGGAATTTGCATATGATTGTTCAGTATTAATAGGTATATATTGTTGTACATGTTGATGATGTTTCGGCCGGTATTCTGATTGATACCATGTAGGTTGGGATCTTTTTGAATGTGACTTCATTGAATTTAAACTAATATTACTTCCTTGCGATAAATTGGTGTTTGATTGTTGATATTGTGCATGACAAAGAATGCAGCCTGGATCTGCAATATGCAATTGTATTTATGAATCTTTAAAATACTCTAGAATATTTTAAAGTACTCATCTTGTTGTACAGCTCACATTTATTATCGTACAAATAGAATTCACTTTACTCTAGCTTATATAAAATTTGGAGAGTTTGGAAATTCAAATATGTAAAAAGCTATAAATTTGAGAATTTTGTAATTTCAAAATTCAGAAATTTGAGGGTTTATAAATTTAGGAATGTGAGAATCTGTAAATTTGAAAATTTGTACTCTGAGTAATTTCGAACATCCACGTATTCCTAGTGTTTATATAGTTATATTAACACTTAATAGTACTTTTCGTAATAAGAGTAATATATAATTAATTGGATATTCAATAAAAATATATTAAGTTAAATAGGATTTTACTGCATATTCAAAAGTTAATATTTGAAATAAGTCCATCTTTAACCTAATTGAATTGTAAAATGTTGAATGCAACGTTGACATAGGGCATGTCTTTGGGAACAGGGTATATTCTGACTGACATTAGAATTAATATTTCCAAGTGTGAGATGACATATAGCACAAAGTCCAAGCATCGCATTCGTTCGAGGAGTTGATATTTCTTCTTCTCTACTATCTCCCTCCCCTTTCATTTCTTTTTTCCTTATCTCTGTTCCTTTAAACTGTTTGTCTTGTATCTCCTTTTCATTGGTCGATTCTTTTAGTTCTACACGCTAAACAAATTAATGTATAGTAGTATACAAACTTCGAATAATCAATATTATATACATATTTCATTATTCAATATTGTCAATAAATATTGAGAACCACCGTAACATTAACAATATTTACTGATCATCTGAAATCTCTATTACGGTGTTAACTAAAATTATTATTATTGTAAATATTTTATTGTAGTAATGTAGTCTTAAAAGTATGTTTTAGAATTAAAAAAGCGCCAGCCTACAATAAATCGCGTTTACCCTATATTAGGAATAGCTTTACCGAACGGTACTAATTTTTAATTTTATCTACTTTGAATATTGGATCACATGCAAAAGTCGTTTAAGCTATTTACCAAGTTGCAATTTACTCTGTTAATTCGATCAATTTCTTTTTCCATTTCTTCTTTGAAATTCTAAGTTCAGCTCAAACTTAATAACCCTTTTAATAGACTTTATCCTATTTTGTTCAATTACATTCTTGGTCCTGTAGAAGATCCTCGTTGTTATTTGAATAATAATTATTAATAATGCAAATATTAAATGATTACCAGTTTTGAAAGTATTTTCAAATATAATAAATTTGAAGGAAATTATTTTTTTGTAAATTCATAAATTCTTTGATTTTAATAGCTTTACAAATATCTTATACTCAACACACTAGATTTCGATAATATTTTCAAGTAATTATATATCAACGAATATTATTGTATTTTCGACTTGCCGCAATTTATTATTTAAAAACGTTTTATGTTCACTGATGTGATAAACTAAGATGATTTGCCAATTAGATTTGAGGAACCATTTTAATATCTACTTTTTTGTCACTTTTTGATACCTTCAGATATCACAGACAATAATTTACGTAGTATGGAAAATAACTGTATAAATTTTCTATTAATATTCTTGATACAATATATAAAATCACTTTGAAAGTATATAAAACATTCAATTTTGATAAAACTACAGTAACATTAATTAATAAATGTAACTTCTTATTAATATAATATTCTTGTTTGACAATTGTGCTATTACCTTTAATAATATAATATTCATCATTAAAGTATTACATTTTATAAATATAAAAACATTTTTCGTAATATGACGTATACATTTTAATAGCGTGTACATACAATTGACGAATACAGTAGAAAATGAAAAAAGTACTCTACAGATAAACGTAAAAGGAGATAATTTAATTTACATTCTTTCTTTTTAATAATATTCACAGTAACCGATAACAAGTACAAAATATTACTAAACATAAATATGTAAAGTTATTCTACATACATTTTTGTCAATATAAATTTATATTGTTACATTTGTAACATTTTAAATTGTATGTCAATAACATATGACTTAAGTTAATATAACGAAACTATTGAATAATATCCTTTGACATGTTAATAACACACAATAGTACGGTTCAGTATAAAATTAATATCTATATGACGGAAAAAATGTATCAAATTAATGCTATTTAAATTTTATATACATACTAAAAAAATTATGCAATTTTTATTTGTAAAAAGCAAATATAAAAATCCATTTATTTAATATCTTTTGCAACATATCATGCTTGTAACACAATTAAATTGTCTCATTTTACTGTAACTATTTATTTCTTGTCTTGGAATCTTTGAAAATGATTATCTTTTAAATTTATCATTTTCTCTGTACTAGCAGTTTTTGAATTACACAAGTACAAATCATCTAATGACTTAAAATTTTGACTATCACCTAAATTAATCATGCTATGGCTTTTGTTTTTACTGTTTAGCAATATATTTGATTTCTCAAACACTGATAATAATGGTAACTCTCTGATATTTAATGAACTGTCTGTTAACTTTTTAGCTGCGCAAGCTTTATAACTATTATCAACTATCTGTTTATTCAGCGAGTTGTCGCTGGGTAATCTTTCTACATATTCTAATTTTATTGGTGACGTGCTAGTGTTAGAAAATAAAAATTGCGAAGATTTAGACTTAAACCATTTTCTTGTCAATTCTGAGTTTGTCGTGTTATCATCACTTAATCGCGTACAATGTACGTTTAGGCCATTTTTACAAGTTTCATTTACTATAGTGCGGTTTAGGTTTGTACGTTCTTTATCAGATTCAAAATTATCAGTCTTATTACCTACAATATTATCCAAACTTTGATATTTTTCTGTAGAATTAGTATCAAAATTCAAAGGTAAATTAATATCACTATTGCTTTGAGATTTTTTATTACTAAAGCCAAACTTGAAAACTGTATTTGGCACGTATTTTATTATACTTCGATTTCCCCCTTTCTCGGGAGACTGTGAACTTGAACTGAGAGTACGTACTTTTGTACTTGAATCACAAATTTTATTCTGTACTGTATTTAATTCTTCAAGATGCGCCCTTAAAGATTTACTTACAGATGCATTTTTAAAAGTTTGAAAATTCTTTGACAACTTTTTAAGTTGATCTAAATTATATACAGAATGTTCTTTGCTTTTCAAAAAACTGTAACTTAATTTTTGTAAAAAGTTACTTGATTTTATAAATTTTTCATTATAAAAATGTAAATTAGACGTATTTTCGTTCCTAGTATCAGGATCATTTATAGAATCCTCCAAAGATAAACTATTAAGATTTTCCAGGTTACTCTCTACTTCTAACTCCCACTGAGATGTTGCTTCACTCCCATCAACTGATCTTTTACCAAGATGTTCGCTGTCTTCTTGTAATACATAATTATTCTGTAATGGAATTAATGATTAAGAATAAAAACAAATAATTCCTAATTCAACAAAAATTATAAAATATTTTACTAACATGACAATCTTGTACTTTATTCAATTTATTAAGTTGATCATTTGCGTTGTCTTTTATTCTATCATCATTTAACTGATTAAATTCCAGATCATAATTTGTAGTCTTTTGTGGGCTAACTAATTCTGCACCTACACCAGGTTCTCTAGGTCCATTAGCTATAAAATCTAAACATATAAATTACATGTCGTTAATAACTATCAATTAAAACTTAAAAATATATTATTATTACCATAATCCTTGCGTTGTTGGTGTATCTGATTACTAATTTCTTCTAATTGACGCAGACTTGCAGCATAATTAGTTTTTGCATCTTGTATTGCTTTCTGTAAACATTCAACTCTTTCCTTTTGTGTTGCTAACATTTGATCACATTGAGCTTTTACTTCAAAATATGGTCTTGCTTTTATTATAGCACGACGATGTTTTTCTTCTAATTGTAGCAATCTTTTTTCAGCATCATGGAATAATACTGCTCTTCTGTAATGTTCTCGGCCACATTCTGCTTTTTGATTTTCAGCATCCATTACCTACAATGAATTACATTAACTTAGAACGCATTTAAGTATACATACATTTTATTGTAGGAATATCTTACTTTAAGAGTTGCATGATTCAACATATCTTGCCACGCTTGATCAAAATTCCACTCATGTTGATGAGATATAAATCTACTTTCAGCTAAGGCTACAGTTTCTTTTGCTGCAGCATGAATTTCACTTGCTCTTTGAAACAATTGAGCTTGTTGCTGGCATTTTATCTGCATAAGAAATTTAATATAATCGTTCCTTGAAATTTTATAAATCTTTGAATTATTAGCTTACCTGAGCCTGACGTGCTATTTCAAGAGCTTCATAATAACATCTGGCCCTTTCCACATAACTACTTCCCACTTTATTTAATATTTCTTTCAATCTTTTTGTAGTTTCAGATAAAAGTTGTCTAAAAGCAGTGTGCGCTTCCTAAGTGACATATTAATATATTTTTCATAACAATGTAATTTTTGAAGAATGCTATCAGCTTTATGGTAAACCATACTATAGGAAATCAAATTACTTACATCCAATTCAGATTCAAGTTTGTTTATATCATCAGTTGCATCATTTAAATTCTCTAATTCAATCTAAAAATGATAAATTTAAGATCATCAAAAATAATGTATATTATTTAATAATAACAAAAATAGTTAAATTTTCTTCTTCAATAAATATAAATTGACACCTATTAAAAATATGATATATAAATGACTATCCTGAAAAATATTAATTAACTATAAACAATATTAAAAAGTATAAATATATTATGTCAGATTAAATCGTAGATTGTTTAATTCATTAAATTCAATGTAATAAATTATTGTTAGAATAAATGACATTTCTTGTAGAGAGAAATTATAAAGAATATAAAGTGAAAGCAAAGCGGGACACGGTACCAGGTTGTATTAGGCATGATCACATTTCATAATTGTATTCATTTAACCTATTATAAATGAATATTGGAAAGTTCGTTAATAAATTGTGAATAAGAAAAAGACATCAGAGATAGTTACCTGTATACGAGGGTCTAAACCTTCGTCATTATTATCCGGAACATCCATTCTTTAATTTTTGACATTTAGTTAGACTTGACTAATAATTGTAAAAGTCAGTCCATCGTGAATTTATATTCGTATACATATATATTTACGTATATACATATGTTTAAATCATGAAAGATATATAATTGTTAATGTATACTATAAGTTCCTATTGTTTACATCTCGAAAGAAAATAATGCTATGTAATCAGCAGTACACACCATTGTGTTAGACACTTGTGAATACTACTACTATAAGTCATTACAAGTGGTCACAAGTAGTAGTAACAATACACAATCATTTTTCTCTAAATCATATAAGAACGAAGTGTGTAAACCATATACTAGAACATAATTGACAGAAATATAGAAAGGAAACGCTTGGCGCAGAATGAGCAATACAGTGCATATTTTAAATCTCAAAAAAAAACATAAAAATGTTATTAGAAATCATTACATTTATACAATTGTTTAATATTTCTGTTAAATTATATTTTTTTATCGTAGTATAGATTTTGTAATATCATACTGTTATATTCTGGTTATTTTCCTATATACAGTTGGTTGTCTTTTATGTATGGCTATATATACACATTTTATATATTATTTCTAACATTTGGCGGGATTTACTCAACACGTGATATACGCACAGCTCTTGTGAATTTTACGTTTCTTGTAATCAGAAAATTACGTTTATTTGCAGTCTATATAATAGTAAAAGAGAAGCGATATTTATTACCTATCGTAGAAATACGTTCTTTCTATTTTCTGCTTAAACATGGAAAATAATAATTGTGATATAAAAGTAGATGCTTTCAAAGATACGATTTCGGTTACAGGTGAAAATTTTCTTTATGACATAAATTATAATAAATTTCTAATATAAGATTTAATATAGAGTCATATTAATAAATTTATTTCTAGTATTAATTTGTATACGTATAACTTACATTTTTTATACTTTAATAAAATTTTTTTCGAAAACGGAATTTGATACTTAGATCATTTTTTATACTTATATATTTATTTTGTTATTAATATATTTTAATATAATTAAAAATAATTAAGTATTTTGTATTTTATTGAATAATAACTTTTTAAGTTTTAAATGGTTTCTATAATTTCCTTTCTATGTTTATGTTTTTGTATGGAAAGATAAATTAGAAAGTATTACAAATAATGAAATATTGTCAACAAACGAACTTGTGGATGATAATGCTGAGAAGAAGGTACGAAAAAGGAGACGACAAGCTGAGGAACAAATTGAAAGTAAAAGATTAGCAGAACAGGAATACAATCGAGAATTACTTGAGCAACAATATAAACGATTGATGCATTTACTAAATAGAAGTAAATTTTATGCTTCATACATTGTTGAGAAAATTAATAATAATTCAAAAGAAGATACTCATAAAAGAACTTATAAAAAAAGTGCCAAGAAGATGGAACCTATAGATGAAAATATACCACCCCAAGAGAAAATAAGAAAATCTCACAGTAATGATATAAGAAACTATATATCTAAAGATGTAAGTTAATAGTATTTTGAACTTGGTACTTTTTATTATTGTTTATTACTATTATTTTACATAAGATTGTTATAGGTACAAAAAAAAATTAATTTGGAAAAAGATAAACTGAATTTGAATGACGAAAGTTTTGAAAATGAATTAATTAGTAATTGTGAGAATGAAATAGAAAATGTTGATAATGATGCTCTTCAAATATCACAATATTTTAATGGAGAATTACGAGACTATCAGAAAAAAGGTTTTCAATGGTTAAAAATCCTTTATGAAAATGGTATAAATGGAATTTTAGCTGATGAAATGGGGCTTGGAAAAACAGTTCAAATAATAGCTTTGTTATGTCATCTCATTGAAAAACAACAAGCTGGCCCCTATTTGATTGTAGCTCCTCTTTCAACTATACCAAATTGGAAAATTGAATTTGAAAAATTTGCACCAGAATTACCTGTTGTAGTGTATCATGGAACACCAAATGAAAGATCCATAGCAGCAAGAAATATAAAACAAAAATACAAAGTCACTGAATCTTTTAGAACCCAACCAATTGTGCTCACCAGTTTCGAAATACCAACACATGAGAAACATTTTATTCAGTCTCAGAATTGGAGGTACATAATAGTCGATGAAGGACATAGATTAAAAAATTACGAGTGTCTACTTATAAAGTAAGTTCAGTAAAATATAATTATTTGTTTGTACTTTAATTAATTTTATTATTTTTCCCAACACAGGATTCTGAAAAGATGCAGATCTATGAATCGACTTTTATTAACAGGTACACCATTGCAAAATAACTTAGCAGAATTATGGTCACTGTTAAATTTTTTGTTACCAGAAATTTTTGATGATTTAGCTGTGTTTGAATCATGGTTCGATGCAAAAGAATTTCAAGGTAATGAAGGAACAAAAAAGTTCTTACAGTTAGAAAGAGAAAAGCATGTATTATCATCATTGCGTGAGATATTACAGCCATTTATGTTGAGACGCGAAAAAGCAGATGTTTGCATAGATATTCCACAAAAAAAAGAAATAATTGTATATGCTCCTCTTACAAAACTACAACATGATTTATATAAAGCAGTTTTAACTCGGGATATATATAAATTACGTAAACCCGATGAACCCCAAATTATATATACAGAAGATGGTTCACGACCAAAGAGAAGATGTGCTTTAAAAAATCTGCATAATATGCCTACAAATTTAGAAAAAACAGAATCGTCACGTTCATTACGAGGGAGTAATGAAAGTTTAGACAGTGATAATTATAAAAAGGCAGAGCCTGCTACAGCTGAGAAAGATTTATCGATGTGGAAACAATTTACAGATGTCACAACGCATAATCAAGAGTTTTTACTTAAGCTTACTTATCTTAATAGACGTAAGTTATTATTTTGTAAACAAATTGAGTTATTCAAATACTTCATTATTATATTTATTCTTGTTGTTGTTTCAGTGGCAATGTATAAGAAAATTGTGAATCATCCATACTTAGTTTATTGTCCATTAAATTTGAATGGTACACCAAAAATAGATGAGGACTTAATTAGATCATCTGGCAAACTTCTAATATTGGATAAGTTGTTTTCAAAATTAAAGGCTCAAGGTCATAAAGTATTGTTGTTCTCGACTATGACAACAATGTTAGATGTAATAGAAGATTATCTTTATTTCCGTGATTATAAGTTTGTAAGGCTAGATGGTAGTGTTACTCTTGAAGATAGAAAAGAGAACATACAAACTTTTAATTCGAACCCTGATGTATTTGTATTTCTTATAACTACAAGAGCTGGTGGTGTTGGATTAAATCTTGTTGGAGCTGATACTGTCATTATATATGACAGCGACTGGGTACTATTTTTTATACAAAAACTTAATAATTGTTATAGTTTAAAATAATTAAATATATTTTTAGAATCCTCAAATGGACATACAAGCTATGGCACGTTGCCACAGAATAGGTCAAACAAAACCAGTAGTTATATACAAATTGTGTACTAAAGGAACAATTGACGAAGCAATTATTCATCGTGCAGAAGCAAAGCGTTTTTTAGAGAAAATGGTCATTTCCAAAAAACTTAATACAATCAACTTAGGCACTAAAGAAACATTAATGGAATTACAAAGGCTTTTGGAATCAAAAGAAACACAAGTGGTTAAATCCGAAAATGACGGTACGTTATCGAAAATAAAATATTTTGTATTATTTTATATTAAAATAATTGATTTTTAATACAGTTTTTACGGAAGAAGAACTTAACAAATTGCTAAACAGAAGTGATTTGTACAGGAATCAAACAGATCTCTAACTATTTCTGATCTGGTAAGAGATTTTCCATAAATAATATGAACAAAAGTATTCTGTGTTAATTTTATAACTATTCTTAGTAAATTATCATATATTTATTTTTGTATCTTTGTCCTATCATTATAAAAGTTTATTTAATTTTATAATAAAATATATGTAAGTAACAACTGAGAAGTATTCTATGTGATAAATATTTATTGGAAGTTTATATAATTACTATGAAAATTGGACCATTCTTTCTGAACAAAAACATAGCTAATAAATACTAAGACATTATATATATATATTTTTTGCATTCTATTGATTTTATTCAAAACTCTGAAGTAAGTTAAATAGAAAGAACAAGCAAATAACTCTAAAGTATTAAAAGAAATCTTACAGGGGAAAACATTCGGTATTCTATCTAAAAATTTAGTTTTAATTATAAGAAATTTCAATAACGTTTTCATTTAATATATATGACATTATTTAAAGAATGTGCAACACAAGACATTTAGTAGAAATTATTCTAGGCTGTGTATTTATAATTTACTTGATTTCATACGTAGAAAATACTTTCCTGTTATATTTTTACTTTTATAAGATTGATTCAATTGATCACGAAACTCTGCTTCCAATCTCATGTAAGTTCCGCCTATTATTACAGTATTAATTACATAAATAATATATTTATATTTATTAAAATATAACATTTATAAAACATACCATTTAATTGTCTTTTTATTCGGTTATGTTTATTAGATGATTTTAATAAAGAAGAAGAACCAGCAGATACTCTTTTTGTTAACAATGCTATCATTTGTAAAGTTGCCCCTTCCTCAAAATCCCTCTGGTTGTCTTGATTGTGTCTTATATTTAAATCACTATTCCAAGATCGGTTACTGTTTCTAAAATTGTTTCTATGTTAGCAAAATGCCAGTAAAGTTACATAAATTTCTTACATGTTTATTACCTCCACGTGTTTTGGTTCTTTAACCTTTTCTTAATCATATCTTTCGATTTTGGGAAAGACCCTGCTTCAGATTCTTCGCTGCAATATGATTCTTCATCGATACTACTATCTTCATAAGGTGTGATACCATCATCAATTTCGCTATCTGTGATCGAAGATGAAGTGTCAGTTGTAATAGAAACCTGTTGACGAATTTTCTGTAACGGCTTTTGTCGAAATCCTGAACCGCTCCAAATTTTTCCTAAATATTGATTAATTAAAAATGAATATTATTCCATTCAAAGAAGTTTGAAATAAATCATAAATTGTTTAAATAAGTACAATAAGACATATTTTTAAATATTGATTTACCTAAAAGACCAAGTTTCAGTCGTTGCGGTGTAAGTTCTATGCCAACCCACCACATTAGATCTTTACACATTAATTTTCCTGGTTGAAGAGATAAATCACGAGCAACTAATCTAGTAATTTTTTCTGGAAAAAATAACTGTGGTGGTTCCACAGCTATTACTTCTTTATGTGCTGTAAAGATGTTTAATACATTTACATCCTTTTGTGTCCTGATATCTGCAATATGTTCCTAAATAAAAAACAAATATAAACAAAAATTTAGCAAGTACAATTACTAACAACAATTTAAAATATTATTAATACTTAATAATTGAATACATATTGTAATAATCCTATTTTTAAATAAGAAATATAATTATACTTACAAATACATACCCTGTACGTGCAGCCTTCATAATTCGGTAATACTTCAAATCTATATGCTCGTTGACTACAGCACGGATATCTGCCTAAAGGGAATGGTATAGATCGTTGTTGTTCATTGATAAAAAATTGTGGAAGTTCTGCATGATAACAGCACCAATCAAACTGATGAATTGGAAAATATATATCACATTGTGTACAAAACAAAAAGTGACAATCGCCCCATAGTCTCCAATAAACTTTACGCCAAGAACGTAATTCCGTCCGGAGAGTAACAATATAATCATTTAATGTCCATGATAAGTCTCTAAATAATTTAGATTTTATTATATTTCTAAATGTTGTAATTCTAAATGTAAATATCATTATCATACCTTACATGATTACTATAAATATTTCCATGGCTATCAATTTTCATCATGTTTGGAATACATGGTACATAATTAGAAACTGATTGAATAATACATTTGCCGCATTTGATGCATTTAAACAATGTAGCTAAAGAACTGTAGTGTCCCTTTTTGTTGTCTGGCATTACTTCAGCTAAAGACATAATCAATTTACAAAACAATTTACTTTGAATTTTATCCTTTTTATCTCTTAAACCCTCTACCTCTTCATTTGTAAACTGTTCTACTAATCTAAAAGAAATTATTAACATATATTTTTATCAAATATAAAAAAAACTGTATACATGTTGAGATTACCTTGTTAGTAGGTTATCATCTAAACTAGGTAGAACCATTGATGTTTTTAATACATCAGACATGTTATCATGGCAGTATTGTAAACAATTCTCTAAAAGTGGTTCCATTTGTAAAAATGATGCAGATACCATAATTGGAATAACATTACCAGTTTCCAAAACTGGCCATTCTGATTTTTTTATAATGTCTTTTTTAACCCATCTCATTAACCAGTCAAAAATTGTAATGTCACAGTGGACAGATATATCTATTTCTTCTAATTTTTGACCTGCTGTCACATCAGCAAAATAACGCATTTTTTGAATAAGAAGTTTTTGAGGACAATGGAAATTCTTTTTAATATTTTTTTCCTCATCACAAACATGAATTTCCACTTCATTTCTGCATACAATAAATTACTATTAATTCTATAAAAAATTATTGTTAATAAAAATATTACTGAAGTACTTACTCTATGAACTTTTTATTTTGTTTACTTTTATCTTTCTCTTTCTCCTTATGCGATATATTTGTAATTGCTCTTGCTTCAATGTTATTACCTAACGAATTACTTTTTCTCACTTCTGTATTTATGATAGATTTTTTTATGATAGGCTGTGATATAACAGGTTTTGGAATCATATATGGTAATACTGAATCTAGTAAGCCTTCATGCAAAACATCGCTTAAATTTGTCTTTATTAGTGCTATTAAAATATTTTCTGTCATGTCTATGGATCTTGCAATCTTCGTATCTTCCATGCACAGCATATTTTGTGCAGTTTGATTACATTTCTCAGAACTGACTGTTGAATTTTGATTACATGTATATGCTTGTTCATTTTGAAGTTGTATATTTGAAGATATGATAGAGTGCATAGAGTTTTTAACATTGATATCATATGCCTCGAAGAAAATTTCCTCCACTATATTAGAATTTTTATTTTCCTGCATGACATTACTATTAGTACAGTTTTCATCTGTTACATTATAATTTGGTACCTCAAAGTGTAAATCAACTTTCGCTAACTTGTTCCAATCTAGCTTGTTCTGTGCACTTAATATCGCACTTATATTTTCACAGTTATCATTCACTCGATATGCAACTTTCATGAATTCAAAAAACATTCCAATCGATAATTTTGAATGATTATAATCTTGAAATTTATGAAGTATCTCTGATAAATCTGAAGCACATTCTTTATTATATTATTGGTAAAATTAATCAATATTAGAAGAATAATGTAATCAATATGTGACCACTAACATTTGTTTTCAATCAATTTATATTTGTTTGGAAGATATCTACTATAAAAATTATGTAACAAAAATTGCAATCAAATGAAAAAAAATAAATGTGAAGGTATTATATTAACCATTATGATCTGAAGTTGTGCAACATATCAATTTATTAAATTGTAAATACCTCCTTTGGTTGTTGAAGAGGATATTCCAAATAATTTATATTCACTTTTTTTTAAAGCAAGATTATTAGTTTCATTAATTTCCATTTCGTTTTAAATTGAAGGAACTGTTTGTGAAATAATTATATATGTTTTTTAAGGATCAAACATTTGTTCACTTTTTAATTTTACAATAAATATCTTTGGTAATTTTGATAAAACTTATAACTGTATGTCATCATAGATACAATATTTATTTAACATTTGATTAAATTATTTCATTTCACAATATATATTCCATATAATACACGGTGTTGTATGAAATTACTTTCAATTGTTGTTGATTGTTGTCAACCAGTTGTCAATCATACATTCTCAACTATAAATCTAGGGATTGCTAGGGATGCAGCGAAGAGCGCATGCGTGTCACCAGGCAAAGCTAACATGGGACAATTTGTCATCTAGGGGGTATACTCTCTTCTGACAGGGATTGTAACTAGTTATAGACTAGGGAAGTAATCTGTATCACATATTTCTAGTAACGTCACGAATTTGTAATAATATCATCATCATTTTTGATGTACTACAATTAAACAAATCCGTAGATTAAATACAATCTACAAAGTGAAATACATATTTAATATTCTTAAGAGTCGAGTAGTGAAAATACCGGTTCTCTCGAACACTATTAGGATCAAAGTTTAAACTTTTTTTTGTTTTAGAAATTTTTGGATCTTTCAAAAGTGTGACCACAGTTTTTTTAGAATGAAAATACATATACATGTGTATGTATAACAAATACAATGAAGTTTCTGCGGGCGTATCATGTATGTGTAACAGATTTGATTTATGTCATTTAGGTGTAAGAGAAACTTCGATATTATTTTTAGAAGCGTTTTTAAAAATTTTTATCATCCATTTTTTCTCATTTTCATAGGAAATGGATTGTCCAAAACAAATATAAATTAGAGTGAAAGAGTGAACATGCAATAATTTGTATACTTTATCGAAGAATTAATATAATTGCTTCTGTAATTATGGGTAAGTTAATAAATACTTATTTACAAATTAATTAGCTATTTTCAATTTCATCTATGTATTTTAGAAGATGCTATGGAAGCGCAAAAGTGGCAACAGCATTTATCTTTATTGCGAGAGCAATATGTTAATTTACATAACACGAACACTGAACTTCAACGTGAATATGCTATCGCTACTGCAAATAAACAAGATTCTGGATTTATTGGAAGACTCTTGACAATTATAGCGTCATTATATGGTCAACATCGATACAGGTCTAAAATCTTTTTAGTTTCTAACTTTATATTATTAATATTTCTAGTAATAGACATTATTATTTTATAGTGATGTAACTATTAAATTAAAGGATCAAGAAATACCAGCACATAAATTTATATTATCAGCTAGAACAGATTTTTTCAGTAATTCGATGCTGACTGATGTAACTACGTTAGGTAAATAGTTAAATAAATAATAGGACATAATTAAGCTTATATATTAAATATAATATGAAATACATGTTGGTAGATTGGACTCATTTAGACACTCATGTTGGATCAGTGTTATTAAAATGGATATACATGGGAAAAGTTTCTCAAGAAAATTTAACAGTGGATCTGATGAAAGCAGCCTCTAGTTTTCAATTGACAGAATTAGTTGAACATTGTGAGAAATATTTAATTGGAACTGTGGGGCTTAAAGATTGCGTACAATTGTATGCTATTGCTGAAGAATTAGGTACTCAAAGATTAAAAGAACACTGTAGTTCTTTAATTTCAGCACATTGGGTAAGATAAATGTTTAGTAATACTTATCACATTGTAAGATATTTATTACTATTGTATTAGCTTATTCAAAATTTATGTATGTAGGAAGATTTGAGTGGAGAAGATTTTAAAGAAATGCCTGGATCTTTATTGTACAAATTACTACAAACAAAAAGTAAATATCCATTACATGCTGCTATTAGATTGATGAGAGAAGATGTGGTGTTTTTGTATTTAGTGGAAAATGATGCAGGGGTAAGTTAAAAACTTCATTTTCTTTTATTACTTAAGTATATTTATCACATGTTCACTATATTTTTAAATATAATAATTAAATGATCAGTAACAGTATCAGAAAAAAAGATTATTCCATTAAAGTCATTAATATTTTTTATATCACTTTTAAAACATCTTAATATATTCTAATGTTTTTTTAATCTTAGTAAGTACAAAAATTGAAAGGTTTATAGTATTTCTGTAAATAGTAATATCATTGTTAGTAAAAATATATGATAAACATTCATAGTTTTAATTGACTGTGATGAATTGCATAAATGGAAACTGCAAAAGCAATATTCCGGTGGACCTGCCGGGGCTCCTCTATCTTCACCAATAAAACAACCTTCTTCATAAGCTGATTTCACAATTTCTTCGTCATCTTTCCATTCATTATTTACGTCATTGTAAATGGGAATCATGCTCTTTTGAAGTGCACAATCTCTTTCTACAGTTGTTATTACAGATGCTGTGAAAAATGATAAAGTAATGAGTACAAAAATATATCAGATATACTTTTAAAAATAATAAACACATACTTTTAAACTTATAATAAATAGTTTTCTTCCTGCAAAGCGTTGATGAGGGACAATAAACTTGGAATCTAGAACTTCCATCAAATTGTGAACATAATAGATTAGTTTCATCAATTCCTGGTTGTGATGCATAACATTTGAAGCATGAAATGTTTGCAGTTGCAGGTTTTACTATCATATTTAACACTATTAAGCATTTAAAAAGATTTGAATCATATTAAAAATATCCTAATGTATCAGGTACTAAGATAAATAAATATCAATTTTTAAAGACAATATTAAAATAACTTAAATAGGTACATACATAGAAAACACGCAGTAATTAATATGATCTTATTTGCTGTTGTTTGGAAAGCCATCTCATTTATATCCAAACAATAGTCAATTATTATTAAAATATTTATATTTATTTTTTTAATAAAATTATGTGTTTCAAATATTATTTACAATTTTTATAACAATTTATCTTTATATTTCTTTCTTATATTCCTATTATTACTGTCATTTTACAAACCTAAAACAATTTAATTGATTAAACATTATGTTCATTAAATATTACAAATAAGTTATATAAAATTAGCACCAGTTGTCAAATACATTTTAATTATTATATTTGTTTAAATATAATTAATTAAACAAATAACAATTCTTTAAATACTAAATTATTATTTATTACGATTGCTTGTATATACTATGTAAATTATACCTAATATATAATTAATATTATTTGCCAATTTTACAGATTTTAACATTATTTTAACATAAAGAATAGTTAATAGAATAAACATTACAAGAAAATAATAAATTTATTAACTAAACAATTATAAAATTAAAAATATTCGTTTTGGATGAAAAAACTTACAGGTCTAATTCAAATTGTAAACAAATATCAGACTTGAAATCATAGTTAAACTTCTGAAAATTATATAGAATTATATATCTACTTTCGACAATCGATTATCGAATAGAACATATTCAATCAAGCACTTTCACTACTCTCTAATAAGATTAATTTATGAACATTCACCAAATGTCACATTGCGGTAATAAAATGTTGGTTAACTGCTTTCTTTGTTCGACGTGAAAATGCACTCTTTTGATCGGAAGCTGAGTGTAGTTAACTGACTGTTTTATACGCCACGTCATGATTTTTCTGTCCTTTATAAACTGCTCTTTCTGATTTATCAGAATGTAATCTTCATATTCCTTTCCGTTTGCGATTTTGACGGTGTTATATGGTCCTTATTAATTAACTATGTAGGTATCACTAATACGAGCACGTACAAGCATCCGTTAGACGTATGCGCAGCGTTATTACGCATGAATTACAAAGTGCCCAGTGATTCTCAACGAATTACTTAAATTTCATATGATCTAAAAATTTACAGAATTTTAGTAATATCCTATTATCCATTATTAAATAAATAATAAACATGTTCGGGCCCGTTGCGCATAGGTATATAAATTATTCACTGTATAAGGATAACTATTTAAAGACAATATTTTGATTGATTATATATATAATCAAATTTATTTTTATATCAGTATTTAAAAATTTATTTTTTTGGCAGTAAAGAATTTAAAAATCATATAATTGCGCATTGTATAGCTTCACATTATATTACCATGCATTATATCACCCCGATTTACATTATCGTATTGTATTGTGTTCTATTATATTGCCGCACATTATATTACCGTTCATTGTATTGTTCCAAATTATATCATCGTGATGTTTTGCGCCGCATTATATCGCTACACATTGCATTGCCATGTAGTATCTGTTATTAAATAAAAATATTAAACCACAAATTTAATAATGTATACTTCATTAATCATCTTATATTTATGATTTTTAGTTATCCAAAGCCGTTAATGCACTTGATCATAAAGGAGAAATGCCATTGGAAGTTGCTTTGAAAACGTGTCAACCATCGTTAGCGCGTACTTTAGTTAAACATGGAGCTGATTTAAATGCAAAAGATTCCAAAGGTCTTACTTTGCTCCAAGCTGCTATTATCAAAGGAGATTCTTATTCAGCAGAATTTATAATAGAACAACTACAAAACAGTGGTAATATACAACCCCTATGTGAGCCAGTAAAACTCATTGGAAATACACGGGATCTAAAACATTCTGAAGAACTCGATGGATGCACTGTTTTACATTTGATAACAAAACATAGTTCAGAGAATATGTTGGCGATTGCAACTCGATTACTTCAAGCTGGTATTGATCCCAATTTACAGAATTATAAAGGATGGTAATTTATTAATTATTAATATTTTATCACTCAGTTCTTATCGAAAGTAATGTACAATTAATTTATTGTATTTATTCTTGTAGGACTGCCTTACATAACTGTATACAAGAAAGGAATGAACCACTGTTTGATATTTTGATAGAATGTACAGATATAAATTTGGATAAAACTACTAATGATGATGATACTCCATTGTGCATTGCAGTGAAAATAGATCCATTCTGCCAATTTTTTGCTAAAAAACTTTTAACCAAAGGTGTAACTTCTAATCCTATATATAAAAATACTGGAGACACTTTGCTACATGTTTTAATAAGAGAATATAAAGAAGAAGCAGCACTATTTTTGATTGATCATTGTAAAGATAATTTGATGAAAAAGAATAATGAAGGATATTCAGTTTTACATGAAGCCTGTAAAGTTGGTTCCAGAAATTTGACGCAAGCTTTATTGAAAAGTGGTCTTCCAGTAGACGAAATCGCGTTTTCTACCGGTGATGCGCCGATACACATTGCTGTAACAAATTTATACTTTGATATCGTAGTAGAATTATTAAATGCACCTAATTCAAATACTCAATTAAATTTGAAAAATAATGCAAATGAAACACCTCTGAGTTTAGCTATTAAAGCTCCATTCAAAAAGGGTAAAGATATTGTTTTAGCTTTAATAAAAGCTGGAGCGAATATCAACGAATTTAATAAGGAAGGTTTAATATTATTACATCAAGCAATATTAAAAGAGGATTCAGCTACAGCAATCTTTTTACTAGAAAATGGTGCAGATATGAATGCAAGGTAATTAATATTACATATAATATTAATTATTTTAAAAAGAATTGTATATAATTATTTATAAATGCAGTACTAGCTAATCCATTGTGTGGTATTTAAAACTTTTAACTTAGGACTGCAAATGGGGAGACTCCGTTGCAACTTTCTGTACACTGTAGACTAGGTGAAGTTGTAGAAGCTCTTTGTAAAAGAGGTGTGGATACTTCTGTAGGCTGTCCATTATGGGATGCATTGGATTCAGATCAAGAAGATATAGCATCTATTCTAGTTAAGTATGGAGCTGATACAGATTGTTGGGGTCCTGGTCCAGATGGTTGTCAACAAACATTATTACATAGAGCAATTGATGATAACAAAGAAGATATTGCACAGTTTCTTATAAGAAGGTATACAATATATAGAAATATAAAATTACAGTAATTTTTAAATTATAAGATGTGGGAATAAACGGATTAAGATCTAAGGACAAAATAATAATTTATTCAATTTTCTTGAAACAGTTTAACAACAGACTATGTTTCGTCGTGCATTTTTTTTGCAAAACAAAATATATAACAAAATTCAAATATCAAATTAAGAAACAGAGAACATAGCTTTATGGACGAACAGTTAAAACAATTTTAATACGAACATGAGATGTCTGGGAAATTCCTCCGTCTATTTCTTGGAAGACGACTGGCGGATAATCCGGCTTTGTCTCTTTCGAGGAGGGACCTAGGAACTAGTCCCCGTACTCTCGTGTGCTGTAAAAAGTGTTCGAAAGCTAGGTTTCGTATTCTTTTTACTCTAATGGGCACCCAATGTGATTAGCCTCGTTCTCTTTCAAAAGAGCACGGTAAAAAATTTCACGATCACTATTGCGAGATTATATGTAGTCGTCGCTAATGAGCTGCGGCCCATAAGCTCGCTATCATTTTTTAGAAAATTCTTGTTGTCCTCTCGTTGATGCTGTTACAATGTAATATTGATTTTTTAGTGGTTGCGATTTGAATGCTCCAAGAAGATTGGGTCCAGATGGTGCAGGAGGTGATGAAGCAAAAGATGAATGTACTCCGTTACACCTATGTTGTCAATGGGGTTTAGAACAAGTTGTACAAACACTTATTGAACATGGTGCAGATGTGAATGCTAGAGATGTAGAAGGCAAAACTCCAGTTCACGTAGCCATACAAAATCAGCATTCACAAATTATATCTCTGTTACTCTGTCATCCAAACATAGATTTAAATAAACGAGATAAAAAAGGTTTAACACCATTTGCAACAGCTTTGACATTTAGGAATAATAAAGCTGCTCAAGCAATTTTGGAACGATTACCTAAAGCTGCTGAACAGTATGACAATAAGGGTAGAAATTTTTTGCATACTGCTATTCAAAAGAATGACATGGAAAGCATTTTATTTTTATTATCTATTCAGGTTGGTACGAAATAAGCAACTTTTATAACCATTGTATATATTGATTTAATTTATGTATTTTTAATTTTAAGCGTAATAACTGATTTTGCAGGTAGATGTAAATTCCAGAGTTCATGATGTTACACAAACTCCACCTTTACATCTTGCTGCAATATCTGGAAATGAAATGTTAGTGCGAAGTTTAATTCTGGCTGGTGCACGTGTTAATGATACAGATGCAAACAGAAATACTGCATTGCATGCTGTTGCAAAAGCAGGACATGCTACAGTTGCATCTGCCTTATTACAGGTAATACACAATTATACATATATATTCATATAATTAACTTAACCGCCGTTTTTTTTCTCTTTTTCAGAACAATATTAATTTCGATGCAATAAATGCAGACGGTGATAATGCATTACATGTTGCAGTAAGAGAAGGTCATGTATCAGTAGTAAGAACACTTTTAACTGAATGTACGCTAGACGCAGAAGCAGTCAATCTTAAAGGTAGAAATCCTTTACATGAACTAGCTAGATGTGGTAAAGATAATGCAGCAACTATATGTGAATTGTTTTTGGAATGTATGTCACAATACCCAGTGAATAATGCAGGTAAAAATATTTTATTTCGACATATTATGCAGTAATTATTTCAAACTAAATTATAATAAATATTCTGTTTAAGACTTGGATGGCAATACTCCGTTACTAATAGCTTATATGAAAGGTAATGGTCAACTTTGCCGTACACTGGTAAAAGCTGGTGCATGTTTAGGATCTATGAATAAAGAAGGCATTACAATTTTTAATTACCAAGTAGCAACGAAACAGTTACTGTATAGATTACTAGACTCATTAACACAAGAAGCACCTTGGGCTGATAAAGATCTCTGTTTGGAATGTGGTACAAAATTCTCTCTCACAATGCGAAAACATCACTGGTACAGAAACTGACACATATTACATATAACTTAAATGTATATAAAACTAACTTTTTTTTTTTACTTTTTTTAGCCGTCACTGTGGTCGAATTTTATGCAATAAATGTTCTGGTCAAGATGTTCCAATTGTAAAATTTGGATTGAATAAACCAGTGCGTGTTTGTGCAGTATGTTTTGATGTATTACAAGTAGGTGCTGAATAAGATAAGACTTGAATAAAGAAAACATTCATATGTAAATAAAATAAATGTCATTCCATATACGTTTCTTATAAGGAGTAAACCAAAAGCTTTTATATAATTCTATATTAACCATATTGTAATTCATTGTATTATATAATTCCTCTTGTTGAAATTTTGTTAAATTTATAGCTCTTAAATTTTAAATACAGATAAAGGAAATATAAACAGAAATTAATACTTACTAATAAATTACCATTTATTCCTAGTATTGTATGTCTACAACATAATGATTTACAGGATTTTTTTAACAAATATTATACATTATGAATGATTCATGACCTTACTTAAGAAAACTGAACAGTTTTTCTGAAACACAATGATCTACACATTCTACGTAATCAATTAATTCTTCAAGACACGTTTCCTCTGTCTCAGAAGCTGAATTAACACGGTCATTACATGTAGTTAATCTCTCTTGCATTTTAGCACATTTAGCTTGTTGTGAACATTTTTCCTAAAAAATAAATACATATTTTAATTTTAAATTTATGAAGCACCTGGATTTTTTTTTTAAATGTAATTTGTTACAAGCACGATAATTAAAACACTTTTAACGTATGCCAATTTTTATTAGCATTATTTTTTTAAAATAGATTATGAATAAAAATGGCATGGATTATCCGATAAATACAAGTATTATATAATAATTTTTACTTACTCGAAGTCGTTTTTGATGATCGACTAACTCTCCTTCGTCGTCGTCAGCCTTTACAGTTGGAACGTAACGTTTAAAGAAGCTTTGAAGAAAAGACATCTCTTTTAAACAATTTTTCTTTCAGTTAAACGTAGGTATTTTAAATTATCTTAAAACATATACTGAATTGCTAATGTAGAAATGCAAAATTTTACAGACACAAAATACTGACTAGTGGTTGTGTCACGGATATACTATAGGTTAGGTTTAATCTTTGCATTCGAGATAATTGTTCGTTCCACGATAGATCGTACTCAATTCGCGCATCTAGGCTAACTTCAGTAGGCTCTTCATCGTACTCTTTTTGCTCTGTCAGTTATACATATACAGAGTGGATAAATATATGTATAGCAGGAAAAGTATAGAAAAGCTTGACGGGAGATAGGTAATTATGAAATAACGTTGAAATTATACAAAGTAAAAGACTATTGAGCATATCTATATAATTTTTGTAAAAACATTTCTTTGTATCGTTCATATTTCTCAAGATATTTGAGTATTATCCGACTTTTGGCTTACTCTGTATATATTTGGCATCAGAAATGTTTTAAAGGCGCATGCGCGTTACCCCTGGTAACAAAGTATACACGAACCAATCAGAGCCGACATGCGTAGAATAAATAAAAGCTTGTCGTCTGATAAGTATAATAAATTTCTCCGAAAGGTCGCGCTTCCATAATGTATCTTATTTTACTTCAGAAACTATACTCTGTTTTTTATACTTCATGCCTATACGCCCTCTTTCGAATTATTAGTTTACTAATATATAACCCTTTGTTGATAATTTATGTAAATAATGGAAATGACAGGTATTTTCGTTTTTGAACTCATTTATTATTGAACATGTATTCGTCGAAGATAGACAAATATTTTTTTTCAGGTATGAAGAAAAGTAAGATCTTTTAAGTAAATTGCAAAAATTGTAACCCCTGGAATAAGACAAATCATGTGTAACCTCAAAAGTAAAAACTAAATCTAACCTATAAACGTGTTCACTTTTATTTTAGTATAAATAATATACAAATATTTTCGAAATTTTTAAGTTTTTAAATTCTCAAATTATTTAATTTCCAAATCCTCAAATTTTCAAAAGTCTAAATATCCAAGTTTTCAAATTTGTAGAAATCCAAATTTTTTCATTCCCATACTTCCATATCCCAAATTCATAAATTTCTTAATCCCTAAATTTTAAGATCAGTCTTTTGAAATTTAAACATAGGGTTGATAGGCAACATAACGAAAGTTCACTATATACATTAAATGGGATAGGGGTAACAGCTTGCAACTTGAATTGTAGGGGTACAGGCAGACTGATGGTAGGGGGATGCATTCTTTGGCGGTGGGGACTGTGTTGGTGTCTGCGGGGAGACGCTTGGTCTGCTTGACGTATGCGCACGATAATGCGCAATTTTCTTTAGAAGCAGAAAGTTGATTTGCCAATAGGCCGTATGAAAATTCTCTTAGATCAAGACTGACCAATACGTGCATTAAATGCTACTCATTGTATGAGAAGATTTTCAACAATTATTTTGCAATACCGTTATTAAGCATTAATTATCTTTGTAAATTATTGGTAAATAGACAAAATGCCAGTAATAGGTGAAATTTTCAATAATTCTTTCAACGCTACTAAAATTTGTGGATCAAAACAGAATAGGATACGAAAAAAATGTTACATATTTGGCTCAGTTGCACGCTTGGATGTTTCTTTCGGGTACTTTTAGCACGACAACATTTTTCATTATATACCACGAATATTGTCTTACAAATAAGAAAAATATTTAGTTCCATTGAAAATATTCGTATCATTTGTTTAGTAAAAATGATTAAAAGAACCGTCATGCTCTTTGCAACAAGGATGGCGTCATCCGAAACTGTTCACGTAGTTTTATCAAAGTTATGAACTCGTTAACGTACGGTAAACGTATTCTTGTATTGAATTAAAGTGAAATAAGTTTCGCTAAATTAGTCAGCTACCACATCGTCGTTCGCGATACCGATTATAACTCGATAAAAATTAAGAAAAACCAGGGTGCAGTGCGTTGTACTAGCAGTCAAACATTGAAGTAGTTTTGCGCTGGTGTGTCGGAAAGGTAGTATCAATAAACCTCTATATTTTTTACGAAGAACAATATCAACGAGGAACAAAACAGAATGAAATATCGAAGCTAATGCATAAATGACGTCCACGTAGTAAATACAATATTATACAAGCAAGTTGGAAATTACAGATTTTTGAAAAAACCGGGACGTATTTGTATGAAATTTAAGGATTGTGTTTCCCGTAGAAAAAGACACTGCTCTGGAGGAATTTGTACAAGAGAATAAATTTTAAGGACGTGATACACAAAATTTTTTTCACGAAATGGTTGTCACGTCGTTTATTCACACAAAAGTTCAACCTAAAGTTTTTGAAACGTTTGAGGTTATGTATTATTGAAACATGAATTTCTTGTATTCATAAGCGAAGCGATTCATTGGGGAAACGAAATCAATCTGGTCGTAAGTTAAACAAACTTGTTATCATATATTATGTTACATATATTGTTTCATGAATTTACATTTTTGAATATATGTTTTAATCTTCTCTCATTAGTTTGTTTATTCATAATTCTAATTATTTAACTGTTTAATATTTTTAACATATTATATACTACAATTATACAGTAGCATTTAAAAAATTATAAACAGAAATATGACTCTATAAGCAATAAGTTGATCTTATTTTTTGCATATTGTTTGTCATTGTAACATGATATACTTATGAATTATTCAGTGTTTAGTATTTTAATATCTTTTATTATCAAATTTTATGTATAGCAAGTTACGTGAGTGGATGATGCTTGGAGGCAATGAACGGAATGGAGAGACATGGGCATGGACATGGACATTCGCATGCACATTCGCACCGTCATCGACATTCACATGGAAGTTTGCAAAATGCATCTCAAAATTCCAGTCAGTCATCAAAACATAGCCACGCTCATATACCGCATTCACAAAAAGATACATCTGCTGCCCAAACACCTCAAAAGCCAAGAAATTATAAGTTGCTAGTTGATCCATTTTTGGTCAAAGGTGCTACAAAATTATACAGATATGATGGCATGGTTCCAGGAGATCCAACTTACCCTGAAGTTCAACCACGAGACCCTAGATCACAATTGACAAGAATTTGGACTCGTTTAGAACAACTTGACTTACCTGTACCTAGGTTTAAAATTGACTCCAATTATTGTGGTGAACCTCCTCCACTTGAAGTGACATTTTGCCATTTAAATGACAATATTGATAAAACTTTTTTATCAGATATGGTTCAGAAATTTGGAGCTGTGGAGGAACTTACTGTTTATTATCATCCATTGACCAATAAGCATCTTGGAATTGCAAGGGTGGTGTTTGAAAGTACGAAAGCTTCGAAAGCTTGTGTAGAAAAATTAAATAATACATCTGTGATGGGTAAAGTTTTAAGAGTATTTCTTGATGCATTTGGGGATGAATGTAAGAAAATTTATGATGAATTAACTGCAGAAAAGAAACCAGAAAAGAAAATAGAAAAAGAAATAAAATCTGAGAGTGAACAAGAGAAACAAACACCGATTGAAAAAATTATTACAGAAGAAAGGGATGATTTTAAAAGTAGCAAAAAAATGGTACCAAGTATAGAAAAATCAAGAGACACGTATACAGAAAACTCAAGATATAGCAAGTATCGAGATTATCCTACTCCTAGTGGCAGTACTGGAAGTGATTTAGGCTATGGTACTGCACCTAGTGAACTAAATTATTCTAGCAATTATTCTCAAAACTCTACTCCAGCTACAAATTATGATTTTTACTATAGTGGCTATCACCATCAACCTCCAAATAATTATTTGCCAAGTATGCCTCAAAGCGTGTCCCAAAATCTTACGATACAACAAAATTCTGGTATGTGGTGGGGAAATAATACAGGAACAGCAAATTATGCATCATCTTCTATGTGGCCCGTTCAACATGGAACAAATTTAGATAATTCTAATTCTAATGTAGCTCCAATTTCCAAGGCTTCTAATATAAAAATGCATCACACTCCAAAAAAAGAAAAGGAAAATCAAAATGTTACAAAAAATTCATCTAGAGATTCACCAGTGGAGACACGTAAAACGTTAGACTTGGATACCAGAATTGCTATGTTACTAAAAGACAAAGCAGGGGGAATGGCACCTCCTTTTCTACAATTTGGTAGTGATTCAGAAGACGAAAAGAAATCTGTCAATGCAGATAATGAAATGCTCTCAGAACCACCAAGTCCTTTTCTATCTCATGAAACGTACAAATCGTGTTTTGAAAAAGTGAGAGAAAGAAATAAAGAACAATGGAAAGTGCATGAAAATAGCATTAATCAGTTTTCTATTGATGAAGAACTAGGTAGTGTGATAAGTTCAAGTGAAGATGAAGCTTTGTTGGGAAGTTACAGCCCTGCACCAGATGAAATTGAACCTGAACCACCAAAAGAACCACCGCCTCCACCTCCACCTGATGATGATAGAATGTCATTGAGTCCATTAAGTTCGGGGGATGAAAAGATTGAAGAGGTATTCATATTGTGAAGTACATGTCAAATGTAATTATTTATTTACATATTTTATGATTTAAATACTTAGGTTATAGCTCAAACAGAACCTACAAGTCAGTTGTACCCTGGAACTGGTTATCCTGGACATATAACTCACTATCCTGCCAATGATATGTACCATTGGCCACGACCAGCACAATACCCATATCCTTATGGGGCAACATATTTACAAAGTCATTACCAACCGAACACTACATCATTTTCTGGAACAGTAGGAAATCATCAAGGAACAAATTATTATCCATCTTTTCAATCAAGATTGCACGCGATGGCAAATCATAACATTACAAAAGATAATCCACAGGTATGTATGTATATATAAATGTTTATGGGTTTATTACTTAATCAATACAAATTTAATTATTGAACATTTTAGGCTCCTACTATTAATGGAGTATTAAACAGAGTTGTAAATGAACTAAAGCAAATTTTAAAAAAGGATTTTAATAAAAAGATGATCGAGAATACTGCGTTTAAATTGTTTGAAGTATGGTGGGATGAAAAGAAATCTGAAAAAAGTCAAAATCAGGGAGGTGATAATGTTACTATTAATAATAGTAATAAGGAAGAAGGCTCAAAACCTCAGGGATTATCACTATTATTAGAACAGGCAACTCCACTTGGATTTAATTACGATGGATTTGGTTTGGGCATTAGAGCTAGCATGCCAAAGATGCCTTCTTTCAGGGTAAAATTTTTATTTTCATTATGTATGATATTTTATATGATAAAATTATTGTAATTATTGTAATTAATGTTTATCTTCCAGCGTAAAATTAAAGCTCCAAGCCCATTACCACAAGATGAAGATAGCCGTCAATCTGACCATGGTGATACTGAAATTATAGAAAGCGATAGTGATCTTGATTTAGCATCTGTACAAAAAATTGAAAGGCCAATTACTTCTCTTCCAAGTATTTCTTCTTCATCATCATCAGCATCTAGTGAAAGTAGCAGCGAAGAAATCAGTTGCAGTGAATCTTCTAGTAGCTCCAGTGATAGTTCTGATGAAGAAGTATGTTCTGCGAACTATGAAGATGAGGTATATAATTATAATTAACTTAATAAATATTTATTTCATATAATTATGTATAAAAATAATCTTTACTTTCAGCAAGATACAGACAGTCGTATGTCAGATCATCGACCCCTTGCTTGCAATAGTGAAGATCCTGATATTTTAACAGAGCTTGCTATTCAACGTTCATTAGATTGTCCAACTCCGACTGGCAGAGAAACACCAATTCCTGATATTAAGATAAAAGATGGAATCTCAAATGAGTTTCCGCAGTGTGATAATGAAGCTAGCCCTATACCACCATCTCCATTAAGATATGAAAGTGATAAGGAAGAAAGTGAAAATGTAAATGAAAAGTCTGTCAATGAGGAAAATCTTGAAAAACCTGTGACCGTAAAAGAAGATACCGTAACAAAGGACATTGAAGATGAAACACAAAAGAGAGTACAGAGTACACATATTTTAATGATACCAGGAAAACAAGAATCATGTGATATGCAAAAAATGGAAAATTCTGCGGCGGAAGCTTTAATAACGTTAGCTGGTCAAGATAATATTATAAGACATAGAAGTCCGGGACCTGTACAACCAAATATTATTAGAGCTCTTCAAACTATGTCTGCAAAATACATTAACGATGAACCTATATTAAAAGAATCAGAAAAGATTGAGATGTTCAGTGAAATACCAACCACTGATTCAGAGGAGGAGAGCTTAGAAATTAGAAGGCTAAGGTTTGTAAAATCATGTAACATACGTGTGAATATGATTGTCGTGTATTTTTATAACTGAATTAATATAACAAGTTATACTGTTTCGCATTGATTAGGTATCAAGCTGAAGCTGAGCTACGACTGAATGGTCAACAGAGTCCAAACTTGCAAGCTTCTCAGGTATTCATGGAACATTCGTATTCGTTGCCACCGACACAATCAGAAATTGCAAAGGCTGTGCTTCGTGCACCTCCGGCGCCAATAAAACCTGTAAAAATGAAACCTTCAAAAATGATGAAGTTGGTAAAGGGTAAAGACAAAACTCATAAAGTAGAAAAGAGGAAATATAACAAATATAGCAAGATGCATACTCATCAGAATCATGAAGGAGAAAAAGAAAATATTGAAAATGAATTTGTTTATCAAAAATATCCGAAAAAAGTGGATGAACCAACAGTAACATATAAAGAACGTGATTTAATGTCAGAAATGGCTATTTTATATGAATTTCTAACTAGAGGAATAGATGCGGAGGATGTGGAATATTTAAGACGAAGTTATGAAGCTTTGTTAGCCGATGATAGTCAAGGTTATTGGTTGAATGATACACATTGGGTCGATCATCCTCCAACAGATCTTCCAAGTCCTGCAAAACGAAGAAAACGGGATGAACTCAGATTACATACTAGTGGAAGCGCGAGAACGGAGGGATATTATAAAGTTGATGTACGAGAGAAAGCTAAACATAAGGTACGATTCCATAAATTGACTTTACATAAAATGATTAACTATTTGCACAGAATTATTAAAAATATATTTTTATAGCATCACTATGCGCAAAGCATACAGCGTAGTAATGATGTGGAAGATAGTAATGGTCCTTATGCTGGAGTTGATGGAACAATGAATGGTCCAAAGAATAATACTAAAACTTTAACCGGTAAAATGCAAGCTTTATCTCGAGAAGCTCGAAGTAATCAACGTCGATTATTAACGGCCTTTGGTATTGACACCGATAGTGATCTTCTTAAGTTCAATCAACTGAAAGTAAGCTTTTGATTATTTACTTATAAATTTTTGCGTTCAATTTTTTAAATATTGTATTTATTTTATATTTACAGTTTAGGAAAAAACAATTGAAATTCGCCAAATCTGGCATACACGATTGGGGCTTATTTGCTATGGAACCAATTGCGGCCGATGAAATGGTTATTGAGTACGTTGGTCAAATGGTTAGGCCAGTTGTCGCTGACTTAAGAGAGTCTCAGTACGAAGCTACCGGTATTGGAAGTTCTTATCTTTTCCGCATCGATTTAGATACAATTATTGATGCAACGAAGTGTGGAAATTTAGCACGGTTCATTAATCATAGCTGCAATGTAAGTATTGTAACAAATATTTATGTTTTCAATGTGAAAAGGCAGTGATGGGCAACTGTACCTGCTACGTCTTCCTTAGGTTCTTCTTAGACTAGAACTGGGAGTTTCAAAGAATTGAAAGTCACAAAGTTCCAAAATGTTATGGCTTTAAAATAACTAGAGCTTTTAAATTTTTATGTCTCGAAATTCTAGAGCTAAAATCTTAAGTCCTAGAGTTCTTAGGCTCTTCTTGAGTTTTTACTAAATTCTCTTAAGATTAAGAATGGGAATCTTAAAGCCCCAGGATCAAACTCCTTAAGTTTTATCTAAGATCTCCTTGAACGTGCATGTTAATGTTTATCTGCTTTCCGTTAGGCACTTGATCTATCCATCACTACTGCAAGAAGGTTATACATTTTGTATTGTTTTTTCAGCCGAATTGTTATGCAAAAGTAATTACGATCGAAAGTCAAAAGAAAATTGTAATCTATAGTAAACAACCAATAGGAGTTAATGAAGAAATTACATACGATTATAAATTTCCATTGGAGGATGATAAAATCCCATGCTTATGTGGCGCTCCTCAATGTCGGGGTACTCTAAATTGAATCGTTCATAAAACTATATTGTTCATCCCTTTTTCCTGTCTTCTACATTTCATCACACTCCACTCATATTTTTGTAAATATTTCCCCATGTAAACATTTTATAAAATGCAATGGAAAAATGCTAAATTATGTTAATATGTGCTCCTTTTCTTTTTCTAATATCCTTCCCGTTAAAAAACCAAGTGAACTTCGAATGCCGTTATACAATATTTATATTTTACGATTGTTTTTGTACATATACGTAATTTAAAATTTTATTCCTATTATGTTTCTGTTAAAAATAAAATGATCATTTGTTAAAAGACAACACTTATGTTGATATAAAGAGAATTTCCAAGAAAATTTCCACTTCATAACGATTGTTTGAATTGAAACATAAATACTTTTTAATAAATTATTAATATTTATTTATTACTGTAAATTTATTCCAAATTTTTAAAGACAACTTTTATTTGTTTATGGTTAACATTTCTATTTTTATAAAACTAGAAATTTAGTTCAAATTTTATTCATGCTGCATCTAATGTAAATAAAGAAGTACATACCACAAGGAAAGAAAAACATGTATCTGAATGAGTGAAAAATAAGGAAAAATGAAGTCCAGTTTTTAGTCTTTTCGTTTCAAAATTTAAATTCATGTAATTCCCCTGTATCAACATGTTGGCCAACATTCAAAATATAATAAAGTCGTAAATGCGCATGTACATTCTCTTAGTTACGAAGTGTTTTCGAACTTTGGCGCAGAATAAATAACTCGTCGAGTAATGTGTATGATATGTATGATCTTCAGTTATACAAATAACATTAATTTATTTGAGTTTTCAAGTTTAATTTATTCAAATATTTTCATTGAAAATAAACATCACAATAAAGTTTAATTACAGTAAGGTTACTTATAGAATAATCGGAATAGTATTGTTGATGTTATTGAGAAATTGTACAGGTTATATTTAAAGAATATGGCAGATCGTTTAACACAATTACAAGATACTATAAATCAGGTAACGTGAAGTTAGTTTTCTTTGAATAAAATTTTTATTTAAATGTCATAATTGTATTCACTCTTATAGCAAGCTGAACATTTCTGTAATAGCGTTGGTATTTTACAACAATACTCCACACCTAGTAAGTTTCCTGGTTTTGATCGAGTTGGAACACCACAACCACATCAACCTCAAGAAGGTATTTTTATTTATTTTATAATTCTCTCTACTATTTTGTCTAACAACATCTATATTTTAGATTATGCAGCCTTGTTTGCAACTTTAATAGCAAGGTGTGCCAAAGATATTGATACTTTGATAGAAAGTTTGCCAAGTGAAGAATCATCACAAGAATTACAAGTTGCAAGTCTTAGTCGTCTTGAACAAGAAAATCAGGAAGCTGGTGAGCAGCTGGAAGAAGTTGTAAAACAAGGAGAAGCACTGTTGCAAAGGATTCAGGCTGCTTTGCAAGATATTGCTCAAAGTCAGTTAGATATGCAAGATCCAGCATCATCATCTGTAATCAACATTAATCTCAATACTAATTCAACTTTTAAACAAGACAACATGAATTCTGTAAATACTGTAGCTTCAAATAATACGCATCAATTGTCAGATCCTTCGCCCAGTTCTGTTAATCAGTGATACATTTTTGTTCTAGTTTAAATATTGAATAAACCTTATGTTTTTTGTATTTGTAAAATAAGTAATATACGCTGACAAACTAATTACATGAAAAATGTTTTATTTAATAATTTACTGTGTTTTTACAAAATTTTGGTATTATCTTTTATAAAGATTTATGAATGTGTCTCGAGGTATAGAAATCTTTCCAATCATTTTCATATGTTTCTTTCCTTCTGCTTGTTTTGCTAATAGTTTCTTTCTTCTAGTAACATCACCCCCATACTAAAAAAATAAAAGCAATATTAAGAAGATATACAAGTACCATCTGATAAAAGAACTTACCAATTTTGCAGTTACATCTTTTCTATATGGCTTTAATGTTTCTCTTGCAATAACTTTTCCATTTACAATAGCTTGAATTACTATTTCAAATAATTGACGTGGGAGTAGATCTACTAATTTTGCACACAACTCTTTTCCTTTTGTACGAGCTTTACTACAATGTACAATAGTACTAAGTTCTTCTACTGTATTTCCATTCAAAGCAACACATAACTGTATCATACAGATATTAATATATTAAACAGATAAATTATGTATTACTTTCATAAATTCAGAAAATTACCTTTACTATGTTTGAAACCTCATAATCAGATTCTTCATAATCAAAGCTAGCATATCCAGAAGTTAAACGTTTTAATGTATCATGAAGATCAATAATAACTTCATTTAATGGTAATAGAAATTGATACAATGTTCTGTTATGGCCAACATCTTTTGTTAATTGTTGTACTCCACGTTTCTCAAGGCATAAAGACATTACTGTACCTGTATATTCAGCTGATAAACATAATTAAAAATTATTTATCAGCTTATTGTATTAAGTATATTTATGTTACTAATATTAAATTTTTAAATGTACTTGGTGCTATGATAGTTCCTAGTATAAAAGGTTCATAGAATTCTGTTACGATCAGTGGATCTGGAAAATCTGCAGGATTATTAAATGCAATTGTCTCACTATTATATTTCTTAATATTTTTCTTGCCAAAAATTTTTGCTTTATATGTAACACTAGGTGCTGTAACAATTGATAATGCACCATATTCCTGTTCAAGACGTTGCATGAAAACTTCCATGTGCAATAAACCTAAAAATCCAATTCTCCAGCCTTGTCCAAGGGCTACACTAAAATAAACAACTATAAAAATTTATCTTCTGTTTTATGTAAAAATATAATAAGACACACCTAGACTCCAGTGTGACAGTAACACTGCTATCATTTAATGTTAATTTTTCAATAGCAGTTCGCATAGCATCGAATTTTGTTTGTTCAACTGGATAAATGCCAGAGAAAACCATAGGTTTTGGTGATTTGAATCCCATTAGTGGTTGAACAACCTCATTTTTTATATGTAATGTATCACCAATAAATGCTTCTTTAGAACTTTTCATATTACAAGAAATACTTCCTATTTGACCTGCAACTCTGAGATATATGTTGTTATTATTATTATAGAATTATATAAAATGATAAAAAACTAAAAAGTAATATTTACAATTTATTTACATATTCTTCAAAAGGTCTTAATAATGAAATATTTTTAATTTCATAAGATTTTTTAGTATATATTGAAGTAAATTGCTGTTTAACTGATATAGATCCTTCTTTAATATATATTAATAAAACTGTTCCTTTATATTTATCATACCAGCTATCAAATACCAAAGCTCTGAATGGTTTATCTCTATATACTTCAGGTGGTGGAATTCTTTCAACAATAGCATCCAAGATTTGAGGAACACCAGTACCGAATTTGGCAGATATTTTCATAACTTCTGACTTCTCTATATTAAATAACATCTTTAATTGATCCATTACCCTTTCAGGATTAGCATTTTTTAAATCTATTTTATTAATTACTGGTATCATAACTAGATTTTGTTTAACAGCTAAATGATAATTCGCAACAGTCTGTGCTTGTACACCATCATTTGCATCTATTACTAAAACTACTCCTTGACAAGGAGCTAATGAACGATGTACCTCAGCAGAAAAGTCTACATGGCCAGGTGTATCTATTAAATTAAGGAGATATTTGATTCCATTATAAGTATAATTAAGAGAAGCTGTTTGAGCTTTAACTGTAATTCCACGCTCTTTTTCAACTTGTAATTTATCTAAAATTTGTTTTCCAGAATTTGTTTTAATTGCACCTGTTAATTCCAAAAGTCTATCTGCAAGAGTACTTTTGCCATGATCAACGTGTGCTATAATACTAAAGTTACGAATATTTTCTACTGGAATTTCATGTTCTTTGTCAACTTCCACTTTTGTAGAGCAGTACTTATTATTAGCAAATAGATAATATCTGAAATAAAATATGTCATTTAAGAAATTTGTTTCGCTTAATAATTACTAATTTTAAATATTTAAATTTGAACACAACTTTATATAATTTGAATAAACATCTAATACTAACCTTTCGATTGGTTGTAAAAAATTAAAATTTCTTTGAGAATGCCATATTTGACAAATAATTCGACCGTTTATTTTCATTGTTTAATGTAAAAGTTATATATTACGTATGCAAATATATACAAAATTCTATGAATATTTATATTAAATTTATGTCATTTCTTTAACGAGGTAAAGAAACTGTGTATTTGAAACTAGTCATTACTGAACTATTATTGCTTCGTTATGCTTCGTTCCAGAATGGTATATTTGTTGTAAATGTAACTAGTCTTTAAGTTGAATAAAAAAGGAAACAGTGTATATAAATTTATTAATAATTGTAAAAGCTTAGACAAATATGTCAGTTAAACAAATTTCTCAGGTAATATTTATGTTTGTATTAAGAAGTAAAACTTTGTGAAACCTAACCTAAATAAATAACACATTTCTATATAAAAAATATATATATATTAATAATAACTTTAAACGAAGGTTAAAATATCGAATAACAAATCAAAAAAATAAATATTGTAGCGTTTATATTATATTCCAAAAATAACACGTTGGACAAAAGGAATTGGTGCTGAATTACCGGAAGAATATAAAAAGTTTTGGAAAGAATGGAAATTGCAACAACCAACTGCTGTTCATTACATTAAGCAAGAAGGTTCTTACATAAGAGATGAAGAGACGGAAGTAGTGTAAGGAGTCAATAATTATTTTATTCATAAACTGTTTGTTAATATGTTCACAATTCTATGATCCATATATGGGATATAATATACTCTAATGGCATGTACCATGATTCATATGTGCATCATGGAATGTTTCGAATGAAAGAAAGGTACATTTTCAACTTGTACTGTGAACATGTTAATATTAAATGGATTTATTTCTAGACGACCAGTTCAAAATATACCAATACCATTACTATATCCTAAAGAATTTCATGAAGGTTTATGGGGCGGTGAAGCTGTAATTCAAGGTTTCACAAAGAAACATAGATTTGCTCGTAGACATCCTCGCTTTTGGTTCCCTCTGCTTAAAAAGTCAGTTGTTTATAGTGAAGTACTAGATATGTACATGAATACTGTTGTTACCTATAGAACTATCCATCTAATTAATGAACATTATGGTTTTGATCATTATTTATTAAAGGTATGTCACTGATAAAATTATTCTTAGATATATTTTCTAATATTTAAATTACTCAACTGTTTTTAGACTCCTGCTTGTGATTTGAAATCTGAGCTTGCATTAAAAATAAAACGTAAAATACTTGTAACATTGGCTGATAAAACGTTGTATCCGAATGATTCTGCTAAAAGAGAAGAAATTTATAATAAATATAAGGAATATTTAACAGCAGTATAGTATCATTTTAATGTTCATTTTCTTTATCAAATTAAAATTAATTTTCAGTTTAAAAACTTATATTCTTGTTTCTAGTATACACGAGAGGAAATTGAATGGTATGGTTTAACATACAAGGAGGCTTGTTTAAAGTTCATAAAACAAAAACGAGAACAAAAATTGCAACAAATGCAGCCTTTAAAAGTCAAATTTAGAGCTGAATTAATTGCAAAACTTAAAGAAGAGGAAGCTAAGGAAGCTGCTGAAAAGTTAGCTGAGTATGTATCTATTTATTTATCTATATAAATAATAAATTACACAAAATTGTATAATTTCATGGCAACTTATTTTTGCAGATCATCAACGTGGAGCTTAAAGTGGAATCCTTTTAGTAGTTCAAAACCCGAGTAATACATATATATTGTTGCATCTAATAAGTAATGAAAATAAAGAAAATTAATCGTATATAGGTCAAACTGATTTCTTCTATATTTAATACACATTTTAAACACTGGTAACTTCAACATAGAAAATCAAAATTTTTTTTAAATACTTGTCATATGATTTTTAATGATTAATATACCAATCAATTGTTAATAATAGTATGATTTACGAGAACACTTCTAAGTATAATTAAAATTGACGTCTAGAAAAATAAATAATTATGATATTGAACATTCTATATCACCATCCTTTGGTAAACAGTTTAATAAAGAAGCGATGGCTCTTGTAATGTATGTCATTGTTCCAAAACTACCGCTCGGAGCACTGTCATAAAAGTGTTGACAAACATATGCTGCTCCACCACAAAGAAGGGTTCCCATCGCAGTAGTTTCTCGTTGCTCTTTTGGTTTAGCACAACAAAGAGTCGCATCGCCATCAATTTTCATCTAGATATTTCAGATATGTTCAGCAAATGTATTTTACTTATAATAAATTACATAATAAGAATATACCTGATCATCTAAGAAGATAGCATTAGCTTTGTGAACTAATTGTTCAACAGCGATAAGTCCACCTAAGGAAGCCACTACATTATATTCTGTTACCAAGGTTAATACCATCAAAGCTTCGACTATCAACTGACGATATTCTGGTTGCGGTATAGTATTTAGAACAGTTTCTACTGCTAATGCAAATTTTAATTCTCCAGGTGTCATCTCCTGTGTTAGATTTTGAGGCAGAACTCTACCTTCGATTGCTAAACCTTGGCACTGTAGAAACAATGATTTTAATTGAATGAAAAATATATGTGTGCTTATATACGTACCCGTTCGAGAACTTGCCATACTCGGGGATAAAAATCTCGCGGTACTCGATTTAATGCACCATCCAATCTTCGTCGACGTAACCACTGACCTTGTCGATCCGGTTCTGTTTCTCCGCCATCAACTTGATCAGGTGTTAAGAAACCTCCAATTTGTGATTTCTACAGAAAAATGTTAAATTTATAATAAAATTGTTAAAAAAAAATTGTTATATGGACGAGTGTGTATTACCTTGCTGACTCTGCTAGATTTGCAACTAATTACAGAGAAATTACCTCGACCAACTAAAAATAAAAATAAATTATTCTTTTTCGCTGTTTAAAGCAATTCATTTCCAAAATAATGAACATACCACTACTGATTGCAAATTCTTTTCCGCTCATAATATGGTGTAAAAGATTTTTCATCTCAAATGGTGATAAATTAAGTAAATGTTCAGATGCTTCTTCTCCAGTACATATCAAAGTTCTTGATAATTCTGTAGCCATAACTTGTATAATTAAACCTACTCTAAGTCTAAGCATCTCATGAAATAATTGTGGTTCCGTTCGGATAAACATGGCTAAATAAACAAGCAATTCTTGCGTTAACATAGCAGTAGATTCATCATCTCCGTATGCTTGGTGAATTAATGCCCGTAGTTCATTTTCTGGTAATGGAGCAACAATAGTGTGTTCGTTGGTTGGTGGCATTCCAACCGTGACTTGTTTTTGACGTACTAACAAATCAGTGACTGCTTTGGCTAGATCTTCAACCCGCTTTCCTAGCATACCAGCAGTATGGCGTACAATTCCCCACATTTTTTGTTGACAGGCTTTTTCATAAAGGTCTTTCAATAAATCTTTTATCAGTACAGGATGACCCTCTTCTACCATGCCAGTATTGAAGTATAGACCTTGCGAATCAACCTAATTTAGAAATTATATTATTAATTTATTAACATTATTGTAATATATTTTAACAACTTACTAGATATTGTAAGATATCTCCTTGCTCTTCCAAACTTTCAGTTTCTCGAAGCATAGATAATAATTCCTCTACTTCAGTATCTGCATATTGAGTTTCACCTATGCCTCTGTGTCTATGTAGTTTTGGTGAATTGGTCCAAGATAATATGTCATCCGTAGGAGATGGGGTGCGATCCACGGTAACTAGTGGTGCAGTATTTGGAGTTAACGTTGTATCTGTCACTTCAATAAATGGATTTGTATTTAAAATAGTGGAAGGTCTTCTATCTTCTCCTGCCATTCCAAGAATTTCAGCTACAAATTTACATGATCAAGGCAAATCAATTTACTTTTATTAAGTCCAATCAAGTTTTTAAAACATATTAACAAAATGGGCATGTTAATTCTTGTATGCATTGTCGCAATTAAGAAATTAGTCATTATTTGTTAGTGCACTTACATTCTTGTAGGACAGGAGGAACCATAGTTGTAGGAATATATTTTAAAACCTCTAAGGGTCCGCTTAGGTGGCATGCAATCAGAATGTTAGACATTTAAATCGTTTATGATATTAATACATGAAATACATGAAACTTACGTTCTACAGCAATTGATCTTGTTTTCTTTATGGCGCCTTTCACAGACATTCTGCGCTTCAAATTCTTTCCTGTTCGAATGACTGGTCTGTTGAGAAGACCAGTGCGATGAGGAAATGCACGCATCAAATATTCTTCTAAATATTGTTGAACCTTATCAAATATATAAAACTATATAAAATATAGTGTAATTATGTATACCAGTCAATGACATGAATTTTATGTACCTGAGGATTTAGTTTATCTGGTCTACCATCTTCAGAACTTCCTAAGAAACTTAAATTTGTAATGCAAGAAGTGCTTAAAAAATCACTTAAATTTCCCAATGAAACTCGTGTACCATTGATATAACCACTTTTTAACTTTTTCATGGTAGTTATCATAGCTAATGGTATTTTTCCTTGATCTAAAATGATAATTGCATATGTAAAATTGTTATATTTCTATAAAGGTAATTAAATCATTGTTTTCTGTATTGTTCTTCTCACATATTACTCATGAGAAAACTTGATACATTTAAGCCTACTTTTAAATTATGTCTTTATGCTGAATGATGATCTAAAGCTGCCTATGGCATACCTAGATGATTATGAGTGGCAACTAATGTTATAGTTGGCCTGCCGAGCATTTGCTTCCAGTTGATGGTGAGGAAGGCCAAGTTGGTTGTAAAAGTGTTGGCAAGGAGGGCTGCATCGTTTGTCGTGTAGTACTCCTCCGCATCAAAGTTCTAAGACATGCAACAAACGTGCATACCACCACACACATAAGCCGTTTCTTGAAAACATTACATTCTCTCTTCAATTTCTTTATTATGTTTATTGTTTTCTCAACATTAATTGATTTTGCTCATGATGAATATAATAATAGTAACTTTTTATAAAAATTAAGAACTAGCGAAATGAAAATTTTAGTTAATTAAGACCTTCCAAAGCCACTGAATAAAATTTATAATAAAAACAAATGCACGCATGCAGGCAGACATGTTAGATGGTTTTTTGGATAATACTTATACAATTTCAGTAAGGAACAGAACTCAGACAGAAAACTTAATTGTTTAAAAACCATATATTTTATCTCTGTTACTCTGAAGAATATAATTAAGCAGTTTTATATTTTCTCATGCATTAAAAAAGAAGTAACACAGATGAAAATTATGGTTTTTAAACGTTAAATTACTGTACCTAGATGAATGTTCTTGAGGGGCATGACCACAAGAGGCCGGCCTAACATGTTCTGCCAGCTAGACTTCAAGAAATTAATTTCGCCTTTGAATATGTCAATCATGAGCTCATAGTCCGATGCGATGTAGAAGCGGGTCATGTCTGTCAACTAATGTTTGATGCAAGAAGAGGCAACATAAGAAAAGAAATAAAAGTACAGAGAGCAGACAGTAGAGTGTCATATCATAATACTTACCTGTGGTGTGAATGCAAATATTTTATCATGTAGAGAATATAATTTACTGGTGCTTAAGATTCCTACATCTCTTGATTTACGTCCCGACAATCCCAACTTTTTATTTCGACCTAAAGACAAATATCTTTAAATAAAGAACAGATAATAAATTAGTATAGAATTTAAAAACTTAAACGTACCCAAATACGTATATAAATGACTAAGTACTTTCGCTGGTTGCACTTCTATGGGGGAAACTTCTGCAATTGTTTGAACGTGAATATCATGCTGAGCTATTTTTTCTCTGATTTCAGAGTCTTCTGCCAGTATAACAACTTGTACTACAACGTCTGGCTTTTTTTCGCTACATAAACGTCTATTTAATGGATCTAATTCTCCCACAGCAAGAAAACCCTGTTTTTAAAGATAATGTAAAAAATTTTGATTTTTACTCTTGTAGTTTTCTTATATTCATGTACTTACTTCTTGTAGTAATTTTCCTAATATATAAAGGGATTGAGCCCACATAAATGGACATCTACCTAACGCAATTCGTTTTTGGCTGCCTGGCTCAGCATATTCTGCTGATACATTTGCAGATTCTACAGAATATAATTCAGGTACTAACTTCATCCCATCATCTGTTTTGATCATTATTTCATCTAATTGCTTTGAGTACTCTGCTACCACTTCCTTATTGCCTTGGAAACAGTAATCCACGATCAAATAACAAAAAAACAAGGGCCATTCGCATTCTATGTTTTCAAACATACGTAACTCCCATGGTTCATAATAAAGTCTTGAAAATATAAAAAATTTATTAGTAAATGATAGTATATTCTAAAACAAGTTTTGTTTCATTTCTTTTACCTATTAGGATCTTCTTTTGGAGTTTTATATCCATCTCTCAAAAACCTCTTACATCCATAACGACCTTGTAATTTCTTAGTAATAGCATCTCTTGTTAATTGAATTAAACTAGGCTCATCTACAGCAAATGCTGGGAAGCTTATGACGGATAGTAATCCACTATCTAATTCTTTAGAATTAGATTCACGAGGCAACATGGATTGTAAAACTGCCTGGCACTTTTGTGCTTCATCTGCCAATACATGAATTACAGAGGTAGGTCCTCCTCTTGCGCCAAATAAATCCAGTTCATTCATTGCCTCCATTGCGGCTTTCGCCATTCCAATACTGCTAGCATTTAATTCTGGTAATCCATGATTCGTTTTATCGCCTCTCTCCCAAATACCATAATCAGGAGTGCAATAAGCTGATTCGATATAAAATACTAAATTTTGAATGAATGCAACCTATAGTTAAATCATATAAATTAGTAATTATGGCTTTAAAAATTTATATTCAGTACATCATATACATTTACCTCATCTAAATTGAAGACAATCTGTAAACCTGATGCTGTCATTTGTGCTAAAATCAACAAATATAGAGAAATTGCATCTATTTGAAGATGACCCCATTCCGTGTCACCTACAACAGTTTGTCCACTAACAGAACTATATTTGGCATGTAAAGCATCATGTGGATTTTGAGTAGATTTAAATTGTTCAACTTTTTCTTTCTGTTGCATCATTGCCATCAATAGACCTCTCATTAATTTCACACAACTTTGTTCAAGTTCATATGTTTTGGCTCTATCTTCATCTGCATCAGCTATCTTTTTATATGCCATTGAAAGGCCCCATACTGCAAGTATGCAATATATATTGTCACGGACCCATGCATGATCATTATCAGGACTAGCAGGAAAGAGTCCTGTTACTGCATTTTGATGTTTCATAATAATTTTGTGAACAATCCGCTGGTAATAATCTAAACGAACACCAGAATTACTACGACTCCTCATTTTGAAGATTTGTACATCAATTCTATAAATGATTTTAGTTTTATTTTATAAAGAATACATTAAGTTTTTATAATTCTTGATTAATGTTTATTGTCTCTTAATAAATTTCGAGGTTAACTTTACTACTTCACAATACTTTTGAGAATACTTTACTGAATTTTTAGGTAACTATTAAGAAGTTCACCTATATAAACAAAATATCATATTAAGAACATAAAAATTCATTTTATTCACATGTTATACATGATTTGTAAAACTTTGAAAATATATACTGCACATAAACATTTTTGTACAATGTGAAACGAATGTCAAACGCAATAGCCCTCTACACAGCCACAAGAGAATTAAATGTAATGCTTCTATTGTTGGAAGATTAGAAAATTGTTATATTCAATAAGTAGCACGTTTAATTGTATATATGTATTAATTGTAACATTCTCTTTTTATAATACAATTACATGTACTGCAATATCACATAATATTAATGTATATAATTTATGTATAATTTATACTTGTACATAGAAATAGTAATCTTATATAATTCTGTAATAAAATATGAATGATATAGTTTTCAAATAATTTATTTCTTTTGAATAAACATATTTAATATAAATATGTAATGTTTAATAGTTTTATATACTCTAATTTCGTTCTTAATTAATTTATTTAATATAATAGATTAATAAGTTCATGTTTCGCACTTCATATTTGATACATTAATAGTCTTTGTTTCTATTCATCTACATTCTTATAGCACTAATGATATTTATCTTAATTACTATTTTCGTTTAATTTTAGGAACTCTTCTGTTCCTGTTTCTATTCTTTACATTAGTAATTTCATAAAAATTGCTACCAATTTTCTTTCTTTTACTAGCTCTTTCTAGAGCTCGCCTTTGTTTGCTTGTTAATTTTTTTCCAACTTTTTCTATCGTATGTTCCACTTCATTAGATGTAGAAGAAATTTTGAATTTGCCACTACTCGATACAGCATTTTTATCCATCATTTCGCTATCACTAGAATCATATTCTTCTTCTATTACATCATATGCATTTTGCATTAAAGTATCTTTTTCTTGTAGGAGATGAATTTCGTCATTTTCCTTATCATTTTTATTGCATTCATTATTTTCTGTTGACAATGTTTCTTCAAAATTTATATTTGCTTCATCTTCAATTTCACTAATATCATTATCATCCAAGTCTGACGAAATAGAATTAATTTCAATTGAGTTACTCATAGATTTATTGTCTTCAATCTGTAATTCATTTTGAATATCATCACCAGAATATGGTAAACCAACTCTTATTTTTCGAAAATCTTGTATTACAGATAATTCAGGTTTTGGTAGTTCTTTGTTTAGTACAGTTTCATTTTCATTTGTACCAGTTTCATTTTCTTGTTCAATATTATTTTCAATGGATGATTCATTCACTGTTGTTTTTGTTAATGGTACTTCGAAACCAGGAGGAGAGACATAAAATGGTAGCTTACCACGTTGCCAATCATTCAATACCATTCGTGACACAATGGTGATATCTGGTTCTCCTTTCTTCAATAATTTTCCAGTTCTACGTGCCAACTTTTCCAAAAAATCAATATGATCATTCCATTCCATGATTTTATAAGTTTTGCGAATATAATCTGGTTTTACTCGTGACAATACTTCTTCAATATAATCCTCAGTGTTTTTTACAAGTTCTACTCTAACTACACCTTTCAAAACTTTTTCTGCATCAGTTTCTGCTGATGGATAAACTACTCCTGGACAGTCTATTAAGTAAATACGGCGCATCAAAGTAATATATTGCCATACTTTTGTTTCACCAGCAATTGGTGCAACTTTGCATACTTTTTTCGATCTCAAAGTATTTATAATAGAACTTTTCCCTGTATTAGGATATCCTATAAAACCTACACTGATTTGTTTCTTATCCATATGTAATTTCGCAAATTGACGTAATAAATTTATTAAAGAACCTTTTCCAAATGGATGTGTCATTGAAGCATGAAATGCTACTGTTGGATATTCTGTACTTAAAATTGCAACCCATCTCTGTGTGACCCAATTTGGAACAAGATCCACCTTATTTAAAATAAACATTAAATGTTTATGAGGTTTCTCTGTTTTTAAAAATTTCTCTACTGGTGGAGATCTTGTACCTAAAGGATCTCTGGCATCCAATACTTGTAAAATAACATCAGAAGAATCTATAACTTTATATAATTCATTCCAAATTCTTTTACTTTGCCCTGCTGACATGATCCAGTCTCTCTGCATATCTTTTATACCTGTATCTGGTCGAACAAGATCGACGTCTTTTGTATCTTTTTCCATATTATATGTTTCTTCCTTTTCTTCTGCTACTTTTTGTAATTCATCATATGAAGCTATCGTTAAGTTTGGCTTTTTACGTAATTTTTTTGGACCAAATACACTTTCAAAACTTTCTGTATCTAGTAAGTGTACTCTTGCATTTACAGCCTTTTGCTGAAGTAAAGTTACTGGCATTTGTGTAGGTTTCATAATAACATTATATGGATCCTTCATGGCTTTCCCTAATTCATCTTGAAAGTTTTGTAAAGCATTCTGGGAAATGACTCTGGAATTACCAAACCATCTATGTGAAGGTTCTACGCGAGACATAGTACCAGATGGTTGCCAACCTTGAAATGGTGCTGGGCTAATTATTTTACCCGTACGATCACGTTTTGGTTTTTGATTACGATACATTTGTAATCTCTTGATCGTTGCTTTGCTCCGAACTTTAGCTACACCTTTTAATCCTTCTGTAGGGCGTTCAGGATTCATGCTATGCCCAGAACGATTAAATCCCTCCTTACGAGGAGCTTTAGTTGAAGCTCTTGATTTTGCCATTTTGTCTATAAAACGCACGATTAATTATACTTCTTAATCGATTAAAGTTGATATAAAATAAATTAGTTAATTAAAATTACATTTACCTTTGTATTTATGAAAGTTATATGTTGCCAAAATTTTTAAATTGTTGTCATGTGTATGAAAAATGTTACAAATATATACTATATATCATGTAAATTAGTTATATAATTTAACCACACTTACTCAAATATTTACAAAATTATTCAACATCTGCACGTGCATAACCTTAACTAAAACGTGGATTTGTATATAAATATTCGGCCATGTTACAAAGTTGTTACTAGAAAAATAAGTAGGAACCTATATTTCTTACCAACATTATTCCCTAAATGTATAATACGCATGCGCAATAGTTATTTGTATTTCTATCCATTTTCATATACAGAATGAAACCAAAACAACTTATTTGTAGATCATACAAAAATACTCTATAAAAATTTTAAATATGTTAAATTCAAACATAGCTTTATTTAAGCAAAAAATAGATACCATAATCCAATAAAATATATTATTTTATACTTTTAAAGTTGTTTTGTATATTTTGGATGGAGGATGAAAGACAACAACATAGATTTATTTTTTTTTTATTAAGGTAAATACATCATTGCAGTGATTTTACTTTTGTGTGGTAGGTGCAGACTGACTGGATGATTTTGAATCTCTCATAGAAGCACTACGTCTTCGTTTCAATTCTTCTTGACGTCTGTTCTTTGCTTCTTTCTGCCTCTGTGCTAACAGTTTCGCGTAATCCGCTGCTTGCTGCTTACGAGCCAAACTGCGTCTTCTCTTCAAAGCCACTCTGTGACGTTTTCTCTGTACAAATAACATATTTTTAGTTACTTTTATTATTCAAAGTAAGAACAAGACATATGGATATGTACATACCTGCAGAGTAAGTGGAGTAATAAGGCGCTGAATTTTCGGAGCCTTAAAGCGTTCCTTCTTGCCTTCTTTTTGAACTGGTCGTTTTACAACGAACTGACGGACATCGTCTTCTTTAGTTAAATTGAAGAGCTTACGAATTCTACTTGCTCTTTTAGGTCCCAAACGTCGCGGCACATTTGTATCGGTTAAACCTGGAATTTCCTATGAGAAAAAATTGACTTGAACTATGTAATAAACATGTTTACGCGTATTAATGTATCGTTCGTACACTGAGAAAATGTGTAAGTTTATGACACAACTTCTCAAATCAAAAAACGAAATTTGATCTTCCATGTCTACGATGGTACTATAAGACACAATGCAAGTTCTTACACACCCTGAATAACATGGTGGATAAACCTATAACAACAAAAATAGTAGTGAATTAATACCTTCTCTCCTTTTTTGACTATGACAAGAGCAAGTACAGAGAGATTGGAGTCAACAATGCATCCACGAACGGATTTACGTTTACGTTCACCGTCACGTCTAGGTCTATAGCATGAGTGTCCTTTCGAGAGTAACAAACGTACACGACCTATTTGCAATAATACATGAAGATTAATGCAATTATCACTATAAATATTAGAAAACAAGACTAGAATTGTTGTTTTACCATTTGTTAGAACACCTTGTTTCATAGGGAACCCTTGTTTATCATTTCCCCCAGAGATGCGAACAACATATCCCTTCCATTCATTACCTAATGCATCAGCTTCTACTTCAGCGCCCATGCGCTTTTCATAAAAAATTCTGAGTTTATGTTCATCTGAAATTTCAAAGAGCTTTTGACAGCCCGTAGCGGGATACGATACGTTCAGCTGAAAAAAGAATGTACATTACATTACAGCCAACTTTTAAAGGTTAGTTGTTATAACATTGTTTATGCTATTTGTAATATAGTAATATCATGATATTTTATATTTAACATGAAAAAGACTTAGTAATTTTGAATCTTAATATTTTATTCTAGTTAATTTTAGTAAAAATTAAATGGATAACAGTGTCAGATTTATAACCAATACTGTATTACGAAAAGAAATATTTGACATATTATGTACGTGTAAAATTGTTTAATATGGATCGCTATACAAACTTAATTATTAGTAGCTTATAATACTCTTAAGATTCTCGAAATATTTATGGATACAAACCTTCATCGTGACATGTACTCTACACTGCCACGAGCCAAGAACGAAAAGAACCTGTACCACTACAAATCGACGTTAGAGCGCGCACAACGGATATCCGTTTTACGCGTAATGAATTTTTAAACTACAAATAGTAATAAATAAAATTTTTGAATGTTAGTATATAAATATCCAAACTAACTGTTATAAAATTAACGTATTAATGAACTAAAGGTATCTCATAAAAAAAAGCTGATTGATTCTGCATTAATTTAATGAACATTTTGAAATATATCTCATTACACGAAGAATAAATAAATACATAACATTTATTTTAATAGAAAACGTAAGCAAACAACAACGCAATGTTATATTAAAATCATTGATTACATTAATATAAAATTATTTTCGTTAAAAATTTGAAGAAAGAATAAGAAATTTTACTTAAGTAAAAAGGTAAATTACATCGTTAATTAATGTAATAATGTATAACAAAAAACAGTATTCGTAAAAAAGACAAAATAGCATTAAGGTGGTTTATGTTATGATAATAACTGTCACCGTCATATTTTAAAGAAAAAGAAAAGAGTAGGGGGCAGCGTTCTGAAATCCCGACTTGCGGGCGTGTGTGACATTTTGATGTAAAGTGTCTTCTATGATTTTCGTTATGTATCGATTGAATACGTAGATATTTCCGATAAATGGGATTTACTAAAAATAGTTCTACAAATTCTGTATAAGATAGGTAATATTTGAATATATGTGATTGATATTTTCTTATAGGTTAGGAACTGTTCAACCGGAATCAGAAAAAAAATGATAATTTGTTTAACCAAAATAATATAATGACAGAAGGTATTTAATTTCATGTAAATGGTATTCTTATTAACGTGACGATAAATGATAGCCATTCCTTCTTATTTTTATGTTGAAACTAAACATTAAAGGGATAAAATATCATTAGCACATGTTCATTGTTAACTTTGCTAATTGTTTCTTTAGAAGAAAGTAAACACTAACTAATTGGCCAAATTAAACATAGGAATGAAATGTAATTATATTTTGTAGGAAGATATGGATGTAGTAGTGATACAGGTCCTTGAACAAGCTGGTAGTCAAGATCCCAATATTTTCAAACCAGCTGAACAAACGTTAAAACAATGGGAAACCGAAAGAGGATTTTATACTGCATTATATGTAAGTTGTATAAATGTGCTGCAGTTTTTCTAAAATTATAAGTAACTGTATAGTAACAGCTAGCTATTTAAAATTATTTCATAATGTACTGAATACTAGTGTTAGTTCCTATAAGTATTTATTGCATAATAATTGTTTCAGAATGTATTTTCTAATCATTCCTTGAATGTTAATATCAGATGGATGGCAATTTTATGTTTTAAAAATGGTGTCGATAGGTATTGGAGGAAAAGTGCACCAAAGTAAGTACTTTAACAGTTATAAAATAATATTAAACTTTACAAATAATTTGGTATAAGTAAATGTTATATAACATAAATTATTATCATAGTGCAATTGCGGAAGACGAAAAAGAATTTCTTAGACAACGTTTAATAGAAAATTTTGAAGAACCTGTAAATCAATTAGCTGTACAATTGGCAGCTCTTATCGCTAAAATTGCAAGGTAATTAACGCATGAAATGATCTGTATTTATTCTGTTTTCAACATGTTTAATAATTAATGAGGTAATATTGTACAGATATGATTGCCCTAGAGAATGGGGTACATTAATTCCAAGATTATTGGATGTCATAAGGGGACAAAATCCCTTAGCACAACATCGAGCATTGTTGACATTACATCATGTTGTTAAGTCATTAGCTTCTAAATGTTTACTCGGAGACAAGAAACTCTTCCAAGAATTAACTGTTAATATGTTCACTTTTATTTTGAATTTATGGAACACGTATACTGAATCTTTTCTTATATTGGCATCGAATGGAGCAGATACAAGTCAGATACAAGAAGCTTTAGAAAAAGCATTACTATTATTAAAAATAATTAAGCAACTTGTTCTAAATGGATTTGATTCACCTGCAGATTTTCAAGATGCTATGTTGTTTCTAGAAATTGTTTTTGAACGTGCAAGAACCTGCATTGAATGTCGTTAGTACTTTCAATTTCCAACTAAAATCATGAGAATAATCATATATTTATATTGTTTAATAATTTATGTATTTTTCAGGGAAAACATTAATTTCAAGAGGTATACAATTGGAGGTATGCGATAAATTTATAATTCATTTAACCAAAGTATTGTTAGGTGTATCAGAGACGTATCCATATTTCTGTATCGAGTTGATGCCAAAATGCTTAGAATTTTCTGTTTTTTATTGTTTTACTGAAGCTGGTCAAGCTTTAACTTTTGAAAGATTCCTTATACAATGTTTGAATCTAATGAAAGGCATTTTATTATCATCATGCAACAGGACATTGAAATTTACCAAAGGTATGAGTATTTATATATTTGCTGTATAATTTGACATGAATATAATTTTCAATGTATGATAATTTATCAATGCAGACATACCGAGAAGGCCGTTATTGATAAGGGTAAAACAGTTGAGGCAAGAATTTTTTACACCTGAAACATTAACTGAAATTTGTTCAAGACTTGTAACGCATTATTTTCTTTTAACTCCTCCTGATTTGGAGTTGTGGGATACAGATCCAGAGAATTTTGGTAATTGTTAGCTCGTGTATATGCATGTATACGTACTTTGTTTTAATCAGTAACTGTGTAATGATTAATTTTAGTTGTTGACGATGGTGGTGAATCATGGAAGTACAATTTAAGGGTAAATATTTTTAATCACATTAGTTATTATCCTGTAAAAATATTAAATCTTTGTTCGTCTTACAATTGAAATCTTATTTTTAGTCTTGTACGGAGTCCTTGTTTGTAACAATTTTTCATCGCTTTAGAGAAGTTCTTGCACCAGTTTTAGTCGAGTTGATGCAAAGACATCACCAACCTGTAGATCCAAATAATTTGCACGCCATTCTTTTAAAAGATGCAGTATATAATGCAGTTGGTTTGGTTGCTTTTGATTTATATGACGAGGTAGGGGCAAAGTTTTACAAAGAAATCACTGTAAGCGGTCAATCAACCAGTTATCATACTTGTGTGTATTAGGTAAATTTTGATCAGTGGTTTTCAACAACTTTAAAAGAAGAATTGAAAATTCAAAGTAATAATTACAGAATTATTAGAAGACGTATATGTTGGCTTATTGGTCGGTGGACAAGTAAGTTTTCATAAAAATGTACAAATTTATTTTAATTGCAGTTAACTTAAATGTTGCATTACAATTACAGATGTAAAATTAAGCGCAGAACTTAGACCAGAGGTATATAAACTTATGATAGAAGTTTTAAGCCCTAAGGAAGATTTAGGTGTCCGTTTAGTAGCAAGTGAAACATTAAAACTTGTAATAGACGATTTTCAATTCAATCCAGAAGAATTCTCTCCTTATTTCGGGACAGCCTTTTCTTTATTATTCTCTCTTTTGAAAGAAGTGAAAGAATGTGAAAATAAAGTATGTACTTACATATTATTTTTGAAATGGCATTTTATTGTTAGGAAATATTATTAAAATTATTTTCAGATGCACGTTTTATATGTGTTATCCTTCACGATTGAACATGCTGGTAATGAATTAAATCCCCATATTGGAGCTCTTAGTTCATATCTACCAACTCTTTGGCAACAATCCGAAGAACATAATATGTTAAGATGTGCTATAATTTCAACACTTATATATTTAGAGAAGGTATTTACTTTATTCGTGATTCATGGTTTACTGAATTTAATAACATTTTCTAATGAATAATATTTGTATTAAATAGGCGTTAGGCCCTGAAAGTGTTAGTCTACAACCTTTAGTAGTTGATGTCGTTGCGTTAAGTTGTGATGTTAATCAGGAGAGCCACGTTTATTTGCTAGAAGATGGGTTACGGTTATGGTTAGCTTTATTGGAAAATACACCTGTCTCAACACCAGCTATAATGGATTTGAGCAAAAATTTGCCTGCTTTATTAGGTTAGTAAATAATCTTTCATATTTTTAATGAATATCTTCTATACATTTCCAGAAGATTAACAAAATTGTGACATGTTTCAGAACAATCATTTGAAAATTTTAAATTATGTTCGCACATAGTCCAAGCATATGTAATATTAGATCCTCAAGAATTTTTAAGTCAAAGGGGAGCAATTATAATTGAAACGTTTAGGTCACTTTTAGGAGATATGGGAATCGATGAAATATCCTTGACTATGACTGTATTTGAAACATGTTTGTGTGTTTTACATCGCCAAGGTGCAGAACTAATAAAGCCCATTTTAATATATGTATTCGAGTAAGTATAAACATACAAATAATTATCATACCAAATCTGTATGTAATAACATTTATTTCAATTATTTTAGGAACGTGTATAACGGAGAAGACCCTGATAAGAGTCTAAGGTTGCTGATAATGTATTTATGTATTATGGCAAGAGTTTTATGGCTTTATAAAGATATTTTTATACAGGTAACAGGTTTTATGTCTACATTTATAATTTCTTCCCCATATTTTTAATTTTGAATTTATAAATACAGGTAATAAATGAATTGACCAAAAAATTGGGTGGAAATGAAACGACAGAAACAGTTGTACTCGGGCAAATAATACGTGTATGGGTTACGAAAATGCCATGTGTTTTTCTTCAGGAAAGACGTAAATTGTTAGCTCTTGCACTTTGTTCGCTTCTTGGAGCTAATAGTCCACCTAGCGTTCTTCAAAATTTTCCACTAATAATATCTAATATTGTTGAAACTCTTAACGACATGACTCAAATTGATAATGATGTTTGCAATATCGAACATGCCATTGAGTACGTAACAGTAATATAAAAGTAGTATGTATAACGATAAAGAATAACGCGGAAATAACATGTATTATAATTTTTTGAATTCAGTTCTTTATCGATTAGCGGACAACCTAGCCCGTCATCTTCATACGAGGACGAAGACTATGGGAATAAACACGAGCAGCGTCAAAGAAGACTTGATTTTAGCGACCCTTTATCCCGTGTATCTTTAAAAGATACGTTGGAAAATCAGGTACAGTAGCAGCTGTTTATTGATAGCATATACATACGTATAACAATAAGGACAAGGGTTTTGATAGTCTTTCATGATTGCTGTTTCAGTTACTTACATTACGCAGGTTAGTTGGGGTTAATCAGTTCGACCAATTAATGTCAACTATTAATCCGGAAATTAATAAACAACTTAAACATTTCGTATCTCTGTGAGACCAGAGTAAGTCAAGTTGAAAAAGGAAAAAGAAGAAATAATAAAACATTAAGTCAACCGCGGTATTACATGTAAAAAAAGCTTTACGACGCTCTATTGTAAAACGGCACTATTTTATTGTATAATACTAGCTGTTTCACTGTACTAATAATGTTGATAATAAAAAAGTCTCATGTCATTTCAAATTCATTCATTTTTTACCACTGCTTTTATAATATACAGAAAAAGGGAAATTGTTGATAACTATATAGAATATTACTATAAAGTATTTTTTATATATTTGATTTCACACGAGTATAACAGGTATGTATACGTAGATCTAAGAAATAACAGAAGTTCTAATGAAAATATGTTTGAAATCTATAATTTTTCCCACCTTTTTTAGCTCATGGTTGAGAGAGCAATCTGGCGTCATAATTGGTAACGATAAACAGCTGTCGTCTGTGTCAAACAGTAGTAAAGGGTTAACTGGATTCCAGTTTTAAATAGTGCATTGTTCTCACTAAATCTTGCTTCGGTAAGTGTATCAAAACATTATTTGCATTATTTTGTATAGAATTTCCATATTTCAAGATACATACATGGGAAATGTTTGAATTAACAAGTTCATTCAGTCAGTTGATGCAATGCAGATTTATTTGTTTAGTTGAAATTCTTATAATTGTTTGACTTTTTCATTCATTGCGTACAAAGAATAAATTAAATTTGTATTTTAGTTTTACGTATTTATGAAATGTAAGGAAAATTTGAGAATAAGAACGAATATTAGGAGGACGCCATATTTACTATTAATTGCTTATAACAGCGTCTATGATTGGTTGTGTGATTATTATTATTACAAGTTTAAATTTATATACAACGAGTATACCGGTTGGTTACAGATCGAACGTGCACGAAATTATTTTTCATGCAATTTTAATAATTTCACTGTTCTCGGTTTGAAATATAACCTGTAAAACTTCATTGCTTTGAAGAATTCGTTTACTTTTGTCAACGGAAGTTAAAATATTTGAGATTTACGTGTAACGGATTTACGATTTTTCCAGCTATTGAGTACGTTAAAATTAGCACTTATCGATTGAATGTTGTGATCGATAAAGCAGAGAGTACTTGAAATTTTAGATTCTTTGAATTTGGAAGCCAAATTGGCAAAACAGGAACTTTGAAATTATTTTTTTTATACATTTGTTTCTCGTGCTGTTTTCCTACAAATGTCAAGAAACCAGCCAAAATGTCGGCGACACACAAAAGTTATATTCTATTTTTTAAGATTTCAAAATTAGAACTTTGAAACTTAAAAATTTAGAAATTTTTGAATTTTGATATTTGTTAACTTTTGAATTTTGAAATGTTGGAACTCTGACACTAGAATCTTGGGACTTTAATGCTAGGATAGGATTTTTAGATTTTTGAACTTTAGAATTTTTAAACTTTTGGATTTCGGGAGGTTGGGATTTTGGAACTGTGGAATTTTGTGATTTTGGGTTTGTTAGTACTAATTTCGTCGAAATGGGGAAAAATGCACATATAAATGTATATTTTTATCTGTCAACTTTTATCGAACTGTTTTCCTATATTCATCCAGAGAGTCGGCGACTCACAGGTCTGGGTGTATCGATATCCTTGTTCATCGGTTTTCCCGTTTTCTTGTTACTTATTTATATATCACGCTTGTTTCCAATTAAACATAGAATTCTTGAAATGTATATCTCCTTATAAAGTAAACTACGTAACAAGAGTGAAAGTTGTGACGTTGTTCGAGATGTGAATGAAAATCGCATTTTTTTCAAACTGCAAGTTATTTCTTGAAAGTAACGTTGAAATCGGTATAATATATCTTCCGATGTTTCTTTTTAATTTCGATATCTCGCGTCCAATGAAACATTTTTGTTTTTTATTTGAATAGTCACGGACTTAATGTAAAGCTGGTAGAAATTGAAAGTAAAAGTTGGGGGCCTTCGGCAGATTAATGTCTCCTGCCGGACTGACGCGTATTTTTAGAAGTATTTTTTACGAAACGTGTGGGGGTGGTTTGCACAGAAAGGATGTACACTCAGACACACGGGGGGCGTGCAAAGCGACAAAACGTTATCGAATGATAGCAGCACCATGACCCAGTCGTTTTGCGATCATTCCTTTCTGACTAAACATTCTAGAGTTATGAATTTTTGATGAGATAAAATTACTTTTCTATTTGTATATGGGTCAAAATGACCCGCCATTTTCTCTTTTATTTTAATTTCGACGGAATTTTTCAATTACGTTGCGTAGACGGTAGCTGGCAGTGAACTATTATTGTTATGACGACAATAAAATTTGAAGAATTAAATTCATAAATACGGCTGTACGAGTGATGCCGACGATATAAATATTTTCAGCATATTGTGCCCTTTTCCCAGTTTCATGCAAGTTTTCTACACCTTTCCGTGCTCTCTTTGTTGCATTTAATACTGTGACCTTTAATGCACAATTTGTAGAATATAGTTGGGTTGAAAATATAGTAAGGTCGTAAAATATAGCGTGAAGTAGGTATCTCCATTGAGGTAACTATATACGTTTAGTTCGTTTTTTTCAGTGCGATACGAATACCTGTATAGTTTTCGCAGAAATATAACATGATCGTAAATCTGATCGGTTAGTAAAATACACGTTTCAAGTTATGGACTTTTGACCTACCGACCATGTTTTGACGACAAATATATAGGCGCGAGCATTTTATACCTAACGTAGACTTCAAATGATCAATACATGTATAATATCAATATTTCAGGATCGTTGCGGCCGGTATATTATGTCTATATTGTGAATAAATTTTTAAATCTAAAAATTACCTAATTTAAACATTTTTGAACGTACAAATTCTCAAATTTTCCAATTTTTTAATTTCCAAATATTTACATCATTAAATTTAGAAGTTTGCAAATTTGAAAATCGATCGATCAATGATCACCAAGCGATTGTGTCCTTTGCGTGGTCATTTTCCCTAGGGAATTCTGCGACGTTCGTCAGTGTACACATTACACGTATCGGACACGTCCAGAATAATGAAAATGTCTAAAAATTCAGAAAAACGATTAACATTCCTCGCACACTCGTAGCCATAACAAAGATCATGCTCCACGGAGGATGTCAACCATAACCAAAAGAACAGCATACCGATTCATTTATTTATTCTCGAGTAAAGAGTCCTCCCATATCGAGGGAAATCACGTTATCGACGTGTCATTGCCTTTCATTGATAGATCGTCAGACTGAATGGGTGCGCGTTAATTCCGCGTATTGCCCTTTCGCCTTTTGCCCCGGGAGTAATCGTCGAGCAGGCATTCGGGTTCCGTGAGCATTCGTGGAACAAAAACGCGTGAATAACGGGGGGGGGTTAGAGTAACACAACACGCAATTAGCACAGAGAAGGCTATATAAAATTGACTGAAAAGTCAATTTTAAGTCAATGACAAGGAAAACAGAGAGAAAAGGGAAGAAGGGAAAGTGGAGAGGACGAGAGAACGGTGAGGCTAAGATGAAAGAGTATGGCACGCAAGAGAGAAACGGCTGAAATGGAGGGGGGGATGTTGGGGGCGTGATGACAAGAGGGTGGGGGTGAGTTAGCGAGGGGAAGGGACGGAGAATCCCAGGGAGAGACGGGGAAGGCCTGGGAGAGACGAGGAAAGCCACGGAGAGAAAGAAACGAGAAGGCAGCTGCAAAATTATTATTTAACTAACAATAACAAACGAATAATTAATTGATTGTCGATACAGATGAAAATCAGCATCCTAAGTACAACCTAAGTTAAATTAAGGATTGAAGTATAGGCTAAGTAGGCTATAGCCCAGGGCGGTAGTTTTGTAGTGGTGGCGGTTTTTAAAAATACATTATTCTGTTTCGAAGCAAATTTTGTTCGGTTTAGTTTTTCTTTTAATATATTAAACAAATATTTATTTTTTTTTGCAATAAAGTCATTTGATATAAAAACACATTTTGTTCACAGAAATTAGTAAATATCGTTGTTATTATTATCATCCATAGAATATAAGTTATTATGTATTATTGTTTGTCAAACAAATCCGCCATGAAATTTATACAACTTAAATATTGCTAGTTATTCCCTACACAATTATGATAGCCTAGGGTTCCAAATGTACTTCTTTGAAATTTCATAATTAACGAAATTATTGAAAACACTTATTATTTGTTGTAATAACAATTTTTTATCGCGTTTACTCAAAATTAAAGAATGCAAATTACATCACTTTTTTAAAATAAATTGTTTCAACGATGAACATATATTTATTGTTTCTTATTTGTGCGAGTTAAAAAATGTCCCCTTTTTTAAAATTCAAAGAATCACGCAACAGAAGATTAAGCTACAATTTTTGAGTACATCCATATTTAATATTTGAACTACCACATACATAAACAAATGACATTCATTTACCTCGTTTATATGGAAATTTTAAATTAAAGAACAATTTCGCGTTATTCATTATTCACTCACGAAATTACTTTGTCTGTTATTTCCGACTAGCGAATAAATCGAATTCACTCGTGATCTTTTTGTTCGTTATTCTAATTAATTTTTGCTCAACACCGAAAGGGAGTAGGGTGAGAGAGAAGGGGAAAGTCAGGGAGAGACGAGGAGATTCAAGGGAGAGACAGGGAGAGGTGGCACCGGCAGGGAGAGACGGGTGGGACGGGAAAAGTCAGGGAGAGAGAAGGAGATCTAGGGATGGACGAGGAGAGCCACGGAGAGGGAGGGAGAGACTCGTGGCCGGGTATCGATCGTCAGCTAGAAAACTACCCTTCGAGGAAGAGGCGCAGTGTGCAAAACCGACTACGTGCGGGTCGGTGGTGCCTGTGGTGTTCGCGGTCCACGCGGATCTCTGGAGTTTTACTTTGTGCCTCGCATTTTCAGTCGTCGTTTGGACGTGCTGTTTGGACCTAACTAGGTGAGAGATTCATCTGTCCTCATCAGCATCCGTTAGGAACATTCGTCGTTTCATCATCCGACACGATTCAACAGAACAGAACGTTTTAGCGATATTTCGTTCCCACTGCTGTCTTTTATCAGGGACTCTCCCTCTCCCTTTACGTCAACCCCTTTATCGCTTTCCGATCGCTGGCACGTACGTTTCGTCTAACATTGTGAACAAAGTTGGGCATGTAGGTGAATTTCTTTCTCGTACAAAGGGCCGCGAAGAACCTCTGGCGTCTGTCTTGGGAGACTGTCGTTAATTCCTCTTTATGAGAGCCACACGGTCTATTTTTGGATCTTCATCCTCCGGCAGGCTTGTTAGAAGGACTGGTATGAAACGTGCGTGATGTAATTTCGACGGGAGAAACTACCAGATCTCGGCTACTTCTGATTCACAAGATTAAGATTTAGCCTCGGGGCTACTCTGATGGTGTACGGGGTGCACATGTGAAACATGCGCAGTAGGGAGACACGGAATATTGAAAATTGTCACTTTGTCGTGCAATGTGTAAAGGAAGGACAGAAATGATGTAATTTTACGAGCTAGGTAATGTCTGGGAAGCTGCAGACTCCAGGTCTACCTTGGTAGTTTATGAGGTGCACATGTGTTTCTGCGCATTGGGGCTATGGAATATTAATGAAAATCATTTTGTTAACCTGTACGGACACAAATGAGATGTAACTTTTACGAACAAAACGATTAGGTACTAACTAAAAGGTTGTCTTTAGGGCTACCTTGATAGTATATAGGGTGCACATGTGTAAGTTCTTTAGGGGACTATGATCACTTTATGATGCAATGGGTAAAAAAATAGTACGCGATGTAATTTTTACGATCAGGTAGAAGGCTACGGCTTTCAGGGTTGCCCTGCGAGTACATACACTGAGGATGCACATGTACAAATTCTTTAGGGGAGTATGACATACCAAAAAGTATCACTTCATGGTGCAATGTGTAAAAAATAGTACATGACGCAATTTTTACGAACAAAATGTTTAGACTATTAGGTAGAACGCTGCAATCTTTAGGGTTGTCCTGCTAGGATATGGGACGCACATGTATGTTTGTGCATGAGGGACACTGTGTATTTAAAGAATTCACTCTATCGCGTAATATGTAAAAGAAGAATAGAAATAGAACGTACATGATGTAATTTTTACGAAAAAAATGATTAAACCATCGGGTAGGAGGTTGCAACCTTCAGGCTGCCCTACTAATATACGAAATGCACATGTGTGTCTACATATTGTGAGCATGGAATATTAAGAAGAATCACCCTGCCGTGCAAGTTACCAAGGAAAAGTAGAAGTATAATACATGATCCAATTTTTATGAACAGAACGAGTGGACCATCAGTAGGCTACATCTTTTATGGTTATTCTATTAATATATGGAATGCATGTGTCTCTGCATGTAGGATATGGAATATTAAAAAAGATCATTTTGTCAAGTAATGTATAAAAAAAGAACGAAAATGGATCGTGTATAATGCAATTTTTAAGGATAAAATAGCTAGACATGGGATACCTAACTCTATGGTAGCCTTGTTAGTATACGAGATGCACATATATCCACATGGGGTTTTGAAATATTAAAAAAAAATGTCTTTGTCACGTAACGTTTAAAGGAGAGAAAAAAAATAACGTATGATAATTTCGGTGGGCGAAGCAAGTAGACACGAGGTACAGTATAGGAGGCTGCAATTCTGAGGGCAGTCCTGTTAGTATACGCGTGCACATGTCCAACATACGCGTCATGGGGTCATGGGATACTGAAAAGAATCACTTTGCCGTGCGACGTGTATGTGTGTCGGCAATTATTACATCAGAAGTAAGTCGTGATGCTGGAAAACGTGGTCGATCGATAACATTGAAAATTATCCGTCCGTGGAACTGGATCTGGCATACGGCCAACCGGCACAGTCATCAATCCTAACCCCTTCTTTCCTTTTTTTCATTGAAAGTTTCGATTGGTTAACCGCATACATGGAAATTTCTGTTGCAGACTTTGTTTTCCTTGGAGAGCGGCTGAACATCCTCCACCATGGCGTTCGCGGGGTTAAAGAAACAGATTAACAAGGCTAATCAGGTGAGTGCTTCTGTGGGCTTTTCTGGATTTATTTATCGAAATACGGTAGACTCTCGTTAGATTGCTTTGGGCGGAGTTGTAGGAGCGGCGAATTCTTGGAGATGGCAATATAGAAAGCTTCTTTGATCGTTTTTGTGGATTTTTCTGCGTTCATTGTGGAGAGAGTTATTATGATATAATGCGTATAGGTCTAACGTGTGACGATATAATGTGTATAGGTTTAACGTGTGGCAATATAACGCGTGGAAAATCTAATGCGAAGTAAATCGAATATGTGATAAATTTAATGCTTGATAAATACAGTCCGCAGTCAATTTAATGTTTGGTAAATTTCAGTGCGTAGTAAATGTAATGCGCGGCGATATAACGCGTGGAAAATCTAATGCGAAGTAAATCAGATATGTGATAAATTTAATGCTTGATAAATACAGTCCGCAGTCAATTTAATGTTTGGTAAATCTCAGTGCGTAGTAAATTTAATGCGCGGCGATATAACGCGTGGAAAATCTAATGCGAAGTAAATCAAATACGTGATAAATTTAATGCTTGATAAATACAGTCCGCAGTCAATTTAATGTTTGGTAAATCTAATGCATAGTAAATTTAATGCGTGGCGATATAACGCGAAGTAAATTTAATGGGTGGTATATTTAACGCGTGGTGATATTACGCGTAACAAAGTTAACGCGTGGCGATATAGCATGTAGTTTATCTACTCATGGATATTTAGCACATGGCGATTTAAGGCGTGGCAATATAACGCGAAGTAAATTTAATAGGTGGTATATTTAACGCGTGGTGATATTACGCGAAACAAACTCAACGCGTGGCGATATAACATGTAGTATATCTACTCATGGATATTTGGCACATGGCAATTTAATGCGTGGCGATATAACGCAAAGTAAATTTAATGGGTGGTATTTTATAATACCCGTGGTGATATTACGCGTAACAAACTCAACGCGTGGCGATATAACATGTAATATATCTACTCATGGATATTTGGCACATGGTGATTTAAGGCGTGGCGATATAACGCGAAGTAAATTTAATGGGTGGTATATTTAACCCGTGGTGATATTAAGCGTAACAAATTCAACGCGTGGCGATATAACATGTAGTATATCTACTCATGGATATTTGGCACATGGCGATTTAATGCGTGGCGATATAACGCGAAGTAAATTTCACGCATAGTAATTTTAACGCAAGGTGATATTACGTGTAATATATTTAACACGTGGTGATCTAACGTGTAGTAAATGTAGCATATAGTAATTAAAATATATGGCAATATAACGCAAAATGATATAACGATAGACCATACGTGGCGATATAACGAATGTTATTTGAAAACGCATAAAAATCTCGTTCAATTAAAAATATAACGAGAGTCTACTGTAATTGGAAACTAGTGCGCGCGAAGGTTCGAAAGTGGCAATACAACGAGAGTCAACTGTATCTCTGTCAAGCGTAAATATTTAATTGGAAAAATGGAACGAAGTCTTCCATAAAAAGATATTGTTTTAGTAGTTGTGTTTGTGACAAAGGTCGTAGGTTATCAGTTCCCATCAAAGATATTTCATTGATTATTGAGAAATTAGGGACCGAGGAAGATGAAACTGCAAGAAATGTGGCACAATGCTTTCCTACAATTCAATGTGGCTCGCTGCAACTTTTTGACCCGGTTTTAAAGTTCCCTGCCTGAAATCTGGAACTTTGCTGCTGGGACTGAACGTGTTAATTAAGACTTGTGTTACATCTTTTGTAATATGATTATACTGTAATCGAATAGTAACCAGATTGAGTTTCTAAGAGATAAATTTAACAATCTTACTACTAGGAGTTTTCATTTTATTTGTTAATTTTTCTCGGAAAATTTGAACAGTAGAATAACGAAACTTGACAACACTTATTGTATATGATAATTTACTTGTTTATTCTAATCAGTTTCTTACAGATTTGTTTAATCTGTAAAATTCGTAAAATAGATTTATCTATTTCTTCAAATTTATTTAATCCATTCTAATAAACGTTAGTTTCATATTTATAATGAATTAAGGTTAGAACAATTGAATTATTTTTACAGCGAAAATTATTATGGATTTGAAAATGTGGTTTGACAGAATTTTTTAAAATTTCATTGAAAATTTATTGTTTAAAGATATAAGTGATATCTTATGTAATTATTGAACGTGGTACAAATTGATTGTAATGCGGTAACGAGTGACACAAGTAGATTTTAAAAGGCACTCTTGAGGTTTCGACTACGGTTTCAAATCTTACTTTCTTTTTCAAATTGTCATCATTTTCTAGTTCTGCCAATTAAAGATTATACAGAATAAAAAATGATTAAATAATGTCATTGTAAACTTCAAGTTTTAACATATACAGTTATAATACACGTAACTGTAAGTTAATTGAACATCCAAGAATAAGTGTACATGTTTTTACAAAATAACTGACAGTTAAATAATTTTATTATCAGTTTCGAGGAAAACGTATAATTATAATTTATCTACAAGTTCGTATTTTTGCAGAACATTTAATGTTATTACAAATTTCAAGTTTAAGTAAAATGTAGAATTATAGTATAATTTGTCTGTAAAAATGTATATGGTAATTTGACAAAAACTAGAAAAGGAAATGAATATTTTTATCGAATGAAAAATTATTTTTGCAGAACAGCTGATGGTTACAATTATTTTATTATGAATTTTAAATTTAAATAACTCATGCAATCATATAATGTATTAGTATATAATATCATTTATTTGCAAGTAAGCATGTTGTAATTTGACAGCAACTCAGAATGAGGATTAAATAATTTTAATGAACGAAAAATTATTTTTGCAAATTAGTTGATGGTTAGAATAATTTTATTACAAATTTCAGGTTTAAATGAATCATGCAATTATATAATTTATCATCATATAATATAACTTAATATCGTATAATATAACTTGCATAATTTATCTACAAATAAGCATGTTGTAATTTGACAGCAACTGAGAATGAGGATTAAATAATTTTAAGGAACGAAAAATTATTTTTGCAAATTAGTCGATGGTTAGAATAATTTTATTACAAATTTCAGGTTTAAATGAATCATGCAATTGTATAATTTATCATCATATAATATAACTTGCATAATTTATTTGCAAATAAGCATGTGGTAATTTGACAACAACTGAGAATGAGGATTAAGTAATTTTAACGAACGAAAAATTATTTTTGCAAATTAGTCGATGGTTAGAATAATTTTATTACAAATTTCAGGTTTAAATGAATCATGCAATTGTATAATTTATCATCATATAATATAACTTAATATCGTATAATATAACTTGCATAATTTATTTACAAATAAGCATGTTGTAATTTGACAGCAACTGAGAATGAGGATTAAATAATTTTAACGAACGAAAAATTATTTTTGCAAATTAGTCGATGGTTAGAATAATTTTATTACAAATTTCAGGTTTAAATGAATCATGCAATTATATAATTTATCATCATATAATATAACTTAATATCATATAATATAACTTGCATAATTTATTTGCAAATAAGCATGTTGTAATTTGACAACAACTGAGAATGAGGATTAAATAATTTTAACGAACGAAAAATTATTTTTGCAAAACAGTGGGTGGTCACAATAATTTGATCACGAATTTCAAATTGAAATAAAATGTGGAATTATTTATTTGATGCATTAATTAACAATAACCAGGAATAAAGAAAAATTTGCATAAAATGGTACTCTTTATAGAAATATTTGCAATAACGTTATTATCAAGCTGAAATAGAATATACAATTATAATATAATCCGTAGGTGTATGGTAATTTCGCATCGTCAAGAATGAAAATGCACGAATGCTTAACCTAATTTACCTTGCGATATTGATTACTATGTTCGAATACCTCGCTAAAGATTGTTGCTCCATTACGTTCCACTCGAATGCTCTTCGCGTTTGATTATACTTTAACAAAATTGATTATTATCGTTTCTCTCTTTTTAACATCTAAATCCTTCTATTTGTTGTTTCGCGGACCAGTTCTCTTTTTTAACGACTATTTTCGTATCGATCGATGTACCATTCATTCGTACAGTGTTCTGACCCGAGGACAAAGGTCTTGTCCGCCTTAATGTATCTTGAGTGGAACAATTAATTCTTATTTAGGCTGACACTTATTAAATTCGAGATGGAAAACGTGCATTGTCGGAGTTGGTCGTGCTTTCAAGAGAACACTAATTGTTTACGAATCGATGGGAATCGTTCGAATACGCCATAAACAGAAATATCGGTTCATTGAATTTAACGATGCAGATATTCTGTTATCGATACACTTTCTATAGTTATATCACGGAGTTATTCATTCCAATTTGCTGAGTCTGAGAAACGATACTCGAGTGGCATAAATTTCAATCATAGAAGGATAATATTGGATTCATGAAAATTCATCATGGAATGAATGAGAATATTGCGAGAAAGCGTTCGTTTATTTTTAATCTTCCGGATTATTACGGACGGATAGTTTCAGCGGTTGTATTTGTCCAGATTCAAGGATTCATGCTCGGGGAAAGTAAAAGTATTTTGATTTCAGGTGAGGAAGTGATAGGAACGTGCGAAATAGGGAAGTTTAAATTAGAAGGAAATGGAATTATTCTTTATTTATTTGTCTTACAAGTTCTTTGATTATTTTCAATATTTGTTGTCAGGGTGAGATGAGAAGTAGGGAGAGACAAAACTCCAAAATCACAAAAATTTAGATTAAAATTCTGAAATCTCAAAGAAATTAAGAAATCTCGGTTTCAAATTCTCAAAGTTCACTGTTTAGAAATTCATGTTCAGAGTACAAAAATATCAAAAACCCTCAAAGTTCCACAGTTTTAGAATTTCAAACTCCTACAAGCTCAAAATTCCAAAATTGTAAAGTCCAAAAGTTTTATAGTTTTAAAGATTCAAAAATCTCAAAATTGTAAAATTCAAACGGCACAAAGTCTCAAAATTTCAAGGTGCAACAGTCTCGCAATTCAACAGCTTCAATTTTCCAAAGTCTCAAAATGTCAAAATTCTGATTTTTCAAAATCAAAGTTCCAAAATTCGTAAATCACAAAGTTTTCAACTCTCAAACTTCTTAAATCTCAGGGTCTCAAATTTTCTATATCTCAAAGCCTCAAAGTCTCAAAACTTAAAACTCTCAAATTCTCAAAGTCTAAAATTTTTCTAATTTCTGTATTTCAAAGTTTTCAAGTTTTAAAATTCTTAAATATCAAAGTCTCAATATTCCTAAATTTCAAAACCTCAAAGTCTCAAAGTTTGAAACTCTCAAATTATCAAAGTCTCAGAGTTTCACAATCCTTAAATTTTAAGGTCTTCAAGTCTTAAAATTCTTAAATCTCTAATTCTCAAAGTTTCAATATTCCTAAATTTCAAAACCTCAAAGTCTCAAAGTTTGAAACTCTCAAATTATCAAAGTCTCAGAGTTTCACAATCCTTAAATTTCAAGGTCTTCAAGTCTTAAAATTCTTAAATCTCTAAGTCTCAAAGTCTCAATATTCCTAAATTTCAAAACCTCAAAGTCTCAAAGTTTGAAACTCTCAAATTATCAAAGTCTCAGAGTTTCACAATCCTTAAATTTCAAGGTCTTCAAGTCTTAAAATTCTTAAATCTCTAAGTCTCAAAGTCTCAATATTCCTAAATTTCAAAACCTCAAAGTCTCAAAGTTTGAAACTCTCAAATTATCAAAGTCTTAGAGTTTCACAATCCTTAAATTTCAAGGTCTTCAAGTCTTAAAATTCTTAAATCTCTAAGTCTCAAAGTCACAATATTCCTAAATCTCAAAACCTCAAAGTCTCAAAGTTTGAAACTCTCAAATTATCAAAGTCTCAGAGTCTCATAATTACTAAATTTCAAAGTTAAAAAATTGTAATATACCTAAATCTCAGAGCCTCAAAGTCCCAATACTCCTAATTCCCAAAAGTTCCAAAGTCTGAAAATTCGAAAAAGCAAAACGTTCAAAGTTGCAAGAATTCGAAACATCTCAATCAAATTACTCATTTCTCCGCATTTCTACTCGCCTGCCTCTATCTCTTCCTGCTGCTCTCGAACTCTACTAGTCTCCCCTCCGTTCCTGCCTAAACCCGTGCGTCGCCGACACTCCGGACGGATACTTTGTATCTGTACGGATAGAAACGAGCAAAAATAAGTACAGATATGAAGAAGCGAGGAGAAACTGCGAGAAACATGCATTACTATGTCAATAATTATCTTTCAGCTGTTCAAACTTCCAAAGTGATTTATTAAAATTATAGTACTACAGGTCACTAACGACCCTCGTACTATCCTCTTAAATTAACCCTTAATTACTATGACTAACAGTTTTAATCTACTTGATGTATTTTATATCGGTTTCCGATATATGTATAAGTACCATTGTTTTATTATTTTTATCTGTATGTACAATTTTAGATTTTACATTAAAGACTAACAAATGATTTTCTGAAAAATATACTGTGTCATGTGCATTGAAAGTACAGATTTAAATTAATGGGGTTAAATTTGATCTCATCATGATACTTCACACTCAACGACTTGTTTTTTCTCTGTCTTTCTCGGTTACACGTGTTTTAAGAGGATTAAATAAACATATATATACGGTTTTAAAGCGTTGCAGTTTTATTAAATGAACACTGTTTTCGGTGAAATTGTCCGGAGTTTATTTACACGTCTAGCATTTCTTGAGAGCGTGATATTTTGTAAAATATTCACCCTTGCAGAATGGAACCCGATTGATTCTTTTGTGCTTGCTAAATTATTCAAAAATTCTACTTAAAAAGCAAGACTGTAGATAGTACAACAACAAGAAAAAATCTATTATAAAATAAAATTGAAAAACGCGGCCTAATAAAAATTCGAGCAAAAAATCTACGTGGTCCGTGCAGGTCCGTACAAACGTAGATTTACATAATCCGTTAAGTGTCTTGTCGTTTCGAATGTCTACCAATTGTTTCATTTCTTCTTTCGCGCATAATCGCCGCATAAATTTAAATCAGATGGTAGACGATATTGCAAGTGCCGGATGTGGGTTAGATTTTCTCTAGAACGGCGTTTAATCGGCATTGCTAAGCTACCTATGTATGTTCCTGCGTGCAGTACCGTGCAACTAGGTCATCGATAATATAGGTCAGGGTCATATCAGACTCTGTCAAATAATCGCGTTGCTTGGCTTTTAAACCTCCCAAGGATTACGGCCATATTGTTGCTTCCATGAATTGCTCGAGGTGAACGAATCTTCGATGGACATTTTGGACATCGACAGCCCTTTTAACATTACGATTATTAAAACCTTCGAGATTCTTCTTTATTTGACTGTCACGATTGTGACGAAAAAGTGATCTATGATGTAGTCTTGCGTGTTTTTCGTCCAGGTTGGCAGAATTTCAAAGACACATCGCTTTGGATCAATTGACTGCGGGTTTTATTGATCCGGAGGAACTATCCTTTCTGCCACTGGCACTTTCCCCCTTTTCGTACTTCTATGATTGTATCATTTCCTTTGATCCCTTTCATATTTGTCATCTCGCTTCCCACTTTCATTTTCGCAAAATCTTTCATTACGAGCACTGGACTGTTAGGTCACTTCAAGGACTTTGAGGCACTTCATGATTTCATCAACATGTGTTTCCTGTTCGCGTTCAATGAACTATGAGTATATTCATACCGAGATAACGCTTTTAAACGTGTTTTAAGAAACAGTGTACAGAGAGCGATTTTTGAAGGATTGTGCGAATTAAAAATTACTTGAAATTAGAAGATGATGATGAACATAATAGATTAGGATTGTTCAAAGATTTGCCATCCCGTACGATAATATAATTTGCACTTTCTCCCCTAAAAATAATTCAAATAATTGCATTAAAAATCATGATGTTAAATTAAACTGCGATATGTTTGATTATAAATTCGGAATAGTAGTATTGGCTGATTTATAAGTTAACGAAGAATGATAAACTGTCTACATATTTTATAAAAAGAGAAACAGACAATTAAAAAAAGAAAGAAATTTTCATTTCATTATAATACAAAATATTTAAAAAAATATATAAACTTCTAAGTTTTCCTAATTTTCATTCTCAAATTCAGGATTAACATGTATTGCCAATAAATATTGAACTCTCTGAAATATATATTGATTTCCTGAGGTCGCCATTAAAGTACTTATTATGAACTTTTATTATCATATCAAAATATAATTAATGATATGCTGATACATAATTCTAATAGGGAAGAAATGTATTACATTTCTATAATCTATTTTATAATTTTTCAAATGATTTATTATATTTGAATTTCATAGAATTTAAACCAACTTCATTACCAACCAAACAACTTCCTACCCCGTGTAAATACACGTGTTGCATCATCTATAGAACCGTCCCTGCTGTTGACTTTAAAAGTTTATTACGCCTTTGTTTCATCACCTTCGAGCTGCACCTGCTACTCGTGCTAATGAGATGAATCTCTGTTTTGCAGTACATGACAGAGAAGATGGGTGGTGCTGAAGGAACGAAACTCGACGTTGACTTTATGGACATGGAGAGGGTGAGTATTTCTAAGAACATTCTTGAGGCTTCCATGACATGCCTCTGTTGCGTCGTGTAACCTTGAATCGATTCTGATTACATTGATGATAAATTTCGCTGCTTTTCTTGGTTAATTATTGACGCCTGTAGACGCTCAAGAATTCCCTAGCCCTGTGCTATAGGCGTCTATAGGGCTCTAATTAATATTTAGTGATAATAAACAGTTCCTTACATTAATAAGAATTTGAATATTTGATTGCAGAAAACAGATGTTACGTACGAGTTGGTGGAAGAGTTACAAATGAAAACGAAAGAGTTCCTTCAGCCAAATCCAACGGCTAGAGCAAAGATGGCAGCTGTTAAGGGCATCAGCAAACTCAGTGGTCAAGCGAAAGCTTCCACTTATCCTCAGCCTGAAGGTGTTCTTGGGGATTGTATGCTGCTTTATGGCAAGAAGCTAGGGGAGGATAGCATTTTTGGTATGTTCCTACGAAACAAGATAGTTGAATCAGGAGAAAGTAGGATTTTTGTTGATCATGTCTAATCTTACTAGTTCTTTTGATGTATGGGACAAGAATTGTATTGCTTTTTCTAATTAGAATGTATTGAATATTAACTGTTAATAACTTTTATTCATCATGTTAGGTCATTCAAAAAGTTCATGCCGCTTTGTGTTTACACTCTTCATGGTATACTTTTTAAACAAAAAGCATGTAAAATGTTTGGCTGCATATAGGATTTGATGAATGGTTTTTAAGACGCAATTGAGAGAAATAGCAAGTTAAACAAATATTAATACTGTTCCAATAATGCAGCAATAACTACAAACGTGTATGCAGTTTATTAATTTATTTCTCCCACTGTGATATTTTTTAAGTGGCAAAAAGTATGGGGAAATATAGATGACTTATGAAGAATGGTTTAATAAAAACCAGTGTCATTGTGTCTCTAACAAACAAATGAGAAGAAGCTGTAGAAAGATTATGTTTTCCTCATGATATTTAAAGGTATGTTCAATATTTTGATCTAATCATTGATTTAAAGTATGGCACGAACTTTTGGAATCACTTAATATGTAAAAGCAATAAAATAAAATTTGTTATAAAGACCATATTATTTGCACATTAATTTAATGTGTGTAATGTTGGCATAGTTTACATGGAATATTTGAAAAAGGTCTTTAGAGTAAAAGCATAGAAATCTCTATGAATATTTAAATGGCAAAAGTAACTTCCTTTAAGTACCTTACACTAAGAATAAGTAGACACATAAATATGGATTCAAGTAGTTGCTAATTTCTGTCATTTATCTTTTCTAATTTCTGTTCGTAGCTCAGGCTCTTATTGAAATGGGCGAAGCAATGAAGCAGATGGCGGACGTGAAATATTCGTTGGACGACAATATTAAGCAAAACTTCCTGGAGCCTCTGCACCATTTGCAGACTAAGGATCTGAAGGAAGTGATGGTGGGTGGCAGTAGTTATTGAAAAACTTCTTTTCCACTTTCTCTGTAATGTATATAAACATATATACTATGTTTATACACATGAATACTTGGCAGTGATGTATTGAGAATATACAATGATCAGGAATTTGAGGTTTGTGGATTTAGAAATTTAGGAATTTAGGGATTTAGGACTTCGAAAATTTGGGGTTTGGAAAGTAGGAAATTTAAAAATTTGAGAATTTGGGAATTTATGAATATAAAAGCTTATGGTTAGTGTTTATTGACAATACTGAAGTATTGATAATATTGTATTGACAGTACAATATACTGTCAATATTTCAAAGTTGTAAGTATTTATTGACAGTACTGCAATATTGACAATATATATATTGATTACGATAACCCTGAAATGTTAACAATACACATATATTGATCGTCCGAGGTCTCCATTTGATCTCCACACATTGTATGTCAATACATCATAATGAACGAAAACCTGATAAATCGCTTTTGTTTCAGCATCATCGGAAAAAACTTCAGGGACGAAGGCTGGACTTCGATTGCAAGCGAAGACGTCAAGCGAAAGGTATACTTGGTCGCGCGTCGACTTTATCTCTGTTTCTCTCTCCGCGGCATTATTGATTTATTTAAGTACAACTTCGAAGGTACACGCGCGTCCTTGCAACACGAAAACTCCATACGTTCCATTTGCAATTATAATTTTGTCAACTTTTCGCTCAGACCCGTTCAACGACTGGAAGGAATATGTATAAAACGACACTGTTGCGCGACTTAGACGTGCCTTCATCTCTTCATCGTTTACATTACACACATTCCATTCGCACGTTTTACTGCATGTACACATTTGTTATAGTCATAAACAAATTAGTTATTCAGTGCCATGATTCACAAAATAACCTTTATAATATGGGATGTAGTTCGATTTCACATCAAATTGATTTTAATTACAGAAATGTGTTAATCATGCAGATCAAATCGTTTCATTATTTCACATATTGTGTCTTAATGCAGTGAAATATTTATTTGCAAGTGATCTTCTTCATCTTTTTTGAAAGGAAGAATGGTTTTGCTTTTGGTTTGTGTGTTTGCTTTCTTAATTGTTAGCTGCTGGAAAAAGATCAGCCAGTCCACATTTTGGAAGTCCAGCAAAATCCTCGTCACCCTATACTGGTACGTGACTTGTACACTGGACGTGCAACAGTTAAATGATTTATCACTGTATTCATAATTTTCTAGGACACTTTTACCCCTCGTATATTGGGAATTTGTAAAAGTTGCCTTCCTCCGGTTCACAGTCGTCAAAATGACCTGACCCTTTGTATTTTGAGAAGTGTAAATAAATTTGTGGCACAGTAAATCATGAACATTTTTGGATAGCTGTATAAAACATACAAAATACACCAGATGTAAATACACGTGCACCAAAGATATTGCGAATGTTGAATGCGTTATATTTTGTATACTTGAAAACAAATATGCTTGTTTTAGAAGAAAGAACGTATGGTTGAGACACTTAGGTGTTATACACAGCTTAATTTTGCCAGCTTTTTCTTTGTATCTTTTACGTACCGAATTTAGGCATTGGAGCAACCCAAGTAGTGCAATTTTTAATATTCTCGCTGGTGCGAATTTTGCGAGCAGGTTCTCACGTTTCAGACGAGGAGATTCGTCAGGCCGAAGAAAAGTTCGCGGAAAGTCTTCATCTGGCACAATTGGGCATGTTTAATCTATTAGAGAATGATGTAAGTGTTCTTTGCAAGGAAAGGCATAGCAGTGTCTTCCTCTAATTTTGATAAAACTGTGTGTTTGTTAAGCAGACAAAAATAAGAGATAATTTCACTAACATATATAACATTAATAACTTATATAACACTAACATATATTATAATTTCATACGAATTGAGTTAAAATGAACTACTTATATTTATTTATTATGAAATACTTTGTATTGTTATATAAATTTGAATTAGTTGTAAAATGATATTATAAAGATCTTTTAATCATAAACAAATTATGTTTTGGACAGTTAGTACTAATATATTAAAAACCATAAAACAGTATTCTAAGGTAGTAGTCCCATGCCAAAACTTTGAAGAGTGATTTTATCTTCCAAAGTAGCGCCTTACTCAATATCAAAAAATCATGTGACTTATTTTTTCTTTCTTAACAAATGTATGAAGATTTATCAAAACTTCAAAGTTCAATATTTATATTTTGCATATTATATACAGATATTTGATATTATATTTAGGTAGAACAAGTAGCACAACTGGCGACATTCAGTGAAGGACTTCTGGAGTATCATCAACAATGCACTGAGATTTTAAGAACATTAACAGAAACGCTTTTCGAGAAGTATGTATTTATGCAGAATAGGGCTTCACTATTCTCTAGAGTTCTGAAGTTCAAATATTTTAAAGTTATAAAGACCCAGAGTCCCATAGATCCAAATTCCCAAAACTTTGGAATCTCTGATATAGAAGATTACATATTTAAATATTCTGAATTGTAATCACGTTTTTATTGTTGATTGCAGGAAAGATGAGGCGGCGAATAAGCCAAAACTGGAATTCGTGCCGAAAACATTGGCCGACTTACACGTCGATGCATTGCCTACATCGGATGCTATGAATGGTGGGAACTTAACCTTTCACGGTAAAACACATTTTACACATACACATACAAAATGATGATACTCGGCGGGTGGATTGGCTGTCTGTTTCTTGTATCTTCTGTCATGTTTCTCTACGTAATCTGCAACTATATACCCTGATTGTATCTTTTCCTGACTAAATTTTCCTATTCTTTGGCTGTCAAGTGGACATTAAAATTGTTTCATTTTCTTGCACACAGAGGAAGTCGATGCACTCACACAGGTTAAAATAACATAATGCTGTTAATTTGTAACAATTTTTTCCATTTTAAGAGGGAAATATAAAGTTAGATTTCAATCTTGGTATTACCAGTAAATTACCAGTAAAGACTGTAATGTCAATTGCATACTTTCTTGAATATATATTGGACTGATATGTAGCATAAATGCAATTTAGGTTTCTTTTAGTTAAGCGATAATGTAGAGGAAGGTCCTAGGTTAAAAGGCTCCTCCCTCTACAATTATACCTAATCAAGAGAAACCTATGTTGCACTCGAGTGTACACTGATTGTGGAACCTTCTGTACAACCCCTAACACTTTTTCACCACACATCCGATTGTTTTGTGTGTATACTCTCGCATACTTGAATGTCTGCCCTTCTGACACGATGCAGGGGCAAGTCGAGCTGGCTCTCCGATACATGTGGATGGGAAGCGCTCGCAGCTCGAGCTATTTCCAGCAGGAAATCCGCCACAATCTGCCAATGGTAAATTTTGCATGGGTTTGGTTCTTCCTATTGTAGGATTCGATCAATCTATTAATTATTCAATTTCAATTCTCTTGCTTCTCGTGCACTACAAGCCGGCCAAGAAAGTAATTAATGTTTTGCTGTATCAATGTACTTTTACTTATTGTTAGCTACCTAACTTTATACATCAACATGCATGTTTACCAATGATTCTACCTTCTTTATGTATCTTTTGTTGGAAAATTTTATTTCTCTTAACTTTGCAGACATGTGGTTTATATAAATGTTTAAAGGCTTACTTATTCTACTTACTTTAAATGTTCTGTATGGAAAGAGTTAGATCATTGTTTGAGTATATTAGATTTATTTCTGTTTTGCTTTACAGTGTTTGTGAAATTTAACTTTCATTTATTTTTATGTGTAGTACAACAATTACTTTAGCTTAAAAGAAACAGCGAATGGTATAGCTTAACAGTGAATTATCGTATATAGTTTAAATATCGATGTGAGTCTGCCATACTTTACGAATTTATCTAGTTTTTAATAAAAATAAACATTTATTTTAATTACCATCCCTTATGTTCAATTTTTCCCTGTGTATTGTTTGTGATTATTAAAATTTGAATTATCAAGCAGATGTTTAGATACCATAATGTTCTAATTATGTGTCTAGGACCATTATAGTAAGAGTTACTTTCTTTATAGGGTAATAAAAAAATTTTAATGCTTTCCAGCTTCACCCTTGCCATCTCCAAGTAAGTCTCCAGCAAGAACTCCTATGACAAGACAACCTTGCTGCACAGCTTTGTATGATTTTGAGCCAGAGAACCCTGGAGAACTTGGATTCAAAGTAAGTACAAGACATTGCTGTTTGAGACAGCTTGCCTTCATTTAGTTTTATATTAATGTAGCACAGTGAAGTTGTAAAATAGAGAATAACAATGATTGAAACTGTTATAGGAGAATGATACGATCACTTTGATCCAGAAGATCGACGAGAATTGGTTCGAGGGTAGCTTGAACGGTCGCACGGGTTATTTTCCAGTAACTTACGTGCAAGTCGTAGTGCCATTACCTTAAGAGGACGCGGTGCGCCCGAAACCAAAGACCCTGCATTCGTTCACCAGCGTTTATCATGGAAATTATATTACGCTCCGATTAGTCGAAATCTTTCCCTTGAGACTTCTCTACTTCGATCATTTGCGTTATAATCCTCAAGCTTATTCTAATGATGGATTCCAGAATTGACTCTATTCCGTTCCCTCTTTTTCTTATTATCCCAAGATAGGCTCAATACGCATGTTAATGTACATATATAATGTTATAATGTCTTTTATTGACGTAAGGACCTTCGCGAGCGCTGACATATTATATATATATACATATATATATAAAAATACAAATGTACATGCAACTATACGATGAAGAGTGAACCTATCACACCAGTACACGAAATGTATACACACATGCGTACATACACAAGTCACATACAACAATGTACCTACGACGACAGCACACTGTCAAGGGCGGCTCTTTTCTCATTTTCTACATTGCCTCATGTGTCATCTGCGTAACATTGTTCGTTAGTTTTTCACCAAAGTTTAATTGCACAAAGATGTCGGAGTGGCAAGACTGCATTGAAATTCGGATTAGCGAAGTACTGTCGCGTGTGGCTTAGGCTTCTCGTAGAAGAAGTGGAGAGGAAGACATGTTCCATCATTCGCCTTATTTGCCCATATTCTACCTAGGTCTTTCTCACCTCGGTTTTAGGTTAGATTTTATTACTCTTGTGGCTCCCCCAGTTCTCTTGACTTTCTAACTTTTTAAAATCCAAGTATCTTAGGTTTCGGAATCTTCGTGACATCTAGGATCTCCTAGCTTTTTCTAGGATTTCTCTGGAATCTCTTAGTTTTTCATAAGATCTTCCTGACTTTTAAGACCTCCGTGAGTTTTAGGATCTCCCTGAGTTTACCTAGCTCATCCTAAGATTTCTCAGCTTTTCTTAAGATGTTCCTGGAAACCTTTCAGTTGTTTTTAGGATCTTCCCGAATTCTGTAATCTCTCTGATCTCTCTAAGATCGCCTTGGATATTTGCTTCAAAAACTAAAAACAAATATTGAAAGCTATTTACCCACTCTTCCTCTTAATTAAGAAACCAAGAGGTGCCTACGTTGCACCCGACTGTACATTAAAAACATTTTCTCTCGCATCAAGTGTTTCAAGCTAATCTCAAAAATTGGTCGTACTTTTAGACACCAGTCGCAATCGAATTTCAGTTTTAGAATTTCATGTGGTCCGTCGGATTTTCGAAGCGCGCGATACATTCATTGTTCATATCATGTTGTATACTTATTTTTGTACACTGTCGCTTAAAAGAGTATTAGGACACTTACTAAATTTCACATGATGACAGTATTTCTGATATATAGGGTGTTCCGTAACAAGTGGGCCCCGCTTTAAGGTACTATCTATGTATAATACCCTGCTACTCTATTATGGACATCCAATATTTTGTACAATTTTCAATTTTAAAATAGGTAAGAATGTAGGAGTGAGTGAAAAAATTCAGATGTCTATTTTCCAATTTTATTACATCAACAGAATTTTTAATATTTTGAGAAATCTCTTTGGCTATTAATTGTAGCCGCAATTTTTGAGGGCACACTTATAATACACTGATCTATTCATAATCTTTGTAGTGATCAATGTAGGATAAAAATATTTTTAGTATGATTAGACTTTTAGTAAATTAAGCGTTTTAGATAATCTTTAAGTAAAGTTGTTTTTTAGTAAATTAAACATCCTTGATCAGGTTTAAATCAGGGAAATTATTGAATTATTCTGTATATAAAATATATAGAACTTATTTCATGTTATAAACAATATTCTAAACAATCTAACTGCATTAAACTTGTACTCTAAAACTTGCTTTATTTAATAGTTCGATGAGAAAGCAGCAAATGCTTAAAATTATGGACGTCCTTAATGGAGTGGTAAGGTACTGTATACGTATGCAACAATATCTCCTGAATTTTTGTTGTATTGGAGGTTATATTTTATTGAGACTTGGCAAGTGTCTGTAACACTTTTTGAGTGGTGGTTTATTTTTCTATCGCATATTGAAGCGCACGGTTCCTGGTACGAAACGTTCATTGAATCATGACGTACATATATTTTGCGTTGGTCCATACGGCACAGTGAAAACCGTATAACTCGTATTATTAATATACAATATTCGTACGTTGTATAGTGATTCGTTTCCATTCCTCTGTCGTTTAACTCGTCGGTAACTCCCCGTTGCGTTCGTATTATTTTCCTTTTAATTATTTAGACGATACCAAATAGCTATTAGGCGATTTAATTTAGGCGATTTAATTTAGGCGATTTTTCAAAATGGCGGCGAACCTCTTCCACGAAGTCGTCGATTACCAAACGAATTAGTATTTTCGATCGTGATTACGTTTTAAAATGAACTGTAGAATCTGTTGAAATTGCTGGTGTAGTTCTCGCCATGATATACTAAGGTTGTAAATCAAAATTCTGTCAAGCGGAGCCCAATGAAGTTAAATTTTGTGTACTATGACTTTTGAAGAGCTTTACAATCTTGTTATATCCTGGCGTAGATTATACAATAAGTAGACAATTACCTAGATTTTTTTTCCTTGACTTTGTACAAGAGTTCAACCGCCAAAACAATGAAAGTAATTAAAGAAACTTGGTTATTTGTTGCCACGTGGATTTTAGGTAATCTTCAACAAATACTTGCTAAGCATAATATATATATTATATAACGTTAGAGTATATTAACTTTACTTAATTATACGTATGTTGTCGATGAGGCCGACAACGGTGATGACTATGACGATGGCATTATTATTATCGTTGATACTGGCATATTTTTCCATTACTGTTACGGTGAAATGTTTATATCGTGAAACATTCTTGGCCTTACCTTACATTTTGAACCGTTCCAAAGGCAGTTTCATATATATATATATATGTAGTTGGTATCTGTAAATTATGGTGGCACTCCTAGAACAACGTTACAATACATATATCGTACCAATTAGCACGTTCAATCCCAGGGTAACAGCTGTATACATAACTACCCTTCTAAAATGTGTAATATGACACATTTACATCTGAAAGTGTTAAGGACAACGATATATGACGTCACTCGTAATATAACGTTATCCATTAATACGTTTGATTCTAGAATAACAGATGATTCGATTTCTGTCGTTCTAAAATGTGTATTATTACATAGTTGGGTTTGAATGTGTTAAAACAACGGTAGCACGAAAATTGACGGACATTAAACTAGTCTTTGATTAATACCTGTTAATTAGTTGTATCTTATAATATCAATTGATCATAATATATTTTCTGAAGCAAATAATAAAATCTATTGGATTGAAACGTTGTTCTGGTGTCAATACAAATTGTCAAGAATGGAACTAATGGATTGATTTAATCATTGGCTGACGAATTCGAACACCATAACTGCTGCTATCGTCATCAGCGTTCAGTTAATTGCGAATATGAGAAGAAGACGTTGATATATAATTTTGTCTATTGTAATTATCGTGAAGCATGAAAACTTCTTTCGAAAAACTCGAAATGTTATCGATGTTGTGCAATATTAAAAGTTTAACATCATGGTGTTTGTTCGGTTATCGCTGGATCAGTGTTTCTCAAAAATCGTTGGAGAAATCAACCATTTAAATTCTCTTCAGGAAGGAAGCTCTCGTTCTTGTGATTACGTCTTCGGCAGAGACACGCGTTTGCAAAAGAATATAATTGTAGCGACTAGGTGCCATACAAAACATAATGTTTTTATAGTTATTGTTTCAAATTAATACATGTAACAACCAATCTAATGCATACTACAGCTCAGACATATTAGAACACTTACTGCATTTTACTCAAAATCTTAACAAAAAGAATGTGTAACATAGTGCACTAAAAATATTGTAATACATACCTGATTATCAAATTGTGCTTTATCTAAATTAATTTCTTTTGTATTAAAGTACACCGTGGTAATGAATGTTATAATCTATTGAATGAATCAAGCATAAAGAAATATTTGCATTCAATTATACTGTACATATTTTGAGTAATTGTTGAATATTTTTAATTAAGTGTAGGTCACATTATTAGAGCAAGTGATAGAGTGTACTGGTATTAGTAGTATATGGTTAGAGAAGTGGATAGATTAACAAAGCTAGTCAATAGCACTAGTAGAATAGAGTAGCACCATGGTAGTGTAACTCTACCACCCCAATGTATCAGTACTAGTATAACTCTAACACATGCTCTTATGATGTACTAAGTTTTAGCACTATCCTATATTGCCCAAAGGTAATTAGATAGTTGTGCAAGTGAGTGTTGTAATATCACTGGCTGATAGCATAGCTACATGTCACAAATTGTGATAACTTGTTCTTTCAAGCGCGAGCAACTGCCAGGAATTTTGTCAATTAATAAAAGTATGAAAATCGTTGGGACATTAGTTCCAAGCGTTTCCAAGGGATTTTTGTAAATCTTGTAACTTATGTCCACGCATAAACGATAGCAATATAAGCATATATTCTTGGAACGAGAGACATATCATACAAACTGTTGGATATTATTTGAGAAACACTGTGCTGGTACTTACAAGAACCACGTAACAAAAAAGGAAAAAGCAAAAAAAAATCGTATACATAATTGGTCGCGTATTTATTTGCGCAAGTTCGCAGCCACTTTCCGCTGCTCAGGGACCTGCGACTAACCTCACATTTTTTTTCGTCGTGAACACAAGAAAAGCGATCGACGATCGTGGAGGGGCAAAGGAAGAATGAAATGAAACGATCTTATAAAATTACTAAATCGGTATCTTACTCTATAAATGTTGGCTATTGTTAAATGTTGAATATTGTTCTGCGGAGGGCTTGCCTCCTTTCGAACGATGAAGCATGATCGCTTCGAATCGACGACCCTTCTTTCTTAGTTTTTCTTACTTGCTTCGATCTTTTTTAATTGGCGTAACTAGGATTTCTGAGGTGGATTCCCGAACTGTACTAACTTATTTTACGTCATATAAGCTTTATCCCTTAATGTCTTACATCGAAGATTCTTATGTGAATTGAAGATGGTAACTTTTCGCAATTCACTTGCTTGTAATGTATTACTTGCTAATGTCTCAATGTTCCAATGTCAGACTTCCAAGTCCTAAAGTCTTACAGGTCCTAGGTTCTGCATAAGTAAGAATTACGAAATTTAAGTTTCTTTAATATGAAATTAAGTTTAAAAAGTTATTTTGAAATTTTGAAATTCTAAAATCCTAAAATCCCAAAATTCTGAAGTAAATTTCCAAAATTCTATAGTTTTACGATCCTGCAGTCCGAAGGTTCTATAATTCCAAGATCTGGATCCTCACTCCTTAGGTTAGAATTGAAGGTCCCAAAGTCCTAAAGATCAAAATCCTTAGATTAATATCCACCCAGATCCTAACTTAGTTACGCTAATGTCCATATTATTATTAAGTTAGCGGCGATTAATCGTTTCTATATTGTAATGTCTCTGCTAGGCGTTCCGTCATAGGTAGATTTACTTTTTAGATAATGTATTTTGCGATGTGTAGGAGGGAGAGACAGACGGTACATCGGGAGATCCGTTCGAAACGACAGGCTCTCCGCATTTTAATTGTAATCTAACTATTTGGGGCTCGAACAGACATCGTTCCCCGCAAAGTCACTGAACATCCTTGGTCTGGAAGAAATCGAATAGTTAAGGGCGCTTCCCTTTTTATGTTTATACACACTGGCATATCCTTCGTGATCTCCGTGATTCTGGTCTACTTATATTTTGTAAGCATCAGAATGGCCGGATTTCACGGGGAACACGAAAGTCAGTAAACATATTTTTTTTATACGTATGTAGAAGTTTGTTCGGTTGTCGTTCTCGTTGTCTCTGATCTCTCGTTTCGTTGCTTTATTTTTACGTTGTCGACGAAGTGCAAAAGAGACGACCAGCGGATGCAATGCAGTGATACTTTCAGACAATACATTACAATTAATTACACTTATATTAAATAAATTAATCTATTATGATTATTGAACTCCGATCGAAGAAGATTATACAAACATGTACTCGATTTCGGTCAATGCTAAATAATTATTATCACTAATTAAGAAATAAAGTGTGCTCTATGTCATGCTAAATCATACTTATCCTTCCAAGTACCTTGTCCAGTATAAGTTACAAATCTCTTTTCTTTTGTGTCAAGTTTATTTCTTTCTTAATTTTGTAAAAAGTTAGTTTTTCTTAATAAAATATTGAGCTTACTAAAAGCCGATTAAAATTTTCATGCGTGTTTCTGAAAAGAAAATACGAACCGCGCCATTTAGCGGTTAGATGCGGAACTATCAAAACAAAACTACATTTTGGCTGTACTTCCGAAAACCTCCATGCTCCAAATTGGCTGAAATTTCGGGAATGGGTTTCTTTTTAGTAAAAATGATGATTCCGAGAATGATTTTTGGCGACTCGAGAAAAAATTTGGTATCATTTGGGTGTCACTCCCTACTTTACCGACGCAATTATTACCGGCAGGAATACTTGAGGCAAATTTGAAGGCGATTCTGATGCTATGAAATCTGCTATTTTCAATTCTTTTTAAAAGGTATCAAGAGTAGTAGTATATGTATAATTAGGTAAGGTTAGGTTAGATGAGGTTAGGTTTACTATTGAGGTGGCCATTGTAGAAAGCGTAGATAACAGTAGATGCAAATACTACATCGATAAAATAGGGAGTGACTCCCAAATGATAAAACAGTATTTCTCAAGTCGCCAAAAATCCTTCTCGGAATCATCATTTTTATTAAAAAGAAACTCATTCCCAAAATTTCAGCCAATTTGGAGTATGGAGGTTTTCGGAAGTACAGCCCTGAACATGCCTAATACGATAATAATAGTTTTGTCGGTACCAGACTACATCTGGATATATAGCCGCTTATCTATTGTCGGTAACAATATCAGCCTTAACTTTACCGGTATCACCATTTTACTCTAACCTCTTTTCTTTCATAACTCAAGTTCTTTTACATTTACCATTCCAAATGTAAATGGAATCAAAGATTTAAAAAAGTATATAATTTAAAAGATATATGTACTTATATAGATGAACTATCTCAATAATATTTCACACCTAAATAGCACCCTCTACAATTTCTGTTGAAACAACGTAAAATCTTAATTGTAGAATTAAATTATTTACTTATTGCATAATTATTTGCATAAGGTATCCACAATTACATGAACGTCTACATTTCTTATTCTTCATGTGGATAAATATAATTTTCTAATTTGTGGTAGTAAGCAGGTTTCCCACCATAGAATCGTATAGTACAAGATCAATAAATTAGAATGGTTTCGTCACAGCACAAGATCGAATAGATTGTGAAACTTTTTGATCTTGTAGCTGTTTCTTCGTTTAGCGTGATATCATAGTGTAACGCGTTTTCTGTTCATGACATCCGTATTGAAAACATGATAACGAAACGAAATTTTTAAGAAATAAATGTTCTCGTTAGTAGTGCACCGTTGCGAGTAGAAGTATTAGACGCATGAACGATTTTAACACTTCAATAATATTCTTTGTCAACAGTGAATCTCTCGATTTTCATAATTTCGAAAATGGTGTGCCACATTCAACGCGTTAGTAAGTAATTACAAGTTGAACAGTATATAGTGACAATCATCAGGTGGAACAATTATAAATAAGAACATGAGTTCTGTTTGGAAAAGACTACAACGGGTAAACAAGAGAGCTGCGAAATTTCAATTCACTGTGTCATATCATGAAGTTACTTTAGAAACAACAACGAAATGGTAAGTGCAAAATATTTCGTTAATTTGATTAGGTAAAACAAGTGTAATATTTGTTTGTCTTGTCATATGACTTTAATGTCATCACTATTTTGCAACATTATGTAGGAAACCGAACAAGTTAAGCGTTGTATGGACAAGACGTAGTAGAAGAGTTAGTTCGGAACCATTAGATTGGGAACCGAATTTAAGTGACCCGTTAAAAGGGGTCATTAGTTGGGCAGTTCCTGACAATCACACAGTTTCTGTAACTTTATTTAAAGATCCAAGAACCCATGAATTAGAAGATAAAGATTGGACATTTGTACTCGAAGATGTGAGAAAAGATGATTGTATAAATTTTTAACACAGAAACTATTAAATAAGATGTTCATAGTAGTTTTATATATAAACAGGTCTCTCCTACCGGTAAAAGAAGGCACGTGGCTGCAACAAATATTAATATGAAAAAGTATGCAACTTTAGAATCTAGTCAGCAGCAACTTAAATTAGACCTAAAAATTACTTCGAAGAAAATTGTTAGCGCTACATTAGAATGTACTTTATCATGTGTTTTCTTGCGAGAAGGCAAAGCAACGTAAGGCTATATTATTTCTGATGCTTTAATTTATAACCAGTCAAGAAAATCTAATGCTTTCCACTTTCTTTTGTTAGGGATGAGGATATGCAAAGTATGGCTAGTTTAATGTCAGTTAACAATAACAGTGATATTGCACCTTTAGATGATTTTGATAATGAAGATATACCTGAAGATGTTGAAGAAGTCTGTGTAAAAAATCTTGATGAAATTTTAGATATATCTGCTCAACTTGATCTAATGACAAGTAGTCTTACTGAAAGTGAATTACCTAGTACTCCAATAAGTGGTAAGTTTCATAAAACATAGATTTAATTTTAGATACACTGACGCTTAATGTATGTTATTATTATAATGTGTATTCAACAGTGGCAAGTTTATCAAAGGATGATACTACGCCTGTAAATGATAGTGATCACTTCATACGTGATATTAGTCTAACAGGTATTGGTGATTCCTTTAAAGGAAAATCTCCTTTAAAAGACAATGTTGCAGTTGAAAACAAGTATGTTGAAAATAATCATATAAAATTCTTTGTTCATTCAATCTTCAACAAATGTTTTATTATTATTGCAGTAGGAACATTAAACATAGTACCTTATCAAGATTACCTTTGCAACCATTAGAACTTACAAAGAACGATGGTAATATTCCTAAATTAAAAGAAATTACGCCAGGTCAGGATCTATTAGAGTGGTGTAAAGAGGTAACAAAAGACTATCCTGGTGTGAAAGTTACTAATCTTACAACATCTTGGAGAACTGGAATGGCATTTTGTGCAATCATACATCATTTCAGACCAGATCTTATGTATGTACAGTAAATTCGAATATATTTCCAAATTTTTTCACTTGATGTAGTAGTTTAACAAGCAGATATTTATACTTCTATCATAAACAAAGATATATTCATTATAGCTTTGGATATATGCCAAAAATTTTATTTATTTGCCCTATTTATAAACGTCTGGCACATGATCTGTTTTTTGTTACATATTTTTAACTTTATCAGAAGTGATAAAAATTAAACAATGTATATTTGTACACAAATTTCCAGAGATATAGATTCATTGTTGCCACATGATGTCAAAGGTAATTGTAAAAAAGCATTTGATGCTGGACAAGCTCTTGGTATACCCAGAGTAATAGAACCATCAGATATGGATATACTAACTGTACCTGATAAATTAGCTGTGATGACATATTTATATCAGTTGAGAGCACATTTCACTGGTCATGAATTAGAGGTACATTCTATTCTTTTATTATTCTGTATTATTATGACTTTTGCTAGAGTAAAAGCTGTTGTTTTACATATTCAGGTACATCAGATAGGTAAAACTGCAGATAAATCTTCATATATGATTGGTAGATTTAATACAGACAATAATTCAGATGTGAGTGTGCAATTATTTAGTCAAGAAATAATTAATTTACGAAAGAAAGATCAACTGGAACATAAAAATAATAAAGCAGACACTAATAGACGGTATATCCATTATAATAACCATTGTTGACCGTTTAATGAAACTAAAAATAGTAGAAAAATGACTGAAGATGATCTTTTTCAGATCAAATCCGTTTGATAGTAAGAAAGAGGATGTTAATATTGATTCTTTGAAGAATCAATTACATTTAAGTTTGAATATAGAAAATCAAGATCATGATCAATGCAACAAAGATAAATCTCCGTCAAGCGTTAAAGAAGTTAAGGATATCATACTAGCCAGTTCAAAAAGTATTCTAGAAAAGGTGTTGTCACCAACTAAAGAAAAAAGTTTATCCAGGGAAAAAGTATGTAACGCTGCATAGATAGTTACTGCGTATTGATTATTATAAACTATTTTTAAGCTTATTTGAATTTATTGTAGAGTAAATCACCGCCGAGAATATTGCAAATTCCGCAACGCCCTATATTAATGACTCGTAGACAATTAACAGATCCTTTCGGATCAGACGAAGAAGAGGAAAACATTCAAATAATTGACGAAAAATGGCCTCAGTCAGTCACAATGAGCAAAACAGAAACACCAGTCCGTGATGTTAGTATCTTTTTTTAAATATGTGTAATTTTACATATTACATTAAATTGGACCCATGTTTTATAGGAATCAATCATTGCAAATGAAAGAGGAAGTCATATTGAATGTCAGAGTACATCGTCACCCCAAGCAGAACAGCGTTCCCAACATGTAATTACTTTTCCTTCATTTTTTAGATTCATTGTAGTACTACAACTAATTTATCGCCTTTTTTTTGTATATCAGCCATTAGTCAGTTGGCATGATGGATTAAGAGAACGTGTCAAACAACTATTAGAACAGCCTAGGAATACAAAGTCTGCTGGCTATGTATCTTCTGTTGCTAGTCCTATCGAGGTTTTATTTTATTTTCAATCTTATGGTTTTCGTAATTGTAGATATACATATGTTTGCTATGTCGTGCTGTTCTTTTTTATGTGATTATGGTAATTAAAAAAAATCACATTTCATCATTTATAGGGTCAAACTGATGACGAAAGACAACAACAATTTCGTGAAAGAGCAAGGCGTTTAATTGCTGAAGTAAAAATGGGGGTTAACATTACTGCGAATCAAGTTAACGATGACAATAGTAGCGACAGACGATCAATGGATGATCAAAATAATAGTCCAAGACGAAGCATCACACCTTCTACTCCTGGTGATAAATTTAATACAAAGGTTAGCATTTTGTCATTGACTTTTTGTACAGATATACCATATGTGGTAATTATACATTATATTTTAGTCTGAATACAATGGGAATATATTAGGAACTTCAAGTGTCATAGATGGTGAGAAGAAGATTACTTCTCCCCTATACTTATTCTCTAAAATAATAGAATTAATTTCACCAGATAAAACTAGTCTTGATGGTACTTCATATACACTTAGAGGTGTATGTTTCTGATTAATTTCTTCAAATCAAAATACGATTCAATGTATATTTATTTTTGATCTAGTTGGGGAAGGATATGACATCATACATTCAAAATGAATTAGAAGCATTAGAGAGGGAACAAACTCAAATAGATATTCAAGCTGGAAGACTTGAAAAAAAACTCAGAAATGCTATGGAAAGTGATAATGAAGATGAAACTGAAAGACTAATGTCTCTATGGTTCACTCTTGTTAACAAAAAGAATGCACTTCTAAGACGGCAAATGCAACTAAATATATTGTAAGCAACGATATTTTTTATTATCTATGATTATCTTCTAATTAATTAAATGGATAATATTTTAGAGAAAAAGAAGATGATTTAGAACGACGGTTTGAGTTATTAAATCGTGAATTGAGGAGTATATTAGCTGTAGAAGATTGGAGAAAAACTCCTGAACAAAAAATGCGGGAAAATTTACTTTTAGAAGAACTAGTTTCTATCGTAAACAAAAGAGACGAGTTAGTTCATCATCTTGATTCGCAAGAGAGAGCGTACGTATAACGTTTATATATATTCAAATACTGTTATGATATAAATCTATTTTTTATATCTGATTACGTTGTAGTATTGAGGATGATGACGAAATAGAACGTGACCTATCTAGAGCTGGTTTAGCTCAACGAAACACAAATTGTGTGATACAATGAAAACTTAATTCTGTTCACTTTATTAGAACAATAAGTGACAGGTACGCTTCCATACCAGTTTCAAATTAAATTTATATTAAACTCAAAATAATTATAGGTACGATTCATTTTGCTGTGGGGTTGCCAAAGAAGACATAAAATTTTTCTTTGAGATACAGTTGACAATTTTACAATCGATGAAACAATAATATTTAGGAACTTATTTTGTACTTCAGGGTACATGCAAATTGTACAATCAGCGTTCCATATTTATCATGCATTGTTAAGTATTGCATTAATACGATGCCACTTTTTATAGTGGATCGAAGTTCAAATTAAAACATGTTCCGTCAAAAAAGAAAATACAAATTGAATAAAATTTGTTATCATGTTACTATAGTTGTAAAGAAATATGTTATTATAGAACAAAAATCAATTTTGATTATATTCTAAGCATGATTGGAATTTCTCATAAAAAGGCAATAGGAAAGAAGTAGTTACTGTGCACATGTTCTGATTTAAATAAGGTGCTGGAATTTCCTGATACAAATCAGAAGGAAATATGAAAGGAAAGAAATGTTGCGATGTATAGTATATCGCTTCCGCAACTTAATATAAATTACATTGATCATTTCAAGATAAATGAAAAGTTACTAATTATGATAAAGTAATCCAAACATTATATTAATATTAAAAAATTCAGCAATGAATTTTAATTAATTTTATAATTTATGATATTCTTTTTAGATTATATTTATTTTATTTGTGCCATATATAGATAGCTTAATTTTTATTTATAGGTGTTACTATACGTTTATAAAATATTTGCCATTTTAAGATGTATGTAATATGCAGTTTTATATAAGATATACTATTAATTATTTATTACTAAATTTGTTATTAGTAATGTATGGAGGCCTAATCAATTTCATACATTCTTGAATTTGTAAATGAAAATTACTGCATATTTGTTTTTATAGATTAATAAAATGTAGAATCTTGAATATTGAATGCATTTTAAGTTATTTTATTTCTGGCAAAAATTGTACAAATATCGTGAATATAAATGAATGATAAATAACAGTAACTTACTTAAAAGAAGCAACGTGAAATATTGCCACACATATGGCAAATATTCATGTTTTAAATTACATAACATTTTTAATTATATAATAATTTGTATAATTGTATACGCTTTGAAACACGATATAGCATTTCATTAATGTAGCACGAAATAAACTTACGAAGTATTAGTCTTCAAAAGTAACTGAACAACGGATTATTTTAATCTATTTTTCTGTCATTGAAACGTAATCGTGTAATGATGTGCTAATTGAAAAATAAGTATACGGTGTTTACATTTCTTTGTCAAAAATAAAATGTTCCTTTTATCTTTGTATGTATAAAATTAATGCAATACTTATTGTTAGTAAATATTAAGAAACGCTCTCTCAAAGGCATTGGTATTCATTTCGTGAAAATTAAAATTTCAATTGATGTAATCTAATAGAATTGGTGCTGGCGTATCATATTGAATATAACTGCCATAATCAATCGTTAAATAAATATGAAAGGAATACTTTTGCCAAGTGTGCATGTACTAAATGGAAAGCAATTGCTTTCTTACTTTGCAGATTCGATTTAAATGCACTATTGTGTTGTATAACATTTCTGTTAGTATGTAAAAATAACAGTATCAAGAATTAAAGAAACTTTTAATCTTTCTTTAAATTTTTGAATGAAACATTTCTTTCATGTTTACATAGCGGACATTACTGTATATAATGACATTATTAAGCTATTGAAATGTATTAATGAGTAATTCAAATGTGGAATGTTCTTAGAAATCTCATGTTGCAATATTAAAGTGTAACTATAATTGAATACTCTAACGGGAAATATTCAACTTTATGACTAATTTAGCAATAATTTATCATTTTAGTGCCTATGACTATTTATATCTGTATGCGAGAGTGCAAAGTTACGTATAAGATAACAGGTGAGGTAATACATGTGCATATTTCCATATTTGTAATCATACAGTGTATCTCATAACTGTTCAAATAATTGATATGACTCAATAAAAGAAATTCATTGATGCTTCATGTAATTTACTTATTAACAATATATTTTATTGTATGTTTATTCCAACGATGAACAACAGAAATCGATTCAATTATTAAGATATAAACATTGAAGTACAAACATTTTCTCAATACTTGTATATTTTATAATGAAAATACAACAGATGACCTTTAATTGAATCAAATATTTAAGTTGAGATACTCTGTATGTATATTTCTGTATAAAACAGGCTTTACTTTTATTCTCGTACATTATTGTGCTAACATATATAACTTATTTTATTTATAATAATTGTACAAGCAATGATTCTTGCCAATATTTAATATTAAGAAGAATCGCGATCTTCTTGATTAGAAAGGTAATACAAAGTACTTCATGTGAAAAAAGAACAAGCGTATAATGTGTCAAAAAGTATCACGCAATAGCTATTGATAAATTAAAGCAAATAAAGCACCATACAAACAATATCAATATTTTTTGCAATACTTGTCCTTACCTTTCTACGTAATGAAATTATATGTATGTACATTAGTAATACTTAAATATGTAATAGCATGAACTTTATGTTTTATTAAAAATATGGTATTTGTAATTTTAATAATGTTAAATAATTATACACTTTAATACAATTTTTTAACAGAAACTTATTCTTACAAATGCAGTATAATACAACATGTAACTGATTTCGCTTTTATGTAAACATTTTCCACTGTTAATCCAGTATTTGAAAAGTTGATTAAAATTGTAATTTACTTATTCTGATTACAAATATCTTATGAGTAGTTTATAGAATTTTAGCACAGTTTTAAGATCAATATATATATTGTTTTTGAAGTTTCAGATTTATTCATTTTGTTCCCTGAGAAACATATTTTAAGTAATGATACTGGAGTTCTACGCGCAAAATTTTACAATTTAGCAACGTAATTAGATGGAAAAAGCCCTGTTTTCCCTTTCAACATTCCGTGCCACCAACCACCTTCATCTAAAATAAAAAAGTATAATTTAATGTACAATTAATTCTTAACAACTAATGATAGAACTAGTGACTATAAACTTACGTTCTTTGAGTACTTCAAGAATATCGCCTTCCTTAAGTTCTAACTCATCGAGATCTTGTGGATTGTAGTCGTATAAAGCTTTTACTTTTGGTAACCTCGGTTTAATATTTGGAGCACGAGACGCACTAGCTTCGTTGTTATTATTATTTACTGTTTGATTAGTATTCCATTCTTTAACTGTTTGCATTTCTTTATTGCACGTTGTACTTTGGTTATTGTTATTAAGTGCTGGAAGTCTAAATCCTACTGGCATAGTTGGTGTCTGAGGCGGAGGTGGTTCAGAGGGTGGAGGTGGAAATTTCAGCAAACCTGTTGATTTATACAGATTAATACACTCCTTAATTTTATATTACTTAATGTTTCAACCGATATCCAAGTTAAATTACTTACCCCGCGGTACAGATTTAGGATTGGTGAACATGCCCATCAAAGGCACAGAATTATTCGCTAGTTTTCCCGGTTGTTTTGTTGTTTGTTTTTTATCTTGTGTCGGTAATTTTGCAACTGGCATACGTAAAGTAGGTCTATTCGATGGTACAGCTGGTTTCGAAGCAACTATATAATCAGGTTTATGCTGTTGACGCATACTTTGATTTCTTTCTATGATTACAGTTCGGGCAGGTTTGTTTGCAACTGAGTGTGGAGCAGTTGATGAAAAAGAATTATTATGTTTCACCCTGTGAGGTTTGTTTTTTAACGTCGTTGTAGATACGTTTGTATTTGGTTCTGAAATAGGGACACAATTGAATTTTGGATATTAAAAAAATGCAAGTTAATTACTTACTAGTAGTGTTTGGTAATCCTGGTCCAATCCAGACATTAAGGGTCTTTCCATTTGGTTTTAGAATTTCTTTATCACCATAATCAATTTGGGTGAATTTTAGCTGTCTTGTACCTCCACCTCCCCAACCTTCTTTTTTCAGCTTAAATTCTAAACTGTAAAAATATATACATTATACCCATTTTATTATAAATCTTGGTTTGAAGATTCTTCTATAAATCTTACTTATTACTAAATTTGATGTTTAAGATGTGTCCAGTTTCTTCGAGATATCTTTTGTTAAGATTAATTAAGAATTCTGTTTTAAACACTGATTCCAATAAACTGCAATAATCATCTTTTGTATGTATAATAAGAAAATCATCCTGCAATTATAGAGAGAGTCAGATTATTTTTCTTACAACAAGAAGCATATTTTACTTACTTGAAGCGTACTCAATGACACGTGACTAATCTGATTGAATGCGAGTTTCCTTTTTATAACTTCTACTAATTTTTTCTTTTCCGCGCCTTTTTTAATTTGTTCTCGGCCAATTAGATATAAATATTTATTAGTTAAAATAAGATCTCTTCTACTTATCTGCAATTTATCATTAATTTAATTCACATCAAATACTTTTAATGATAATTTTCGTATGAAAATGTGTACATACCTTAAATCTTCTATCATACTTCTTTACTATTTCAGCAAAGAAAACTTTTTCTCTTCTTCCAATTAGATTCATTAGCTGCGGTTTTCCTTCTAGTCCTATATAGTCGCCTACAAAATTTCGATTCAAACTGGCTCGTCTCCGTTCTTTTCGACCAAACAATAAATCAGCTGCTTCTTGTTTCTCTTGATTTTGTCTCTTTCGAGCAAAATACTTTTTAAATGCTCTTTGAATAACTCTTGCATATGAATTGTACTTTCTGTCTCTTGCTTCTTCCAACATAAACAACTAATTGGAAAAATGATAAAACATTTATAAAAAAAAAAATTGTATATTTGTGAAATGAATGAAACTTACGCTTTCAGGTGCCTTTATGAACAATTTCGTTCTACCAAGCTGATACTGAGATCTATCTATATGAAGACTCTGTAATATCCATTCTACTCCTTGTTTTTCATCTCCGGACCAATGTGGCCAAGTTTGTTTCGTGAGGATTCCATATCTATATAAAAATTTAGAGAACGATTTTCTGTATGCGAAACCAGCTCTACGTACCCTTATATTTTCTTTTAAACCCAAATATTCTACCTACATGGCACAAGAGACAGAAAATATTGTTATGGAGATACATGCGTCATGTGAATTTCAATTTTTATGCTAACAGCAGAGTGCCGATAAGAGTAATAATCGTGCAAAATTAAAATTATAATTTCAATAAAATAAACAATTAGCGCAAAAAGATCAATGAAATATTTCCTTGTTGACTGAATAATTATAATTACTTTACTCAACATTTAGTATATAACATTACTCTTAACATTAAAATTACTTTGGAAAAATTGTACAACGTTATACAAGTTGCTTTTTGAATAAACAGAAGTAAATGAGAATCTGAGAGAATGATCTTAACACATTATCGACTGAGTAGGCAAATCTCCCATTTTGCTCAGCAACGTTTTTTAAAATTATATATATGTATATATTTTTACTTTCGTGCATTTTATAACTTATATAAAGCATAATATATTCACTTTTTGTTGTTTGAAGCTATTGCGTGCTTCATGCTTGCATAAATTCATTAAAGTTTCTAATTAGACATGTTTAATACGTAGCATACAATTTAGGAGTAATTTGCGCTGTCGGTAACGTGGTAAGTTTAGATGTTATTTAAAAAGAATATAGCTGTAAAGTTAATGAAGAAATAATACCTGATGTTTCACTCTAACTGGATCCCAGTCTCGAGGTCTTTTCGTTTCATTTGGTTTGATACACCTGATGTAATGCGGAGTACATTTCATCAACTGATTGACCAACTGACTAGCTTGTTCTCGTATTTTGTTACCAGCAGTGGTAGGCCTCGACTTCAGCGTTTTTGTTTTATTTGTTTGAGTGCCGTGCAAATATAACGTGCGAATCAAAGAACTGTAAATTGAAAATACATCAACTTTAAAACTAAATTGTTGGATTGAATGATAGTATTAACATTCTAATTCACAGTATTTTCATTTTGAATAAACCATATGTACTTTTACTTTGATTATCTATAATTTCAAGTACTTAATTCTAATATTCCTAATTAATAGTATGGGTGATGGGTTCCTATAAAAATTGATGTAGTAACCACGTATCTCTTATGAAGATATAGAGATATACAGGGTATTCCATAAAAATACTTACTTTGTGCTGGTTTGCATTAATTCAACGAGATCCAAGAATAGTACGTCGCGATTTTTATCACAGAAACCATCGACTGAGTAAGAGACTACTCCAGCATAGTGATAAATGGCGAATCCCTCACTTGTGCTTTGGTAATGTTCATGTTTATTGGCTACTCCTGACAATTTCTGTAATTGATATTAAAAGTTGTCAATTTAATATAAAACTCCAAAGTTGTAAATAGTGTTAGATTAATACTATAATTAATACTATTATAAATTAGTATTAATACTATGAATATTGTTCAGATAGATAATGATCTCAAACAAAGAAATTGATCATGTACAAATTACACAATAAAAATGATATTATGATGAATTGATGTCAACCAATAAATGAAACTTACAATTAACTCACATTAGCTTATATTTAACACAACTATATATATGCAATTAAGGAGTGTATTACTTTCTGCAAATCTGCATCAGCTCCAGTACTGCCTCCATGAAGAGTAGCACACACATCATCCAGCACCAAGAAAAGCCCTGGTAATCGTTTTCCCTCCAGAAGATCAACTACGACTGCATTGTTGAAGTATTCTATCGGTGTCCATTTTATATTTTCTGCTACATACTCCTCCTGAAACCCAAAAATATTTTTATAAATATTAGAATATTGGTGAAAGTAACACTTTATTTGAATCGTCCTGTATAATTAATTGTGCGCCACCCAAGTGTGCATCGCTCATGTAAAAACAGTATTACATTTCGCCACGATAGAAAGGAAAGTATTAATGACGTGATCGCGGCCCTATTAAAAATCACTTTTCATTTCAATCACCTGCGCCATACTTTATACAATCAGTTCAGAAGACCATAATTACATAACAATAAAAAAGAAACAGAGAAAGGAGTTTATTGTTATTTTTATATTTTAATGCCTCAGTATTCTTTATGACTTAACTTACAATATTTTATAATTGAATTTGTTTTCCATTACAATAAAAAAAGTACTAAAAAATTATGGAAAATCAACTGAGATATTCTATTTCAATTAATTTCTCCAAATTCTGTTTCTTTCTTAATTATTTCAACTTTCTACGACTTTCAATGAAATTTTCATTAAAATTCATTTTTAGAAATCTAGACACGAAATGCCTCAAAGTATAGGAAACATGAAATTCGAAAGCAGCGCAGTTTTACAAAGTTGTAGATTATTTGAATATCCGTGTTATTTGTAGACAATCGAACGTCCCACGGTCTGCATCAATAAAACACATGGTTCCGCTCCGAATCTCATTCCGAAACATTTCGTGACAACAGATGGCTTTTTCAGTAGTGAGCAATTTAGTCGTCTCGATGTTTCCTCGAGTGTTTTTTATTCGGTCTAGTTGCGGTGAGCATCGAGAGGTGACGGCAAAAGTGGTACGATCCTTTTCGCTTTAACCCGAGGCGGAGTACTCTATTTCCATGTGGACAACAATCTCGTTTACCGGGTTTATTTATCGGTCGTCCGACAATGACTGCCATTACTGGCCTCTTATTTGCGATTCCTATCAAATCGAGAACACACCCTGAAGCTGAGGCAATGTTTTATACATGACACTAGCGAACTAATCAATTATAATAAATCAAGAAATGTGTTTCGTTTAAATGTGCAGTTTAAGATTCTCTTAGTTAACAGAAACTGTAGAAGGATAAGTTAAGCTCTCCTTAGATTGTCCTAAACTACCTCTGGGTTCTTTTTAGGTTTTCCTTAATTTTTCAGGACTCTTCAGAAATCTCTGTAGACTCTCTTATGGATGATTCATATTGTCACTATTTCAGCACTGTTAATAAATATTGAACTCAAATTTAAAAATCTACAAATTCTTAAATGGTCAAATAACTAATTTCACTAACTTCTAAGTTATATGTTCTTGAATTTCCTAATTTACAAATTTGCAAATAACCAAATCCCCACGCTCTTGAATTTCTAAGTTATTAAAGTTTTTAACTTTCAAATCCCCAAATACCAAATTCTCAAATCCCTAAATTTCCAAATTCATAAATCTTCAAGTTCCCAAGTTCTCAAAATTCTAAATACCCTTCACAAATTTGTAAGTACACAATTAATATATGTTATCAATATTTCAGTACTGTCAAATAGTGAATTGTCTGTTGAACGTGTGAGGTCTCCATAAGAGTTCTTCCAGGGATCCTCCTAGGATGTTCCTATTTCCAGAGATCTTCCCAGAGTTTTTTCAGAGTTCTTCTAAAAATATCTCTGTGTTTTCTCAGAAATCTCTTTATGCCATCCCAGAATTCTTACAAGATTCTCTTCAAGTTCTACCAGGATTTTCCTAGGGATTTTTCAAGGCTACACTCTCTTCTCTAAAAAAGAATGTTATAATTAAAATGAGTGAAAAAATGAATATTACTGAAAGTAAAAATAATTTTCAATTTCAGAATTAATTGAGTGAACTATGTATGTTGTCCGGAGAACATAAATGTACCAATAACTGTACATTAGGTATTTGTAAGTACTTATTATTCAGTGCTTGACCACAGAGAAAGCTCTTCCTAATTGTACAGAATATTAAAATCGTTATTAAAAGGAAAGTTCCACTGTTTTATTAACAAATATCATTGCAAATGTTTATACTGTTTTAATCTCTTTTGGTTTAATACTAATATTGCTTTCTTTATTAACAATTATATTTCTAAACACAAATGGGAAAAAATGGGAACAACTTTTCCATTCCATTATGGAGATCCATAAACTGATTCTCTTTTCTTATCTTAAAAATCTCATATCGTTAACCTGTGACCTTAAGTGCTGTAAGAGTACAGATGAACAGTTAAACAACTTGTTGACTTCAGTTTTGATTCGTGAAAAAACCCGAGTTCTTGTTAGTAGAACTGTACACTTTCGCTTTATTTCCGGCTAACACATTGAAATTATTTTTTCATAGAGTGCGTTTTCGAAATACTAAAAGAGTATACGAAATTCAAAGAACCAAAAGAAAAAATCATTAACAGTTATTAACTTACACGCTGCATTATGTGTACAATTTTACAATAATTCACGTTTACGTAATGGACGTGAAATATTGTTTGTTTATGTTATTAGCCACGCGTGTACAAATCGTAATACGAAAAATGATTACTTATTGACAAGAGTTAACGAAGATCCACTGAAAATTTTCACCGCAATTAACCCAGAATGCGTGTATATCTCGCACATTATCTGGCTTCTTTAATTTTCTCATTCCGTAACAATGGGGAACAGTTTCTCATACACGTTTGTGTCTTTTGAACCAATTACCTTACACGCGTTAAAAGTCTCTTCTTTTCTCTTTTTTACTAACGGTTTACTATACGGTGACACGCGTATCACATTTTTATGTTACACACGTAAAAAATAATTAATAAAATGATGAAAGTGTTTATTTTTTCAATCAAATTATCGCAGGGATTTTTAAACAAAATGTAATATGCATTACATAATTATAAATATGTTGCATGCTTCAAATGAATTAAGTACACACGCATTTGTGTGGTAATATTGTCTCATAATGTTTAAAAGGTACATTCATTATTAATGGTGAACAGAGAGAAACATTATGACTCCTACAAACATAATTTCAAGTAAAGGATATCCGTTCTTAATAGATCAGGCGATACAGGGATATTTGGAACAAGATGCTGGTATACATCTTAAGGCAGTCATTCTATCCATTTCACACGAAATTACAGACCTCGTCTTAAAAATTCTTTAGCTATTGATCTTTATAATCAGTGCTTTAATAAAAAGAATATCTGATATAATGTTCCTGTAGATAGGAATAAGTGCAGGAAACACATGTATTTTGAGAAAATCTAGTAAGAGCCTAGGCAATAGCAAAAGAAGAGTTAGTGAGAGTTTATGGAGAACCTAGAAAGATTTCTGGAAGAGATTTTCTAAAACACAAATTTTAAAATTATCCAGTTTTTAAGTATGCAAATCTTCAAATTCACAGATCTTTAAATTACTAAGGTTGTCTTCTTGTATTCTCAAATCACTAAAGTTACATATATTTATATTAGTAAATTCTTTATCCTAAAATTTCAATATTTCACAATACTCAAAGCATTTTTACAATTCTCAATATTCCAGAATTCTGAAATACTAATTTACTAGTTTAAAAATCTCAAAACTAAAAATTCTCAGATTCCAAAATTCTTAAAATACGAAAATTCCAAAGACTCAATATTACCAAATCGCCAACTCTCAAAATTGCAATATTCGAATATTACAAAATTCAAAGTCTCAAAATCCAAAAATTCCAATATTTCAAAATTCCTATATTGCAATATTGTAAAATTCCAATATTTTAAACTTATAATATTCCAAACTTCCAATATTCAAAAATTCTAAAATCCTAAATTATCAAAGTTCCAAAATCTCAAAATTGCAATATTCCAATATTCAAAAATTCTCGAATCCTAAATTATGAAATTTCCAAAATTCTCAAGAGTCCCAAAGTCTCAAAATATCAAAGTTCCAATATCCAAAAATTCTAAAATCTCAAATTACCAAAGTCCCAACGTCTTAACATTCAACAATTTTAAATCCCAAAATTCCAATACTAAAAACTATACAAATTCAGAAAGTCCTAAAATGGCAAGATCTGAAAATCTGGATAGTCACAAAAGGAGAGTCCCGCGAGGGCCTAAGTGGAGGCTAGGGAGAGCCTAGGGGGAACTTAGTTATAGTTTAACCTTTTCCTCCACTTCCTCCTTAACTAAAGGAAGCCAACGTTGCAGTACAGTGTACATAAACAAAGAGAAAGACTAACAAGAGAAAGCAAAGGATAGAGAACGTACGTTTCACTTAGCTATTTCATTACCTTCACTCGATCCTTGGCGGCAGTGCAAACAGAACCATCGTCTGTGCAACTTGTTCATTAAATTTCATTCATCTAATTCTGTAGGATTTTCGTGGAATCAGTGAAGCGCGGTATTTGCGCGCGAAACATGATCGATAGATTTTATAATGGATACGAGACGTTAATTATAAGATACGAGAAATCGAATAAATCTTCATCGTGAGTGATTACCACATAAATCATATCAATTTTTCGTATTATTAGTTTCAATATTTTCTGTCGAAAATAGTCAATGATCCATATTTAATTGGATATCTTGCGTTCGAGTGACGTGCGTACATTTTTTAGATAGTACAACCGCAAGTACACCCGCAAGATTGATATAGGAAGATCAAATTTAACCCAATTTCATCTTATACTTCAGGTACGATATAACTTTATACACGATTCGTGATGTATATTCATGAGCTACCTTGTTGAAATGAAAAAAAAAAAAGAAAAATGAATAGTATTATCATATATTACATAAGTACAGTGAACGTTCGTTCGAATTAAACGTTCACTTTTAAATTAATTCTGATATCATTTTATGCGAATATTCTGAAACGCTGTAAAAGTAAAAAGGATAGTGAATTAAGTCTGGGCCGTGAACAACCCGGAACGTTACGAAACGCTACGGAAATTAAATGACCATTATTCTTATTTGAAGTAGCGGACATAATTATTCGAAAGGAACTATCTGTATTCGTGTTTAAATGATATAACAAAGTATCGAAGCTAAACAGGAGAGAATGGAAGTCTGAAAGCGCGAGCATAACACAACCGGTAGAAACTAAAGCCATTTGACAGACCAAGTCCACGTGGACTCTTACGTTCACCAAGTATAAATCGAGTACGTTCACCAGGCCAACGAATGCACTTGCACTTTTTAAGAGAACCTGTTTCCGCTGCAACACGAACTTACATTGAAAGAACCACACCCACCGGGGTACTCGGACCATAGATCTCTTTGGAAAGGAGGACTTTTCCGTTACTTTGCTAGGGCGAACAGTAAGCTATGATTACAAAGATTGCTGTGAGATACTTTCTTGGACACGCAACGATATCCTCGCTCCTAGAGTGTCACACTTTACAAAAAAAGAAAGAGAACACAATGTAGGAACAGCGAAGAATATCACAACTTCATTCGTTGCTAAATCTAGTACATATCAATATTTCCGTACCTGAAAACCAAGTCCATTTTATATTCTTTTTTATACTTAATTAATTATAATTTTTATTTCCTTCTCTTTCATTAATTTCAACTTTAATTTCCTTTTTCTGATTCGTTCATTTTTATTTTTATTTTCTTTATTTATTTCATTAGTTTTAATTCTCTTTCACTGTTTCATTCATTTTTACTTTGATTTTCTTTTATTTTTATTTTCTTATGTAGTTAATTTTCCTTTTCTATTTAGTTAATTTTTTTTTCTATTTTATTACTTTCAATTTCCTTTTACTGTTTAATTCATTTTTAGACAAGCAATATACAAACACCGTTTTCATACTTCTTGTTTAAGAATGAAAGAATAGGTTTGAGTTAGTCTGGTTCTCGGGTATAGATTTATGGATTAACTGAAATTAATGGATTTTTTATGCGAAGTAATTAAATTAGAAGAATATTGAGAATTGTATAATATTATTACATAGTATTAAATTATTATTGTAAAGAATGAAGTTATAATTCGCCAGTTTGATGAAACTGTTGGAGATCTAAAGTCCGGAAGTATAGGGATTAAGGACTATCCGTCGCCGACTCTGCGTACAGATATGAGGTAGATGTAGGTATGTTGAGTGTGAGGACCAAATTGAGGACTTCAAATTAAAGTATTTAATTGTTGCAACGCTTGAAGATTTGATACTGAAATATTAGAACATTAGGATAATATATTAGAAATAGTAAAATATTATAATATTTAAAAATTGAAATAATTGGAAATTAGAATATTTGATAAATGGAATATTGAAATATTAGAGCACTACTTTCAAATTCTCAAAACGTTTAGAATTCGAAATTCCCAATTCCAAAAATTCCGAAGTCTCAAAGTTCCAAAATCTCCAAATTCTAAAATTTCGAGGTTCTAAAGATCCAAAATCTCAAAGACTCAAAATCCCAAAATTTCAATGACTAAAAATCAGAAAATCTAGAAATTCTAAAATTTAAAAGTTCCAAAGTCTCAAAATCCCAAAATCTAAAAATCCCTACGTTCTGTACTTCGCAAATTTCAAAAATCCCGAAAACCCGGTCTCGAAATTCAAAAATTCCAATTGCTCAAATTACTAAGGTTCAACAGCCTAAATTTCCAAATTTTTAAAATCCCAAAATCTGAAAATTCAAAATCCTTAATTTTCCAAAGTTCCAAACCCAAAATTTTCAAAGTCCCAAAATCCTAAAGTTTAAGTACCGTGCGTCGCCGACTCTCCGGTCGCATCGTTTGTTCCTACAAGGAAGCATAGTTTTAGAAACAACATTAAACCAAACAACTCTTATTAAAATATCACGCTAATTTAACGTATTTAGAAGCGACAATAAGCAAAACTGTATTATTCGATTCTTTTTTTTCGAGTCTGCTCTTGAGAACAAGTAAAACTTTCACTGCAGTTATAATAACGCGTTCCGTATATGCTATACCATGTTACTGACCAGGAACGTTAATGTTTTCCCCTTCTTTCTGGGTGAAAACGGACAATACTATTCGTTACAAAAAAGAAAACCGCATTTTTAATTATATCTTAGACATGTAATGATACAAGCATTTAGCACTATTTTTCTTTACATGAAAATAATGAACGGAGGTTTCCCTCGGTTTCTATTTCATGGAATGGTGTATTAATTATTTTTTTATACGGATGACATGTATGGAATGAAATTGCTTTTTAGGATGTTAGCAGCAGTGAAATATTACAGAACGACAGTACTTTTTGTACTTATTCAACGATCATTCTCAGCAATGGTTTTGCCGAGGCCACCTTCCTCACCGAATCACATTCAACACTATGAACGAAGAACGAACGATCGAGATCTATACGATGGGAAATCTGTACAGGACTTCTCACAAAATCCCAATATAGAAAGAACAAATACCAACGATTACAGGTAACAAATAGTTCATTACTGCATATTACCTTCGTAATCAGTAAAAAATAGCTATTTCTAAGAAACACAACTTCTATACGTATTAGTTATGTAAAATTTTTATTCTGCTGTTAATTACGCTCCATTATATTTCATTAAACACGTAAAAATACCCCGCTTAAACATAATATTGCTTAAACGGTGTTCCATAAATGTTCTTCCTCAAGAAAATGACGAGTTGTAACTCCATTGTTTCAAGATTATGAAATTTTTCATGGGAATCGACCTAATTAATTAAGTGAAAAACTAAGTCACAATAGAAACACAGGAAATAAGAAAAAATCTCGAGGTAATTATAATCAGTTAACGTGTCACTGATCAAACATCTTTCAAAATCTATCAGTTTTATAGCCAACATCAAAAACAACCTAACGTTAATATGGGCAAATTAACAAAATTTTAATAACTTCTTATGTATTCGTAAAATAACTCAGGTAAATGATTGTTTATGGTCTAACTGAAATGCCACAGTAATGTTATTTTCTTTTTGTTTAGTCTTGTAGAAATTGAACTTCAAAGCCCGGACGATATGGACACTACCAACCTACAAAATATAGTACACGCGATGTTGAAGCAATCACAGAAAGTGCACAACAATAGCTATCCAAATCCAGAAGTGATACCACATTCCATCTTTGGCGTGAGAGACGTTGGATTAACTTCAACCTTCAAGCTAAACTCGTTCAATGAGGACAGACATGTCCTAATAGAGTCACCAAAGATTCAGAATTACGATGAGAAATTGTATTATTTAAAAAACAGTAGACCAAAAGTTTATGTAAACGTAAGAGGACATAGTGGCACATTCAGAAAGAATTTGGCTCCAAAAATCACCTCCACTAATGATCCCATAGGATTCCTCAGAGTGACGCCACCGTTTCAAAGGCAAACGAATTCGAAATCTCAATATTTTAAAAAGAATCGTTCACCAAAGAAATTTGATAGGAATCATGGGCATCAGAGGAATCATTCGTGGTCAGAAACTAAAAGGTTAAACAGATTAGCTTCAATTTACAGCTTAGACGCTCTTGCTACTACTGAAGGTTCTATGGTGACTTCCAGTGAATTACCAAAGCAAATACCTGCACCACCATCGAAATTCCATAGCAGGACACTGATGGCACAAACAACACCTGTTCAGAATTATGCTTTGAGAAGAGAAGATGTATTGCCTGGATACAGCTTCTCTTGATAATCGATAATGCATACGATTGATGAACATTGTTTGTCTGGTAATACTTGAACTTGAAATATTACCAGGGTACTTCTGGTTTAACAAACCCAAAACATTTAAGGAATAAACTTCAATAATTGAAGGAGCATCCACTCTGAAGGTGAATCCACCTAAGAAGTCTTAAAAAAATGAATATGAAGCTCGAAAGAAATGACAAAGAATGAATGATACGTTCGCAAAGATTGAAATTTAACGTTTTAAAACATCTAATTGAAAATAAATATATTGTAGATTTCATGTATAAATAAGGTGATTGTAAAACATAAGCATGATGTTTAATAAATTATTATTTAGTAAACTTACCCTTACTACTTTTATAAAACAATTATTGTTTTATTGTACCATAATTTTAGTTCCAGGTATAAATGTTTAAAGTACTTACCTGTTCAGCTTTTAAAGTTAATTCAATGAAGATCTGCTGCAGCTTTTCGTTGACAAAATTGATACAAAACTGTTCGAAACCGTTCCTCTCAAAGATTTCAAAACCATAAATGTCCAGAATCCCAATTTCAAGACCACCAGTATTCGTTTCCATCGCAGAATTTACTTTCTATAAATGAAAATTAAAGGATGTAATACACATTATAACATGAACAAATAGTTATCATTTGAAATGTACTTACTTTAACCAAGTAGTCAAAAAGTCTTGCATAAATATCCTTAGCCAAGGCATCTCTGGTATAAAGAGCTTGTTCTACATTCAAAATAACATCGACGCTCTCAGACTGTGCTCCCCATTTCGATTCAAATTTTCGAGATGTTAATTTACAAGCTAATTGTTCTGCTGACACTTGAAGCAAATAAGCTGGGAAATCAAGACCTGCAATAAAAAGATATATGCTGTTACTAACTTTGTAATTGAATATTTTAAATCACTGATATTATTTTTGTAATAATTATTTGTTCTATTAAAGAATACGTACACTGTTTATCAGCAATTTCTGAATGATTTCCTTTCTCAACAAATTGAATGTTTCCTAAATGAAGTATTCCAGCAACGAGCCTCAAAATATCAATTACCTCTGAATCCTTTATCCCCATTACACTAAGCCCTATAGAAGATAAATACAGTAATTATAAATAGTTTTAAAAGTTTAGCTTTAATTTAAAAAATAATACCTTTTAATGTTTCTTGAAAATCGTGGGCGTCATTCATACCATCAACCTTGTAATTTCCACCATAGCTGAGATATTGATAATAATCCAAATTGGTTAATCCAAATTCAGCTGCAAAATGTAATACTCATATCATGCACACATTTAAATATACTGTATTAATAATCATTGCATATTTACATTTCATTTGCTGATTTGTCCCAGTTACAAGTTGATAAAATATGTGAAAATTCCTTTCACCATAATTATGACAAGTGACTCTCGATTTCTCTAATAGAAAATTTAAAATCTTTCCACCAATTGATTGACCACCAGAATCAAACTGCATCTTCACATATTTTCCCTGTAAAAAATAAAATATATTTTGAAAAATACATGTTTAAAAATAAGAGTATTTATTTCTAAGTTTATTTAAATCTGTGATAAAATCAAGAAATCTTAAAACATACATACAAATCTGCTACTGTTGTTATTCCGTGTAGTTTTTGCATTGCCAAAGGCTTCTAGGAGAGGATTGGATTCTAGAATTACATCTTTTACTTTTTGAACTCTTGCACCACCACCACTGACTTTTGCTATATAGGACATGATATATTTAGCTGCAACAGTTTTTCCAGCACCAGATTCTCCACTGCAAAATACAGAAATACTTTCTGTGAATATCACTAGGTTTATAAGTAAAATTTATAAAACTGATTTGAGAAAGATGTGAAAGTGTATTACCTTATGATAACACATTGATTTTCTTTATCAATTAACATATTTCTGTACATGTCGTCTGCTAATCCATAAATGTGTGGAGGATTTTCATATGGTGCCTAAAAAAGTAAACATTACAAATTAAAAACTAATTTTACATAACAGATTATACAAGAATCTATTTATTTATTTATGTATTACTTACAGCTCCTTGATATATCTCTATCTCTTTTTCTCCAAAATATGGCATCTGTTTAAAGGGATTCACCGATACCAGTACACATCCTATACACGTCTGATAATTATTAAGGAAATTATTTTGATTTTTAACTACAACTTTTGTGATAGCATGTTAGATATCATAATTACATTTTCATGTTTATCAATATAAAGTGAAAATACAAGGAATATACAGAGTAAAATACTAATCACTTTTATCTAAAACATTTTAGCTATTTATACAGATAAGAGGCAAAATATTGTTTGAAATTTCTCAGAACACCATTAACATGAGAAATCTTTTAAAGTAACACAGTTATCATGTAAGGTAACAGTTAGTATTAATAAAGATAGCGTATCACCAAGTACTAAATTTACACTTTACTAAATTATAAATAAATGATAGTTAGAGACAGAAGGATACAAATATATAATCATCCATATATCTCTTTCGAAGATTTTCAACTATAGCATCTTCATTAATTTTCGGGAGCAAAACCATATCATCCACTCCAGAAACCTTAACATTTTGACTCTGCCAGTGGTACACCTAAAACAATAAAATATAAATTAGTATGGAGGTAAACCTTACTTTCGAAAACTGAAAACTATTATTTCGCATCTGATAGTATTGAATAAATAGAATTAAAAAATTCTAGTATGATAACTCTGTTTATAGTGGAACATAATATATTGATCTCTTGAAATCAATGGGTTATGAACCTTAAATCTAATAGCAATTACACTGAAGTAAGGGAAGTCATACATATAAATCCTATTATGGCTTCTGTGCCGTGAGGCTCATAATTACTTATTCTCCCCAATACATTTTAAATCAGTAGTTCATTTACTGCAAATACATTACTACAATTTCTCCACTACATAAAAATAATGAAAAGGGGAAAGAACGAAACGAGGCCAATAATAATTTGTGCCCTTGTACGAGATAGTTCTCATTCAAATTTCGCGCCAAATTGGGACACGGGAAAAATGTCCCTTACCTTTTATGGATTTGCTTCCATTGTTCCTACATCTATAATTATACATTTTGTTGAATTAAATCAATATTCTAAACTAATGTTCTTGAATGTAACACAATGTCGTCGGCTACATATGAGATATAGTTTTCACGGCCCACGCCGGCCGACATTGTGTCGAAACGTTTAATTATGAAAACGTTTCATCTGACACAATTTTCTTGATCGTCAATTTTTTTCACGTAACGACCGTACTTAGACTACCGTTGCGCATTCCTTTGTTTCCCCGTGGACGGGAAGTGATTCATTTTCTCTTGGTTCAATGACAAAATAAAATAAAGATACGTATTACGGTACTTAACGTGACAATCAATTTTTTATCCTTTCGTCTTATTGCCGCGAGTGGGCAATATACCGCGTGATGTTATAACGCGTAGTTATAATAATGCATAGCGACATAACGTATAGCTATAGAACGCATGGCAATATACTGCGTGGCTATACAACGTGTAACAATATCATGCGTGACTATACGATTTGTAGTTACAAATACATGATAGTATATATTACGCACATATTCTTACCGATGTTACTTAAACTTTAAAATTCCCTCCTTGTACTCAAATTCAAATTTACAAAATTGTTTATGTCAAAATATACCATGAATCGTATCTTATCTGATCAGGATGAAATTATCTTATCTGAGAGATTATGTGGATAAATACTACGTTAAAGTTTACACCGAAAAAATGTGAAACTGTCACCTTATTTCACCACACTTTATTGCTTAACATCCAATTCAAAGTACGAAATTATTTAAACAGTGATGATACTCTGTATTTTTATTATTTAAAAGAAATTTTGTTGAAATCAATTGTTCCGTACTAATAAGTTAAGAAATTTCTTTTGCTTTCGCTCGAAGAAATCTAAATACATGCATCTTTTGTGTGTTCGGTCAACCGTACACGTGAAACCATGCAACATACATCTTTTTTCAACGCTTACCATGTTAGAGAAGCAAATAGTAACCGTGTTTCGGTTAAGATCCTTTGTGACGAATAAAAACTCAAAAGACAAACAGTCAACAGTTTACAATTACTGATAACATCGTCCGTGCTGTATAAATTCACACAAGTGTGTCACTGCGAATTGTTGGAATAGATAGTACTGATTTGAACATTTGAGGATTAACAGAGCGAACCTAACCGTGCGACGGTATGACGGGTACTGGTCTGATGAGTCAGTGCGCCGGTCACAGAAACCATCATCATACCGTGAAACATCAATCTGAGAAACGAGCTCGTCGTTTGTAATTGTTTAAGAATGTTGTTCTCGTATAAACGTTTATCATTTACGTCATACTAGTAACATGAACGTTGCAGCTTTTATTCACTCCTAATTAAGTGCTACACGTCTTATTTCCTGCAGTTGCCAATGTCAGCCTTGAAATACTGCAAAACGTATTGAATTTTAAGCCTTATCATACATTCTTAGCACACTTTATTTTAATATTAATATTATTCTAGACGTGGCACATTTAATATTTGCGAAGGAATTCATAATAAAATATTTGACTCTATTTGTTCCTGTGAATATATGAACTTCCATTTAAAAGTTTACATCTTGATTGACATGAAATGATTTAATTTTTATGACAATAAGATAGGACGTTATATTGTTATTAATTAGTTAATTTAGTAAGTTGAAAGTGAGGCGTACGTTGTATTCTATACATTTTTTTAATTCCATATTTGCGCGCGGTTTCAAAACAATCGCATTAACGCCATCTCACATTTAATAGCAATACTAATAACAGAGAAAATTACTTTTTTTGGAGTAAAATTAGTGATTTGTGTATTCATAAAGTAAATATAGAACACTTTGGACGCATAATGCAGTTGAAGTAATGGAAGACTCCGGAATATTAGACTGTTTTTTTTTAAAGCCCGGCACAAGCTGCGATTCATAGTGCTATCTGATAGTGAAATTCGAGCTATAATGACAATCTGTCAAATCAGTATTTCTTGGTAAAATATTCTTTTATGCGTTCTATACCAATTATGCAAAGCTTATAGAATGCTTTAGAAGTTCTAATAAGTCGAAAAGACGTAAATTTCAGTGTTATTTCTTGGTTTGCGACAATGTAATTTTTTAAATTATTAATTTGAATGTATTCAGAGAACAGTAACAGCATAACTTGGATTTGTTATAATTATAGAATTCTCTATAAGTCCCGATTAATCTCAACAATTGCATATTTTAAAAAGGTGGAAAAAATATCGCGATTTTCGGCTTTGTTAGTTTCGTAATAACACGCTAGGTGGAGCTAGTACGAAGACGCGCGAAACTATAAAATTAAAAAAAAATAGCAATGAACATTATATAATATCGCTAGCTTACTTATATGACAAAACTTGATAGTATTCAAACAGTGGTTACAGTTTCCCCAAACAAACTTATTCAATGATGAATCATGAATCAAGGATATATTTGGAATTGACGTTTCTTTGTGTATAGTAAAGTTGATAACAATATTCGATGAATCATTAAAGTTACAGTACAACCTTTTATCAGTTGTCTACTTAATAATTTTACAATCTATTTACGTGTAACACGAATGTACAAAACGTTCTAACAAATTATCATGATTGCATATAAAAAATGTATGGAATGGGAAATTCAGACATTTATTATTTATACATTTTTCGTGTGTTTCCATAGCATCGACGTGAAATACAATTTTTGTCAATGTCGTTTCATCGTTGTTCCGCCTTCAACATACCCATCCATCTGAACATCATTCATCACCATTGATTGTATCAATTTCTTTGTACAGCATAGAAGATTGAATTACCATTTAATTTGTCGTTATTTGAAAGTGTTTAAAAATCCGGTAAGAATACAAAACGATCGTAGAAACGCCAAGCAGGTCATTTAAACTCGTCATGCATATTAAAGAGGTTCAGCTTGCTTGCCCTGAAAGCCAATCTTAACTGGTTCTCGAATTTAATCACCTCTGAATTCATAGAAATATAACAAGAGAGCGTGAGTGAATGCGATACAGAAATAGAAAGAGAATGCAGCATAAAGGCTCCAAGTACACTTGTTTAATCACCCATACGCACTCGCTCATTAAATTTCGCGCGATAATTTTGAAAATCTCTATAATAGGAATAAAAAATTGTACATAATTACCACGCGCGTTAGAAGTAAAACTTTTGTACTTATTATGGGTAGAAATTTGGAAATTTGTAAATTGAGGGAATCTGAACATTTGAGAATTTTATTTCGGCATTCTCTTCCTATCGCTACATCACTTCTATATTTCGTTCACACACTCCATTCTTATATTCTTATGTCTGTATTACGAGACAGTTCCAAAAGTTTTTTCTTGTTTTTTTTTTACCACCTAGAAATGTCGTATCGAATGGTCTCGACACCCCTTAATTTTTAACCTAAAGTTATGGTATATAATCGCAATTGACATTCGTTTATTTATGTAAATCGAGTTTCTAGTCGGTTCAGCGATACGCGAGGATACCATTCTAATCTCTTAGAACCGTTCCTGCATTCGAACAGATATATGCTCCTTAAGAAACAAATTCGCGTTTTAATCATTACAATATCCACCTTCATAGACAAGTAAAACGCTCTTGCTTCGAAAGGGCATCACACAAACACACACGCGCACGCATACATACATAATATGAGGGCACACGCACGCATACAAACATACACACACATGGTTTGATGTATTACAGTTATTCATTATGTGCACATGATTATCTGTTTGTTTGATGTACATATGTGTGACGTGTGTGTTTCTGTGTGTGTATTTTCAATTAGTTCTAAATTCGTTTTTAGGGCAGATATATGAAGCCTAGTTCACACCTGTACATTAATATTTACCCGTACATAAAAACAACGCAATGCACAACATATCTTTTAGAGAAGATTTGTTCAAATCATTTTGAAAGAATGTTTATGAACAGTTTTTCCAGAAACCTGCAAAGCATTCATATAAAATAAATTAAGATGATTTGCAAGCATTGCAGTTATGTTAACAGGATCTAAGCAATGATAGTAATTTATATAATAATTTATTTTAATTTATTTCATATAAATTACTTCACAAGCATTCATCAGAGTCTAAGTACTGATAATAATTTATATAAAATAAATTGCTATCGGTACTTACACTCTGAATGAAGTACACATAGTATATTTGCGGGCAAAATTACGCATGTGTGCACTAGGCTTGACGAATTTACAGAGACGATACAAACTTGTGCCGAAAACTTAGCGAAATATGGCGTTTGAAAAGAGTTTTAGAATAGCATAGGCACTTTCAGAAAAATGGGCGAGAAATGGAAACGCAAGAACAACCAACATTGGCGTTGTTAATATTAATTTTTGAATTGACCCTTTCTCGCTTTTTATTGCAAAGTGTAAGAAATTTGACCAGTTACAATTATAAATAATCGCATAATTCGTACACTTTAATTTGTTTCCAAAGAATTAATTTTGAGACGTATGTATTTCATGTTCTGAGGTCGAAGGTTATTTCAAGGTCACAGTATGATATTATAATTGTTACATTTTTAAATACGAAAATGACTTCAAATTTTTCTAAATTGAAAAAAGTGCATCTCCTATGATTGTTTTTGCAACACAATTTCTACTTTATTATGCGTTAAAATTGCCTACGATGTATGCTCATCTATCAAATAATTGCTTTTCGTTGATTTATTAAGTTTTCTAATGATAATAGCGATAATGATGATCATAGTAACAATAAGAATAATAATAGTATTGATAATAATGTCATTATCGATTGATCGGCCTATTTATATGTAAAATATATTTTACACGTTTGGTTTTTTGAATTCTTTGTATTTTCAGTGGTAAAATACTTATTTCTTTCATTTTTGCGTATCATGAATCTATACTCACATGTTTTGTTTAAAAACAAATTCGTCGAGAGAATATTCTTTTGTTCTTTCAGCAATGTTATAGGCCATGCGACGCTTTTTGTTGTTATTAATTACATTCAGAGTAATATCTATCATGTAATTAAGCAAATCACTTAATTTTTCAATGATTTTTGACATTTGTTAACTATATTATCCAAAAAACGACATATCTTACATGAAACGCGTATACAAATTTAATTTAAGAGCAACTGCAAAGGACCATTAATTTTTAAACAAATACTGTATTGATTAAAGAAATTTCAATCTTTTAAATTTGATAAAAAATTATAAAATTTAATAGAAAAGATATAATTAATTGGGGATAAGCGTAAAAAGGGAAGTCTCATATTACTTGCCTTCAATTGTGGAAGAATTCTTCCTGGGTCTTTTATAATTGAAGGTAAATGGTTCCTCCTTTTATACTTATCATTAATAAAAAAAAACCTACACTGTACTCTAATGTATTATAGATATTAATAAAAGGTGAATTATCAACAATAATATGCTAACAATAACCAAAAGTTATACTTTTATGCAAAATGCTCCATCACATTGATGGATGTCCTTACATATTCAATATAAAAAACAGATTGATTTTATTTTAGGCATACTTAAATCTATAACAGATTACTCCGTTCGATAACCTTTCTAAAATTTAACTGTATAATTTGTGGAAGCGACCCAATGGTTTTCAGATCAATCTTACAAGATGCATCCATCTTTATGGCTATATACAGGAAGAGTCACTTAACATTAAAACCTAAAATAAACAATGTATTTCTTTTGGCGGTGTATAAATACTTATAAACAAAACAAAATTTTAGATTTTAATTATTCTGTTTTCTTGTATGTTAACTTAAATTTGTACATTATACAAATAAATTGATTTATGTACAGATTCCAAGCGATGGACATAATTCTTCACTAGAAAATCATTTAATGATATACGTTCGCTGCATTTACCTTTCTATTCTAACGGTAGAAGTATATTATTCTGTATAAAATAAAAATATTAACAATTTTGAACTCTTCTTAAATAGAGTTTGAGAAAAACTATTTTTTATTACTTCAAATGAACCAATATTGCTTTTCTTGAATATTTTCTGACTTCACTAAAAACAAATTTTATATTTTAATGTTAGGCGAATCATCCTTATAGAAATGAAATGAAAAATGATAACAGATCTGATATTACAATGAGTATTGGTTTGTGGTATGTGTTTGTCGCATGTCAAACACAAAATATCAGGAAGTATATTGTTTTTCTCTTAATTCGTACTTTATAGAAAATATTCATCACAGTAATGTTAGAATAAAAATATAACAAATTGATCTATAGACGTTGATTAAATATCGCTTGTTAGATACAATTGTACCTAAGATATATTGAAGTATTGCCGGAAATATTTGTTACTTAGTATTGCCAGAAAATAAATGACTTATAAACCATGGATTATTAAAAATTGCACATGCTGAATTTTATATACGCGTTCAAACTAATCACTGTATTTTCTAATATTTTACAAACGTGTAATTAAATAAAGTGTTCAACTTAATAAAATAAAAGATTCCCTGGATAAGCATGGATGTTGATTAAATTGATTTTATGAATACATGGTGAATAAAGAACAGTCATTGAAGCGAATTAAATGACATCTTAAGCGTTTATTCAACAATTTCAAGCTTCTTAAAAAATATGAAACTTTTATACAATAGAAAATACAGTGATCCCGATGACAAGACGGCTTAATAATTAAAAACTTGGAGTTCAAATAATACATTTCATGTTGAATGGAATGTGAAGGTGTCTTGTGCAATAAGCTAGCTAATATTTCTTCTCATGTTCTATTACTTAATTCAAAATGTACTTGTAAATGACCTACTTTATGTAATCTTCCTGATTCGCAACATTTGCTATCTAACATTTAAAAACTGACTTTCATTCCAGGTTATTAAACAAACTCCATTGAGATACTACAATTTACAAAATTGCACGCAACCTACAAATGCTGTAACGTAAATGACTTGATTATTTGATAGCAAATGTATCAAATATTTTACATTTTATGTGACTGAACACTTTATCAGGTTAGAAAAGCTTTATTTGAATTATTAGACTCATTAAAATCCTAAGAAATACTCAATACTGAAAATAATCCTGCATTAAACGGTACCAATAAATAAATATTTTCTATTTTAAAATGGCCACTGAATTAAAGTCTCAGGAAATTAAAAATAACTCTGAGTTTTATTTATAATAGATATAAAAATGTTTTACCTCTCTCCACGTAAATCGTAAAGTTTCTTAATCTATAACAACCAAAGTTGGTGAATTAAAAACTACAGAGTTTAAATAATCTTCTACCTGCTGGAGTGTTCAGTCTGTAACCTCTTCAGGGACACTGACACATACATAAGTACAAATTCTTTGTGTTTGGCAAAGTTGTAAATATTACTATAAATACAGATATATTTATGACAGATAATGACAACCTTTTTTTTATGACTAACCCTCACAGTAGTAACATGATGGGTATAAAGTAACCCTTTTGGTACTCTGAAGGTTAATAAATTCATCCCTGAAAAGATTAAATAACTCAAAATAAACAATGAATTAATCAAAGGTACTTTCTTTGTTATAAGTACTTCTATGTACTTTTCCAGTATAAACGCAAGGAAAAACAAATTCTTCAATAAATTTATAGAAGAAATAAGAACGCGGCATTAGAAACTCGCTCGTTTCTTGATTTCGGCAAGAGCATTTTCTCGACTTGGCACTGAAGGGAGCTAATTAGCGACAAAGGACGACCTTAGCTCGGTCATCATCAGGTCGCATCAAAATAGGCCGAGCTTTGTCCTCAGAAACTCCTTGATAGGGACATAATATTGGTTCTTTAAGGCCACCATTTCTGGCGTCTTGCGCAGGCTATTGAAAAGCGTCGTGTCTGTTTCGAACACCAGGACGATCACAATGAACAGAACTGTGATCGTAAGCATAAAAGCTGGAATGAAAAGCCTCGCTACTCGAAAACTTTTGTACTTCAATCTGCTATCATAACGTTGACTAGGTGATTGCCGTTGATGTTGTTGGGGCTGTTGTTGTTGATGCCGCTGTTGCTGCTGCTGTTGTTGTTGAAGACACAATTTCGAATTTTGAAGTTTCTGCATTTTTGGTACTGGCGTTACCGAACGACTGTGAGGTTTGCCGGATGTGTCCAGTAGTTGACTTTCGGACGAAGAATGATCAAAAGAATCCCTAAAGTAGTAGTCGTTTGTATCGCCCTCGTGTTGACCGACTGAAACAAATATTTTTCAACGCTTTAGATTACACTTGTCTACGTTATGAACTTGATGGAAAAATGAATCTACTATGTAGAATTAGATATTAGAACGAAGGAAAATTAGTTTTGTGTTTTATTTTCATTTGGAGTACTGACATATCCATGCAGTTATTTTGTTTTTTTTAACATTGTTATCCTAAAAGCAGATACCAATTTCTGATTGCTTGTATCTCAAAAACGAAGTAACAGATTAATTTTTTCCTTCGTCCTGACATTGAATTCTATACCACAATAAGCCTTTCTCTGTTTTAAATGCAATTGCAGTTTATTAAATAATAATAAACGAAATTTGATATTAAACTTGAATATTGATTATTGCATTTGAAACAAAACTGAAGACGATATTCATATTTTAGTAAAATTGCAAAACCTAATTATAGTGCAATATGTAATGTTTGACAACATGCAATTTTCGTTGTTAATTTTACACGTCAAATTCATCAAATTAATCTACAAAAATTATTCTGAATATATATTTACATTAGAGCATTTTGATTATTGTAAATGCATACCGAATTTTTAATAATTCTTTAGGGAATGTTGCATAACAAAGTTTAGATCAATATTTCCAATGTATTATTTAATAATGCAAAGCTTACCCACCTCTAGATGAAAATCTCTGACTAACTCTATGCGTGCAATATTAAAACTTTGTCTGACAAAGAAAAACTATCTTTCTTATTTCGAATATGCACAGGCTCATGCTGATTCAATGCAAAAGAAGAAAACAGTATGCAAAAAATTCGATTGGAATATAATAATACCACTCGCAGTAACTATTAACATACTCATATAAATAATATTGTGTACACAAATGATTAAATAGTAAAGATGTCATGTTAGCATTAGAGTTAGAGCAGGTCTGCTCAACTGGTGCTGCCCAGGTAATGGGTACATACTACGACATTGTGTATAGGTTTGGGCAGCGATGGCCAAAGTTTATGGAGACTTCTCCGCATTCTTACTTCCATATAAGTTATGATTTAGGTACGACGAAATATTTTAAATACTAACCAAAGTTTGGCCATCTCTAACATGTAAGCAAGGAATAAACACAGATATGGGGAAACCCTGCACATCTTTGGGCAACAATAAAAGTTATAATGAATTCTCTCACAACCAGTGGAGTATTTCACCATCAGGTGGTCGTAGATCCAAGAGGTATGGTCAGCTACCAGTGATCAAAGAGCATGAAGTTGAGCAGGCCTGACTAAGATAGAGGATAGAGTAATTTGGACAATGCCTTGGTGAATGTAAGGAGAACCCATTACCTAATTTACCTGTCATTTCCTGAGATTTCGTGGTTCTGACTCCATTTCTAATGTCTTCTCGGTCATTTCTCAGCATGGATACGCAACCATTTGCCGTTCTGGTCATCGCAGTCGTGCTGTGCCACGATACCTCATGCTCCCGACGAGCGAGTATGCTTACCTGCTCGTTAGACCTGTGCAAGATCATCTTACCGTTGCTAAAGTCAGACGGACTTTCTATTACCGTTGTGACGAACGTTCCTGGATCGGTTGCCGGGAATATATACGTCTCATTCGCGGTTTCTTTACCAGCTTTCAACGAGTTTGCCGACACTTTTGAGCTCTTTATGATCAATGCGGTCGATCTGACCACCTTGGGGCTCTTTTCAAGAGCATTTATTCGTTGTCTGACGATGTTATCGATGTTACGGCCAACTAACTCCTCCGAGCTTATCACTATTTTTTGACTGTACAACGGTTGAGGTCGGTTCAACGTGCTCTTTGGATATTTCAATCTAACTTTCGCACGATTTGTGATGGTGTTCGAGGTGGTGGTGGTGGTAGTAGTGGTAATGGTGGTGGTTGTGGTGTTGTGGGTGGCACTCGCATGCGTATCGTTTTCGTCTACAGCTAAACGAACAGAAAGAAAAGGAAAAAGACAAATCAACGGTCTAATAAGCCAAAAAAGCGGAGATTTTAAATGGCTATTTTCATTTGAATTAATTTCAATAATTTTAATAATAATTCTATATCTTATCTTTTACTTATTGAAACTTTTATATAGGCATTTTCATTAAACTTTAAACTTCAAATTGATATACCATAAGTGGCATCCTGCGGTACTTATTTTTATCATGAAAACATACCAGCCTTTTGCGATTACTTAATAAAATAAAAATTATAAATAAAGTGCAGCAAACAGGAATGTAAGCTTTTGCTGTTAAATTAGGACGGTATAACTTCAATACAATGATAAAGTTATGTTCGTGAAGCAAAATATTTGATGTACAAGACTATATTGCTAAATATCTTTACATGTCTTTCAATGTTTTTCTGTATGTTTTGTTATGTACATTTGATGAAGGGTATTTTACAACCAGTTGCACAGACCATTAAGTATTGTTTGCTTCCAGATGTAAGGCTCTCTTTAAACATAAAAGAATAAAATAATAACATTTTATATAAAAATAATAGTTTCTTAAATAAAATGATAAATGTAGTTATCTTTTGCAACTGCCTACGATATACATGTGATGACATAAAAATAGTATGAATAAAATAAAAAGTAAACAAATAGTTTTTTCGGAAGTGATTACTATAAATTGTTTGAGCCTTCCATCCAGATAAAAAAACCTTCATGCAGAGTTCATAATTTACAGGATCATTAAAACAAAAAAACGTACACATGCAATTATATAAGCCTGCAACTACAGATTAGTCATTAGATTACCATTATATTTCGAATATCGATTACTCTGTAATCTGGTAATCTACTGGCTGCAAGATACGGTAATATTTTAAATAAGAAAGTAATTTTCAAGCCTGAAACATATTAGTTATTTACACATGCGCGTAAGAAGTATATAACATAGTGTCGTAACGCATGGTTTGAAATAAATTAATTAGAAATTTTAATTATTTGCAAAATTATTACTAACGGGCAATGTTTAACTAATCTTCCTTAAAAGTATTCAAAGTTTTACAACTTTAATAAGAAATAAATTTCTAATTTGTTATTAACTATATTTTTATCTACAAATTTATTAAAAATTAGTACTTTCACAAGCCATGCGTCTCGAGTCAGCATAGAAAAATAGTATAGTAGAAAGTTCAATATATTAAAAATGACACCGATGAAACATGGTAAAACTAACCATTGTTTCTCCTAGCATGAATTTCTTGGTCCTCTGATACTGTTTCCAGAGGCGGTAAAGTATTATCTGGACAATAAGGTGAACTAAATGGAATACCGGTGCTGCTTTCTGACATTCCAGCTCCATCTAAACCTGCACTATGACAGCTACGTGGTAAACTGGAGTATCCTGTAAATCAAGTTTCAGAATGTTTTATCTTACACTCACTATAAATAGCACCTAGAACATGTTACTAGCATTCCATGTTTCTATGCATAAATTTTTTAAGCTTTTTGTTAAAAGAACTATAATGTAGAATGTATAGAATGTATGTACAGTGTGCAGAATTAAAAATGAAAGGTACTAACTTATTTCAACGAGATCTTGGCTAGGTGTACTTGGAGTGGCTGGTACACTGCTAGCTTTTCTTCTAAGACACGTAGTTTGACAACGTTGTATAGGTGGTTCTTCTTTTCGTAGTGGACCCGTTTCTTCCAACACTTCCTTTTCAGTTCTTCCGGTATATTTGAACTTTGTACCCCATGAGAATATAGATCCACCGCTTACAACCGGTGCGTCTGACGCTCTGGGTAATCTGATCATCAGAGAACATCAAGCGATTATTAGTTAACTCACTTTATTATCAAATTTAAAGTTACAATTTATATCTTTATTGAATAAAAATTTGTTAGAAAATGCGATTTATGGGCATGATTACCTCAGTGCCCGCCAAAATTCGAATGTGGTGTGTGATTATGGTGTGTGATACCATTTCAAGGTCATAAAAGATTCTATGTCATTGAACTCGCCTTGACATCAGCTACTATGCTATAAACTTAAAAATATATGGTGCCATTTAAACAAACAAAAACTGTTGACGACTTTTAAATCAATTTAAAGAGCACTACTTAAATTTGTGTAATTATTTATGTATCATCAATCAACTTGGAAAGAAATTCAAGACTTGAAAGGTCTTGAAGATTAAATTTCAAATTCTTATGCCCTGGAATATGTAATGTTATACAATTAGGTATGAAAATGTGATAAGACTTGTAGGATTGAATAAAAAGAATTAAGAATTACACAAATTTAGGTAATTAATTGACTAATTGATATTAAACCTCTAAACAAGCATGTTGTAGATCTATGAAACTAAATTTGGAAATGTGAAGAAGGATTAACAAAGCATGACTGAAATCTCGTTATAAATTCTTCGATACCAATTATCCAATTACAACTTCTATAAATAGCATGTTTTCTCTATATCTTAATAATAGACAAAATTACTGCTTCTTAGTTTCAAATTAAAGGTTCCTTGAATAAATTTATGATATATTTGACTTAAGCAAAATGGAGGTGCAATTATCTATGGTAGTGCATCAACCCTTTCAGTATTGACCAGATTCGACTCCTGAGTTATGTTGAAAGTGTGATGAAAATATTTGGATCTGAAAGGGTTAAAAGCATTTCAGCTTAATAACAGCATACATACGTGAAAAATAACATTTGCTCGATGGCGCATCTCCATACGTGGCGGCAGTTCGATCCCGTGGGACACTTAAACCCAACAGTGTGCTTTTTCTGAAAATTGCGGGGAAAACATTGCACTGAAACCTCTACTCTATGTACGTGTTTATCGACAGCTACTTCGGGTGGTTATAGAGCATTTAATCAATTTCTTTACAGAACAATTTTGTATGCACATCTTCTGTTACGAAGATGGATTCAATTATTTATTATTTAAAGACCCTTATAATCGACTATGAATTAATTATTGAATGCAAATGACATTAGCCTTTGTGTAATAGTATATATACATAATTTGTTTTAATTATACCATAACGTGAAATTAAAGGTACAAGGATAGACTAAAAAATAACTCTTCTGTTTCTTCAAAATTAGTTAACACGGGAATAACTGGAGAATAAAATAAACCTTCCTCTAGATATTCCAATTAATTTTTTTTATTTAGAATGATTATTTTTTAATATATCCTTGAACATGTATGATTACCAATTTAAGAGACTTCAAACGGCTCCGTCGTCTCATTGAAACTGTTGATCAAAACAAATTACACTTTGCACAGTAATTTTGTCCATTTGCACAACAATAATCAAATTAACGATTAACGGTAATTCTATTTTAGTACACGACAAAACACTCGATTTAACCGTGTAATTGAAAGCCAAGAAACATATGAACAACCCATGTAACTGCTACGAAACGACTCACCTTCGTTCTCACGTCCTGAATTAGGCCCAGCAGTGGAAAATAATAAGATTAGTCGAACTCGTAACAATATTGAACGTACAATATATGTTTACAATACATATATGCTTTATACATAAAGCTTCAACCTGAAAATGTTTTATACAATGCTGGGCAGCATATGTGTACTTACAATAAATATTTGACAATATTATAATTATATACATAAAAAAGGAGGGTAATACTAGTATAGACATTGCCGCATTAAATAAAAAAAATTGAAATTAAACAGAATTGAAAACACGAATTTATCAAAGCGTTATTTATAAAAAATATAACATAAAATTCTATAATATACAACCTACTTTACTAATACAACATCTCTAAAATCTTTATTTTATGAATTCTTTTCATTAAAAATACCATACATTTTACATCTACTGTTTAAACTAAATTTAATTCGGAGAGATCAATAGCTATGTTTGTTTGTTCTGAAAGTATGTAGTTATGAAAATGTGATTGTGCTTTAGACGATTGGAAGACTCATGGAGTTAGTAATCCTATAAGCTACGTGCAGTCACTGGGTCAAGGCTGATATATCGACCACGTCCAAGAAATGATTCGACCAATTATTATCATTATACTTACGGTATCTATGAAAAGAAAGTAAATAAAAATAGTTTCATCGCATTTTCTATGATTTTTAAAATAGATTATTCACAACACGATAAGATTTTCACATTTTTAACGACGTATAACGGTTTTGGTTAGAAGTATAAATTAAGAAAATAATTAAAGCAGAATGCAGAAATTTTTTTACCTCGCTTATTGTTAAATGTACAATAAACATTTTCCCTTCGTAGTTGATTTTCTGCACATCCGGCCAGCGGAAATGATGTGTTTTTCGAGATCCTTGAAACGTTAAAATCCCACAATGGTTTATGCCAAGATATAGTTGTGCACCTTTCTGGTCCTGAAAATGCACCAAAATATAGTTCTTTAAATATCTACATAGGGAAGATAAGAATAATAATAGAAAAAATTATTATTTCTACCTTAACTGGATGTGGATCAACAGCATATGTATCCAATTGTGAAGCTAAACTAAGAAAATGAGTTTCTGCTTGTTCTGATGTGAACCCCTTTAATTGTGTTTGATGCAGTTCCATAGCCTTTTCTTCAATAGCCTCTGTTTGCTTAAGTAATAATTTGTGCTCGGAAATATAGTTCCCTTCATGAATTTCAGGATCATAGTCCCCTAATTCACCTAAAATAAAAAATTATCAAGTTATCAATAGTTTAATTTATTAGGAATGTAGTAAATAAAGAAAAAATGTACAGGATATATAGAAAAATAATATTAATAATATTAATTTTAATAAAGTTAACTCACTTTGCACGATGCACGCTGCCAGCAGCGCAGCTTCACCCGGACTGCAATAAAGTCGTCCATGAAGGAGGTCCCTTTTCAGCTGCTGGTAAATTTGATACCTAGTTATTTCTTCCTTTAGCCTCAGAGGATCCGGTGGATAGAATTTCACGCGAAAGCTAAACAGAATCGGGTCCATGTCTGGAACACAGTTATGGTGAGGAGGAACGCATGTACATGTATGTTTTTACTTACTGTGAAAAATAACACTAATCCAATAAAACCATTTTTTCAACATTATATAATTATGCAATAAATTTACCTTAAAAGACTATTAAACATTTTAATTTGAACTTATCAGTAATATTATTTTATTATTAATTATTAAATTGATGCAATATTTATAAGACATTAATAATTTTCACTGTTTTATGATTTTGTTAATATTTTCACTGAGTTATGGTATAGTACAATTAACAAACTGAAATTAATAAAATTAAGACATTAATTGTTTTCTGTGTAACTGCTATTAATATGCATATGAATAATAATTTTGTTGAAAAACGATATTATTGGTTCAGTTTTGCTCCTCACTGTACATGCGCGACAGAAATACAAAAATAATTTATTATAATTAATATTTGAAACTTGATGTTATTTATATGCATTGAATTCGTAAAAGCTGTATTCGACGAAATTATCATTCAAACATGATAACGATTGTTCATATCTCCACTATTATTATTATGTACCGCCTTTTTTTCTTCAGCTGAAATTGATATGTACTTTTTATTCGGATCTATGGAAAAATAGTACAGTGGGTCGTGAGTTTGAAAGTTTTATGTAACATCGATCCACGGCAATCGACTATAGAAAGGAAAATACATAGCAATCGAACCTTGGTCACAGCTGTTTCATTGCTATGTATCTACATACCAATCCAGTGATATGCCTTCTTGTACATTTTATTTATGTCACTACATTTGTCCAATTAACTTATTGCTTATTAATCGTGATAGATATGAATACTGACCTTTAACTTGTTTAATTGCCGTTTTTGCCATGTCTAACCAATGCTGAAATAGAATAATTTAATATGTAGTTGAAATACAGAACAAAACAGGAATTCAATAATAAATGAAATACAATTATTAAGAGAAGATACTAGAATATATGTACTTTAAATACAATCGTAATTAAGTGATAGTAAACTACACGTTTTATAGGAGAAAAATGGTGGGAATTCATAGGAGAATCCTTAATATAACAGAGATCCAAACAGGAAGATCCCTAATATGATGCAAAATCTCTACCACGAAGAAGGTATCATCACAATCATCATCCATCAAAAATTAAACTATATGCATCAATAATGAAGGTTTTCAGCAAGAAAAGATGTACCCATTTCCAAGTATTGTCACACCTACTTTCCCTGAATATAATGCTTCAATACTAAATATGTCCTTTAGTGCTTTTTAAGACATAGAAGTGTACAGTGTATACTTTTAGAATATTTACTATTATAATGCAAGGGAATTATAAAATTTCGTAGTTTAACAAGTGTTACACTTGATTATCTATATTCTATTTATCTGTCATAACTGCCTTAGTTTCCTAGTGTGTCACGCGACGACGTCGCGCCGTATCACGTGAGATCAGGGTCATATATACCCGAAGTTACACTATAATTGTGTTAATGAGTTAAATGTATCAACAGGAAGTATGTATAATGTAACTACTCAAGATATACTGGGTGAATTGCGAGAAACCCTGCAAATAGTAGCAAATTACAAATTTCATCAATGTAAGAACAGTTCACAGCTGTGATGCCAACTAGCTATATGAACTAATGGTGTTGGAATCCACCTGCAGATAATGATACAACCAGAAGAATATGAAGAATGGCTCAGATTCACCAGTGATTTCTTTACATCCATACACACCATCATGACCCTGGTTGTGAAATACAAAATGAAGATAAATCAACAGCTTATTTGGATGCTCTATTAAAGGAAAAGATATACAAATGCTGTAAACTTTAGTTTACAGAAGAAACTTTAAATCCTATTAACAAAGGACAGAGTCAATCTAAGTGCTCAATTCCATTACAAAGATGAGGCAGGTAAAGTTTCTGAATAATCAATGGTGGTAAATAAATAAACTTACCCTCTGCCTACAGTGATCCACGTAACGAAGTCCAAAATAATCCGTTTCCAAAATATTGAGTTGTTTGCATACATATTCGAGGATAAACCTTCCTTTATGTTGTGGCTGTAACAAAGAAAATACTGCAAATAATCAAAACACAGAGATTTATGCTTTATTCTTGTACAAAAATATTTATCTAAATATAGAATATTTTATTCATTTAGAAAGTAATAATTGCATGCCACATTGCTACCTCCTACCACTCATTTTATTTAGGTACAGGATATATCCAAACTGTGGTCATAAACTAAATTATGCAGAAGTTAGACAAATGGTTGGAGGTTTCTCCCTCTGAATTGAGTGGAAGTCATTACTACATGTGAATGTACATTTAGTACATTGATTTTAGTTAGAACAGTAACATATTAGTAAATGTCTGTATGATGCCATTGCTGCTGCTTGTTTAGAATATAGACTGTTAACTAAAGGAAAATATAGGATTCAGCCTTACTTTACTTTGTAATTTCTTGCATTAACTTTGCTTCTGTTTGCATAATATTTGTGATGCATTTGCTTCGAACAAAAGATACGTACAAGTCAAAAAGGACCTTGTCACTGTCTTCCATAAGGTCACCATCTATTAAGACGCAAGCTTTACACTTACCTGGAACAACAATTTAATCATATACATATTATTACTATTAGATAGTACCAGTATTTTCTACATTATTCTATATTATTCTACATTAAAAATTAATAAAAAATGAATTAAAAGCATGCCTGTATTTAAAAATGAGAACTAAAAATTCTGAATTTCCCCTTTACAATTTACTTATTCCAAATAAAAATGGCAATGTCATTGTATACATCATTAATTAGCAATATCTTATATAAGGCACAAGATTATAGGTAGAGGAGAATGACTCTGAAAATTTATCACAGTTACGTGCAAATGCTGTCAAATTTGACATAAATTATAATTTAAAGTAAGTGCCTCGTATTTATGCAGTTGTGAATTTACGCAGAGGCAATGGAAGTGATTACATCAGGTCATATAGAACAGACGCTTTTATAGAACAATATAAATTTAATATATCATTTGATTTATTTTATACAATGAAAGCAGAATATGAATTGCTTCTCTTTATGAATAGCTTCCTCTTCCTGATTTTTTTTATACAGGCATAAATTAACCCAAGTATCTAGGAATTAAATAGATAGAAATATAGGATCAAAGGGTATAGAAATATAAGGGTCAAGGAATACAGGAATTTAGAGATTCTGGTGTCTAGAAATATTGATATTTAGGAATATTGAAATCTAAGGATGTTGGAATATAGAAATATAAATATCTAAAGATAAAATGATCCAGAAATCTACGGATTTGGGGATTTAAGAGTATGGAAATCTAAGAATATAGGAACTTAGAGATTTATGAATATTTCAATATAATATATATTTCGTTTTTGTATTTGACAGAAAAAATTTGTAACGCTTCGGATCTTTTGAAAACTAAACCCGCTAATATGCATGCACAATCGCCCTTTGAAAATTAAAAGAAGAGAATATAATTACAATTCCAAAACTGAATGGCACAATTGTTTTGAGACACCCTGTATATCTGATTAATTTCAGAAAGTAACTATCTTTGTCAATAAGTGCACGTGGTCGTGTTACGTGAAGAAATCTTCGACCTAGTCCTATATGTGCATGCACGCACACGCGCACGCGCGCACCCAGTATACAAATGTTCACCCACACACATACGCATGAATATTAAAATAGAATATACATTTTATAGTTTCGAGTCAACGCTATTCTTACACCAAAAGTAAACCTTATCGTCATCCTCACATTCTTACATTTACATAATTACGGAAACGTAAGATCAAAACTGCTTAGTCAATAATGTCATCGGAGAAATATTTCGATACATATAAAAATATCTGCTATGCACATACATTTATCACGTCAATGTATACGAATTGCATTTATAAAATGACAATTAATACCAAAACAATTTGTTATATTTAAAATGAACAGATTCTAAAATTGACTGAATGATACGAATATCATCACAGAAACCTATAACAATTTTTCGGAAGATCATGTGGGGAGGGGGTTCCCAAAACATTTATCACAACGTCAACGTATATATACATAACATACGTTTATAAAATGACATTTAGGATATAAGGAATTTGTTACATCTGAAGTGGACAGTTTTCGAAATTGATCGAATACCACAGATATAGTCAAAGAGATGTATGAAACTTTTACGAGCAGATCATGTTTGGGGGATTCCCAAAACTGCTGGACCAGTGGCAAGTTTCGAGCTGAGCGATCGTTACCGGCAGCAGACGGAAAAAGAGATAGAAACGCGTGCAAAGCGTCATCGATATAGTTAGTCGCGTGTAAGATAGCGGTGTTACTAGTGTCTCACCTGAAAGTCGCACTGGATAATTTCAGCGTCGTCCAGGAGTCGAATAGTGGCGCGATGCACCACTGTAACGTCACTCTTGCTGCCAAATTTCAACATTTCTACCCTCAAGTCGCCACCCGAATTATCCCCCCGGCCCTCATCGTCTCCTGCCCCACAGCACCACACACTGCCAGCTAATTACACTCAATCCACGTTGTCGTTGCCGGAGGTCGTGATAAGCGCCGCCGATAGGCGACTTCCTTGCAGATTTTTCAACGAATTGATACGGCACAGAACAACACGATACAATGAACACTCGGACATCACCGTGAACGGAACACCAAACAATTCTGTCAACCGGTTCCATCTACTGGCTCACTGTTACAATGATGCCACGTTTTCGACTTAAAATACCAAAACCTGCGTTGCCATTTAAGAACACCGCATCTACGAAAAATGATTGGTTCATTTCGTTACCGCCAAAGATTTTGAAATTGGAACACTCTACAAAAACTCTGAAGTTTTCTAGCGTAACTCTATAATGATGATTCAGAAATTGTAGTAGCACTCTAAAGAAATCCTACGAAAATGTTATTCTAAACAAATTTTAGAAAAGTCTAGGAAAAACTTATGGAGATTTTCTGGGGACTCTAGGAGAATTCTAGACAATTTTTAGAAGAGTGCTAGGGAGATTCCGCGAAAAACAGAAAAATATTGGGGAAATTCTAGACAGAATTCAAGAAGATTCCAAGGTGATTTAGAGAAATTTTAGAGAAATCGCAGAGGGGACGTGACATAGGATAGAATGTGTACAATGTATCAAACTTTGGAATTGGATTAGGTTAGGTTATGTTAGGTTAATGTAGGATTCGGTTAAAGATAAGTTAGGTCGGTACATAGTTATATCGAAATTAGGTTCACATGGTGTAAAGTTCGGTTAGGTCGAAATAAAGTCACGTCAGAATTATGTCAAATTGAAGTTGGGTTAAAATACCTTGCTGTAAAATACTTACATATTTTCGAACAAAAAACATGGATATGATACTACTGCAACTAAGTGCCATTTAAATTTTGTCTCTTGACAGAGAACGAATACATATTGCATTATTTACCAAAAATTAAGTGTCATATTTGTTGCAACAAGTATCTTATGTTGAAATCTCCCGTCACATGGAGATCCAGCGTTTAAGGGGTTAAAATTTATCGATGGATAATTCATTTTTTTACAAAGTTTCACGCGTAACCTGCAGATGGCGTATGGTGTTGAATGACTTGTGTAAAGAGTAACAAATCCTATGGTGGGGGAAGAACCAGGGGCATTGAACAAAGGTTGACTGCGTCGGTCGAGGAGCCGGCGCCGCATTCACGATTCAAACATGGCAGCGGCTACCAGCGTTGTCGTGCTCGACAGGGGCAACAATACCACCTGCACGATTAATTTACACGGTATGTGTGTGCGCGCGTGCAGATTTCTACGAACGAACCAGATCTGCGAGTTGGCGGGTTAAGTTCTTTTCAAAATCTCCTTGGAACAATCTGCGAATACACTTATACACTGATGTGATCTTTTTGCACGAAACAGATTTTTATCTCGACACGTTATGTTCCACATCATCGGTTACGGTTAAAAAAAAACAACTAGTTAACAGAGAGTGGCAAAAGGAATTGAACTAATTGTAAAAAACGTAACGTGCAACCGCTCCCAGATCTGGGCGACGTTTCTTTATTTTGTTTCGAGCAGACCGAAGTGCGTGCGCGCCTTAACTAAAGCCTAACCTCCAGTTTTTTGTGCGGTTCTCATACGTAAATCAAAGGATTGTAACACGTCCTTACGTTTTCAGTTCGAGGACGTCGCAATGTGTTATCTGCGATATACTTTTTCGTGTGCATTATATGTCACGTTCATCAGTATTATATAATATTTTGATTGAATATTATATTGTTTATTTGTTTACGTAGTCGCGGCAGCGTCGTTGTAAACACGCCGGAAGTTGTTTTTTTTTTCGAGTGCGAATGACATGCGTGCGCGGCGGTACAAATTTGGTGCGAATTCAGATTCTGATTAAAAATTTTCCATTTTCCAGGGGCCACCGTAGTATCTTGGCGAGTAAATAATCAGGAACAACTATTTGTTAGGTAAGTTCATATTTCTTGCAAATATCGTTTATTGTTTATCTTAATTTAAACAATATATGTTTTCATCAAGGAACTGGAGTACTCGTACGTTATTTTATTATTAATTATTGTTACCGGCTTTTTGTAAATGTCTTTCTCTGAATCATTTTCAAAAAATATGCATTTTTTTTACAAACATCAAACAACACATGACATCCATATTTTTTAACGAACCGACTACAAATTTAGTTTAATTTCGGTGATCTTACGGTATCCGGTGAATCGTACGAAGTTAAGCCAGTTGACAAAAATTGATTACAAAATTATACTCAAGCTATTTTTTTCATATTTGATGCATCAAGAATGAATAATTGTTCATTCTAACAGTATTCGAATTACTAACACTATACTGTTTTTTGGTGATCTAATTTATCTCGAAGTCAACGTGGGTTATCTAGTGGTCCCATAACAGAAGTTTCACAAGTTTATTGAACTATGGCATCAACGATATTTTCATCCTGTATTTTACAGTAAATTAAATTTCTCTACATGCATCGTTCATATTTAACTCCATGTCAATTACAGCATGTCATTTACGAAATATCGATGATTGTGAGGCCGCAGAAAATGTAATTTTTGATGGAAAGTTTTACTCTCCTTCTCGTTTCTATCTCTCTCAAATAAGTGTTTGAACACATATAAAGTAATTATTAATTTGAAGAATCAAAAATTTGTCATATTTTTCATCGAAAGTTGTGCCTCAAATGAAGTCGCTGCTTGCGGTGATTTTTTTATGAACTAAATTTAAAAAACAATAATTTTACAGTGTATGTTAAATGAAACTCGTAAACAATTTAATTAATAATTTCCTGTTAAAAATAACGAGGAATATATGATTGCAACAGTCATAAGAAGCGTGAGGCCGAAGGTGCGTTAAAACGATTTTTTGAAATGAAATCCAAACAGTTAGGATCCTTTCCTTGATAACCCTTAATTTATCAGGTAAGGTCTATCAAAAACCGGTAATTTTTACTTTTTCAATAATTACACTTCTCATTATTTTTCTAACTGGTCTATAAATATTTTATAGTCTGTGACCTCATCGTACTTTCCTACGTAACGAAATGACCAGCATATGCGATTGCATTGTTTCAATTACTGATTCTCCTTATTTATACGAATGGAATATAGATTAACAGTAAGACGTAAGAATATAAGGCATAAACGTACACCTGCTGTAAAAGAACCGCGTAAAAGCACGCGGTGCCTGTGACGTTCGTTTTAAAAGCGGTAGTCCGAGAGCAGACGATGAAAAAACTGACGAAGCGAAGGCAAGGGCGCTCTGGACCAGTACATACCTTTTACACGAGGTTCAGGGTCCCTCGCCAGTTGCCAGTCATCCGTTCTTTCGACTGTAAAGCCGCTGTCGAGACCACCTGTTTCTCTTTCTTCGATTCTTCATTTCAAATATATTGCCTTCTTCTAAAAATTAACACGTTTAACGCCGCAAGAAAATGAACATGTGTCATATAATACTTTGATGCCTTAATCATTGAACGTATAAATACTCCCTTTTTAAATTTAATCTCCTAACTACCTGCCTCACATTAATAGCCTAATTGTAATAATATCCAGTTGTAATAACACACTTTGAGGCTTCCATTATGCAAAATACATATGCTTAATTTTCAAATTTAAGCTCTCAATTTATTGCCTCACGTTAGTAGTCTAATGGTAAAAATATCCAGTTGTAATACCACACTTTGAGGCTTCCATTATGCAAAATACATATGCTTAATTTTCAAATTTAAGCTCTCAATTTATTGCCTCACGTTAGTAGTCTAATGGTAATAATATCCAGTTGTAATACCACACTTTGAGGCTTCCATTATGCAAAATACATATGCTTAATTTTCAAATTTAAGCTCTCAATTTATTGCCTCACATTAGTAGTATAATAACAATATTATCTAATTTATTTTTCATTGACTGCTACAATGCACTGTACCATAAAATATTTTGAAGCTTTAATTATTCAGGATACAAGTACATAATTTTCAAATTTGAACTTGCAGTTTTCTGCCTCATATTACTGCTATAAAAGAAATGCTATTCAACTATTTTTTCGTTAATTGCTACAGTAGATTATATATGCTTTGTGGCTTGAATTAAGGAGGATGCATACAGTTAATTTCCAAACCTAAGCTTTTAGTCTTCCCGATATTAGCAGTATAATAATAATATTGTTCGATTTCATTCTTTCTTCTCATAATTATTTTACTATGTTACGTTTGAGGTACAATGGTGCATTGATTATTAACGAGCGCCGTGGTAATAAACGTTCCAAAGAACAAGAGGAATCTGAAAAATGAGTATACATAGAAGAAAGTGAAACCATAATGAAAATATTTGTGACAATGACGGTCTGTGTTAGGTATGACGAATAGTGGCAAGCATTGCTTGTAATTTACTTCAATTTCCGTGGAAAAGACTTGTCGGTATGTCCGCTTTGATATGGATCTCTTTATACACACTTGACCGTTTAAGCGCTGATTTATGAATTAATTCAATTCTGTCCTGAACTTCATGTTCTTTTTTCTGCAGTCATGCAGTTGAAATATTCAAAAATAAACTGTACTTTTTATGTTTATAATTATCTGAAAATAATTATATTCTCAGTTTGATATTTCGAATAAGATAGTAAGAGCATAGTCGTTAACCATTGCGAATAACCCTTGGATTCTTTATCATTCGCAGAAATTTCATATGAGCGTGAGTTTATATTAAAATTACATAATAGAGTGATTATCGCAATGAAGTACGTTACACTTTAGCAATATAATGGAATTCCGGTAGTCGTTCTTTTGGGTGCAGGTATCTAGGGTTACTCGATCAGCTGATCATCCAGTTATGGCACCCTAAGCCTCAGGCCCAAGATTTAAAGGGGCTTAAACTAAATAGCTAACTCTATAGACACATTTCGACGCGTCCAAGAAATTTATTATATCACAATGAATATAAACGAAAATTTACGATTTCTTCAAAGTTCAATAATATTATATGACGTACTGAAAATCTGTTTGATTAAAGTTTTTTTTACTCATCTCATCTTATGGCTACGTAGGGGACATATGAATATTAAAACTGCAATAATACGTGCTTCATAGTGTTATGTAGACAGAAAATGATGCCAGGGAACCTTCAGAACAGAATCCAGTTGAATGGGAATCTTGTAGAATGTCGGCAAAAACCGCAGACTCTGGGATCATTAGTCTACGGTCGAGCTTATAACCCATCGTGGTATTATACCGGGTGGAGTTTAACTCCAGCAAATGATCTCAATTTCAAAATCACTTTACAAATGTTAGATTCATATCGAACAACGACGGAAATTACAGTTTTAAATCAAAGAAATTCTTCGGTCTCTTCCTAGGATCTCTGTGGGTTCTCCCGTGACTAGGTTCTGCTTAGGTTCTCGCGGTCTCTCGCAATCTCTCCCTGCCTCTACTCGTCTCTCCCTACTTCTCCGTATCTCTCCCTACCTCTCCATGTCTCTCTAAACCTGCCTACTCAAAATAATCAGAAGATTCGATACAATTTTCTTGCAAGAAATATCTTCCTTCGTCAGCAGCTGTTGTCAGGACCCAGAGTTACCGCACGACCGTTCCAAGGTACTTGTAAAGTGTAAAAGTGGGAATGGCTACTGGTATCCTGAGTGTAAACGCGTCTAACCTAGTATAAATAGGTTTGTTTCTTGCTAGCCTTATTTAAACAAAGTTTCACCGAGCCAGGAAACAAGCACAGGGATGGCAAGTGGTCCAGCAGGGAGGGAGCATTGTCAATCCTTACAGTCTCTCCTGCTGCTAGTGCTCTGCTGTTGCTGTTGTTGCCGGTTCTTCACCATTGAAACCGGGTAAACACAAAAACTATTAGCTTCGTCAGAACTACGAGCAAGTACCTTCTAACGGGTGTCCTCGTTGCAATCACAAGACATCCTTCCTTGAACGTCTGGTTCTTAAATTATTGACATTCAAACGAACTCAACTACTCGTTAAATTTAACTGCGAATACCACCACGTATATATCCACATTTTCTAACTTCAGTATAAAGCAAAAACTCTCGGTTGCACTGAAGTTTGAAGCGGTGAACTTCAGTACGTATACCGGGTGCTTCCCTTTCATATCACACCTGCAGTAGGATGTAAAACCGATATTGCTTGCCGTTTGTGTCACGAGGATGTCCCACCTGTCCTGTAAAGAAGAAAAGAGTACCAACTGCAATTCCGATGAAAAATGTGCGAAAGAGTGAAATATTTCTTCGGTCAATCTTGTCCGAAGGACCGTTGCAAAACATCAGAGTGTAAAGATATTCCTGAAACAAAATGCGTTTGACTGTAATGTCTTTGCTTAACTCTGAATTGTTTTTAAGGACTCGCATACGTTATTGTTTATTACCTTGATGCACGATGGCAACTGCCTCAAAACGAAGGAGTTATTTTGTGAAGAGAACGGCAACCGTTGAACCGGGTTGAGAATCGGTTTACGAGCAACACAGCAGTAGCAACGGGGGATAACAGCAGCCAGAAATGACGAGGAGAGAGGTTGGAAACTATGATGCCTGCAAAAAGCATGGCAGACAACGCCGATCGTTTTTGCTTGGCGTCAGCCGCGTTCCTACCGCCGCGTCGTACTTCGTGCTGGTATATCCTCCTCCTCCACCTCCTCCTGTACCACCTCCCTTCGCCTTCTCTCTCTTTCGTTTCCACCCTTCCTCACCCTCTGTTGCCTAACTCGACCTTCCGTTCACTTCTCCCTTTACCCCCGTTCTCTCTCTGTATCACCCGAACCCTTCCTTCTTTGTCTTTCTCTTACTGTATTCCATTTGCTTGAAGAGACCGTGCAAACGGATGGGATTACCACCACCTTCTACGATTTATGCATCCAGGAAAATAGATTACATTGTTCAGTTGGAAAATACATTGGTGTACGGTAAAATGCGTTTGTGGGTTTTTGGAGTGAAGGTCCTAGGCTCGATTTCCGGTTCCGTAGTCTTTAGTTTTCGTTAGTTTCTATAAATATGAAATATTATAATCCCTTAGAGTGCTAATGACTATTACAAATTTAATATTAATTACAATATTCGATATCAAAAAATGCATCTCTCCATGAGGCAGTACTTGGGTCGGTTTCAAGTGCGATAATCCCTATTTTTCATCAATTTTCTCAAATATTAAATATTACAATCATTTAAAGTGTGAAGAACTATCAAAAATATAGTAATAATTAAACTGTTCAGTATTAAGAGGGGTATCGTCCTTTGTAACAGTTTAGTAAAATTATTACTGAAGTATTACAACTACACGTTCTAACTTGGAATAGCTTAGGTCACAGTTGACTGGCTGTACCAATGCACTGTTAAGAAAGCAGATCACATTGGCAGGTGGATGAGGTTATTTATACTCGACCTTAGTACTAGAGGTCATAGACTCTTGAGTCCAGTCGCCATTTTCTTGTTTTTCTTTGCTTTCAAACATTACATAATATTCCTTCTCTGATTCATTCATGTTTTTGTGTTTCAGTAAGCAGGCTGTCTTTGATGGGAAAAAAGCTATCAGAGGAGGCATTCCGTTTGTTTTCCGTAAGTATATACATAAAAATCATGACATTAAGTTTTAAATAATTTTTAATGATGAAATCCATCATTTCAGCGCAATTTGGAGCATGGACGTTTGGGCCTCCTCACGGGTTCGCCAGAATTGTACGTTGGAATGTGGAGAAGTCACCTGAGCGGTTGCCAAGTGGCGACGTTGAAGCGATATTTTCCATTATGGACAGTGAATTCACTCGGTCGATGTGGAATTATCCCTTCAAATTGACATACAGGCTAATTCTTCGGGAGAAGGAATTACATTTCAACATCGGTATATACAATCCCAGTAAAGACCATACATTTAGTTTCAATTTGTTGCTGCACACCTACTTCAAGGTACCGGACGTTAGACGATGCCAGATTACAGGCCTCCACGGATGCACGTTTATCGACAAGGTACAAATTGTTGTCGCCTACGTACTGTAATTTAATGCATCTTAATTTGTTCGAACGCCTTTTAATCGTTATATGTATGTTTCATTTCATAAATGAAATTCAGTAAACGAGGTCTTCTTTGTCTGTAGACAAGGGACAATCAAATCTTTCAAGAGGGTCGCGACGTGGTGACCGTGTGCGAATGGACAGATAGAATTTATCAAAATACACAACCGGAACACATAATTACTAACGTTGTGTCCGGTAGAAAAATGCGAGTACAAAAATATAATTTTCCTGACACGGTGGTATGGAACCCCTGGCAAGAAAAGGCTCGTGATATACCTGATTTCGGTGATGACGAGTTTCCAAACATGATTTGTGTGGAAAGCGGACACGTTAGTAGTCCAGTCATATTACTACCAGGGACAGCCTTTGAGGCCAGTCAAATCTTGCAGGTAGAGTTACCTTTTCATTATGGAACTATTGGAACCGTATAAAATTTTCTTTTGGGGTAGAAACATAATCTAATGTATTAAAAGTTGCAATTATAATATAAACTTTTCTTGGTTAAGAGTAAGTGTAAAGAGAAATCTGGGGAAACCTACGAGGAACATAGGGATAGTTTAAACAGAGCAATGAAGTCGTTTTAGTGAACATGGGAGAAACCTAAAGAAACCTACAGGAGGTCTTAAGTAGAGTGGTAAATCTTCTTCCCAATGAACGCTACGAACTGTAGGATAGCGAAACACCTTTCCTACACTTCCTCTTAACCAAAGGGAAGCTAAATTGTGATCATACTACAAATTACAAAATAAATAGAATATGTTAATTAAACAAAATTGAGAAGATGAATATCTTACAAAGCTGACTGATCATTACAGTTTACAAAGTAATGTTCATCCGTTTCAGGTAATGTGAGTAGAGGGTGGATCAACGTCACATACAACAGCCGTAAATAATGGAAACTCGCTGCTTCCAATCTCCTCCACGTCAGGTACTGTCTGGCCAACTAACGCCGGGTGGCTGTATATGCCACCACCTCCACCACAACCACCATCGTCACCGCTACCGCCGCCACCACCGCCACCACCACCGTCACCGACACCGCCACCTTCATCATCACCACCGCCACCACCTCCTCCACCACCACCATCATCACTATCGCTATCACTGCCACTATCACTACCACCACCATCTTCAACATATCCGTCGCATTTGCACGCGCACTGTATCGCTCAAACTTGCACTATATGTTCTCTTAATCTTTAAAACGATATCTTGAAATTCGAATGGAAAGGAGACGCTTATTCAATACTTGATCGCTTCCATTATTTTGATTATTTCGATATTAGTAATATTGCTACTAATTGCACGAATAGTGGTTGATTGTCTATAGTGATCACATGTGAACAAGTAAGGTTGAACAAAAACAGAAAATTAATGAAAATGCAAGTATTATATTAACTAGAACGAATGTTAAATGAATTTGATATTGTTGTTCTCATTATTTCATTATATTATTGTGCAACAAAATTAAATTTAAAGAAACTGCATCTTATAGTACATCAAAATATGATAAATCATGAACTAAAACAGTTTTGATTGGACTGGAGAACTTGAACATTGTTTTTAAACTAGTAATACATAATATTACTTGAGAAATAAGTTTATTGATTTTGATTTAAGATAAGCATAATTTTTATTTATTTATAAATTAGTTTTTGAAATTTCTTCAATTTTCTTTGAAGTATCTAAACATTTATTACATTTCTTTAATTGCAGTGTAATCAAGTTTTAATATTTAATATTTTAAAGGTAAAGTTTCAAATTTTCGATGAAATATTATCCTTTACGTCTTAAAGCTCTAAATATATTATTATATGTATATGCATTTTAGACAATTTATATTTTGATATTACAATTTTGTCAATTTTAAAACATTTTATAAACTTAAAAATTTTGAAAGATACAACAATTACCGTTTCTTTAAATAAGCTGCAATTTCTTTTCTTTGTTATTGCACAAAGAGATACTTTTAATTGTCTTGCATTATACTGTGTTATTAATAATTTTAAATTTTATTATCTCATATAGCGTGCAATTACAGAAATACTTCTACAAGTATTTCCAAAATATAAATAATAAATGTTATCGAATTACATTAAGCACTTAAAACAGTATGGTTATGGTGCTAATGTTACAAGTAGAAAGCCATAATGATATATAGTAATTTTAATAGTTAAGTTTAATTAGCTTTCCTTATTATTATCTTATCAATTTTAGTAGAAAGAAATTTCTGCAGGTTTTCAAATATGCGAAGTACATACAGTCTTACAACAGTATATAATTGAAACAAGTGCAACAAATATTTATACCATACAATACAATAAAAAGTATTAGTATAAAAATGTGTATACTAAACATTTGTAAAGATACTGTGTTAGTGCTGTATTCATTGACTTTATAGTAACAAAATCGACTGTAGAAAATATTCACATTTTTCTGTCCAGTCGTTGACATTCAAATTATTGTACATGTTACAATAGTATAAAAAGATCAAAGTATAAAAATTATATTATAGTATAAAAAGGATATCTTGATAGTTTGAAACACATTACACATTTTTTTATGCACGTCACTTGTATACATAAATTAAAAACAAAATAATTTATGATACGTGTGATTTACCTACTATTTACTGCACTTTTATTTTAAGCAATAAAATAAACTGTTTTAATATTTTCATACGTACATTTACATACGATTCTGTAAACGAATAAGATTTTTATATTTATATTACATTTCTCAAACTTAACAAGGACTACATCAACTGTTAGAAATTTCTACATATTAATTAAATTATTATGCTCTACTCGATAAAAACTATCCAACATTTATCATAAATCAATAACCTGTTTAGGAAACTCGATTAAAAATTGTAATTCTAATAGTAATCTCTGTATCGTATTGCTGAGATATTCTTGTATAGGTATAATCAATATGATAGGTTTTTTAATCAAGGTTTATATGAGCAAACAATTACTCATTATTTAGTACAATATAAAACAAGAAATTGTTCAATGAAGCATCTTAGATAAAAAATTGGATATGAATGTATCTTTTTGTATATCTGAATAATACACATTCCCGTTGTGTTTAATTATTTATACTTTTCCTTTTTCTGTAGGTGTATACATGTAAACATATTTCATAGTACTCAAACACCACTTGGAAGTAAGTTCAAATCCAAATTTGATTTTTTACCAACTTTAATAAATCCCTGTAATTTATAATTCATGAACGATTGTTTTGTGTAATATAAAACAAGTCAAATTACTCTGAATAATAAAGAACCTACTTTATTTTTTTCAAGGATACGTACCATGCTTATACATTACACAATGCATCACTTTTTTTTCCTATGTTTATATTAAGGCATTGTTTTCCACTAAATGATATATACATCACAAAATTGTATACTTTTATCATCTTAAACTTGATATAATTGTTTACAACTTACTCCAATGTTCTCAATTCATAACAAAGTCATATAATAAAATTGTACTCTTTGGGAAAGTGCAATAAAGTATGAAAAATAATTATAACCTTCTTGATTTTAATAAATACCTCCATAATGATGTTCAAAGTTTAAGAAACATTTAAGATAATTTAACAGCTACATAATGCTACCACAAAATATAAATAAGTTATCTAAAACAATTATAAGAATGACAACAATATGTATCTTCTTGACATATTATGCTTTATTAGAGTTACTTACACAACATATTAAATAACTGAAAACTTGAATTTACAAATTAAAAATTATTACTACAGATACCTTTGTATTTAATTTATTAATATCCTTATATCTAGGTAAACCAGTCAAGTGTATATATTCTTTAATCATTAGGATATTAGGTAACAATATTTTTATACACTGACTATATACTTTTTTACGAGTAGCGTGTAAATAACACGATTATCATAAATAAGGTTGTAATATATACTGTAGCACAGTCTGCAAATATTTTCTAGGATCAAGTACACTATGAATTTTTTATGCATTCCCAGTAAGCATAACTTTGGTGTTTTGTAACCAGGAATTTCAAAAACATATTTAAAACTTTATTCATAAATTCAGTCAAAACATTTGTCTTATGGAAGGAATTATCTTGTACCTTATTTAACTTTTTCTTGCTGTTCTTGTTGCTTCTTAAGTTGTTTTTCTCTCATACGTTCTGCGTCTCTGAAATAATAAAAGTTCTAAAGTCTACATCAAATTTTTATTAAATCATTTTACTATAAGACATCAGAAGAATATCTCTAAACTTTAAATTCACTATATGTCGTTATTAACTATTACCGTGCTTTTCGCTGTTCCAAAGACAGACCTTTATTGCTTTCTTGTTCGGCTGCTGCTTTTTTAGTGGTTTTTTTCATATTTTTGGCTCTTGCTAATTCACGTTGGTTTCCTCCTATATAACATAGACAAAAACTATTTGTATAATTAAATTATACAAGAAAATAAAATCATTTTGTGAATTTTCCAGAAGTAGGATACTTTCAGTCCATTAATTCTAAATAATGCAGTACAATTTCAATAGAACTTATAAAGTATGATACCTCCACAAGAAAATAACAAAAATACAAAACAAAATATAAGGTAATATAGTCAAGTTCTAATAGTCTAAAGACAGTAAACAAACCTTTTGAATGCAGAAATATAAATATACAATGACTGTTATAAAATTAATGGAAACATGATTTTATTATAAACAAAACTAAATAATCAGACGTATTTTCAACCTTAGTTACTGACAAATGGCAGACATGAAATATACATTGTTCCGTGTTTTCTTCGTTTTTTTGTAATTCCTCTAAGTATCACACAATCAAAGAATATATTATTAAATAACTCACGGGTCATTCTTTCAGTTCTTGATCTCCGATAAGCAAGTACTTAAGAATTTAACCCCAAAGAAATGGTATGAAGAATCGTATTCACGTGCCTCCCCTCTATACGATTGCTGACTAATTCTCAAACCAAAATAAATCTTGTGTCGTCTGGCTTGATAAAACCGCTGACAGTGCCATCTGTACAAAGGCGACCCTGTTGAACAATTTTTTAAAATGAGTGTACACTGTACAGTCGCGTGCACTTCCGTTAGTTAAAAGGAAGTGTAGAGGAAGAAGTGTCCCACCACCTGCCTCGTTTGCCCATATCCTTTATGTGCGAATGCGAAGGCAGGAGATTCTAGGTTAGGCTCTCCCTAGTTTCTCCCAAGACCGAAGGCCAGCGGTGGGGTACACTTACCCTTTCTGTGGGTGGGGCCCCCTTATGGAGCGTTTTAACTGAACGAGCAAGAGCAAGAGCATTCGTTCGCGCTCGTTTACTTTAAAATAAAATCGACCATGAGGTAAACTGAATTTCGCCGAATTGAATCGCAAGGAATTGAATAATGTTGAATTAAATTGTATTGAATTAAGTCGTATGGAATTGAATAATATCACATCGAATCGTGTTGAATTGAATCTTATTAAACTACATAGCCTCAAATTAAAATGCGTCAAACTGAATCGTGTCAAGTTAAAATACACTGAATTGAATTAGGATGAATTAAAATGCATCAGAATTGAATCGCATCAAATTGTTTCATCAAGCGACGAAAGAATGCTCGTTTAGATTGATTACTGAAGTGGGGAAAGAACAAGCATTCGCTTGCTCGGTTTAAACGTACCTTTATGTATTTACGTCCCCACCACATGCTCTCAATACGCGCCAGGAGAGCAAACAAATCTTCGCGGGAAACATTCCAATTTAAGTAAAACGTGGTACGTTGTTCTAACACCAAAAAGGAGATGTTAACATTTAGTCATATTTAAGACGACGTTAATCAGCATACCAGCACCATGGAAATGAAGATAAACTGGGCACTTGGCGTAAAGGACCCTCTTCATAGACAGCACTGTTTAAAACGTTCGCTAAAAGTTCTCTATAATCATCCCTCCTCAACTTTTCAAATTAAACCAGTCAACAAAATAATTCTACTGTGCAATTATGCAATGTTCCTCGTATGTTTTCTAAATTTAACGTGTTTTATGAGTTTATTACTGTAATTAATGTAAGTTCAATTTGTACTTAACAATAAGTTTAGTCACCCCGTCTATTTATCAATTCGAAAATTAATATGTCCAATACTAAAGCTTATTAAATATATTGTACATCTTCAGGTAATACGTCCATGACAGCTTCAGAAGTAGGTTGATTGCTGTGTGCCACAACGTTAAAACGTTGAGGATTTAACACGCGATACCGCGTGGACTGACATTTGCCCATGACGATCAAGCACATAATGTCGAGTGAGCGGTTTAAGTAGAACATCCCACAGGGAATTTAGATCACATGACATTCAGTAGAAAATAGATTGTCTTGTCTGATTATCTGACGGTAAAATCATTGTTATAAACGTTAGATTCTCGATTGCCGCGAACTTTTTTCAAATTATTATATGCGATTAAATTTTTGTTTAATGTGCTAAATACAATGTTACATCGAATTGAAATAATTAGGAAAACGTAAATAACTTTATATGAAAACTTTTCTATGTGTGATAATAAGTTTCAAATTTTTCATGAAAGAAAAAGTAAAGATAGAAGAAGAGAGTAAAAATAAAGGAAGGAAGATAAAAGGGGGGAAAGTAACGTGGTTAGTCGAGCTCTACAAAGAGAGGAGTAAAGAGGAAAGCAGAGGAGAGGAAGCGAGCCATTGCGCCATCAGGAAGTGGCTCACTACTTACACGAGTGTAGTTAACCGAGTACCGACATAGAGGTTTGTTCTCATTCCGCGACAAGCAAATTTAACGCATTGAGATAAAGGCAGAATATATACAGGGTGTATAATAGAACTATTAAGCAGAAACAAAAAATTTCAATAATTATAAATCCGCAAACTAACTGTTTTTGAGATACCTAACTTTTTCTTAAGTTCAATTTTTTTTTCATTACATGTATTACAAAATATTGATATAATCAGTATCAATAATTTACAGGTGGCATTGAAAAAAATTGTTTACACCTTCAAGCATTTTATGCATACTCACACAGACTCATTTTAAGTCAACACCTATGTTATCAAAATAGTGAAGTAAACGACTATTTTACTATTCTACTGTCCATTTTCACCATTTTACTATTTTATTATTTATTTATTTTGTACCATTTTACTAGTTTATTGTTCTATCATGTTATTATTTTATTATCTTATGATTTTACGATTTTACTATTTTATCATTTTGCTACTTTAAGTGTTTTACTATTTCACAGTTTCACTGTACTATTTTACTACTGTTTTACTATATTGTTATTTTGCTATGTCACCATACTACTATTCTGCTATTTCATTATACTATTATTCTACTATTCTATTATACTACTATTCTACTATTCCATTATACTACTATTCTACTATTCCATTGTACTACTATTTCACTGTACTACTATTTCTGCTGTGTAACTATATCACTATTTAACTACTATATTAGTATTTTATTATTCTACAATTTACGATATAACTCTTAGTACTAAAAGCCCGATATAAATTTAGCCGAGATTTAAATGATAATCTACTCTACCTATCCAGTGATATTCTGAATGAGTACCGGTTATGCTTGTTTCTTATCAAAAAACAAACATGTATTAGTTACGTTTTAATTGATGTAGTAAATACACATATTATATTGCATTTGTTTTTCAATAGACATATAGTACGTAGCCGTTATCTATTTTGTAGTCTTTTACTGCTCTAATAGCAAGTAATTTTTGTTAATATATACATTAATAAATATAACAAAGAATTATTGAACATTTTCTAACCTTACTTCCATTTTACAGAGGCCAATTAAAAATAGAATGTTTTTTTGCAGATTTATCATTTGCAAATTGTTCAAAAATGGGCGCATACATGACGAAATACGGCCCTGCTTAGAATCCATTCACAGAATGAATGAACCGCCTCTTCGTTCTGTTCATGTAGTCACTCAGTAGTGTCATGGAGGTAACATGGCCGAAGAGACGCGCCTAGTTCGCGTTGAAGAAAGATTAAAGATTAAAATCGGTACGAATAATCGTTAGAAACATCATTCAAGGGCACCGTAAAACTTGGACATATTGCATGATGTGCCAGAATCATAAGAACATTGTAATTTCAAGAAGTCGTACACGCGTGCTACTATCCGTTTGGGATGTCATCTAATTCGACTCACACGATTATTATTAAGTTTATTACCTAAATGTGAAGACATTCGTTTATAATTTACTTCGTAATCTCGTCTAATCAATTGATAGTTCTCTCCTGTGATTATATTATAGTAATTCTTCTGAATTCGAGTAATTTTTAACGCGTACGCGTACATTCTCGACTCCCACGCATCGTTGTCCCCACACGAAATATATACTCAACATTAAATGGAATTAACTGTATTCATTAAAATATCAATATATAATTACTATTTGATACAAAATAATGATATGGATATTCACGATTAGTAATTATAACTTTCTTTGTGTTTATTATTCTAAGAGTAAATATATTGTTAAGAATTGTTTTACTCATACTATATCAATATTAATATTATGACAGTAGAAATTGAGTAACCATGAACTAATTAAACATTGTTCTTTGCAACTTTTATTCACTGATACATAAAGATTTTGTTACATGTAAATGGCATTCATTTTAACAAATTGAAATATCAAAAGTATTAGTAAAGGCTTGTTAATACTTTTTCAATAGTTAATTTTAATGATTTTTGACATTAAGATATTAAATTAATATGTACTCGTACATGTTAATTATGTGTTGTTACCATTCACTTTTATGTTATGTATTTTATTGAAAATATAAAAATTATTAATCATATTTAGGTGAAGTAAAAAATCTACAAGGTAGAAGTCATGGATCTCCCGGTGCAAGAGATGTGTATTGTACATTGTCTCTCGATCAAGAAGAAATATTTAGAACAGCAACAATGGAAAGAACTCTCAGGTAAACATCATTGACATAAAATTTGGTATACTTTGTTCAACTTTTTGTTTGTTTTAAATAGTATTTATAAACATTTATTTAATACAGCCCATTTTTTGGAGAAGAATTTCAATTTGAAGTACCTAGGAAATTTCGTTATCTTGGCATTTATGTTTATGATCGGGATAGGCATTTAAAGCAAGATAAAATTTTGGGCAAAGTGGCAATAAAGAGGGAGGATTTAACAAAATATCATAATAAGGAGCATTGGTTTCCTTTGGGACCGGTTGATGCTGACTCTGAAGTGCAAGGTAAAGCACACCTGGAACTTGCTCTACAACCTCAAAGTGGACATGTTCAGTCCAAACTTACAGTAAGGTAAATCATTTTGTCAAACATTTGTTACATTTATAATACCTTTGTTGAATAAATTATAATAAATTATGTTTACAGGGTTATAGAATGTAATGATTTAACTCTTAAAAATGGTGGCTGTGATCCATTCGCAACTGTGACGGTCATTTATAGTAATGGTAAACAAATATTAAAGCGCACAAAAATAAAAAAAAAAACAGTATCTCCATATTTTAATGAAACGTTCACCTTTGAGGTAAAAATGAAATAAATTATATATGTTACATTAAATATAATGCAATATTATTTCATGGTAAGATATTTTATAAATGCTTTATTACATTATGCATAACCTTATATATACTTTTAAAGCCAGAAATAACAGAATCCAAAGAGAAGGATATTTCTCAATGCCCCCTAGAACATGGAGAAGTGGGTGAAGTAGTTGTAGGTTTATGGCATGCATCCCCTGGTATGGGAGAACAACCAGCTTTTCTTGGTGAAGTCAGGATTACTTTAAGAGGCCTACAAAAACAACCAACCAATGCAACAACTGCATGGTATTTATAATATAATATCTGTTTGTAAGAAAATGTTTTAGTTACTAATGTTTATTTCCATTATTAACAGGTACTTTCTTCAGCCTAGAGCAACAAAACATCGTCCAAGTAAAATTTCCAACAGTTCTACTCCAGCTGGTGTATTACCAGATTTAGGATCTTTGCGATTAAAAATACATTATACTGCTGATCATGTTTTTCCATCAGCGATGTATGATAAACTTAGAAATTTGTTATTACAAAGTGTTAATGTTCATCCAATAACTTCTTCTGCTGTGTATATTTTGGGAGAAATTGTAGCAAGTAAAATGGAAGCTGCACAACCATTAGTTAGAGTGTTAGTACATTATGGACAGTTGGTTTCTGTAATGAAAGCTTTAGCTAGTCATGAAATTTCTAAATTAACGTAAGTAAACGAATTACATGCAGTTAATGTCAATACCAAACAAATGTAATTAATGTATCATCTTTATCAAAGGGATCCAACAACAATATTTCGTGGTAATACTTTAGTAAGTAAAATGATGGATGAAGGCATGAGATTAGCAGGTCTACATTATTTACATAGTACACTTAGACCAGCTATGGAACAAGTTTTCCTAGAAAAGAAACCGTGTGAAATAGATCCAACAAGAGTAAAGGATGCAAACACGATTCAAACTAATTTAGCAAATCTAAAGGTATGTAACATTCGAATAAAATATTTTTTGGAATTTTACTATTAAAGGAATGATACATGGTTATATAATTCAATAGGAATATGTGGAAAGAGTGTTTACTGCTATTACAACATCAGGTGTGCGATGTCCACCTTTAATGTGTGAAATGTTCTGGTGCTTAAGAGAACTTGCAGCAACACATTTTCCAAAAAACAAAGAAGTAAGATATTCAGTTATTAGTGGATTTATTTTTCTACGATTTTTTGCTCCTGCAATATTGGGTCCAAGACTGTTTGACATTACTACTGAGCAAATTGTAAGAAACCAGTCACAGAGAAATATAATACTATCAATACATTATTAAAAATTAATTGATATATTTTTATTATAGGATTCTCAGACTAATAGAACGTTAACATTAATTTCAAAAACAATTCAGAGTCTAGGAAACTTAGTAAGTTGTAGAGGCGGCGCAGGCAGTGTTTGTAAAGAAGAATATATGGAATGTGTATATAGGTAGAAATTATTTAAAAGCTATTTTATAAACAAGTAAGCTTCATGTATTATATTCTGAATCAATATTGTAGGGAATTTTATACAGAAAGGCATATTCAAGCAGTAAAACAATTTCTGGAACTGATTTCAACTAGTAGCAATAGTGGTATTATAAAACAACGACCAAATACTCAACAAGAACAGCCAATTATCCTAAAAGAGGGGTATGTACATTATGCTAATTCACTTCAGTTTTATGCTTTCATTTTTGCTTTGCTTTTTCTTAATGAGCATTAACTATTTACATATAATTAACTAATATATTATCATGCTATTTTATTCATGAATTACTAACTCCAACAAGATAAGCTTACATAATTCTATTGCTAATAGAAAACGTTTCTAACAGAACATATTTCCTCTTCATGCACACTTCTGATTGTAATAAGAGGTTTGTAGTCATATTATAGTGACACAATACTTTTGATATAAATTTGTAGCTATGGTATTTAATTACAGAGTAATGATAAAAAGAGCACAAGGTAGAAAACGATTTGGACGTAAAAATTTCAAGCAGAGGTACTTTAGGCTTACTACGCAAAATCTTACTTATTCCAAGTCAAAAGGTAAATAAAAGGTATAATCAAAAATATATTATATTATATTAATATATAATTTAAACAATGTTCAAATATTTCGCAGGTAAAGAACCTTTATGTAAAATACCACTTGAAGACATTTTAGCCGTGGAAAGACTTCAAGAAGATTCTTTCAAAATGAAAAATATGTTTCAAATTGTTCAGTCACAACGAGCATTATATGTTCAAGCCAGTAACTGTGTAGAAGAAAAAGAATGGATTGATATTCTGACAAAAATTTGTCATACAAACAGCAATCGTTTAGAAAAATACCATCCGAGTGCATATATCAATGGCCATTGGCTTTGGTATGTTATACAATATCATTTTATCATAATATCTCATTCAATCATTAATAAATATTAATTGTAGTTGCAAAGCAGTGGCCGAAGTTGCACCAGGATGCAGTGAAGTATCGCCAGCTGTAGAAGCTGGTTTACGTATGGTTCTAGATCCAGCTAGAGATTTGCAGCGAATTCATTCATTGATATTCACAAATATGCCAAGACTTGAAACGCTAATGAGTGCTTGTGAGTGTCAAGCTGTTTATGGAGCTAACGATATGTGTATGATACCGGGTGGTGGATCTCCTATAGAAGATGTGCCTTCATGTTTTAAAACTTTAACTGCGTTAAGAGAAGCTGCATATGCTTTGCAGCATGAACATAGAGCCTATTTTAGAAGACTTGCACGTGACACTAAGTATGGAAGCAAGTAAGTTTATTGTAACAGATTAATTTTGTATGCAACATTTAATAATAGAATTTGTGTATTGTTATAATTACATTAAACTGCTTCTAAAACTATTAGATTATTTTAGTTCTTAAAATTATATAATCGTTTTAGGCAAGCTCCAATTGGGGACGATAACTACCTTCACTTAGCTGCGAGAGCTGGTTTTGAAAATCAGTTAACAAAACGTGTGTATGAAACAGACAGTTTAAATCAACATTATGTAGAATCCGATCATTGTTACGATAGCGGATTTTCTAGAAAAATAGAAGATCAGCAGTACGATGAAACATTTATAAAATGTTTAGATTCTGAATCAATACATCGTAGGTATGAAAATGAAACTACTTTTCTAAGGCGGTATGAAAACAGTACCGATGCTATTAAGAGTATCCAAAATGATCTCAAACAATTTGATTATAGTTTACATAATACATTAAGGACAGATAAGTCAGAAAGAAATGCAAATTTAGAAAACAATAGAAGATTGGATTGCTCCAGTTTATTAACAACAGAAGGCATTAATATGTCTGATACATTGTCGAGAAAATTAGCAGCTATAAGTATACCAAAATATTAATTCTTTGAATAATCATATCATACAATTCTATTTAATTAAAAATTATAAAGATCTGTTCCAATGAAATCTTCTAAGAAATTTTCTTTGTATGCTTCTGGCTTCTTTATAGTTGGTCTAATTATGTGCATTCAGTAGTACCTCACGTTGTTAATAATACGAAAAAGTTGTTCACATCAAAACGTACTTTTTTATAAGGAGAAATATGATGACTGACTAAAATTTGTTACATGATTATTCTTTTCAAGTAGAGTATTATGTATTTACTGTTTCTGTTTCATCATACAGAACTAATTACTTAACAGTAGAACCTTTTTTATATTTAGTAATATAAAAAAACATCTGAGAAACAAATTATTTAATTCAAAGAGATTATAATTTACATTTTATTTTAGGCCAAGCTTTTTGAAATTTTAATATCGTTAGAATCTAAAAAAAAATGGAACAATATCTTTTTATTACTACAGTATTCTTGGTGATAAGAAAACTCGAATGTGTCAAAAGTTTAAATCATTTTGTAATGTTTTGTTACTGTAAAATAGTAATTTAATGTAAATACGTCATATTGTTTAGTGTAAAAACAGTTGCTTATACGATTGGGAAAAATATGAAAATCCCATGCTAATAAGGGAATTTATAGATCTTAATTTTTTATTTAGTTAGTTAAGTGTATTGAAAATGTCTCGCATTATAGTAACAAAAACAAACTGAAGAAAATTTAGTTTGAATGTTACTGATATACAATATTTCCTCTCTGAGTGGTAAATTTATTGTTATTGTGCTACTTAGAGAATAATGCTGTACACTGTAACAAATTTATGTATAATTTTATAACAACAACTTTAAAAAGTTCGTTGAATTTTAAAATATATAGATTGTTGAATTTATTTTTTCATCGACTATAAGTAATACAGTAGTAATAAAAACATATCATCCAATTTATTATTATAAAAATAAAACGTTTAATTTAATAATTAAATAACTGTACAAATGTAAAATATTACTAGTTAAAAATAGTTGTTTAACATATCTTTTAAGATATTTTTCTATTAAAAAAAATTAATGACATTACAAAACGGTTTACTGTTATATGTCAAAAAAAATACATATTTGCTATATAAGCAATTTTTTTTTTTAATAGCTCTCAACATTAAAATTATGCTTAAATCAAATATATTGTATATTTCTGTTTTGTATTATTGACTCTCCTTTAGCAAGGAATCTTTTTTATTTATATGCAGATATCAAATTAATTCAAAGCTTTATTACTAATAGAATTATAAATTCGACAATTACTTAGAAATTTATTATCGTACTGCACAGAATGGGCATTTTGTCATTATACAAAATTTTATTTATTTATTTAAGTTTTATTTAGAAAAGTTGAAAACACATGCGCACATAGCTTACATATAGTAGCAGATTGAGCAAATTTGTAATCAATAAACTGTCTATGATCTCATTATTAGAGAAATGAAATTGTCTAACAGTTGCTAAGGTATTCACAGTGTCCCTGTATAATTAATTATACATATTTTTACCAAATTTATAATGTTCTTTATTTAATATTATGCTTTTAACAGTTAATAGTGCTTATAATAATGTTTCTCATTTCTAGACACTTGTAAAAAATAACCAAAAAGCACATTATATGTCTATAAATAGTATTTGAATGTAGAAAAATGAACTAGTTATAATGATTTTTATACAATCAAAGTAAATAATATATTTCAAAAATAAAATGATATTTAATATACACATAATAACATTGATAATGATTTCCAAATTTGTCTTTGTACCTCAACACAACTTTTTAAGGAGCAATAAGTAAAAGAATATAAATTATACTTAATTATTAATTTTCAGTTTTTGACGTTTGAGGTGTTTTCAATTTGCTTATTATATTACTTGCTTTGCAAATCAAAGATATAATCTTGTGCTGCATTTATTTTTAAATAAAATATTCCTATTTTAAATCAACTTGTACATAGAAACACATATCATTAATCTTAAATACACATGTAAAATTATTTTTGAAATGTCAATGTACATTGTATATAGAAATCATTATATAGCTATAAATTATTTATTTGAATGTAAGTTGCACATAATACTTAAAACATTTAACAAAGTTAAAAGGATTAAAGAATGATAACACGTTTAAATGTGTTAGATCGCATGGATATATTAGTTCTATAATATACGAAGAAAGTTATAGTAAACATGATTTTACTAACCCAAATAAGACTGCTTTTTTAGTTGATTTATATTTAAAATTTCCATTTCATTCATTTTGGTAACTGTTGCAAATACATAACTAATTCAAGAATCATGTATGTTAATCCTCATCTACTAATATGAGAGTACAACATTCGATTGGCATTTAATATCAAGCTGTCTTTCAGAAACGACATTTACATTATTTGTTAACAGACATGAATGTCATAACAATTGCTCACTATTTATTAAAACATATTTGTATGAAACGATAATAAAAATATTCTAACATATTATTGTTGGAAAGCATATCAGTATATCACTGGCAAAACAAAAAATAAGCAAAAGAAAATGTATTAAAACATAAGTGCTTCAAAATGAATTGTAATTATTTTAAAAACATATAAATGTATCATGTATGTTATTATTATGATATATTTATTTATATTATTATTTACATACTTATACAATAATCTCGAAACTTGCCCAGCAACAGTGTAGTAATATTTTTACAACAAATACTTTTAGAGTTATATAAAAAAAAATATAACTTTAAACAAAATGAACTTTAAGTTTATCTACTTTAATGTAAATGTTATGTACATCTAATTAGAAACTTTTTAATTTTTAAAAAATTTTAATGTATAGAATTTTAAAAATATTAATAACTATATTACATTTTTAAAAATTGTACAATGCTCTGTACAATGATCTGCAAATAAATTAACAAATAACTATGTTTCGAAAGAAAGATTGATATGATTAAATGAGACAATAAACTACATTAAAATATTCTTTCTTTAAATAAATATCTATAAATATAAATATAAAATTTGTACATTTATATAGATCACAGTATACTGTACCACAATGTTATTTAATTTTATATTGTTGTGCAGAATTGCAATAAAATCTTTCACTAACTGATTAGATGTAACGATACAAATATTATTAACAAGTTTCTATTAATTTTCATTATGATAATATCTATAGAAAGTATTCAAATTATATAAAATTCAAATTATAAAAGGATACGAAAATTTTCAAATTTGTAATATGATAATTTACGTTGTTATTAAGATAATAATAAAATATTTAACATAAAAGGTTATGTTAATCTTTTCTATTGTTATAAGCAGAAATTTTTAACCACCTAACATTTTAACGTATATTTTTTTACAGCAATTATAAATATTCACTACAAATTACTTCAGAATGTACATATATGTATATATACACATTTATAATCAAAAAAATTTTGTATGTCAAATTATAGTGCTATTTTAAATATGTTATGTTTGAACTAGTAACATTGATATTCTAATTACATTAATTGCTTCGTAAGTTTGATTTTAATGTATTTACCCACCGTTTAATCAGTAAATAATTTGTGTTTTTAGTTTTAATAATATTTGCATATATATTTATTCTAACAAATTAAAAACAAAGAATATATACACAACTACCTGTCACGATAGAATGTATTTATCGAAAGATAAGATTTTGTTTATTCTGCACATGTTGACTCTGATTAGCTATAATACTTTTGGTAACTAATAAGAACGCGCATGTGCATTTGCGACGTGCATGACACCGAACGCATATACTCAGTGATCTCTTATTTCGTATATTCCTTTACTTTCTGTATCATCGCTTCTTTTAGCAATTCATAAATTTTTGTTCACCGTATATATAGTTGTAAAGCAAGAAGTAAGCAGTATATAGGCACTTGGCTAGGGATAAACAATACTCTGAATTTAACTGAGATGCGCAAAAGAAATACATTCTTTCGGAATAAGAACTAAAAATTTATAGTCGGAATTTGGGAAAGAATACTTTCAATTTGAGACCTAGGGATTTTTACATTGTGTCAACACTTGTTAAAGTCATTATAAATCAAATAATTGTTGAGGCGGCACAGTGTTCGATATTTTGAAGAGTTTAATTTCTTTTTTTTGTGTTCGTCTATTAATAAAAAGGTACAGATACATTTTCTGGTGAAGGATGTCCGGGGATGTACAAACAAGAAAACGAAAAGAGAAGAAACGTAAAAAGGGTAAAAAATAGACTATTGGGAGTGTGCGAAAATTATTATAATTTTAAATCTTAGATCGCAAATACTTTTTACAATGTTTACTTTGTTTCAAATATAAATATTTTTCTTATAATCGTAGGAAGATATAGTTAAAAGAAATATAAATAGAAATCCCTTTTTAATTTTTATTTTTTTAAATAATGTATATATTATAATTTTGATCCTCTGCTTACGTTTTTAAACAATGTAAAATTACTAATCAATTTTTCATTTACAGCGTTATATGTGTAACACATTGTTTATGAATTATTAATCTCGTAATTTAAGTTTTTTATTTCATTTTAATTTCATGAATTTTTTTATTTTGAACATTGCGACCATTAACTGTAATTTATATTTAACACACAAATTTTATCGATATATTTATTAGCGTGTTATTTTTGTATTAATTTATCACTGTTATATCATACATTGTAATAATACCTTGAATTATTAATTTCAAAAATCGTATTTGAATACGATACTGCAATTTTGAATGTTTGTATCATTATATACGTTGTCAAATAATTAAGTTCTATTAATAGATATTTTAATATCTCATTTTTTTATTATAAAATTATACATGTATGCGCTCCTATTTTTAAATACATATTAAACTTTGCTTAAAAAATGCGATTTATATATAATAGTTATTTTGCGAAAACGTTTTATATTGTCACGTCAAGTACGAATATTTCGGATATTTTAAGGCATATTTAGCAATGTTGCTCGAATTAGAAAATATAAGGTCTTAGAAACTTGATCAGCCTTGCTTTTGGCTTTCAAAAATAGATCAACTTGTATTATCTATTTCACAAACATTTTCCGTTAATTTATTTATATATTTTATATATTTTTTAAATATAGAAATTATATGTTAATGCATAAAAATATTCTAGTTTAAAAAAGAGAACTGTTATACGTAAATATTTGTTATATTACTTGTCAAATTGTATATTTTAATTAATTTTACCGAAAATTTGCGCGATTTTACTTTGGCTTATAATTTTGTAATAAAATTTTTAGGGATACCAAATTACAGAAAATTATACATGTTGTAATTATTTATATTATCATATGCAGATGAGGAAGACAATGTCATACCCTCCACCCCTGCGCCAAACGTCACCGAAAATATAACAGACAATATAACTTTGCACATTTATAAAGAGAGCAGTACCGGCGGGCATTGGTGTGTTCGCATTATATTTTTTGTAATATTGGCAATACTCGTTGCTCTAATTGGTATAATTATCTTGGAGCATAGGGGTGAAACAGACAGTAAGTAAACTTCAAATTAATTTCAACACTGGCGATGTATTATATTCATACAAAATAATTTATGTTATAAGCTGATACACCATTGGAATCATCGCGTTGGGCCTTTATTTTCGATGGCTGGGTGGATGATTCTTTATTTTTATATGATAAAGAAGAGAGCGATGAAAAACATGAAAGTGACAAACATGTGGAAGGAGCTGAAAATGAATACGATCATAATATAGAAGAAAAGGATGCTGATACTGAAGAAGAAGAACATGAAGAAGAAAGCGAAGAAGTAGATAAAGACGAAGGAGAAGACGAAGAAGAAGAAGATGATGAAGTAGGTGAACAGGAAGAGGAAGAGGAGGGCGAGGAGGAGGGTGAGGAGGAGGGTGAGGAGGAGGGAGAGGAGGGGGAAGAGAGTGAGGAAGGTGGCGAAGGGGAGGAGGAGGAGGAGGAAACAGCCGCTGAAAATGAAGAAGAAAATAATGATTCCGAAGATAAAGAAGGTATTAAATTGTAAATTACATAATATATACAAGGGTACGAATATAGTACATTATCACTACTTTTCACTGTACAGAAGTAGAATGGAAATATGTGAATGAAAAATCTAATGAAGAAGAAGAAGAAGAAGCAGAGGAAGAAGAAGAAGACATAAATCCACAAAGTTTTGATGAAACTGATGTGCTGGAAGAAATTTATGGTATTAGTAAAGAAAGAAATTCGGATGAGAAAGATATGATATCTGAGGAAGATAACCAGTTTGATGAACCATTAGAAATGCCAACAAAAGAAGATGTATATGAGAGGTTTTTAGACATTCCTGGTATTAATGAAATTACTGATGATAATATAGAACCTTTAGAGGAGGTAAAACTAATGACAACTACAAACTATGGTCAAAAAAATTTCATTAAACAATTGTTCTTATTTATTCTAATGTAACTTTATAATAAAATTATTTTATTTCTTATTTGTTTACTAAAAATTAATCAATATCGAATCATTTTATAATTATACATTTAAAGTTTTTATATGACTTAACTGTTTTAAGTTATAGCATTTCACTGTATGTTCATTTTTGTATTAGGTAGAAAATATAGAAGTTGAAGAGTTTGTTAATGATGTAGATATAAAACCAGAAGCAGAGGAGGAAATTGAAGAAGAATCTGCTAGTGGTGAGTGAAAACTGATGTATACTGTATTTCTTCAATGTACAGTGATCCTCCATGCTCTTGTAAATCTTACTTATTGTAACATGAATGTTAGAATACTTGTATCACTTAAATATAGCTCTAAAGGTGAATGAGAAAACATTTCATGGTTACAGTGACAATGAAGTTTGGAGTTGGTGTAGCACTTGTTGTTGCTGCACATTTTGTCCTTGTGAAACGATGGAACCATGGTAAATGTTAAAACACTTTTGTTTTATAAATAGTATCATAGTCATTACTATTTTCACATTATCATAATAATAAATCATACTATCAGCAATGTAATATTATACATGTAGTCAAGTGCATGCATATCAAACAAGTTTTGAAATTTTATCTTCTCCAAAAGGAAATGCTACATGAAAAGTAAAAATTACAAGAAATAATTTACATTATAATTCATCAAACTCATAAATTGATTAATCTTCTGCTTTTTTTTTGGTGTTTAGACGTTAACTTTGTTCAAAATGAGTCTAAAATAATTGAGTCTGAAAAAAGAGATAAAGAAGAAAACATACTTTTAACAGTAAAAAGGATATCAGAAATAGAAAAGGATGAAAAACAGAACAAAGAAAAACTTAAAAAGGAAGAAGAAATCGTGGAAAGAAGAAAAGTTGAGCAGGAACCAAGAAAAGAAGAAGTAGAGGAAGAGGAGGAGGAAGAAGAAGAATATGAAGAAGAAGAATATGAAGAAGAGGAAGATGAGGATGAAGAAAAGGAGATAATGAGAAAAGAAATAAAAGAGAAAACAAAAGAATATAAGAGAAGTATAAAGCCAGAGAATGAAGAGGAGATAGAAATTGAATCAAATCAGCAGCAGGAATATGGTACAGAGGAGGAAGAGGAAGAATCAGAGGTGGAAGAAGAAGAAGTAGAAGAAGAAGAAGAAGAAGAAGAAGAGGAGGAGGAGGAGGAGGAGGAGGAGGAAGAAGAAGAGGAAATTGAAAATTTCGATGACTCTGAATTGATTGCTAAACTCGAAGCTAAATATGGAAAGCTAGAACCTAAATAGCATAATAAAGAGAATAAAAAATAAGTTAAAGTTTGTTGTGATATTTTGAAATATTTACAGTATATGTAAAGTATGTAACAGTAAATGATAAAAATAATTTCCATTGGTACAAAAAGAAAAATAAACAGGACTTTATATATAATTAATAATAATAGTAAATAAACTATAATTAAAGATTTGATAACAAAAATTGAATGACGCTTAACGAGCATGGAGGATCTATTAATTTTATACAGCTTTATGTAAACAAAGTACGTAGCAAGTGTGTATATATATATATAATTAATTAAGTGCAGTTTTTTACGTACAGAGTCAGTGGATACAGTAGCAGGACTTACAATCAAAACAAAAGTTAATGATAAAATAAAAGCAGACCATATAGATAACAAAAATGACATTAAAATGTATAATGTTAATGTATCAAACATTGAAAATATGTCAATTCAAAAGAATGATGATTCCAATAAGGTCAGTGACAGTTCTAAAAATAATTTTAACAAATAAAAGTAGTTACCTATATATTTATTATGTTCCTATATACTCCGTTTTGTTATGAATAAATATTTAATTTAAGTATAAATATACAATGTATATATTTCTTTTTAGGGAACAAAATAATTAAGTTTGTTTTTCTCTATGCCTATTTTATAATTATATACGACCACTATTTTTTAACATTCGTTTCAATGCATCTGTTTATTCGTTAATTATTTCAGATTAGCTGTTTAAAATTTGAAGAAATATATTCATTCGTGTTATAAAAAAAATGATGTTATCGTTAAAACTGTTAATGTATTTTATAATTTTTTAAATTAATTATAATATTTAACATAATTACATTTTTTAATGAAAGTTTTTTATTTATAAAGTTTTTTATTTTGTAATGTTTTCATGCAAAAGGTTCTTAAACTAATTAAAGCTCATTATTATATTTAATTTTATAGTTAAACATTTCACCATGATATAATAATACAAATAAAGACGCTGTTTTATCTCAGTTTCATATCTGTACAATGTTTTAATAATTTCCAATGCAATTATATGCTAATAATAGAGTACAATTCAATTTACACGTATAAATAAAATCCTTATGCTTGTAACAATTACAAATTTTATCGGTAAATTCTTTTCACATATTTGTTGTATGCAATTATGCACATAAGAAACAAATTAGGTTATAAGAAATTCTAAAACGAAAAAGAAATATCAGAGTATTTATAAACCAGATAAAAATATTTCACAATATTGAATACTTAATTAGTACTGCATTAATTCATTTCTTTATAACAATAATATTATCTGATAATCCTATTGAAATGTACGTATTACAAAATCAATAGATTCATTATTTTCTAACGATATAAAGAATATGATGTAAAATAACTTAATATTTATGTTTATGTCTATGTTTGCGTGACGATGGAGAAGGCGGACTATTAGCTCTATGCTTTGAGGTACGTGGTGGAGGTGGTGGAGATAACGATGGCGACCTTGCTCTTCTCTTTCTGTCGCTTCGTTCACTAATTGGAGATCTCCGAGATACTCTAGATGAAAAAGAAGGCGATGGGGTTCGTCGGATACGTGGTGGTGATGGTGTGACTGGAACTCTTTTTTTGTATGGAGATCGTGATCTACGTTTACCACGTGGTGATCTGCTACGGGATCTAAAAACATGTATCTTATATATTCTTAAAATGTACATAATAGAACTATACGTTATACTATATACTATATACTATCTGAACAGTAACAAGATTTTATTAGAATCATACGAGGCTTCATAAAAGGTCAAATATCAAAGCCTTTTATATCAGAATATTTCAGCATCATGCGTGAAGGTATATAATAGCTTTAAACGTATATTCAAATGCAGAATCCCAAAGTGTGAATTGTGAGCAGACTTCTGGGTAGGTCGCATTATATATTAAAATATAAAAAATTTAAGAGTAGTAAAGCGATATTTTTTATTCAACTCCCTTTAAAAAAAAATATATGTATTATAAACAAGAAGAACTATATTTACCGATATCTATTGCTTTTAGACGATGGACTCGTCGAGGTACGTCTTCGATCTCTATAATGACTTGGAGATTCTGGAGTTGTGCTTCGTTTCTTTTCTCTTCGTCTATCGTCATCGCGCTCTTCACTTTTTGCATCTTTCAATTCTCTCTCGCTCTATAACAAAATTTTTCATTCTAGATTTTCTTAGTATAGCACATTTTTAAATAACAAAAAAGTATCACCTTTCTTATTAGTTTTTTTCTATAATGTTCTACCTGTCCTTGAATTGTCATTCCAGATTTCAATGCCCTTCTGCCGCTTTCTAATTCATCTTGGTATTGCATTATCTTAACCTCAATTTCGCGAAGTCTACTTCTTCTTTCTTCGTTATAATCTCTACCGCTATGAAATCAAATGAATAGATAATGAACTACATTTCATATAATTCAAGAGTTTGCATCATTACCTAGAATCCATACTAGTATCTTGAGAATTCGAATCATCATTCTGACCTAATTCTTCCCATTTACTAGTTGTCATAGCTTGTGCTTCGACCTAACAGAAGAACAATATTATTTGAGAAAACAGAAGAATGCATATACAGCAGTTAGAAAATAATTATTTCAACCTGATCAGGATCAACAGTTTCCCAACGTGACGGTACAAAACCTGCAGGGATTGATGGCTTTTTTTCATCCTCCTTATTTCGCAAGCTCGAAGAATCATCTTCATCCATTGGAATACCATCTATATCTTCATCCACTGCAAACATGAACATACAAAATACATGTAAAATGTCATAATAAATTTTATATTTAATGCAAAACATTCTTACTAGGAACTCCATCAATATCGTCATAGTTGGATGTTGCTTGTGGTGTTAAACCATGTTTCATGGCACCTTTAAGTAAAGCGGCTCCGTCTAATGGTACTCCATCCAAATCTTCTCCGCCATCACCATCTACATCTGATAAAGGTGCTCCATCGATGTCTTCATCATTTTCTTGCTCAGGTTCATCTACCTAAAACAATTGAATCATTTTGCTTCAATATTTAATACCTTAAATGAGAAAAAAGTTATGAAATGGAAAGTCAAATTTACCAGAACAAGACCAAGAAAAGTATTTTGTAATTTAACGAGAAAATCTCGCGGATAAACTGCCCAATCTTCCCATGCCCTAAACATTCTCATTACACGCACTTTAAATCCTTCAGCTTTTAATCTACTATCAAACTGTTTGTAAGCTTGATGAACTTCATTAAATATATCCAAAAGTCTGGTTTCAAACCTGTTTCACAAGCGTATTAATACAAACCGCATTAAATACACTTAGCATTGAATATATTTCAAAATAACTTACGCTTTTCGATAAATGGTAGCATTATTCACTTTAACACCACAATTATGTAATATATCAGATATAAGATATAATCTCGCAATTTTCTTATTAACAGGTGTTTGTAATATCGACAATGACTCTGAAATGCAATCACAAATTTCTTCCGCTGCTTCAGCATGTTCTATACAAAATACCATGGCTTCTGCTACTTTTATCCTTTCAGGCGATATGTTTCGCAATAAATCTTCTAATCGATCTCGTTGACTATAAGGAAATATTTTTGAAAATTTGCACAATGCTGAATTAAGTTGATGAAATATTAACGTTCATTCGTAACACCTGTTCGACAAACTTCCTCTTCTAGGTTCTTGTCTTTCCTCCATTTCGATTAATTCATCAGGCATTCCCTGAGTCCATGGATTAATAGGTGGCGGTCTCCATACACTGCCCCCTTTAAACATTCTAAAGTCTTCAGTACGCCATTCTTTTTGTCCATCGCCTTGTAATATAGAATACAATTTCCATCGATAGTAGATATGTGCAGGAGAATAATTTTCAAATAAAAATCTAGAATACAAAGATTATTATTGGAATTCGGAGTGTTAAATGAATAATGCATTTTAAAAGAACTAAAGTTAAAACAAACCTAAACATTGGATTGTTCAGTTCCCTATTCATTATCATTGCTTCAAACATTGGACCCTCTCGAATTACAAATTCTACCATTCTGTGTATTAACATAACCAGATTTCTGCAACAATTTTTATAATTATTTAACATATTTTCTGTAAAATATGACGTTAATAGTTCAAATTACTGCACCTTTCTGTTGGTATAACCACTTTAACAACAGCATTCTGTAAAATCTGTAACAATTTCCACTATTAAATTTCTTTTACGCAATACACTCAGGATCATGTTTAATTAATACAAACTTTTACCTTCTCAAAGTTTTCCTTTTCCTGAGGATCAGCTGACTGTAGATTACGTATACGAGGTACCTAAGATAATATTAAAAAAATATATGTGTAACTTAATTAAATTTTATATGGACAAGTTTTTCGCGTACCTTATGTCTGTCACGACGGTGTGGTTGAGCATTAAATGGAAGACCAGATGGAGGCGGTGGCTGCGTAATTTCCATCAAAGCAGGTGGAATATAAATGGGATACGGGGGAATGGGAACACTTTTTCCCCAGCCTAATTTCATCTCATACTGCATTATATCACGACCTATTTCATCATATTATGACAGAAGTGATAATGTTCTCAAAATGTATTCTGCAATTTTTAAAACACTTTTACTACTTTCTTACCGTTTAGATTTTTTAAAGCTCGTTCTCCATCTTTACGGCTCATGAATGCAACAAAGCCACAATTCCTTTGTCTAGCTTTCTCTTCATCACTACGTGGCCACATAATTTTGATACTAGCTAATGGCCCATACTTTCCGAATATTTCCATTAATTGTTGTTCTGTAATCTGTTACCAATATTCAAGACAATCGGATTAGGTATAATACTCTGTACATTTAATATAATCGTATATAAGCATTTAAAATTAATTTGTACCTTTGGATTTAAATTTCCCAAATACAGATTAGTTGTATTAGGATCACCATTATCAAATGATCCATCTACAAAAGATAATGTTTTTATATTTACAATGTAACATTAATATTAGGTAAATTAGTAGTGAATACTAGGAAAAGGACACTATGTATGTTTACCCTCATACATCAGGGCTAGGAATCGAGGATCATCAATAAGGTTATGCAGATTAATTTTTCGTGGATCGGGATATGAGGATGTGCCACCTAACATAGTTTGATTTTAAGAATAAAAACTAATTGATCCTTTATACAATTCATAATTTAATTACTGTAATGTAGGAAAATTATACTTAATAACTTCAATGTTGAAAATTTGTTACCTTCAACGCATTTTAGAGCCGCTAGCATTGGATCTTCTGATTGGGTAGAAATAACAGTTTTCACAACACCTTTGTATTTATGACGTTCTTCTCTTTCTTCCTGTATCATTTTTAACTCTTCTTTAAATAATTCAAGATTACTCTTCTTCTTTTCACTTTCTTTTTTCTTTTTCCCCAATCTATCCAATTTTCTTTCATTTGATCCCAATAGCCTTGCATATTCTTGTGCTTGTTCAGCTGATGACCTATTATCAACAAGCTCCGATATCTTTGATTGAGGCTTATAAAGTTTTCCCTTTTCCCTCGTATCTTCCTCTGTTAAAAAATATTCATGAAACAAAAGTAAGTATATATCCAATAACCTAAAGTAATATAATAAGATTCTTACGTCGTTTTCCTGCATCATAAGTGCCTGCTTTTACCCAAACTTTACTTGTTGTTTTATTAGGTGTTTCTTGAAAAGTGGCTACAAATTCTTCAAAAGCCTATGTACATAATACAAATTCATATATTACTAGCATTTATATACATAGTTCACATTATACATATCATGTTCTACACATTTTATTTTTAACTTATTACACATTACATACTTGAGCTGCAGCCTGTTCTTGTTCTTTTTTACGTTGTTCTTCTAATTCTTTTTTACTTAATGGTCTCTTACCCATTGTGCCAATAGAAAATGCTTTAAGCTTTTGTTCTGCAATTTGCTATATATTTGAAATAATTACTATTTGAAGCGATCATCAGATAAAAGTATCAAACTTCAGTTAAATCATAAGATAAATGTATATAATTATACCTTCATAATAGCTTTATCTGCCATTTGTAAATAATTTAACCTGAAATATTGATAGAAAATTTATACCACTAAATTGTTTAGGAAAAAAAAGTATGAAACATAAAGATAACGTTCATATACAAAAATAAAGTTTAATCGAATTTAATAAAAAATAATACAAAACCTTACAACAAATGCATAAAATTTTGCGTTGCTTACAAAAATTGAAAGTCGTAATCCTTAATTATTTACACTTTTAATACCCTTCAAAACATGCTTTTAACAATGTTACAATTAGACATTATCGTAAAAGTGTATATTCTAATACTTTCAGAAATATTTATATTTTTGATACACTTTCCATTAAAGAAACGAGCAATTACAAGAAATACACATATCTTCTTCACGTTTTGATGACGCTGAATGACCATAAATAACAAAAAGATAAAAGATACGCATCATTCACATTTTATTCGCAAATATTAGTATGTTGTCAAATAAACAAAATATTACATATTCTTACAGTTGAATGCAATTATATTTATTTAAACAATTAGTTGTATAAAATGTATAAAATGATATAAAAGATAATAAATATTCGTTCAATGAGAGATCGGTCTTATCATCCGACGAATTTTAATTTAATCTGCGCATGTCAACTTTAATTGGTCTAGTGTGATCCGTAACCAAGAGCAACGGGCATGCGTTTTAGTGGCTTTTGTGACGCCAAGCGTACATACCTAGCGACCTTTTATTTTGGGATTTGGAAATTTATGTAGTTGAGAGTTTGTTTAGACATTTGAAAATTTAAATATTTAACAATCTGGAGATCTAAGATTTTGAAAACTGATGCCACATGGTCGAGTTTGTTTTATATTATCTTTTCTCCATGTTCACATATTTTTGTCCACCATGTATATTGCCGGCGGACTAAAAAGGGCATGGTAGTGAAGCGATTGTACTTGGTGGGGAACTTACTGAAGTTAGTTGTAATGCGCAAACTGTATATGATTTATTATTTCAGCAAATAATAAAGACAACGTATCTCTTTCAAAATAATATTAATATCATTAATTTAGAAAATGTATTTAGTATTAACCTGCTATGTATAAACAATATTATATAATTTAAAAAAAAGAAGCTTTGCAGCATATGACTTTCCCATCTAGTACTGCTTTTTGACCGAAGCGACGCAAAGAGCCCTCTGCAAGTACTAAATGATAAGAAATTAAATATGGCTGATGTTTTGTTTGTGTGTAATGATTATGTTATACGTGTATTATTACTTTGTTTAATTAACTTTCTTGTATAATTATATATATATGTATATGTATATATGGAGGTGTGTGTGTGTGTGCATGATTGTATGTATGTATATATATACATATATGTATATATATATATTGCCCGTGAAAAACTTAAAAAAAAATGAATGCCACGAGCCTTTATGTATCAACGTGTCGATTAGTTTTACAAGCGGATGCTGATGATCCAAACTCGTGGACAGATTTATACAGGCTAGTCCCATACTTACGGCAAAGCCTGAGTTGTACTGTGTGCTCAAATTTATTAATCGAACCTCATACACCGACGGAAACTAATTGTCAACATCATGTGTGTCGTGGCTGCAGAGGTGGACGTAAAAAGCTTAAACCTTCGTGTGGTTGGTGCAAGGATTACGACAAATATGTCGAAAATGTTCAATTACGAATACTGTTACAGTGTTACAAGAAACTATGTGAATATTTGACGAACACAAACATCTATCGAAGTTTGATACTTTCAGTGTCGTCTAATAAAACAGGTAATGGTTCATCAGCTATCGGTGCTACGAGCCTCATGGAACTCATACAAGAAGGTTCGGGCTTCAAAGATGAATTTAAGAGTACCGCTGGTTTATCAAAATCTGCGTATAGCATTTTACCGTGTGTTTATACAAGTACTACCTCAACCCAAACGCAAGGAAATACTATGCAAAGTTCTGAAGCAATATCTCAAAGTTTACCTGGTATAGTATAATATCATTTCTTTGTATTATATTAGTTTTCTTGAGTAAATAAATGAATTTTCATTTTAAGGAAATTACTGTAACCTCCTTAACTATTGATGATGAAAGACTGAAGTCAAGCAGTCATAATAAGTGATCACAATTTTAGGAGTTAGTCTTAAGAAACGAACTAAATCTAAAATAAACAAATGTATGGCATAGTAGTATCAATTAACATAACAGTCATTCAGGTTCATGTATCTGTGTATTATGCTATGTGTTATTGTATGCATATACATGATTCTGAGCTATGACTAGATTAGTTGATATTTGTTTGTTTTAAAATCCTGTTGTCAATCAGGCTCATTTTTTGAGACTGATTCCCAGAGCTGGTATTCCTACCTTTCATTCTTTTACCAATCAGTTTTAAAACATTAGATCTATAGGGATTAATTTACTCTATTTTCCTGTGTCTCCATACCCACATAGATCATAATCCATATATGTATATCAGATACATGTTATTTTTATGGACACAAAAATAAGGTATATGTTTTTGACTTAGTTAGATAGCAAGAGTGTTAATTTTATCTTCAGGGGACATTTAAATTTCTAAATGTGTTCATTAAAGTCATTTATTTTTTATTTACCAATTGTAACTTGATATACATTCAAGAAACTTTTTCAATGTAACTGATATATATTAAACACATTATGAGCCTAAAGAAAATGACAATAAAATTGAAATATTACATAAAAAATGATTAGTTATCTTCCATTAACTCCAATACCATTCAAATAGATTTGTTAATAACAAGTATAGAATTTTCCTATTTAATATAAATTACTTCTCATTAATATCATTTATTACTATTTTTATATCTTAGTATTTGGTTATGAATTGAATAACATGAATTTTTGTGATCAAAAGTATTTTATAAATGCCTATAAAAGATATGTACAAGTAATATAGGCAGTTGCCAATGTTTAGAGAGAAAATGTTCCACCTGGGACTAAAGCTTGGTCCAGCCTTGTCAATAAACCTTGTGTATATTTTTATGTTTATAACATTTTATTCGATAAAATGTATTTATTTATTACATAGAATCTCCTGCTATACGTACTGTATCGAATGGATCTTCAATATATTCTGTGATGTATGCTGGTTCTGGTAACAAAATAACAATAAAACGGAAAGCAGCTGCTGCAGATGATGCAGACATTGGGCAACGGGATACGGATGGAAATCCACACAGCTCTGTAGGAGGGGTAAAATGTATTCCATCTACCCACTTTAAATATGGGACCCCCTCTCAGAAAAGATCTTCAAAGGGCAGCAAAGTAATTTCAATAGATATTCGGTTAATTTTGTGCCTTACAGGAAGTTCGCGTTCTGCTATATACATATAATTTTTATTTAAATGCTAAATGATGTGCATCCTCGTTAATATTACTTGTAAGGTACAATCATATTTTTAGATTTGTATAACAATTAACAATTTATAGTGGCTTATATTGATTAACAATGTTTAATAGCTTTTGTTACTAACACTAGATTTAAATAAATTTGAACATGTATTTTGCTAGGTCCCATAATGAGATTAATGCAGATAACAATATTACATTTAGTTATGTAATAATTCATAATATGTCTTTATGAAGTGTTTGTTTATGTCTGCATTAATCTATAATCTTTACTTTTTTTACTTTCATAATAAGTAAAATTAAAATAATGTATTCTGTTTCAAACAGTCCTCAGGCTTTAAAAAGCCAAGATCAAGTTCTGCACGAAGTAAAAGAAAAGGATGTAGATGTGGCAATGCTACAGCAATACCTGGAAAATTAACATGTTGTGGTCAACGTTGTCCTTGTTATGTTGAAAGTAAACCTTGTGTCGAATGTAGATGCAGAGGTTGTAGAAATCCTCATACAGCAGATGGATTAAAGGTAGCGTTTATGCAATGAAATAATTGTTTTAATTAAACTTGATTTTTGTAAAATATTTAACATTATGTTATAGATCCGACCACACATACCTGAGTTACATAATTTACAGTTACAATTATCAACTTCTTTGGATTGTGATACATTACATTCAGATCCATTAGGATCGGTACCGCAATGTCTTTCAACTTCTCCAACAACAATTCAAGTATTAAATGTCTATTCAACTCCCAGATTAGATATTGATAATGTACCGCAAAATCTGCCTGCAGCCTTGTTAGTGGGAGAAGATGCTATGATTAGTACTGAAAGTGAAGCTGAAGACAGTGACATACAAATCGATGTGTGATAATTCATGTGACATTGTCAAATGTCACGTTCAATATAATAAGGTATGTAATACAGATAAATCTAAGATGAATTATATCAAATGTACTAAGTTGTATTTTTAAAATTTCAGAATAATCTATTTACCAATAAAAAGATTATGGTTTTAACCTACAGTTATAATAAAAAAATAATAAATATATTTTTATCACTCGTAAATTATTTGTATCGCAACATTTTAGAAAGTTTAAAAAGTTAAGTTTCTTGTAAGTATGAATAAATTCATTTCCACCGTAGAACTAAAATATTTTGTCCTCGTTTTTTAATTTGTAACATAGTTTGTAATTCGTTGCATTATTTTGCAATTTACTACTGTTTCATATTGAATTCTAGTTGTTATTACTCTATGTTTATGTAAAACATATATTATGTTTTTTAAATATTTGTATTATGTAGTGCATCATATTGTTGCATAAAAAATATTCTTGTACCATAATAAACAAGGGCACATTCAAAATGATAGTACAACCAAATATTAATTCCATAAAATTCTTTTTTTGACCAGTTTAGTTTTCAAGAAAATAGATTTGAAAAACTAATGATTGGATGTATACTTGAAAGAGAGTTTCCCATGTTTTGTGCCAGTAATATTACCATCTAGTATACCAAACTTCACATGGTCAATGTACTATCATTGCAATGTAATCCCAACATGCGATTGCTCCTTATGGAGCGTGATTTAAAATAATTATTTGATAGGGCATTGAAAAAATGTGAAATAAAGTTTTTTGTTTCAACCTTCGTTTATTGACTAAACCTGGGCATAACGAAACATAGCTTGTAAATGTTATTTTTGTATACTTTACAATTTGTCTTGGTGGAGAGTGACTAAATTTTGATAACATAAAACTAGCATGTGAGTAGCTACACCAAGGTGATGGTATTGTACATGTTGTTAAGTAAACAAATCAAGTATAATTGTAATTAAGATTGACTTAACATTAAGAGATGCTATTTTTTAAGTCCCTGTGAGATGTAGATTGTGTAGATTTTTGACGACAACTAGTTAGGATATACTGCATAGGTACATTTATCATTGTTGTTAACTTTCATAATAGTAGTACCTGTTTATTAGGTTCATTTTTGTAAGTAGCAAAAACGAGTTATCGTAACTTTCTTGAGTTTTATTATTAATAGAAATTAAATAAATAATTGTATCTGGAAATATAGAAGTCATTAGATCTGGTAATAGAAATCATTGCAACAGACTCAAACTGTGAATCACCTACCAATCCTATGCAATTGAAAAAAGTTTGTAATTGAAAATATAGTAAAATGAAAATTATTTCATTGTTTTTTTTTACAAGGGATAACAAAATTTGAAATAAACATTATTCCTATTTTTTTTTATATTATGCAAAAACGGTTTTCCAGATGAATTCAACAATCGCAAGAATCTAAAGTTTAAACAAAATAATTCAAAAAATACCACACTGAGTCGGTAGATTGATGAAGAGCCTGCATAATGTCGGTGATGTGTAAAACTTGCTTCAACTCGAGGAACGAGGGCAACGTCAGCAGAGGAACTGATAATAAATGGTAAGATAAAAGTGCAAAAAGAATATATATTGCTCTATATTTTATTTAGTTGCTCCCAATAAAATTGTCTTCAAATAGTACTATACTCTGGAACATCGTGGTGGCTTCGTTCATTTGGTGGATGAACAAGTAGTGCAATTTCTCCTTAGTTGAAAACAGAGTGTCCTTCATCGAAGAAGTGAATCCATTCTGTATATTACGCAGAGAAGATAAATTTGATGGCTGATGGGTGGTAGCACACCAGGTCCAGGTAGGTAAATTATTTTTATATTGGGTCGTTTCAAAAGTTTAGAAAATGACTTGACAATTTTCTTTTCTTATACATATAATTGTAATCAGGTATTAATATTCATAAATAAGTGATGGATATTGTGGATTGTACAGAATTATACAGCATGTTAAAAGAAATCGATTTAGGACTTTAAAAGAGCAGATAGTGGAGAAAAATAATTTTAATAAATGTAAATTGAAAGATTAATCATTGGAGTTATAATTATACTCTGAATGCTTTTTAATATTCATTTTTACAAGTTTTAAATAAACAACACAGTTTTAATTTATATGTTGAAATGTTTAAACTGTTAAATAAAATAATTTTTCTTTGACCTGTAATAGTTACAATATAACAAAAACTATTATTAGAAATAAAAATTAAATTAATATTCTATATTTTGTTTATTGATTACAGTTGTCAGTGAAATCTGCTATGAAGAATTTTACTCAACACAACATGATTCGTAACGCGGAAATATAGTTCGATTCTTTTCCCAACAAACGTGCAATGGGGAAAATTAAATGAAAGCACGGACTTTCATTACTGTGAACACAACGCCTTTACAACTCGTACAAGAAGTAGAACACGATGAAATTCGACATATAACATGTTCAAACAGCGTTATGTATCTGTGCACCGAAAACATGCCCCGAAATTAAATAATAAATGGAACTTCATTAAAAATACTGCTAATAATTAAAAATTTTATTGTATACGTCAATGTAATTCTGTATTTCATATTAATGCTGTTTTATGGCGCACTTTACATTTCAGAAAGGTGATTTTAGGAACTACATCAGAACGTAAGTTAATGTTTTTTATATTTACATTTATACCGAAAATACTGCAACGATTTAGTATGTAAGCAAAATATAAAAGGATATAATTTGTTATAAAGTAATTTAAACATTTAAAAACATTTTGGAAGTCAATCGATTGCAAAATTTAAATTTTCGCGCGCGTTGTTTGAAAACGCCATCTGATAGCGCCATCTCGCGATCAAATACGGAGCTATCGAAACAAGAAATTGCGTTTTTCTGCAAAGCATTTTTACATTTTGGCCAAATTTTGCAAAGAAGCATCTTTTTTCAAAAGGAAACATCTGTGAGCACAGTTTTTGGCGACAAAGGAGCTTCTTTGCAAAATTTGACAGGATTTAGAGCATGACAATTTTCCGAAGAAAAGCCAAATTGGTAATGATTTGGTAAAGTCAAAACATTCCGAAGTTAATTAATCTTGCACTCCGATGTAATTTGATCCATATTACAGCAAATTAAACCAATAAAATCAATATTAATTGAATTTTTACAAAAATGGAACAAGTGGCGCCATCTCTACGGCGAGCAGGGTGAACTACACACTTTTGAAACTGTAGTTTCATTAGTTCCCACACACTGCCGCTAGATGGCGCCACGCGTATCGTTTTCGGTTGTATTTAATTAATATAGTTGATTTTATTAGCTTAATTGACTATAAGATGAATTGTATCACATCGTAGTGCAAGATCAATTCACTTTGAATTATTTTGACTTTATCAAACTATTATCACTTTTTAACCATTTTTAGACTAATCCTACTTACCCTGTTTTCTGTCTTCTGTGCCGCCATCTAGCGGTACAAAATGAGATCTAATTAAACTACAGTTTCAAAAGTGTGTAGTTCACCCTGTTCGCTGGAGAGATGGCGCCACTTATTCCATTTTCGTAAAAATTCAATTAATATTGATTTTATTGATTAATATGCTATATAATTATTACATATTTATTAATATTGATTTTACGCTGTTTACAATATATTCCGTGGGTCCGAAGATGCAGATTATGTGTTCGGAACAGTTCGCACACTACAGTGTATCTCGTCGATGATATAGGGAATGACATAATAATAAAAAATTTTCTTTCGAGTCGAGAGACCATTCTCACAGATATCTTCTTTAGCAAAAAAGAGCTTACTTGCAACATTTGGTCGACATCGGAGCATGACGGTTTTCCGAAGTTTCGCCACATTCAAATTATATTACCTTACGAAATATTGACATTTTTGATTTGTTAGACAGTAGAATACTTAAAAGAACGATACTATATTGGTCTGGAGTATTTTAAATCTCCCAGTGTGTGTAAAACAATAGAAAATATATATAACAGTCTTTAAAATTTAGTTTCGTTAGTTCTCGACTTTCACCGATAGATGGCTAAGCATTTTAAGACCCGTAAAATGCAGTTTTAAAAATTTTCGAATGTAATGCTTCTAGCCCATTGTGAATACATTTTTCTAATCATATTATATCCGTACATCAATTTACAAGAGTCAACAAAGTATAAAAACGTTGTAGTTTACGAAAAAACTCAATTTATTGTTTTCATAGTTTCATTTTTAACCGCTAGATGGCGCTAATAGGTCCGTTTTCAGACATCGTGCTCGAAACTTAAAATTTAAAAGTGTATGGTTGAAGCCTCCGGAACATTTTCAGCATTTTAAATTAATTACTTTAAAAGAAACTATCGACATTTATATTTTCATTAGATATCGTCACGATATTTTCGTTATGACTGCAGTTTGAATATAAAATTCATTTATAAAGATGTTATATTTTAATGTTCCTAGAATCATCTTTCTTACGCTATATCGTATTAGATTATGCTGTATAATGACAGTAGCAAGAAAGATTTCTTGAAATCCTTGTTTAAACGAAAGAAATGAAAGTCAGTCGGGCAATAGAAGATGTGTGGGTACTATTTGTGCTACACAACTATAGAAGCGTTTGACAAAAGGAGCGTAAAATTCACTCATTTTGCCGTAGAAAGCGATTTTATATTTCGCTAATTTCGATGTTTGTCACTAAATGGCGCTAGCGGTATTATTTTGAAATATCCGATCGTCTGACGAGGATGTTCTACTGCTGTATACTAACATCAGTTGTAGAAACTGTATTTATAATTTGATGTTTCGCTTGTTAATCACTACACGGCTAAACATTTGAATTTCAATTTTCAGCTTCTGTTATTAAACCATTTCAGATCTTCAAACCGTTTCACTTGTTTTTTATGATAATTTTAGAAACAGTGTACTGTTCTGCATTTGCGTTTGAGATACATCCTCAAAGTACTCGATCTATCACGTTTTAACAAAAACCGTGATCACAGGAAATCGACAAACATCTTTTTTTAGCTATTATCCAATTGCCCTAACAAATTGTATTTACAAAACGTCTCAGATACATAGCTTATATAATACAATGCGCAACTGTTGGCGAGAAATACAAGTTTATTACGGAAACATTGTAGATACACGCTGTTCGCCGTATATCACCTTCGGAGACCTTGAGGGACTCTACTTCTACCATAACTTGCATAACGATTATCCGAGCAAACGGTCAGTTTCCAGGATCTACAGCACAGTTCGATCAATCATTCCTCTCGAACAGTCGGAGTAGCGAGGAGCCAAAATTACGAACAAGCCACGCGTCATGATCAAAGATTTCGATCGAACCGTCAGACACGGTCGCGAGCATCTGGATGGCTCCCAAAGGCTGCATACCAGACTCTGGTTTAGCGCGAATCCGGGCCGCGAGTGTCCGTCCGCGGAGCGATAACCTTCGCGGAGTCAGAGCGTGTCGTGGGCGAGCTGGTGGAGAGTCGGACATTATTTTCGAGCTGTCCGTGGAATCGGTTGGTTCGAACGGCAATGTTTTCGGCTCGGAATTGCGCAACGCGTCGGCGGGGGACAGCATGGCGCTCGAGGAAGCTGCGATTCCTCGGCGATGCGCAAGCGCGGTCTGGGCTCGATCGGGCCGCCGTGTCGCGGCTGCTTCCGAAATGTTGATGCTAAATAAAACTCCTAGCTGCTTGGGACGATGCCATGCGTTCTAATTTTCACGAAGGCACGGCCGCTCGTGGACGTGGTGGCCCGGGGTCTGCCGCGTCGTTGGAGGCGGACGCGATAGTCTTCGCAGGCTGTCCGGCTGTTACCTGTTCCCTTCGTCGCGAGGAGAGGGAAAAAGTCTCCGAGCAGCATCTCCATCGAGGATAACCTTCGGGAAAATCGGTAGGCCGTTTTTGCTGATCGTGATCGGACATCGGTCGCTGGCGCTGCTGATCGTGGCAGCCGACTAACCGGACCAGCCGTACCGAACTGACTAGTCGGCCAACGCTCGTTAACACCAGTGCTCGCTCCGTCAGCCGCTCTTCCATGCAAACGCTCCGGTGACATGGCTTCCGCCCTTTTGGGCAAGTGTATCGGCTTACTAGCGATCGTCCTTCTTCTCTACAGCTGCTGCTATGCCTTCAGGATACGCGAACACGCCGGCCAAACGGCCCCCTCGCCGCTGGACCAACCGCATCACGCCACTTGCACTTCCATCTTTGGCAGATGCCAGGAGAAGACCGCGACAACGTCGACTACTCGAAAGTGGCACGACGCGCCAGCATCGTCGCGGCTTGCCAGCACTCGAAAACCACCTGTCGAGGTGACGTCGACCGACGATGACGACACGGGGACAGAGGGGGTACGATCGAGATTCGAAAGAACTGGACGTGATGGGATCGCGGGGAAAGCTAGGAGCGTTCATGTCGACGATGACGAAGACGAGGTGGTCGTGGAGGTGGAGGACTCTGGGGAGGAAGTGGCGAGCGACGAACAGGTAGCAGAGGATTCTGATGAAGACGAAGAGCAAGACGACGAGGAGGATGATTCGGAAGAGCCGAAGACGGTTCAGAAGTTTAAAAGAAAGTCTGTGGAAGATGAGACGGAGTCGAAGGATGACGTGAAAATGAAAAGTGTAGAGGAGGATAAATCGGAAGAGCCGAAGACGGTACACAAGTTTAAAAGAAAGTCTGTGGAAGATGAGACAGAGTCAAAGGATGACGTGAAAATGAAAAGTGTAGAGGAAGAAGAAGAGGAAGAGGAGGAAGAAGAAGAGTCAAAGGAAGAATCGAAGGATGAAGATGAGGATGATGATGAGGACGAGGATGATGAAGACGAAGATGACGAAGAAGAAAAAGTGATTCCTACTCCTCCGCCAAGAAAGCTAGAAAAAGTCAGGCACGCGGATAAAGAGAAAGTTAGATCAGCGGAAACTGTAAGTGCACCTCTTCCGGATAAGCCAAAGGTTAAAACCAAAGAAGCACCCGAAACGGTGAAGAAATCTGAAGGGACACCAAAGAAAGCTGTCGACAGGCCGAAAACGTTACCCGAAAGTCCGACGAAGTTGGAGGCTTCGAAAAAAGTCGAATCCGCCAAGACAACGAAACCTGAATCGGAATCGTCGAAACCTAAAGCAACAACGCAGTCGGAGGTGAAGAAGAAAGTTGCCGCGAAGGCGGAACCGCCGAAAGCGCAGGAACAACCGAAGAAACCGGAGAAAGGAAAAGTGAAAACAACTGGTGTGAAATCCGTACCGACCAAACCCGCGGAAGTTAAACGATCCGATAGTGAGTATCGTGATCGCGAGATCGCGTCTGTTTTAATTGGTATCTGATGCATATGATTGTTTGTAGAAGACGAGTCGAAAGATAAAAGGAAAACGCGGACGCGCGAGTCTTTTACTTTGGCAGAATTGAACGATGCGATTCTACGAGTGCCGACCTTCGTGCCGAATTTCACGAGCATCGAAGATTTCGAGTGTCAGCAGCACGGCAGGATCTTCCTGAGACAGTTAAGGGGCTACAAGTTGTGGGCCCTGCAAAGTAAGTGCTGACCTTCTATAAAATAAAAGAATATATGATTGAATACATCGCGATGGATAATTCTGTTTGTTCGCGTGTCAGTGTTAGATTCGAGTGCAAAAGTCCCGTCGGGCCTGTTGAGGGGAAACGTCAACCAGCTCGGAGATTTTGACGAGTGTTTGGGAATAATGGCACACGTGAAATTGGATGACAAGACCATAAAGGTGCAGGGCAAATATTGTTTAGCCAATATAGATTTGTACCCGGCTCGTCCGGACATGAAGCTTCCGGTTAATATGATGCAGTCGCGAGCTTTCGTACGAGGAAGCATGAATGACGTAAGTGGACAATTTTTGTTTTACGAATGTTATTCTAATTGTTCTAATATTACTGGTCATTTTAAAATAATATTAATAACTAAACAGGTTTATATATTTATGATATCTCGAAACTTACAAAATAAACATGAATCATGTAACCTAGAAGATTCGACGTAAGTCAAGTATATGATTTGTATACTTTTGAGACTTCGATATGTCATAAATACATACACATTTATTGTTAAGTAGCAGCGAAAGCAGTAGCAATAGCAATATTAACATTAACAACAATAACATTAATAATAGGAGTAGCAATGAGAGTGATAATGACAAATTGATAACAATATGAATAGTAGCAGCACTAACAATAACAACAGCAATAGCAGTAGCAACAAATGCAACAGCAATAGCTATGTCAATAACGAATTAATATCAGTATTAGTATTAATTACAATATCAATATGAATAACAATGATTATAGTAACGGCAACCGCAATGACTTTCGCAACGAAATCAGCAATAATAATACCAATGACAATAGTAACGACAGTAGCAACTATAATATCAATAACAATATCAATGACAATATCAATGACAATATTAATGACAATATCAATGACAATATCAATGATAATATCAATGTCAATATCAATGACAATAACAATGATAATAATAATGGCAGTAGCAATGACAAAAGGAATGACAATAGCAATAACAATAGCAATGCCAGCAGTAAAGACAGTAGCGAAGTCGCTGATAGTAGTAATAATAACATGAAGAGCAATAGCAATGACAACAGCAATAACGGTGATGGCAGTCTCAATAGCAATATTAGTAACAATATCAATGGCAACAATAGCAATAGCAATAGTAATAGTGCTGCCAGTAGCAGTTGCAATTTCAGTAGCACTGTCAAACGTAATATTAACAGCAACAGCAACAGCAATAGCAATAGCAATAGCAATAGCAATAGCAATAGCAATAGCAATAGCAATAGCAATAGCAATAGCAACAGCAATAGCAATAGAAACAGCAATAGCAACAGCAATATTGTCAATAACAACAATAGCAACAACAGCAACAATAACAACAATAGTAATAATAACAACAGCAATGGCAATAGCAATAGCAATAGCAATAGCAATAGCAATAGCAATAGCAATAGCAATAGCAATAGCAATAGCAACAGCAATAGCAATAGAAACAGCAATAGCAACAGCAATATTGTCAATAACAACAATAGCAACAACAGCAACAATAACAACAATAGTAATAATAACAACAGCAATGGCAATAGCAATAGCAATAGCAATAGCAATAGCAATAGCAATAGCAATAGCAACAGCAACAGCAACAGCAACAGCAATAGCAATAGCAATAGCAATAGCAACAGAAATAGCAATTGCAATAGTAACAACAATAGCGACAGCAATAGCAACAGCAGTAATGACAATAACAACAATAGCAACAGCAATAGCAATAGCAATAGCAGTAGCAATAGCAATATCAACAGCAATATTGACAATAACAACAATAGCAACAATAGCAACAGCAATAACAGCAATAGCAGCAATAGCAACAGCAATAAAACCAGTAGCAACAGCAATAATAATAACAGCAATAGCAATAGCAATAACACTAACAAAAATAACAATAGCAATAACAATAAAGCAGCAACAATAATTACAACACTTATTCATATTTTCTAGCCTGGCCATTTTATTCCAAAATTCACAACAGTGAATTGGGCACTGTGCCTTCCAGCAGCGTGTTCCGCAGAGGATGCACAAAGTGTACTGGAACAAGCGCTGAGAGATTACAATTCTACGATAGGAATTAAGTTCATAGTCGACGTTGATCCTAACATGTGTTACGTCAAACAGAAGTTACGAAGTTATTCCAAAGAAACTATAGGTGTTTTGTACGTATTCTTAGTTACATAGTAATACACCCGCCTCGTACTATAATATACAGGGTGATCTAATTTATCCTATTTAAATAATCTACTTGTGAATTGTTCGATACACAAAAAAATGTTTCGAACAAAATTTGTATAATACAAAATGACACGTACAATGCGATAATTAATATTTTATTTTGTATTTTTATCGAGATACGAAATAGAGTTTTTTAGTCATGACGTATAAAATGCAATTGAATCGAGAAAAGTGTTTTTTAGAAAATTCATTGTCATAATGTATAAAGTGAGCAAGAAACAGTTTAATAGTAATTTATATAGCACAATTAGGGGAAACATTACTGTATATTTGTTTATAGGTATTTTTACGCAATGGTATTCTGCCTCGTCGTTGTGGCGACCGTGAGAGACTACCTGGTTGTATCAGATGGAAAAGGTAAATTCTCAAACGAGTAACACAGTTTCGTTATTTGAAATGATGTCTTCACCGTTTCCTCATCTTGAACAGGAAATTATTCGGAGAGAATAATAATGTCCTTTTCCTTACGGAGAACTATAAGATCTTTATTGAAAAAGGGATCGAACAAAGCGGAAATCACGTGCATTCACGGAATAAGAGCGCTCGTAACGATCGTTCTTTACATCGCTCATCAGCTAATACCAATCTCAAGATTACCCTTCTCCAATCGAATCGAACTTACGGAGGTAAGGATAAAAATCTATCGATAGTCAATTAGTGTCACTTAATTTTGATGTTTATTGGAACAGGTGGCGAACAATCCAGTTAGCTCCGTCTTAAGGGGATCAATGGTTTATACGGACTCCTTTTTATTGCTCAGCGGTGTTCTGACTGCTTACAATATGGCGCATGAATTTATACAGCGCGGCGAAATCCGCTGGTTTTGTCGTTTTATCGCAAGATATATTAGGTAACTTTCAATTATTTTTTAGATGAAACTTTTTTAGGTGAAATTATTACATTTCTAAACTTTTGCATTTTTAATTTTTTATCTTTTATATGTTCAAATGTTTGTACTTTTGAACTGTTAGATTTTCAAATCTGTGTACTTTTAATTCTTGAAATTTTCAAATCTTTGTAACTTCGAATTTTTTAATTTATTAATTTTATAAGTACTAAATGCAAAAATTTGAAAATTTTATGGAATTCCAAATTCTTGATTACTACAACTTCCATATATTTTTTTCGATTACTCAAATTTTCATATGATCCAGGTTCTAAATCCGCAGATTTTTAAATTTCTAAATTTCTAAATTTCTAAATTTTCAAATTTCCAAATTTCTAAATTCCTAAATTCCCAAATTCTCAAATTTCTAAATTTCCAAATTCCAACGTTCAAAAATTCCAAATTTCCCAATTTCCCAAATTACCAAATTCCCAAATTCCCAAAATTCCAAATACTTAAATACACAAATTCCCAAATACTTAAATACATAAATTCCCAAATTGCCAAATTCTCAAATTCTCAAATATCCACATTTTCAAATCTCCAAATTCCTAAATTCCCAAATTTTCAAATCCCCAAATTCCCAAATTCTCAAATTCTCAAATTCCCAAATTTTCAAATCCCCAAATTCCCAAATTCCCAAATTTTCAAATCCCCAAATCCCCAAATTCCCAAATTCTCAAATTCCCAAATTTCCAAATTCCCTAATTTTCAAATCCCCAAATTCCCAAATTCTCAAATTCTCAAATTCCCAAATTTTCAAATCCCCAAATTCCCAAATCCCCAAATCCCCAAATTCCCAAATTCTCAAATTCCCAAATTTCCAAATTCCCTAATTTTCAAATCCCCAAATTCTCATATTCTCAAATTCTCAAATTCCCAAATTCCCAAATTCTCAAATTTCCAAATTCCCGAATTCTCAAATCCCCAAATTTTCAAATCCCCGAATTCCCAAATTTTCAAATACCCAAATTCCCTAATTCCCAAATTCCCAAATTCTCAAATTCCCAAATTCCCGAATTCTCAAATCCCCAAAGCCCCAAATTCCCAAATTTCCAAATACCAAAATCCCCTAATTCTCAAATCTCCAAATTTCTAAATTCCCAAATACCCAAATCCCTAAATTTTTAAATTTTCAAATTTCTAAATTCCCACATTCAAAAACTCAAAATTTCAGAAATTGCATAACTCGAAATTTCCAAATTCCCAAACTCCAATATTTAAAAGTTCCAAAATTCTAAAATTGAAAAATTACAAAATTCTTAATTTTCCAAACTGTTAAGTAACCAAATTTCTCTTTCCAAATCTGTGAATCTCCAAATTCGCAATTCTCCAAATATACAAAAAGTCCCGCATTCTCAGCATCTTAAACCAAACATATAAAATCCCAAATTTCTATCTACAATAATCACCAAACCAACATGCAACTATCGCACCCCATTTTTAATAACTATACAAAACATCCATAAAATAAAAATATTGTTTGTAGGTTAACTCCAGCGTTACTCGCCGTGGTGTTTTGGTATGCGTACGTAATGGAACACACGGGAACGGGACCACAATGGAACAGCATCATACTGCCAAACGCCGAGCTTTGTAAGAGCAACGCGTGGACGAATTTACTGTATATACAAAATTTCTTTCCTTTCGAAGAAATGGTATCTAAATCATTTCAAATTGTCTAAGATATCCGAGATTGTTGCGCATAAATCTTTTCGTTATCAGTCATCGTCGCAATCACTTTAATATTCTTTCTATTTTATTCTTTTAGTGCGCTACTCATACGCATCAGTTGGCATTGGACATGCAACTGTCGTTGATAGCTCCGATGTTAGTATTTTTCTTAGAGTTTAAGCCGATCGTCGGAGTTATTTTAGTATTCTTCTTCGTTTTACTATCAGCCACGCTTCGCTATATAGCAACGATGAACAACTATCTTTCCCTAGTGATTTTTCACGGAATGTCGTAAGTTTATTCTACTATAACAAACTTTATATTAGCCATTTAGAGGACCTACTTGATCTTCATATGTTATCACTTACGAATTCGTCACTCTGAGTGACCTGCAGAAAGTTTCGCTCATAATTCATCTAAGTGTGTATAATCTAAAGTGTCCCTTTTCGTCACTATATTATACTATACGTTTATTGTCTCATTTTTAATAAACACCAAGCGAAGAAAACTTCTGAAGATCATGTAACCTTGGCAATATACAAGATCATGTATATCAAGATCGCTTTTTGAATTATTCACATTGTACCATTTTCTGATTTCAGACTGAAGCATCTTTACAGGACCGCAAATTTAATTTACGTATTGCCATTGCATAGAGCTACGCCATACGTGTTTGGCGTAACGCTTGGTGTGCTGCTGCGTTATACCGGAAAAGACGTCAGGATCCACAAGGTATCCCGAAGATATCACCTGTTGTGATTCGAACGAGTAGTCTTTCGTCCAGTGACCGTGACCTGTCGTAAACTTGATGCACCAATTTCAGGTGTTGGTGATCTTGGGATGGTTAATCGCGATGGCCTTGGGATCGTGGTCGTTATTTTCACCCTGGCACTTGGCCAGGAGGGACTACGTGTACGATGCTGAAGAAGCAACCCATTACGCCGTAATCAGTCCGGTTGTGTGGGCTTTAGCCTTGTGCTGGCTCATATTTGCATGCTACACGAATCACGGAGGTCTGTTTCTTGTCAGTCAACGAAATTCGTTTTACGAATTATTTAATCAACGGCTGCTGGCGAACTCACCGCAATGATATTTATCGCAGGTCCAATAAACAGATTCCTTTCGAATCACTGGTTGGTGATCTTCAGCAGAATATCGTACGCGGTGTACTTGACGCAATTCACAGTATTCTTCTACAACGTTGGGACCACCAGATACTCCAGCGAGTTTCAGCCTCATAGAGCCGTACGTGAACTAACGCGCGCCTAGAAGGTCGACGTTCAAATTAATCACTCGAACAATTTTCAGATTGATCCAGTGGAAGCAACCACGGTCGTGGTCGTATCGACTGTCGTCACTCTGTTCTTTGACGTCCCCATGCAAGAAATTAAAAACGTGGTAATGGAAAGTACCGACGCACTGTCGACGGAAGTCCCCAGTAAAGAAACGTCCTCAGAGACTCCGACGGAGGAGAAAAAGCAAGTGAAAATAGGGGAAATCGAGGAGAAGCAGGTTTTCGAAGAAGACGAAGTGTCCTCCACCGGATGGGACTGGCAGAGGGACATAGTGGATGGTGGGGTGAAGTATAGTCACGAGGTGGTGGAAGACGAGGAGCAGGTGGACCTGCCGATCCTGAAGAAGCCAGGTGGACGAAGGAGATCGTTCATCGGTCACGATTCGGAGGAGGAGGAGGCGATTCCAGCTTGGGAGTGGATCAAGGAATCGAACAGAAGATTATCGAAAGACGACGAGGAGTACAGAAGAAGAGGAAGACGAAGCAGAAGCAGTCAAAGGGATTACGAGGAGCCGGAGGACGACGCGCTGGATCTCTCCAGGATGCAACAGGAGCGAGAAGAAGCTATTAAGCGAAGCAGACGCTCGCTCTCCAGGAGTCTCGACGCTAAGAGATTGTCAACACGGGAGAGCGAGGACGAGGAGGAGTACGAGAGGAGGAGAGACGAAGAGGAGGAGGATCCGAGACGTTACAGAGGGAGATCCGAATCCAGAGGGAGATCCGTGATTAGGGAATCGGACGATTATCGTTCGTGGGAGTTGGTCGGTAAGGAACGTTCATCCTCCAGAGGTCCGGACTCTAAAAGGCTCTTCAGCAAATCGGAGGAACGCGAGCCCGCGCAAAGACAAACAAGAGCCCATCCCTCGCTCTCGAGATCCGGCGACGGCAGGCGAGCGTTCTCCTCCGAGAGCGAGGACGAGCTTTCCTCGCAGCGTAGGAAAATCGAAAAAAGACATCCTGCCGTGGAGCCGAGGATAAGCGACGAAGAGGATTGGGAGAGCGAGTTGAGGATACGTAGGAAACAATTTATGGAGAAGCTGACGACGCAGCAGCACCAGCCGGGCTCCTACGACGACGAGGAAGATTTAAGTTCCTTGAGAAGGAGATCATCGGCGGAGGGGAAGATAGCCCTCCTGAAGGATCCCTCGGCAAACGACAACATGGATTCATGGACGATCAGCGTGGGCTCGCGAGTGGCTCAGCTCGGTTCGTCCCAAGAGCGCAGCGAGCCCGAAGATGACGCTGCATACGCTCGACGAAGGGAGTACCGTGAACGTGCTCCACCTCCCAGGGAAGAGATTCAAAGCGAGGAAGATTCTACATGGGACGAGTCGCGAAGACGATCTTACACCAGCAGTAGTCAGATCACCTCCGTAGAGGAGGACGAGGACGTAGCCGAGTACAACTTCGTCCTGACGAAGGGCAGCAAGAGGATATCGGTCCAGGACCTGTCCAAACTACCCCAGGATGACTCTGACCTGGCAGACTCTGGGTGGAACGTGGTGAAGACCGAGGGTAACGACGGCGTGCCCAAGTCTGGCTCCATGGGACTTTTCAAGAGGGAGTCCATCGTGAAGAGTCAGGCAAGCGAGGAGGATCCCGAGTACCTTCTTCCGGAGAGGCCTAAGCTGGTGCAGCAGGAAAGGGAACATCCCTTCAAGAAGGCTTGGCAGATGCAGAAATCCCGGTCAGAGGAGGACGGCTCTGCGTACATCATCAAAGAGTCCAAGGAACAACCGAAGGAGAAGTTGAAGAAGGAGGTGCCTGAAGAGAAAAAGGAAGCCGGGGGTGAACAGTACGAGGATATGGGCGCATTCGCGGATGACGAGTCCGAGTCCGTCAGTCTGGCACGCAGTAGGAGCACGGACACGGAGGAAAACACCAGGACCAGCTCGAAATCCGAGGAAACGGAGTCGGTGGAACGGAGCGACGCGAGCATCGAAGCTAACAAAGCTAATTCGAGATCATCGGACGCGGAGGAGGACTCTCTGAGGCTTAATTGGCCGTCTGAGGAGGAGCAGTCGGATGTTTATAAAACAGGAGCGAGGAGCAAATCGGAGGAGGTGGAGTGGAGCTGGGAACGGGAGGAGACTTGACAAGAAATAGATAATAAACGTAAATATAACGAGGTCAATTATGCGACGGGGGAAAAGGAATTGTGCAGGATCGTCGGGAACCAAGTTTCGAAGGATAACGCGGATCCTGGGAGAGACGACGATCGATACGTACATTTGTATTGCCTTTTGAAGCAGTGGCGCACTCAGGATTTTTATCCTGCAGGGACCCGAGTTGAACAAATAAAAATATTTTTAATACCATGCAAATTTTAATGCGAAGTTCAATATTCTTTGAACTGACATATTTTGAAAAAATAAAATCTACTTTTCCTTTTAATACATTTTATAAATTACTTTATAAGTAGGTAATTCGTAATAGATGATTTATAAAATGTATAGGAGATATATAAATTAGAAAAGGAATTTTAACCGGGGGAGGGTTTTCGGGAAACTTTTTAGTGGTTTTTTATTCTGTGTTAGGGATTTTTGCTACTCTTTCTGAGTGCGCTACTGTTTTGAAGTGTGTATTTTTATCGGGGAACCTGAACGATTTCCACAGTTTTCGATTTTCTGTTTTTCGCGAATTCAACATCTTCATATGTATCGAATGTGTTGTTATTATGCATTGAATGTAACTGTGGAACTAGATATTAAAACGTTATGGATATCGAAACTGATGCAGGTAATTATTTACATTAACACGTTCGCTAAGTGTGGATTACGTGCTTTTTAATTAGAATTCGAGGCGTGACTTTTTCATTATTTATATATCGATGTATTTTGAACTGGGTGCTGGTAGCGAACGCGTTAATTATAAATGACGATTAGATTTTGAACAAAATGTCAAATAAAAGTTATGTTCATCTTTTATTTCGGTTTGTCTTCATTGTGTTAACTGTTGAAATTATGTTCTTTTTTAGAGGATACGTGTTGTGGGTGTAATTGTCAGTTGAGAAATTCCTAACTTGGAAGTTTTAAAATTGGGGGTTTTGAAAATTTAGAAATTTTGGCGTTTGGGAATTTTGGGATTTGTGAATCTACAGATTTAGGAATTTGAAGAGATAGAAATTTGGGGGTTTGGGTGTTTGAGTATTTGGGAATACAGAAATTTGGAGATTTGAGAATTTGAAGATTTGAAGATTTGAGTATTTGGGAATTTAGGAATTTGGGAATATAGAAATTTGGTAATTTAGGAATTTGGGAATATGAGGATTTGGAAATATAGAAATTTGGGGATTTGAGAATTTGAAGATTTGAGTATTTGGGAATTTAGGAATTTGGGGATTTGAGAATTTGTGTATTTGAGTATTTGGGAATATAGAAATTTGGAGATTTGAGAATTTGGTAATTTAGGAATTTGGGAATATAGAAATTTGGTAATTTAGGAATTTGGGAATATGAGGATTTGAGAATACAGAAATTTGGAAATGTAAGAATTTGAAAATATGAATATTTAGAAATACATGAAATTTGTAAATTAGAACTTTCAGAAATTCAAGAATGTGAAAAACAATCAGACAAAAATTCCATTAGCTTTTTATTTAACTGTTTGTCTTCATCATTTGCAGTTACTTACAGTAACTGTATTATTTTTCGAGAGGACACGTATTATGGCGTCATTATCCTTTTGTCGCGAACACTTCTCTTGTTCTCGTTACAGTTAACAGAAGGCAGGATTAAGGAGCAGGGTGACTTAAAGTACGTCATTAAAATTCTGCCGGAATCCTGAAGTCATTATCTTCGAATCATATGGTCAAACGCCCTCGTTAACGCTAATTACTACGTCTCGTTGAGGAATTTCGAATCTCATTAATTTTTTCAAACAAATGTAATCTTTTAAAAACGTTGATATGCATGCCATGGTAGACGTTTAAAATATAGTAAGTATTAATTATTTTGCTTTACCTTTGACATATTTTACGTAACTAAGTTTTACGTAAATAACTAATATTATACAAAATGGCGGATCATCAATATGAATAATTACATTTTTACATGCGAAATGACAGATTTGTAAATGTAGGAAGTCATGACAGAAAAGTGTTACAAAATGACACGTATGACATATCAAATTAAAGCTTAAAGTCTGAGGAATGTTACTATATAAATGCCCTATCGATATTCGTAATACAAAATTGTAGACCATTAATTGAATTGAACTATTACATTCTTGCATTCTCAAATGCCATATTTCGATGCGTACACTGTCTAACATAATTTCATGACAGAAAAGTATCATAAAATAACAACTATGACGTATCAAATTAAAGATGAAGATCTAATAAAAATTACTGTGTACATGCACCCTCTATATTTTTAATAACAAACAACAGAACTGTAATTATAACAAATGTTTCAATTCTTGCATAAGAAATTGCAGACACATATGAAGTCTAATACGATTTCATAACTGAAAAGTTTTTCAAAATGGCACCTACCATACTCCAGTTTAAAGTTTAAAGTTTAAGAAAAATTACTGCATAAATATCTTGTAGATATTCTTAGTACAAAATGACGGATTATAAATTGTACCAGATAGTTACTTCATTCCAAGTTACTGATTTTCGAACATAGAAAGTCTAATATGATTTCATGACAGAAAAGTATTACAAAATGGCGATTAGGACACATCAGTTTAAAGCTTAAAGTGTAATAAAGACAACTGTATGAAGACCTTATAACTAATTTCTCATTGGAATCGATAAATATAGACGTTAGTGTAACAATAATTATTCAACGATGAAACTGTCGCCAGAGACGCCATTTTGTAAAAAATGTCGAACATTTTGCTCATCCTGTCACCGACTTTGTCCTTCGCAGTGTTGTAGACCACATCGGTGGATACAATGGGGGAGTATTAAACGCGTGTCCAATGTCGAGTGACGCGATATGAAATTACATCTAAGAGAATTCTGGCGGGAAATATACGAATACTCGAGGACTTCGGTAAGTGGTTCCGTTCCCTAGGCGTTCGTCAGGTATGAAGCCACAAAATGGCATAGCCATCGTGAACTCGGACGTTCGAGGAATTTGAAACGGTCGAAACGCGAGTGGTACGACCTTCCACGGATCACTTCCTAGCAGTTTGGACTACCATGCTTCACGAGACCGTGGCTGTGAGCGAAAGCTTGGAACGGGACCTTTGAGATTCTAGAATCCGGGGGTCTCGAACTGCTATGACCCTTCATAAGCCAGGAATGCGACCGTGGTTCTGGCTCAGGTGTTCCGAATCTTTGACTGATGACGACCAACAATTCTGTCCTTCAAAGTTTTAGTTAAAATCAAGGGTAGTCATTTGCGTCCCCAATAAAATGCTTCTACTTGTATCGTTATTCTCCTGATATCGTGTTACTCTCATGATTATGGCTAATTTTCAGTGGGAATTTTCGAATAGGAAATAGGGGTTGATTTTTCATTTCATTTTATGTATATAGGTTTTGATGTGTGATGAGAGCAAATGCGCTCACGAGAGCAAGTGATGGGTACTTGTGGACATCGATGGGCAGAATTGAAGATTTAAATTCGAAGACTTGATTTGATACAATCTTGATAAGAAAGTTTGTAAAATTTATCGACGTGAAAATGAACAATATTGAATTCAGTTATTTTTGAATTTGAAGATTCGAAATATTTATGTTCATAAACTTTAAAATTACAGTTTGTAAATTTTCGAATTTCCTGATTAAAAAGTTTCTACATTTTTTAAATTAGATTAATAAATTATGAACTTTGAGATTGACACATTATTAAGTTAGTAAATTATGTATTTCTAGATTGGTAAATTATTAGATCAAATAAAATTATTTTCTAGGCTATCAAATTATTAAATAAAATAACCTTCTCAGTATCTAGCTTGATAAATTATTAAATCAAATTATGAATCTCTAAATTTGCGGATTACTAAATAAAATAAAATTTTGAATTTTTGACTCGATAAATTATCATATTATTATATAATATTATTATAATATTATATTATATTACATGATAATAATAAATTCTGAATTACTAGATTGCAAAATTAATAAATTAGTAAATAATGAATTTCTAAATTTTCAAATTATAAAATCAATAAATTATGAATTTCTAAATTTTACAACTTATGAAATCAATACATAATGAATTTCTAAATTTACAAATGATAAAATCAATAAATTATGAATTTCTAAATTTTACAACTTATGAAATCAATACATAATGAATTTCTAAATGTACAAATTATAAAATCAATAAATTATGAATTTCAAAAGTTTACAAATTATTAAATCAATAAACTATGAATTTCTTGACTTACAAATTACTAAATTATTAACTTATACATTTATAAATGTACAAATTACTAATTCAGTAAATAATGGATATCAATATTTACAAATAATTAAATCAATAAACTCTGAATTCCAAAATATACAAATTACTAAAATAATGACAAATTTCTAAATTTCCAAGCTCGATAATCTGCAATGATTCTAGACATTCTAACAACAATCACCTTATAACCTCAAAATAAACCATTACTTAATAAATGCATTTATAAATTTACAAATTACTAACTTAGTAAATAATGTATATCAACATTTATAAATAAATCAATAAACTATGAATTCCAAAATATATAAATTACTAAGCTAATTACAAATTTCTAAATTACCAAGCTCGAAAATCTATAATATTTCTAAACACACTAACAACAATCACCTTCTAACCTCAAAATAAACCATTACTTAATAAACGGAAACAAAATGTCAGCATATAATAGTACAAATCCGTTCAAACATATTCTGAACGCATACAATCTTATCCACAACATTATGCGAGTATGTGAATTTAATAGAAACACGAGTGTCAAGAAAAATCCGAGTTAAAAAATGGAGAGGAAACATTCGCATGTTCGAAGAGAGCTCTTATTGGGCGGCACGTATACGGCGCCGTACGTGTCGCTACGTTTCTATTTATTTTATCGACGAACGAAATCGTCGCCGTCCTCGCGACGATTTTCCTCGTTTCTCACCCCTCGGTTTCGATTCTTTTCTTCCTGTGGAAACGTTCGGTCCGACGGAATCGGGTCCGTTTCGTGCAAAAAAAAAAAAAGGAACAAAATTGGACCACCGAACGTGATCTTCAGTTCTTCGTCTCGTTAGTAGGTTGCTTATTGTGTGAACCTTCTGTTTCTCCATTGTCGTTGATTTCACAGATTGTGTCCGTTGCGTACATGGTGTTTAAAAACAATTGGAAATTTTGTAGTGCGATTTTAAGACTATTAACGAACATTTGCGAGTATAAAATTATGAATACATTTTTTGGGATTGTGGGATAAAGTATGGGTAAGGAATTGGAGGTTCTATAGTTGATAATTGCTAGGGTTTTTGGGATTTGGATATAGGGAAATTTGGGAATTTTAATATTTAGAAATGTAGGAATTTAGAAATTTTTATATTGAGTAATTGGGAATTTGAAAATTTGTGGATAGGGAAATTTGGGAATTTTGATATCTAGAAATGTAGGAATTTGGGAATTTCGAAATTTGAGAAGTTAAGAATTTGGAAATTTGGGGATTTAAGATATTCAGAATTTCGAATTTGGGGGAGCTGAAAATTTTGTAATGTGGAAATTAGAAAGTTTGGAAATATACAAGTTTAGTAATTCAGTAATTTGGAGATTTGAGGAATGAGAACTTCAGGAATTTGCAATTCAGTAATTCAGTAATTCAGTAATTCAGTAATTCAGTAATTCAGTAATTCAGTAATTCAGTAATTCAGTAATTCAGTAATTCAGTAATTCAGTAATTCAGTAATTCAGTAATTCAGTATGTTAGTGATATAGTAACTCACTAATTAAGAAGTTCAGACTTTCAGAAATTCAGAAGTGCAGAAATTTACAAATTCAAAAATCTAGAAATTAAAAAAGTAAAAAATAAAAAGTTGAATTTTAGATGCACGCACGTGTCATCCAAATTAACTCTACATAACACTAACAACTATGCATCACCCCCTACTCAAAACAATTCTCTAATCATCAACCCAGACATTTTCAATTTAGAAATATTAATCCTAAACCACTTAAAAAATCACTAAATAACATAAAAAGACATCCTATAAAAAAGGACTCAAAAGTCGATACAATCGAACATCTGTTATTTGAAGTAGAAGTACAATCGTACCACTTGAAATTGGCAGTAGGTACAGTTTGCACCTAAGGAGTGAGCTAAAATTGCAGCGGCATACGTGTTGGACTAAAGCAAACACTTTGAGTGGGTAAAACAGGCGCAGAAGGTGAGCAGTCGATACGTATGCCGTGGCAGGAATAAGACAAGCCGTGCCTTGGGTTTACGGTGGCTGGGTTATTTATTTTGGCAAGTGCATCCAGCACGGGCGCATGCTGAAAACACGCTACAAAAACGCATCGTGGAAGAAAAAACGAAGAGAAACGCATTGTGGAACGCATTGTGGAAATCGCCGACATCCGTAATCCGGACACGTCCTCGAGGATGGAACGAAGAGGACTGACTCGTGTTTCCGAGATCTACTGGTTCTCTCAAAAATAATACTCTAGTAGTTTATTTTAAAAGTTTTCTAATTTGCATTAGATTATAAATTGGATCTTTTTATTTGTATATAAAGTAGCGACATTTTTTCGACCAAATTAGGTTAGGAATTTGATTTAGTTTGTTAGGTTGGTACAAAGCGTAAAAGCGATAGTCGCGCATCTAGTTTAACAGATGAGGTTCAGAGAGAACAATGTCGGCAGAGAAGTAAAAATATATTTCATATTAGAAAGAAACCAGCGCTTTTACTCTTGATTTTATTATTTATTTTGTACGTTATTTTATTTTATTTTTTCGTTTACGTTTGTTACAATAAATTGATGTGAGCGACGTAACTAACGTGGTTGTAACAATACAAACACGGAACGTTCTAGAATAAACTACAGTGTAACAAGTGACTTATTTCTTGATAAATGTTGGAATTATATTAGTGTGGATTGATGTAATTTTTCTCCAGATTTTGTGTAACCTGTGTAACTTTTTTATGGTAGATATATTTTGAATATTTGGGGGTGTGATTTCTTCTATAGTGACAGTTCCTGTAATATTTATCTGATGCTTGTGCTTGAATTCATGAATTTGTGAATTTGCAATTTGTAAATTGGTGTATTTGAGAATTTATGAATTTGTGACTCTGTGAATTTGTGAATTGGTAAATTTGTGGATTTGTGAATTAGTAGATTTGTAAATTAGTGAATTTGGGAATTAATAAATTTATGAATCTGTGTATCTGTGAATTGGTGAATTAGTGAATTCAGGAATTTAGGAATTTGTGAATATGTAAATATGTGAACTGATTAATTTGGAATTTGAGAATTTGGGAATTTGGTAATTTGAAAATTTGGGAGTTAGTTAATTGGTGAATTCTGGAATTGATGAATTTATTTGTAACACCTAAATTGAGGTTAGTTTTTCAAATTCAACCATCTAGTTCTCAAGTACCATATAATAGCAAATTTTTTTTCTTAAAAATAAAGATGTAATACCATGGAAAGTAATCCTATAATATTTCTTTATTATCAACATGTCATTAGCTGAACAATAAATCCTCCTTTTCAGTATATTAAAGACAGATTTATATTACTCTTCAATTTTATTTTTGTTTTTCTACGCTCATATAAATTCTAACAACATTTCTAAGAAATTTCTTAAAATGATTTTGCCATGAGTTCTTGTGTCGAATATACTACTGTAAGTTACGAGGAAACAAAGTGCGACAGGTATAGGGAAAATGGCGAGAAACGTCTAACGAAAGGAGCCCTCCAGTGATGTTCGAAAGCGAAGAGAAACGTCTAATGCCGTAGTGGCATTTGCATACTTGGGTATTCATGCAAGGAAAGCTTTCGTCAGCGCATTACACGATCCGGGATTGTTGCGCGAATATGCGAACCAAGTAGGAGAACGTCGAAGAGACGGTAGATATACTCGTTGGTATAAGTTGGTGTGACGAGTACTTGAAACTACGCGTATGATGTAAATCGGACTGTTGCTGGTTAAATCTGTACGCTAGATGTTGAAAATGAATTTAAGAATCTATTATTTTCGAACGTGGAGAAAAGGAGATGATAATGGATGCCTGAGAAACATAATTGAACAATAATGAAGTACGAAAGTAAATATATTTTTATGTTTTCACTTGTGAACCACCATTTTTGATCTGTATCTTTGCCGAAATCACTCTAACCTTAACTGATAAATATTGATTATAGCATAGGAATTTAAAGACCTGACTCTTTGGATGCGGTCGAAATATTTGGCATTCAAATATTTGAAGATTTTGAAATTTAAAAAGTTGAGTGCAGTTTTGAAACCTTGACATTTTTTATACAGTGAAGTTATAGAATTCGAAGATCTGGAAGGTGAGGATTAGAATTTGTGTGTATCACTATGCAAATTGCGCATTTGTGCCTTTGTAAAAATATGAACTTGTGACTTTGTGAGTTGGTAAGTTGGTGAGTGGTGTACTTATTTGTGAGGTGATGAAGTAGTTGATGAGTTGGAGAACTTGATGGTGAGTTAGTGAGTTTTTGAACTTGTTGGTGAGCTATTGAATTTGTGAGTTGTTGAGTTGGTGAATTAGTGAACTCGTTGATGAGTTGTGAACTTGTTGATAAGTTGGTGAATTTGTTTGTGAGATGATGAACTTATTGGTGAATTACTGAACTTGTTGGACAGATGATGAGTTAGTGAACTTGTTGGTGAAGCAATCAGCTTATTAATGAGTTGATAAACTTGTTGGTAAGCTAGTGAACTTAGTAGTGAGTTTGTGAACTTGTTGGGGAACTTATTAGTGAGTTGATGAACTTGTTGGTGAGCTGGTGAACTTGTTTGTGAGTTACTGAGTTGGTGAATTCGTGATCTCATTGATGAGTTGTGAACTTGTTGATGAGTTGGTGAATTTGCTGGTGAGATGATTAAATTATTGGAAAATTACTGAACTTGTTGGACAGTTGATGAGTTAGTGAACTTGTTGATGATGCAATCAACTTTTTAGTGAGTTGGTGAACTTGTTGGTGAACTAGTGAACTTGTTGATAAGCCAGTGAACTTATTAGTGAGTTAGTGAACTTATTGGTGAGTCAGTGAACTTATTGGTGAACTGCTGAACTTGTTGGTGAGATGGTGAATTTATTGGTGAGTTAGTGAATTGTTTGATGAACTAATGGGTTAATGAACTTATTGGTGAGGGGGTCAACTTATTGGTGAGTTAGAGAACTTGTTGGTAAATTGATGAGTTGGCGAACTTGTTGGTGCTTTGGTGAACTTATTTGTGAGTTTATGAACTTGTTAGTGAGTTGTTGAGTTTGCTGTTGAGCTAGTGAACTTGTTGGTGAACTTGTTGGTAAGTTAGTGGATTTATTGCTGAGTTAGTGAACTTGTTGGTAAGTTAGTGAACTTATTGGTGAGTTAGTGAACTTGTTGGTGAGGTGATCAACTTATTGGTGAGTTAGAGAACTTGTTGGTAAGTTGGTGAGTTGGTGAACTTGTTGGTGGGTTGGTGAACTTATTTGTGAGTTTATGAACTTGTGAGTGAGTTGTTGAGTTTGTTGTTGAGCTGGTGAACTTGTTAGTGAGTTAGTGAGTTAGGGAAAATGAATTTGTGAAAATGTGAAAATGTACCCTGATGAATTGGTAATTTTTGGAATGTGTGAATTTATGATCTTGTGAATTTGTGAACTGTTAACTTTGTATGTTTATAAATTAATGAATTCACAAATGTGTTTATTGGTAAATTTATGAATTTGTATCCGTGCAACACTTTTATTTCTCCCATATCTCCAAGCACTAGAATTTTTACACGGTAATAACTGATCCATTTCCAAGAACGAATCACTTCCTGTAAATAAATAAAAATTGCGAGGAACATCTGGAAATTCTTAGAGCACAAAGTGTTCTATTACGAAGATGCTTCTTTGTGACGAATAAAGTGCTTTGTAACAAGTCAAGTAAAACAGCATACAGAGTACTTCATCGAATAGCCTGGCAACTCGTGCAACAAGTCACGAAGCTACCTGATGTTTTCTTTGTAACTAAACCGTGGAAGACAGAAGACAAAAGGCCTAATTACTTCGCAATGCTATTATCCGGATTAAAGGCGGGTAGGTGTCTATTGAAGGGAGTACACAACTCAATGGAAAAATGCCTTCAATAGGAGATCGAAGAGCCGAATCGTGGAATATCGATTGAAACTGGGAAAATGGAGTGCTTTAAAGCTTTTTTTGCAGAGGCTAGGCAGACTGATTGTGAGTAATTGCTCTAAGTTTCTTCGGTCTGTTTGCATCGGGGATCATGATTAATATTACGGTATATGTTGATCACTTCGATCGTTTTATTAATTGTTTCGACGAATATAAACGATTATAAAAGAATACGGGAACTATGTTGCCAATTGTACCATTACTTATGCAACAACGTATTGTAAATATTGATTACAATAAATCTCAGATATTAACGGTGTTGCATGTATGCAGTAATTTTTATTAGACCCTCATCTTTAATATTATGTTTCATAAGTGCCATTTCATGATACTTTTCTGTCATGAAATTGTTACTTCATACGTTTTGCAATATGGCACTTGAGGACGTAATTGTTTAATACAATTGTTAATACTTTTCTTCAGACCTTAAGCTTCAATTTCATATATTGTAAGTGGCATTTTGTAATACTTTTCTGTCATGATTTTGTATTAGACCTTCTACATCTCAAAATCGGCTGTTTGATGTGTAATAATGTGATTGTGTGTTACACTTGATCGTTCGCCATTTTGTGCAAGGAACACCAATGGAACATTTATATGGTAAGTTTCTACACAATTTAAGCTTCAAATTGATATATCATAAGCATAATTTTGTAATACTTTTCGGTCATGAAATCACATTACACTTTCTGCGGTTCAAAACAGGTAATAGTTTCTCTGATATTTGAAACAATTCGATTTTCTATTTCCCGGGAAAGAAATAAATAACGCCTTACCATTACTGAGATTTAACTCACTCGACAGAAAAATTAGTGGATCCCACGAGGACATCGATTCATCGAGACGGCCGAAGAGGTCGATGCCTTTCAGTGGCAATGACCCGCGAAATTGCTTTACGCAATCGGCCATTATGCGTCTGAAAATTTCGCGGGCCATTCGAGATCGGTTCGCCGTTTGATGTGATACGAATATTATATATTATTCATTGTCGGCCACGTTTCGATGCACCGATCGCGCAATTATCGATGCCCTTTTGCCATGTAATAAAATTCAACCTCTCGCACCTGCACAGACAGTGTTGGATTAACCATTAAGCAAAATAAGTCCCTGTTTAGGGCATCAAGAAGGAGATGTACACAGAAATTTTACGTTACTGGATTTATCGTGGACATTTCTCAAAATTCTCAACTTGAACAGTTAACTTTGTGAAATTTAAGTCTCAAATCTCAACAATCCGCAATTTGTAAATTCTCGAATTATAAGATTATCAGGTTCTTATGTTACAAATTTCTAAATGGCCAAATTACCAACTTCACATATTCTCAAATTCCTGGGTTTCTAAATTCTGGAATTCTTCAATTTCTAAGTTTTCAAATTCCTTTATAGACAAATTAGAATTTCTTAAATTTTTAAATTTCCAAAGTCCTATACTCTCAAATTCCATAATCTCCACATTTTGAATATTCTAAACTTCCGAATTAACAAATTCCTAAGTCCTCAAAGTATAATACCCTGAAATTGTCAAGTCCCTAAATTCTTAAATTACCAAGTTTTCAACTTTATGAATTTTTGTATATTACATTCTTAAATCTCTATACTCTCAAAATTCTAAAATCCACAAATTCTCAAATCCTCAGATTCTCAAAGCTCCCAAGTCCCCAAGTCGTCAAGTCATCAAATCCACGAATCCCCAAATCTTCAAATCTTCAAATCTTCAAATCTTCAAATCTCCAAATCCTTAAATTCTCAAATCCCCAGGTTCCCAAGTTCCCAAATTCTCAAATTCTCAAATCCCCAAGTCCTCAAGTCACCAAATCCACGAATCCCCAAATCTTCAAATTTCCAAATCTCCAAATCTCCAAATCCTTAAATTCTCAATTCCCCAAATCATTAAATCTCCAAATTCTCAAGTCACCAAATCCCCAAATCCACAAATTACCAAATTCCCAAACTCTAAGTCTCCAAAATCCCCAAACCATTAAATCACCAAATCCCCAAACTCCAAATCCTCAAATTCTCAAATTCCCAAAATCTCCAAATCATTAAATCTCCTAGTCCCTAAGTCACCAAATCCTCAAATCCCCAAATCCCAAAATCATTAAATCTCCAAGTCCCCAAATCCTCAAACCGAAACCCTCATGTCCCCAAGTCACCAAATCCTCAAATTCTCAAATTACCAAGTCCCTAAATCTCCAAATCCTCATATCCCAACCTCCCAAAGTACCACAAAAATCCTCCTGCGCAAAAGGTACTCCAAATCAATAAACATAGCACACTTTTCATCATACTGTGCTACAACTTAAAAACAAAATGTTCGACTTACTTTAGCGAATAAATTATAATCGTGGTATTGGAAATTGTTGACACGCGTGTGCGTTCGATCGTTACCGATGTAAAGCAACAGAAAGAGAAAGCAGTTCGTATAACGGAGTGGTTGGATCGAAAGGGGGCCGAGTACCTTTTAGGAGCTTAGAGATTACACTTGGGACGAGCTACTAGTAATGCCGAGGTGAGTCTCACAAGAGCAAGCCGCTCATTCCCACGAAGGATTCGACAGAACTTATAATACCTGCCGATGTGGGATCGGTTGTGGCACGCTTCCGCCACCTACTGTCACGCTCTTGACGCTATCGTTTCGTCCTTAGACGTCTCTTCCCTACCCTTCGCCTTTTACGCATTCATAATTCAATGTCAAATACCACTTATCGCGTACTTGAAGCCCTCTACATCATTTATTCTTCTTCCTTTGCGATCTACGTTGAAAAAGACTACGATTATAGGTTTGAACACCAAACTACTGAAAAATTGAGTTATTTTTGGCACTCTTTGGTTTTGGGATGTACCTTACTTTTATGGACCTTGAAATGTATCGAGGCTCAACATATACGGGGTATTCAAGTGTTTTAACGTCATTTACCAATTTTATACGCGAAGATCAGAAAAAGATGTTATACTAATGTGGGATTTTATATATTTTATTAGTACGAAATGACGGGCTGCTTTGTTCTTCACATACCGTGTGACCTGTTTTGCATGAAAACCTTTACTAGCATATTCTGTGAATAAAAATTATAAAAAAATCTAATGTGAATAAATTATGAGGTTATGAGGAATATACGAAATAATGGATGTCCTTTGATACTGCATACGAATAATTGTCGACTTTCATATTTTTTTTAATAACTTTTGATAACGCGTTCAAGAGTCTCTGTTCGTATAAACACTTTTTCTTATTATTATTTATAGAATGTGTTAATAAAGTTATGTAGACAAAACTGGAACACTCTACATGTGATAGTATCTTGTTGCACTGTGCAATAGTTCTGAAACAGTTGTTAGGAGCAGCCCGATACTTTCCTGCGTGAGGGGCTGCTCGATTCGAATCAACATCAGACGCGTTTTCTGTACATCTCGTTCACCTATGACTAAAATATCGAGGTACTACTATATTAGGAAATCGGTTCAGGAGTAAGAAAAATGAAGCTCCGCGTCGAACCGCAAAATCTTCCGTTCGGCCGAGCTCGGGGAGAACGTCATTTAACGCGAGAAATACTTTGAATAGCAATATCCATTATCGCGGAGTTACACCCGAACGGACACCTCGTTCCATCGTAATCGGATTAGGCTTCGAAGGACAGAAGGAGAGGGGTGGATCGAGTGCAGGAGGGTCGGATCGAACGGAGAGAAGACGATAAACGGAATGAAGATGAAAGAAAAGTGGGAGGGAGGAATTCTTCAAAGTGGAACAAGTATCTCGACGCGGGGAAAGAGTGTCGCTTTAATCTTTTGGGAGAAAATCTTGTAAATAATCGTAGCAATTATCCCGACTCGCCAGCTGAGTTACTAAGAGCATCGCGGAGGACCTTTTTGTCCTCAATCAGGAAACAGTTTTATTCCATTATCAGCGTCGAGGAATCAAATTGATAATATTGGCTCGAGTAGATGAGGCCGATGTCAAAAAGCTTCTCTACTTTCTAGATAAGGAAGATGTCTCGTGTTTAGCTCTGCTCGCTACGGGAAATTACCGTGCCGGAAATTGAGTAGCAGAGCTCCCGAGTGTTTGTCGTCGCCCGACAAATTGAAACCCACTATGACTGGGAAAACGCACGCGACAGTATTCTATAAGCTTATCGTGAGCTGCTATGAGTTCAACATTCGTTCTATGGACCCTTAGCTCGATTAAAACTGTTTCGTAAAATTGTTTGATTAAATTTATTCAAAAATTATGCGTTTTAACAGCGCATTTAAACAGTAATTTAAATAGATTATTTCCATATTGTTACGTTTCATATTTTGAGAATATTAATGAGGCGTTCATTTAATCATTTTTAGTAGAATTTAAGGTTTAAGTCGATGTGCCATAAGCGTCATTTTATGATACTTCTGTCATGAAATTTTGTTAGCCTATACGATTCGAAATTTTTGTTTGACATGGAAGAATGTGGTTGCGTAGAAGGTCCGCCATTTTGAATTGATGTAAGTTTAAACCGAAGTATTTAAAGTAATATATATTTGCACCCTTTTCGAGGTTGTACCATTGCTTTCCCTAACTAGTACCAAAAGTTTTGGTACTTTGTTGCTAATTTAGCTATTAGGACATCATAAGCCTCACACGTATTTGAGAATTTATAACAGTTATAATTACAGGAGCAAACGTTCCTATTCAAGAGCAGTTACATTCTCATTTAATATAAATAAAAGCAAAACTACATTTTCGTGAACCAAAATAATCCAACAAAGTCAGAGTCGTAGTCATCCTTCGGTTGCTCTTAGGACGTCATGAGTTTCATACATATTCGAGAATCTATAACAGTTATAATTACAGGATCAAACGTTCCTATTCAAGAGCAGTTACATTCTCATTTCATATAAATAAAAGCAAGAATACATTTTCGCGAAATAAAATCAGCCAACAAAGTCAGAGTCGTAGTCATCCTTCGGTTGCTCTTAGGACGTCATGAGTTTCATACATATTCGAGAATCTATAACAGTTATAATTACAGGAGCAAACGTTCCTATTCAAGAGCAGTTACACTCTCATTTAATATAAATAAAAGCAAGAATACATTTTCGTGAAATAAAATCATCCAACAAAGTCAGAGTCGTAGTTATCCTTCGGTTGCTCTTAGGACGTCATGAGTTTCATACATATTCGAGAATCTATAACAGTTACAATTACAGGAGCAAACGTTCCTATTCAAGAGCAGTTACACTCTCATTTAATATAAATAAAAGCAAGAATACATTTTCGTGAAACAAAAATATTGAAGAGAGTCCTTATTCTGTTTCGGCGTGATTTTTTATAACGGCGATCATTCGACATCTCGTTATAGGATCCACGGTCTCGAAAACGCAGGGTTACCATTATCATCGGTGTCGGAGAACGTCATTGGCTTAATTGGTGTTGGTCGGTCGAACGTTTCGGCGGTGGTCGGCATGTATTCGGTGCAACCGTGCAGTTGAGCGCAGCCACGCGTGATTTCCCTCTGCACGTCCATCTGCACGCATCACAAACCCCAAAAGGGTGCTCTTTCACCCAGGCCAGCATCGGTTGGGTGGTCTGGATGGGTGGCACGAGATATTGCTGGTTGCCCGGGTGAAGAGTCGAGATGGCGGCTGTCGGGGGGACCGTCGGTGGCCTGGAAAGCGACGGTGCGCAAGTTCCAAAACAAACATACGACTTGAACAGCTCGAATCGTTTTCTGGTTGGAAACCTGCCCTGGAAAAATCGACACGAACTTCCTACGAAAACCTGCCGCCACGAGTTATGGTTGGATCAGACTGGACGCCCCTTGTCGATCGCAAACAGTCCATATTTTTTTCATCCCACCGTCGCGCGGATTTGAATTTGCTCGGTTTCGTTCGTTTTCATAGCAAATTTGGTCGATCGAGGAGGAAAACCTATGAGTCCTCATTAATTTTCATTTCTTTTTTCTTCTACTATTATTTTTGTACGCGGAAAGTAAATTTCGCGGGTGGGAGAATAATTGCGTGGGACATTATTGATTATGTTGTATTATGTAATAGAAGTTTGTGTTTGAGAAATGGAGAACAATTTGCGGACAATTGTTGGATGTTTTAATTACTTTTGTTTCGTTTTTGTTTTCTAAATTTAGAAATTTAAAAATTTAGGAATTTAGGAATTTAGGAATTTAGGAATTTAGGAATTTAGGAATTTAGAAATTTAGAAATTTAGAGATTTGGGGATTTAGAGATTTGGGGATTTAGAGATTTGGGGATTTAGAGATTTGGGAGTTTAGACACTGAGAAATTTGAGAATTTGGAAATTTAGAGATTTGGAGATTTAGAGATTTAGAGATGTGGGGATTTAGGGATTTGAGGATTTAGAGATTTAGAAATTTGGGAGTTTAAAGATAGAGAAATTTGAGAATTTGGAAATTTAGAGATTTAGAGATTTAGGGATTTAGGGATTTAGAGATGAGGGGTTTTAGAGATTTGAGGATTTAGGGATTTGAGGATTTAGAGATTTAGAAATTTGGGAGTTTAGACACTGAGAAATTTGAGAATTTGAAAATTTAGAGATTTAGGTATTTTGAGATTTGGGAATTTAGAGATTTAGAGATTTAGGAATTGGGGAGTTTGAAAACTGGGAAATTCATGAACTTGGAAGTTCAGAGTATTGGGATTTTAAAATACCTACATAAAGCTTTTGTTTCCCAAACAAAATGGCATTACCATATATTGCACAACATTTAATAACTCTTTCATTTTCAAAATACACAAATAATTCATAAAAACAAAGTACTTAATTATTTCTTAATTCTAAATTTCATAAAATAGCCTGTAACCTCTGTATTTTTATTCAAAACATAAAAATTGATGGTAATGTCATTTTATAATATCAGGACACATTAAAAAATATTTTCCACAATTTCGAAATAATCGATGTAACGATGAACCGGAACGATTCGAAGTATAGAAGAATTTTAAAAGCACTTTGAGAAGATAGAACATAGAAATGGAACGGAAGGTGCTTCTTTCCGCTGGGCGTAGAAGATAGCAGGTATTATCGGGGAACTAATTAAACTGGAGCACAAGAAATAAAATAAAAGGAAGAAGGATTATCGTTCTCATTGGTAGACCGCTGTTCCGTTCGCCATCTTCTCAACCTTCGAATCCAGTATCTACCTGGAAGCTGTCCATCTACGTTCACTAAAATTCTTACTTAACCATCGACTATTTGTTTACGTCTTTTGTCGATTCGTTGCTGTAGGTATTATTAACGAATATAAACTTCTATAGAAAAGTTTCTATTCACTATCAGAGTTTTGGGAATGAAATGTTGGGGAACGAGAGAATTAGTACTGTTTATAGGCCGCTTGATGGCGCCATCGTTGGTTCCAGTTCTCCATTGAGAGATCTCATCTCATATTGAGAGATTGTTTGAAAATTTGAATATTCTTGAAAATATCAGATTACATATCTAAATTATTAGTATAATATCTAGTCTGTTAAATATGTGGGTTATTAATATAGTGTCTAGATCAGGGTTCGGCAATCTTTATGGAGTTAAGAGCCATTTTTTCCCGATGTGATAAATTATATTTTAAAGAGCCAAATATAAGTACATACATCGGTAATATCAATTTCCAATATTTAAGACAGTATTAAAATTTCCACCCCTAAAACTAATACACTATTTATTTCCCACGATAAGAATAATACTATTTGCATAGAATAGTATTAGCACAGAATAATTAATACTAATATCTGATACTAGTATTAGTATTAATTTCTGATGCTAGAATCATCATCAACCCTTAGCGTTACAATGCGTACGATATTAATGTCCAACGTTAAAATCAGTATAAAAATGAATTTGCACTCCTAAAATTAATACACTATTTTCCCCGATAAAAATAATACTGCACAGATTAATATCTGCACAGAGTAATATCTATTGCCAACTTCCAGAATGAAAATCATCGCAAACACTAATTTTCAGTATCGGACAAGCTCCGTTAAAAAAAGTGCTCATTACAGGTCCGAACAGCCTCGTTAACACTTATCGCTTATCCAAGCGAGGCTCGCTATCTGAAAATTGCATCAACTCTCGACCCATGATCCTCAATTTAACACAGACGGTGTTCCAATTACGAAGTTCGCTGGCATGGTGCGCTCTTTAAGGGAAGCGTACAATGTTTCCAAGTTTTTTATACCGGACAGGCTCCGGTTCGCGAACACTAACCTCATTATCCCCAAGACAGCCAGTTTATCATTTATTATTTCTCGCGAGGTTCGAATCGCAAGCGGAAACAGGCGAACGAAGAGGAGGAGGAAAGAAAAATATAAAAACAGGAAAGCGTACGCGCACGACCTCGATTAAGGGGGGGTGAATGAACAATTAATAGTGAAGATGGAATAAGGAAAAGAGGGGGCGGTGGTGGCAGGCTCGAGTTATAATGACGAGGCATTAAATAACAACGAGAACCGTTAAGGGATGACGAGATAAAAACCTTGGTGGATCGTTAGCAGGCGTCTCGGCCATTTCTTATTCTCTCTCCAACTCCTCTTCTTAGCCCCCTCCCCCTCTAAATGGACTGTTTCGCTTCTTGTCGAATGTCTCTCTTCCCGACGTCCGTTTCGCTCCTCTCTCCACCTTTAGCCGAGATTTTCCCTCTTTATTCCCGTCTTCCCGCTCAATTCTCGCGCCCCTTAAAGAAACTTTTAATGTAATTGCCGCGGGACGTGAAAACCGCTGATACCGTTACCCGTGGCCCGGAGAAATCCGATCCGTGAAAATAAGTCGAGATAGCGTCCCATCTAAAATCCCTACCCACTTTACCCTCTTACGTTCCTCTTCCACCCCGTTCATCGAAAAATTGTTTCATCTGCTCCCGCGCCTGAGTCGCCTTTAATTTCCAACGAGTTCCCGTCGATGATAACGTAGCAACGTTCGTCTTCCAAGTACTTTTGCTAATATCGATGGGAGGATGTATGAATAACGGCAAGTTTAACGTCAGGCAGAACCAATTTAACACTTAACGCTCCGACTTTTAATTGTCAGCTTATTCTCATCATGCTTCAACTTGCAAGATTTTAAGTGTCAGATTTTAAATGTTACAATCACGTGTAAATAATAATATTGAAGTCATTCAAAATAATCTTTATTCATCTCAGAAGTAATATACACAGTATGTCTGAAAAGTAACGGAACTTTTTAAATAAAAAAAAAAGTATAAGTTATTTTGCCAAAATTAATTTTTTTTATTCAAGATACATCCCTTCCGCATCAATACACCGCTGGGCACGCTCAGGCAATGTTAACATAGATTTTTTTATGTCGTTTTGCGGAATCGCTTCAATCACCCTTGTCACAGCTGCTTGGACTTGTGTAACAGTGTCATAAAACGTTCCTTTCATGGCTAATTTCAATTTTGGAAAAAGGAAGTAATCGCATGGAGATAAGTCAGGCGAATATGGAGGATGTTGGAGCACACAGACTTGTTTTTTCGCCAAAAATTCACGAACCGCGACAGTTCTGTGACATGGTGCATTATCATGCAACAGAAACCAACTCCCTGGCGCTCGATATTCGAGCCTCACACGAACGATTCATTTCCACAAACGTTCCATAACACCCAGATAATATTCGCCATTAACATTTTGTCCCTGTGGAACGAACTCCCGAAGTATAATACCTTTAGAATCGTTTAGAATCTAGAAAAACCCAAAACCTGGCTTTGGGTCGTCTTCCAAAGTATCACGACCATCCTGGAATCGCTTATAACACTCGAACACACGTGTACGGGATAAACAATCGTCGCCATAAACATTTTTCATTAATTCAAATGTTTCTGTAAAAGTTTTACCGAGCTTTACCGAGCAGAATTTAACATTTTTTGCTCCTTCGTGATTTTGTGACACGGTGACGAAAGGTTCTGTCGCTTTAAACGCTATAAGTTTACAATTCGTTGCTCGATTCCAATAACGATTGGTTTGTTTTGTAGGGGAGGAATACTGTTTTCAGATAGCATATTGTTTTAATAGATGGAGCTAGTAGTTTTCCTTGAATTTAAAAAGTTCCGTTACTTTTCAGACATTCTGTGTAATTTTGATTGCAATATTTATATTAATTATAATTGAGTAATGTAACGCTGCACATCGGTGGTGATTGAGAGGCACACTTGGAGCGTTAAGGGTTAAAGTGTTAACTCAATTGGGGTATGATGTAGACCCTTTGCACTCGGGAGGTGACTCATACCATTCATTTTGATGCAATTTGAAATAAATATTTTTTAATTGAATCTATATGGTGTATAAAGTGAAGCAGATGCTAGTGGTAATTAATAATAAAGAAATAGTAATGTTAAGTAAATTTTTGTTAACTAAAATGTTTTATGGTTGATATCTGATAACAGCGAAAATACCTTCGAGTGCTGAGGTATAATTTAAAATTAAAAATGATGTTGAACAAACTAAACAAAAAATGCTTTAATTGTTTATTTTGATGAAAATCAATATAAATTTCAAGAGAACCTCTTAACAAATTGTGTAACTCGATATAAATATGAATCAAATGTATAAATTTTATTATTTAAATAAGATTAAATAACTAGAATAAGATTTCATAATTGAATTGTGAGTACGCCACGTGTCAGATTCATCAAAGTACGCCAAGAGGTTAAAACAAACACTTGTATATATTTGTAATTGCTGTAATAGACATTTTATATAATTTTAATAATACCAATTTCATTTCAGGGCATTTATTCAGACTTTGATGTTCTTTTTATTCGACTGTATTTGTACGATACGTAATTAATTCACTTTATGCAACAGGTGCAGTGGACAAAAGGTTAAAGTTTAGTACACAATAATCACGTCGTAAAACAATTAATATTGCTGTTTTTTATGTACGTTTATTCGAATAATTATTTGGTACTTCGTTGGTACAGAATGGTAGGGAATTCAGGGATATTAGGTAATTAATAGTTGAAAATAGAGAATATACATCGACGTTTAAAAGTAATGGAAAGAAACATGAAAGTGAAACAAAGAAACTTCGTAATTTCTTAATTAAATTTGGTAATTTCTGAATTAAACAAATTTGGCAATTTTTTAATTACAAATTCCCAAATTCCTAAATTCTATAATTTACTAAAACTACTAAATAACCAAATCCTTCAGTTCCCGCATCCCCAAAATCTGAAATTTACAATTTTCTGACTTTTCCAAACTGTCAAATTTACAAAGTCCCAAGTTCCCTAATTCTCTAATTGCCAAATGCCCTAATACCCAAATCCCCAAATTCCTAAATCCCCAAATTCCTATATCCCCCAATTCCCTAACTTCCTAATTCTCTAATTCCCTAACTCCCTAATTCCCGCATTCTAAATTCCGAAATTCCTGATATCCACACTTACCAAAAATGTCCTCCATCACCGATCTCCGCAAGCTTATCTCGCCATGTAAACCATCGTGTAAATAAACGCTGCACCGTGTCGATAGAGGTTAGTCCGATAGTCGAATCTGTAATGACTCGGATGACTCGATAATGCTCGGTGGTCGGAGAAAATGTTGGAAAAGGGGAATAGAATAGGAGAAAAGTGGGAGATCCTAAGCAGGGATAAGATGTCTGGGCAAGGTTCCCGAATCCGCGGTAATCCCGGGATATTTTAATCAGAGCGATACCGCGAGACAGGGATACCATCTTGTATTTACATATCAAAATTATTGGAGTTCTCGAAGGGAATTATCGGGTGACTACCGTGGCTGAAATGAAGCCTCGCTCTCGAGAGGATCGTCTGCGATCCTCTAACGACCAATAGAGGAGTCTTGTTCTTCGGGATATCGTGGTGGAACGACGACGGATACCGGGCGAGCGAACAAGGAACTCGCTTTCAAAGACGAAGAAGGATCTTTAAATTCCTCTTTGCTTCTTTGCTCTACGAACTAAGCTTTAATTACTTGTCGATAGTAGCCCCGTTTCTTTTGCTTCCATCTTTCTTCCCTTTCAACCACTATCGGGTAACGTTAGGAAGTCGATGAGTTCTATTTATACATTTTCTACTGTTTCCACCGGTCTGCGGTATAATTCGTCATGAAATCGATGCCGCTTTTATTACCCCGGTTATTGATCCTCCATGTAACCGAACGACCAACTTATCGATTACAAATACCTGCTAGTATTTTTATTTTAATAGTAGGTCATATTGGAAGGTCATTTTTTTCGGTTAAATAATAAACACATAGGAATATCGGAACATGAGGTATAGAGATATAGGGATATATGAATATAGGGATATAGGGATATAGAGATATAGAAATATAGGGATATAGAAATATAGAGATACAGAAATATAGGGATATAGAAATATAGGGATACAGGGATCTAGGGATATACGGGTGTAGGGATACGGGGATGTAGGACGTAGGGATATAGGAATCTAGCGATGCAAGGATATAGCAATTTATGGATTTACAGCTGTAGGCTCTTGTGGATTTGGGAATTTTTAAATGTGAAACATGGCAGATTCATAAAATTCGGAACCTGGAAATTTGGAAAATTCGAAAATTGGGTTTCAAATAATTTGCAAATTTGAAAGTTCGATAATGTGCAAATTTGAGAATTTTACGATTTGCAAATTTGAGAGCTTGATAATTGTTTAAATTTGAGAATTTGAAAATTCAGTAATTTCGAGATTTCGAAAAGGTTGACTATTTCTGATATGGAAATGTTGAAACTTGGAAATTTAGAAATTCAGAAATTTAGAAACATAAAAATTTGGAAATTTTGAAACTTTCGGCTTTCTAGAAATTTAACAATTTATAATTTTGAAAATTGTGGAATTTATGAAGTTGAAGAATTTAACAAACTCAAAATTTGTATATTTCAAAATAAAAGGGTTTAGAATTTAGTGGTCTTGGAAATTTGTTATTTTAAATTCTGTAATAACTTTGAAATGTCAAAAATTTTGTGGAATACAGTTTCGAAATATGACAAAGGAACTATCAATCGGCGAACGAAGAAGGTAACGATACGCGTAACGTAATCAATTCTGGTTGACGTGCGTGTCAAATGTACGCCGCTCATATTCTCGTTGAGTCAAAAATTGCCGGCATTTTCCGCGGAATAAACGGGCCGTTTTTTCCCGCTCCGATTCGCCCGGTCGCAGGACATTTAACAACGCCTAAATCGTTGGAAAAACAACCGGCGGTGTTTTGTTTCCAGCGGATGCGCCACGTGACATCGATTCGTCATCGATTAGTACGAAAAACGATCATAGATAGACAATTGACATCAACACCGACACAATAACGAAATTTATCGACCACTTTAACCACTTGGCTTGTCATTGATACGTGAACGATTGATGAATTTGAAATTTTACGTTTTTCGGAATTTTACAATTTCCAACTTTGACAATTGGTGAATTAGAAAATTACAGAGTTGGGGAATTTGAAATTTTGAAAATTGAATAACTTGCAAATTTGAGAATTGGAGAATTGAAGAATTGAAGAATTGAAGAATTGAAGAATTGAAGAATTGAAGAATTGATGAATTGAAGAATTGAAGAATTGAAGAATTGAAGAATTGAAGAATTGAAGAATTGAAGAATTGAAGAATTGAAGAATTGATGAATTGATGAATTGAAGAATTGAAGAATTGAATAATTGGAGACTCGGAGAATTGGAGAATTGAAGAATTAAATAATTGAAGAATTGAAGAATTAGAGAATTGATGAATTGGATAATTGAAGAATTGAAGAATTGGAGAATTGAAGAATTGGAGAATGGGAGGATTTGGAAATTTAAGAATTAGAAAATTGCAGAGTGAGAGAATTTGAAATTTTGAGAATTAGAGAATTGAAGAATGGGAGAATTTGAAATTTTGAGAATTGAAGAATTTGCAAATTTGAGAAGTGGAGAATTGATGAATTAAATAATTGAAGAATTGAAGAATTGAAGAATTAGGGACTTGGAGAATTGGAGAATTGGAGAATTCGCAAATTTGAGAATTTGACAATTTGGAAACTTGTAAATTTAAGAATTTGTGAACTTGTACATTTGAATATTTAGAAACTGAAATATTTAGAAATTTGGAACGTGGGTAATTTGAAAACTAAATCTTTAAAAAACTCGATAATTTCGAAACGTAGAAATTTGTTAATGCCATAATATAACGTGAAAATATAGGAAGTTTAGAGTTTCAAAAATCTGAGAATTCGGGGATTAGAAAATTTCATCTTACTGAATTTGAAATTCGAAAACTTGATAATGTAATATGAAACTTCAAGAACTTGGAAGCGTGAAAATATAGAAATTTCGAATTTTAGAAATTTGCAATTCGTTTCACGTCCACTACTGTTGCATAAAAACGAAACCGTCCCGAATGCACAAATAAATTGCCACCAACGATATATTAATTACTTTTCAAACACTGATTCCGAATTATCTCACAGGATCAAGTGACATCGAAGATGGTGCTTATAACTCCTTTAGTTTCGATTTTAGCAACGTTACTGTTAGGAACAGCGGCCGGAAGGCAATTAGGCTGCAGGCAAGAGATGCAGTAGATATTGTGGTGCGCTGGCTGTTATCCACCCTGCTTCACCGCCGACCTGGCTATACAGTTGTTATCTAACTTAAATGAACCATATAATAATATCGTTAGAGGTGTTTCGCCGCTGCCAGCGACTGCACGTCTCTTTTCGTTACTTCACCATCGAGGACACGGACGAGATATACGTACGTGTTGCGCATCCTCTCATTTCGACCCGTGGATGAGCCGGTATAATATCTGGTAAACACGCGCCCGAATGGATATTGCGATGTCTCTGCGTTGTTAATTATTATGACAAACATTTCGAAATACAAGAAACCATAGGACCATGAATAGTGGACAGTGCCGGCCATAGCAATTTTCCTGTCTCTTACGATTATATACAGGGTGTTACGCGATGCACGATTTTTCACTCACTTGCAGCTATCTGATGAAAAAATATTTACAACGCTATAAGGTAATAGGGTAACAAGGGCATAGGGTGATAGGGTGACAAGGATATAGGGTAGGTATTGGTGAAACACAATTCGAAACAGTTTTTCATAGCAAATCGGGGTCACTTTGGATTTTACAAATAGGAATCTTTTTACTGTATACGATATCCATATACTCTATTTTCTCGGTAACTTTTTACATAATATTTTTATAACTCTACTCAAAATATTTTTAAACCCTCATATCTTTCAAAATTGTTCTTCTCTTTATCTACAAATCTAGAGCTGCTTTGGCAGCAATAAAAAAGAAGAAAGGGACTTATAGGAACTTGTTTTCGCTCCCCCTCACAGATCCTCTTAGCCTTTCGGCACTTTTGACAATTTTTCTGGGGGTTTTAGCACATTCTACGAAAGTTTGATTCTCTGACAAAAAGTTGTATCTAGCACGGTTTGGCCTGTACTGTATGCGTCAGTCGGGATAGTTTTGTAGTATTTTACAAGTCGAGTGCTTGCGAGAAAGTTGAATTCTAGGTGCTATGCGCGGCCTAGTGGCGACGAGCGGAAGTAGTGACATGTTTCTGTCTACATACTGCATTTTTACACACGTGTTCATTTCTGTTTGAACCTAATTTTAATGCTAACCTCACCACACTTACAATATACATACAACACAGCGTTTAAGATTGAAACATTTATTTAATAATTTTATATAACCTCTATTGTGAGTGTGTTAAACACTCATGGCTTCCAAACTTCCTCTTCTCAAGATTTTGTATTCTAGTGATGGAATAGTGGCTTTTCTATTCTAGTGATGAGAATGAGAACAGAACAATGAACGGTGATAGGAAAGGTACGGACTAGAAACCATTAGAATGTTTAACCCCTTAGCCAACAATATTCTGGATGGTTGTGTCATTTGAAGCCACCTAATTATTGCTACAACGTTAAGGCAACTAAAGAATGTTAAAATGTTAAGCATATTTTGTTTTCAGTGATTATACAGATTTTAATTAGAATTGAAGCAAAAATTCAATTGCATTGAAAAAACGAGTCTGGTTCATTCCAACTGTAGTGTGCGTCACGAGTGTGACACGTTATTGTAGGGCAAGGGGTTAATGTGATGAATCTGTATGATCGTCTAGTTAGTTGTGTCTATGTAGTTTTACGAACTGCTCATCCAAAAAATATTGTTTTCGCAACAAAGTTGAAGAAAAAAGAATGAAGTAAATAAAGGAATGATTGGAAGATCTCCCTGTTGAGTACCCGATCCGTTTTCCCCGGCTCGTTTTCATAATACTTTCCGAATTCATGTCGCGGTGGCGCGAAGTTTTCCCTTCGTTATTTCCCCTTCCAAACCGATTAATACAACCAGCGGGAGCGATAATATCGCGAGGATATGAAAAATGCATTCCTCGCGGTGTAGTTGATGGCGGGACCCGTTGGGAAGGGGCCAAACTTTCGAGACTTCGGTTTCAGGGAGAGTCTGGGTGCAGTTTCTGCGAACCAACAGGAGACAGGCTGAAAAAGAGGAGGAGGGCTGGAACGGAAAGCAACGCGGTGGTTAAAGGAGAAACGAAAAGGGGATCGACGAGGAACGAAGGCTGTACTGTGCCGCACGACACGTCTCGTTCTTCCTCATAATAATATTTAATCCGATCCATTGCATGGTACAGCAGTTCGCTCTTACCCCAACCTTCCGAATCTTTCGAGCTTTTCTATCCCAAACTCCCTAGCGCGGATTTCTCTCCTGCGTACAACCTGATGGCTACGTGTTTAATCAGACGTTCGACTGTTCAGGTAATTATGCTCTGCTCTTTCGAGTTGAACTGATGAATTGATGATAGGAAAAATTATTTTTCAAGTTTTTTTATTGGAGACCTCCTCAGTAACATTAGCACAACTATTATCCTCGAGTGTTCTCAGATTATTTGGTTAGGTCATAGTTAAAACAACTGATTATTTTCCATGAAACTTCTATTTGGAATTTGCATGCATTTGTAGTCTGGAATAGATTTACAGTCTGTTCCACAAGAGGGTGGACTCGATATTTGAGTGCAAGTAAATCTTTTCTGTAAAAAGGTTGTATAGCACATTTAAAGAACTAATACGCATTTGCTTAATAATGTGACAATCACCACCATTAGCGATTATTCCTGGGCATACTTTCAACCAACTTTGCAGCGTATGAGACAGGAAGAGATCTGCATATTTCTCGAATACGGCAAACTAGCGTCTTCAATTTTAAAATACCCTTTCCTCGGAGTCTTCATGAGAGACCAAACATTTTCGATTGGATTGAGGGGGACTGAGATGGCCAATCCAACACGTTGACACCATTCGCTGTTTTCCATTCCGTACAAAGGCGGCTTCGGTGTTTGGAGTCGTCCTCTTGAAGTATCCAATAGTCTCTGGTTCTTTTAAACCAATGTTACGATACTAAGAGACCCCTTTGGTACAGTTTAATCATCTTCTGAGCATTTAAATTATCCGGAAAGACGCATAAAGAACCCCCGACGCATTAAGTTCCGTAGCTTGCTTCGAACCCCGATCAGATCATCGACACAATTTGTCTCTTTATAACGTTGCATACACTTATTTATAAATTCGCGAGACTTGTGCAGATATTTTGCTGCATTTCTAACACTCATTTTTGGCCCTTTCGGATGTTGGCACAAGAATACTGCTTCGAATCGTTTACCGTATACGGCACTCGTCTCGAAATCACTTGAACTTCTCAGTGACAGAAATGATACTAATTGGAGGGCTATTGCGTATTAGAGAAGACATTGTATGTTTGGACTGACACAATCTTCGCTATATTGGGTATCAAATTTCATAGATATCGCGTCCACGTTCTTGTGGAACACCCTGTACATCTACATTGTCAAAAATTTTTATGTTAAACCTACGTATAATCCACATTTGAGGTTAATGAAATGATAAGACATAAAGACATTCATTCTTAATGAACAACGCGGGTTTCAAAGACCCTTAACTTAAAATGAAAAGCTTGTAAAAGGTGATTTGAGTGTTAAAAAATGGTATAACAAATATGCAGAGTATAAATGTTTTGAAGGACGAAACAATTGAAGTAACGTGTCGAAGGTTCGCACTCGTGTAACGAGGCACCGCCATGTCGTAAACTTAAACAGGGAATAGTAGTAGGTTGTTAATTCTGCACTACAATTTTCCAGAAGCACCCACGCCATTTCCTAGCACTAATTGCAGTTATACTTTCATACGTTGAGCTTGTTACTACGTTTACCCTCCGCTTCCTTTGAAGTACACTTGACGACCGAGGCACCCTCAGAGTTTCAAGGTGAAATTTAACGAGACCCTGTGTCACGGTAAAGATACAAAAGCTAAACGTGAGAGATGCATCACAAACCTCATATAATTGGCCGAGAATTTAGCAGCCGGTAAACAAAGCGGATGCACCAGCCCGTGAAACCGCACTGTTTCTAGCTCGTGTGTTCGAGATTAAAGCGGTTTCCATATTTCGCCAAAAAGTTGTTTCGCCTAATTTTCGTCTGCTATGTATCCGCGTGACTTCGTCAACGCGAATATTATTTTTATTTCCGTACGTTCCTGCGCAATTTCAGTTCTTATAATACTCGTCATTTATTTTATATCATATTCATTTTCTAATTTTTGTTCAGCTTTTGATATTAATGATAGGAAAGGTTAAGGTGAATTGATACATTTTACTGTTTTTAAGTTTAGCAAATTTTTATTAAATAACCGCAATAAAAATTGTCAAGGTATATTTTGGATATACTGTTTATGTTAATTTATTTGGATTATGTCTAATAAAGTATAGAATGTTTATTCGTCGAAATAAAAATTAATTTGCACCATCAATTTCGGGATTTTCAATCCTCCACATTAAATTACTATATTCAAGTTTCAACGTTTTGAAATTCTCCACATTTTTAAATTTTAATTTTCCAAATTTCTACGTTTTGAAATTCACTAAATTTTCGAATTCCAAAGCTTTCAAATATCTACATTCTCAAATTTTGAAATTTTCCAGTTTTCTTAATTTCAAGTATCTTAAATTCTTAAATTTTCAGTTTCTTTTACTAAATTTCTAAACATTAAAATTTCCAAATTTTGAAGTCTACAAATAGTCAATTAATTCCTAGGTCTCCAAATTTGCATATATCTATGTCTCTAAATTTCGAAATCTCAAACCCCCCAAATAGTCATGTCCTCAAATTTCTAAATTCCCAAATTTACAGTTTTCCAAATTCTTTTTATACGATGTCAATAAAACCCTTCATTTTATTCAAACTACAAGTACCTAACGAAATTAAGCAAATTGAAGTTTAGAAACGAATTTCAACGAGCCGCCGAGATGTCAATTTTCCGAGAAAAATATATTTTCCACGTTGTTTACCGGAAGAGTGGAACGCCTCTTGCAGACATCTTGAGCTTTTAACGCTTCGCGTTACTACGCAATTTGCTTCGTGACATTTTGAATTAAACATTTCTCTATGTTAAAATTCGCAAGATATTTTTTTTATTCATAGACATTATCCTGTATGTACACTTCTGGTGTTTTAATTTCGAGAAAAATAACAGTGGACGAATAACAAATTCGTTTGACGAATGTCGAATAAATATTACGAGGAAATTTATAGGTTCCATAATTCGAATTCCTAGCAAATTGGTTCTAAAATAAAAATCACTCAAAAAACGTCCAACATAATTTCAAAGAAATATTTTTTCAAAAATCGGAGAGATATTTTTTGAAATAACCTATTTTCATTTTGTAAAGAACATGAAATAATGACACAGGTAAGAGTGAACGAATGAAGTAATAACCTAAAAAAGTTACTTGTGGAATTAATAAGTTTAGTTAACGCGAAAGCTTTCGATCACTTTCGTTTTTTCGATCTAATTCGTTTTACGATCGGCTCCACTGTTCCATCGACTTACGTGTAATAAATAACGATTTCAAACGTCAACCAAGAATTCGCCGCGGTCAAATTGATACCATAGATCAAGCTATGGAAAAATAGCTCCTGAATACCAAGCCGGCTTTCCTTTCGTTCGATAAAGTTTTATCGAAGAGCCATCTTTTGCTAGTGGGAAAGACTTTCCGGAGTCGGACCTTGAAAATTGATACTGTCATCTGATTCTGAAGGTAATAGAGCTTTTTGCCTCTTTATGACTTCTTTTATACAAGTTTCGCGCCGAGAAAGTATTTTCAATAACATGGCGATCAATCGTTTTTTACTATAAATTTCGGTGAAATATTTCTGTACTTATTTTCTTTACACTTCGAGCTTCAAATTGATGTATCATAAGTACAATTTTGCGATATTTTTATGTCATCGAACTGTTATGCAACTTAAATTGTTCTTATTAACATTCACTGCTGTTTGCGGTCGATAGGTAGCCATTTTGTGCAATAAACTTTGACAAAATGTTTACGTAGTTCTTTCTACTGGATCTCAAGCTTCAAATTGATGCATCACAAGCACCATTTTGTGATATTTTTGCGTTATCAAACCGATAACAAATATAATTATTGATAGTAATTTGCGTAATGTCGTGTGAGGCCGATAGGTAGCCATTTTGTACAAACAACTTTAATAAGATGTTAACATAGTCTTTTTTGTTAAACTTCAACCTTTAAATTGATGTATCATAAGTACAATTTTGTGATATTTTTATGTCATCGAACTGTTATGCAACTTAAATTGTTCTTATTAACATTCACTGCTGTTTGCGGTCGACAGGTAGCCATTTTGTGCAAGAAACTTTGACAAAATGTTTACGTAGTTCTTTCTACTGGACCTCAAGCTTCAAATTGATGCATCACAAGCACCATTTTGTGGTATTTTTGTGTTATTAAACCGATAACAAATATAATTATTGATAGTAATTTGCGTAATGTCGTGTGAGGCCGATAGGTAGCCATTTTGTACAAACAACTTCAATAAAATGTTAACATAGTCTTTTTTGTTAAACTTTCAGCTTTACATTGACGTATTATAAGTGCCATTTTGACGTATATATATGTCATGACATTGTGTCAAACTTTGTACTTTTAAATTTGATCACAGTTCGCTATAAGCGACTGGCAGCCATTTTGTATGAGGAATATGAATAACATCTACGTAGTCTTTTTTCTTATACTTCAACCGTTAAATTGATGTATCACAACTACAATTTTGTGATATTTTCATGTTATCAAATCGATAGCAAATCTAATTGTTGGTCCAATTGGTATAATTTGCGTGAGGCCGTTAGGTAGCCATTTGAAACAAAGAACTTTAACAAAGCGATAACATTGCATTTTTTGTTGAACTTGAAGCTTTACATTGATGTATTACAAGTGCCATTTTGATGCATATATATGTCATGAAATTACGTCAAATTTTATATTTTCAAAATTGATCACTGTTCGCTTTAAACGACTGTCGGCCATTTTGTACGCGGAATATGAATAAAACATCTGCATTATCTTTTTCCTTACACTTCAACCTTTAGATTGATATATCATAAGTGTCACTTTGCAAAATTTTTATGTCATTAAATTATATTAAACCATAAGATTTCCTCGTTTACAGTGATCCATTGTTCCTTGAGGCCGATAGTCGACCATTTTGCCCAAACAATATCAACAAATCGTTTATACAATTTTTATTATCAAGCTTCAGGCTTTAAACTGACGTATCATAAATGCCATTTTTAAAAACTTTTATGTCACGAAATTGTGTCAGTATATCCGTGCTTCGAAATCGATTCGAAAAATTTCTATATCGACGATTTTATACGCCTGAAAAATAACAATAGACTGTTGACACGAACGGCGCTTAATTTGACTAAAAATCGTCATTTTAATAAACGAATAACTGTACCGCGAGCGTGATTGTCGTTCTAATAATATTTTAACAAAATCAGCTCGAGGTACCGAACATTAAAACCCTTTATACCGTATATTTGTTGAATACGCACGAACGTGTGCACACGCTTCTGCCATAGTATTCGCGATTCATTGCTCGACGATAATAACACAGCACCAACAGAGAAGCGTCACAGCGCAGACCTTTAGGCGATATAAGTTCTTCACAATGAAACCGGAAAATTAAATTCCAGCACCGTCAGTATTCAGCAACTTGCTCTACGCACCTCTGCCCCACTCGCAGCTGTGACGTTGGCATGAAAATGGAAATACGAATAGGGGATCACCTACTTGTTAGAAATTTCAATTGATTCGTCCGTTTTTTCAAACTAAAAATTCACCTCGATCTAAACATGGGAAAATCCAAAAATAATTATAACAAGTTTGTACACGAAGTTTAATTAATTCGGTAATTATTCGGAATTTTCCGTGCGGTTAAAATATGCCTTTCAGTGACCGTCGATTTTAATTATTAACATCGTTGTTATAGTTAACATCGTTGAAAAATTGTTAAAGTCATCGAAAGTAATATTCATTGATAAATATTTATAATACAAGTTCGATAATAACATATCAAACTTGTCTCTTTACATCTATAATATATTTCAGTAATTTTATAATTACTATAACTGCTATACAGGGTGTTGTAAAAGTGTGCAAAAATTTCGGGATTCACACCAGAGGATGAAAAAATATGGGGGTGGATTTTTTTCAGGAGCAGTTGCAACACCCTGTATAATTACAATAGCAATATAATTTATATTACAGTGATTATACATAATAATTTGTTGGTATGGGTATTTCTCTAGGCTACAAATAAGTTGGCAGCAATATTAACCCCTTGCACTATTTTGACAAGTCTGACTCGTGACGCACTGGTACTTCAGTTGAGATCAATTGTACTCGAATTTTGAATATGCTTCAATTTGGAGTTCAAGTCCAATTATAATTTGCATAGTCAACGATTGCATAATACCATGTTGTCATAACATTTCAACATTCTTTGTCTGTTTTAATATTGTAGCTGTGTTTAGTTAGTTCTGACTGACGCACCTGACAAATAGGTCATAGTGGGGTTAAAATGAGCGGTCTTTTGTTTTATCGAGTCTTGTACGGTTACCGGCGATGTATGTTGCCACGTGCAGTTACGCGTCTTCCTGATATATATTGTATTTCATTTAGTAACTACATGGTCTGTCCGGAAAGTAATGCAATTAGGTACGTAAAAAAAAATGTATTTATGTTATTGATATAAAACTTTAAAATTCTTCAAAGTACTTCTCTTGGGCTTCAACACACTTTTGCCAGCGACTTTTCCATGCACGGTACGCATCCTGGAAGGCGTTAATGGGGACCTCGTTTAATGCCTTCGTCACGGCGGTTTGAATCGCTTCTATGGTTCCAAAATGGAGTCCTTTAAGGGCAGACTTGATCTTCGGGAACAGAAAAAAATCTGCTGGAACCATGTCAGGACTGTAAGGGGGCTGTGGTAACGTTATCAAGCTGTATTTGGCTAGAAATTCTTGAACGCGCAGAGCGGTATTGCTGGAAGCGTTGTCGTGGTGCAGCTGCCACGTAGCGTACTGGCGATCTCTTTTCGAGTACAATGTTGTGCACAGTTGTTTTAGATATGTTGAGAGTCTCTGCGATCATTCGAACACTCAGTCGTCGATCACTCTTAAGAAGTTCATGGACACGGGAAACATTTTCGTCAATAGTGGTGCTTGTCGGCCGTCCAGAGCAGAAGTCATCTTCCACGTTTTCCCGACCGATTTTGAACAACTTTAACGATCTGGAAACTTGAGAATAGGAAAGAGCAGAGTCCCCGTATGCCGCCTTAATCGTTTGGTTCGTTTCGGCGAGGCTTTTATTCAGCTTAGCGCAGAATTTAATCGCATAACGTTGTTCGATATTTTTCGTCGTGACACGGGCACAAATAATAGGTTTACGTTTACTACGATTCTGACGATTTCGGAGCTCGGATCAGGTTGAGATTGCAAAGATATGAAGATAAGAGTCCTCTCCACATATTCCAACAAGTCCGAACATGTTCGGACCAGGAAAAATGGCGGAAATGAACAAATTGCATTACTTTCCGGACAGACCATGTATTTTCTTTAATAAACCATTATTATTTACCATTAATCTGTCTAACTCTGTCATAATTTAAAAAAACGTTCCACACGCTTTACATGTGTAATTTCTTTGTAAATGCCAGTATGACCGCAGCGTAATTGGGATAAGCGATTCGTGCGTGTCTGACAACATCCGCAGGAAAAGTGCGGCGAAATATGAAAAGTGTAACCGGTCGCAGCTGTTTTGGTTCGCCGTGAGCGGATATTATTTCAGGAATAGAGAGCATAAAGCGTACGCCAGGACGAAATAACGTTTCTTGCGTACACGGTGGCGGTGGTATCGTGGTAAAAGTGAATTTGGGAACTCGCCCAAATGTTAGCTCATCGGTTAAATCCACGAGCGGGCGAGAGGTATTTAATATTGTGGCAGGCAGAGGTGGTTGCGGTGTATAGGCAGCCGTGAGCTGCCAACGGACCCCCTCTGTTTACCATATAGATGACTCGTTAGCGAATGTTAAATTACTGTATTTGCCTAGTGGAGATTTATCATTCATACCGCGGGCCAATCTACCCTGTCGTCGCGATAATAAGTCAGCTTCCATTCTACTACCCCCACGACCCCCCTCATCTGCCCTCCCTCGCCCTTCGCCCCGCGTATACCTGAAATACGCCCGCGGCGTTATGCAGGTGGCAGCCCCAATAATCGATTTACCACCGTACCGATTCTTCCATCGATTTCTGATTATCAAACACGCTTTAACGCCGTTTCTGCGTCTTCGATCGCTCCAATCGGAAACAATCACCGACACTTTTCATACTGTTGAATATTCGCCGGTTTTGTTAGTTGGTTTACTAATACTAGCAGTGTACACTCGCTACGCGAGTAAAGTGAGTTTGTTTTTTTTACTGTTTTTGTTATCGTTATTACTATTAAACGTGTTTCTCGTTAATAATAAGTGTCTTAACAAAATGAAAGAGGAAAGAGTTTTACTGTTCTTTATTGCCGATATAATAGTGTGTGCACTTTTTTTATATTTGCAATATTTTTGGGGGAACGAAAATGACCCATTATTTTTTAAATGGAACTATATAGTTTTTCTTAGATAAATCGATTGTATGAAATATTCTGAATAAAAAAGTATTAGGGTATAAGGGTAAAAAAAACGATAATTTCTAAGATATTTTAAGTTTCTTTTTTAACATAGTATGCCATCTTTGACATCGCCTTGTTCATCAGTGATAGTGGATATCAAAAAAATATCACAAACTTGCACACCTGTGGCCATAGACGAACATTTTGATACCATATGAGTAGGGGTGCACTGTGCCATCTTCTCACATAATTGCCGGCTGGAAACGGCTAATCCGTTTTATATAAAGATTACTGTGCTACACAGATTTGGAATGTACTTGTCGAGTAGTATGATGTATTTTTTTAGAAGTATTTAGGTATTTCTTTAGGAGCTTTTATTCTGGTTTAAATTATGGAGGTTTGTGGTTTTTAAATCAGAATTTATGAATTTTCGTAATTTCTGAATTAGTCTTTATGAATTTTTATCAGTTTTAAATTGTACGTGTTTCTGAACTTTTGTTGTTTCTGAAGACGGAAATTTGAGATATAATTCTGTATTTTTGTTCATTTCTGTATTTGTATCCTACTATACTTCTTCTGCATTACTATAGTTTTATATTTGTATGTTTTTATACTTCTAAATTATTATATTTTCATATACAGAATTTGAAATTTGAATATCGACATTTCTTAATTTTTAAAATTCCAAACATAACCTAATATAACCTATTCAAACTCCAATAATCTAATATAACTTAACCTAAATTATTCGAATTTGAGTACTTTAATATAAACTAACCTTCAAACTTCTGCACTAGTTTCCATAAGGTGTGCAGTAATTTACTGATTACATGGAAACTGCAAAATCTTTCCCCCTAGAATTATTTTCTTTAGTATTCTTGTAACATATTGCCTAACGGAAAATAGTAATAATATGTGTAACAATAATTTTTGAAGGTGGAGATAAATGTAGAGCTTAATTCAGCTATGTATAGATAAATATAGCTGAACATAGTTAAATATAGCTAAATATCGCTAGAAATAGCTAAATATATCTACATATTCTTAATTATATCTAAATATAGCTAAATATAGTTAAATATAGCTAAGTATGGCTAAATATAGGTAAATATATCTAAATATAGCTAGAAATAGCTAAATATAGCTAAATATAATTTAATATAGTTAAAGATAGTTAAAGATAGCTAAATATAATTAAATATAGCTAAATATTGCTAGAAATAGTTAAATATAGCTAATAGTAGCTAAATATTGCTAGAAATAGTTAAATATAGCTAATAGTAGCTGGATATAACTAGAAATAACTAAAAATAGCTAGAAATAACAGGAAGTAGCTAAATACAGCTAAAAATAGCGAACTCATAAATCCTGTCTACCAGCACATAAAAGATTCAACTGACTCCCACGATAAATCCCATAAATAATGATTCAAAGATGTCAGTTGTACCTTTAATACAACCTAGCAAGAATTTCTCATAGAATCGGCCAATTCTCGCTGAAGGACGAAACAAGGATCGCGAAGATTGCTTGAGAGGCAGGAAACAAAGCAACGATGGGACGAGAAGCGAATCAAGGCGAAATTAAAAAAAAAAGGAATCATGGTGATCAACGCTGGGTGTAATTACTTGGCGAAGTACAAACGCGAGCACCTCTCTTTCTTCGTATTCACCATAAAATATAATGGAGCCGGCTACCAGCCCACAATTTGAATGCCGCTATGAATGGGCACTTACGCTCAGCTTCGAGTACGGCCGTCGAGAAATAAAAAGAGATATTCATGTTGCCAGCTCGAATTTCTCCTCCTACGATTTTTCTACCATTTCATCTTTTTTTTTTTTTTGCTTCTAATTACTTCTGTAAAGTTGAGCGAATTCAAACGCCAACGGAAAGGTACCCTTGCGAGATGATAAATAATACTTTGTGACTTTACTTGTATTTTATATTTCTTATTATTGTTTAGGTGGATTATTTTGGGACTACACGAGTTTATTCTTTTCATTATAGAAAAACAGTTGAGTAAGTTTTGTAATATATGGAAGTTATACTAGTTCTGTACTCGTTAGAAGTTACTATGTTTCAGTTCTATACTAACACTACAACTACCAACCAGAAAATGACTGATTTCCCAGTTTTTATTACAAAATTTTATTGTCGAGATTTTATGTCTGCCATATTTTGTTCAGGTAAAAAATGGTTGTATATGTTAGTTGATGCTTCAGTATTTACTTAGCTTTCCATTTTATCTTTCATTCAAAGGGAAACGTGCATTTAATGTCGGTAGTTCTAGTGCTAAATATGTATATTTCTTTGGGCCAATCATAATAATCGAGGTTCTAACAAAATCAATAGCAGTAATATATTTCCTTTCATTTTTATCTTGCTGTCAATATTTGTATCTACAAGCATTTATTTGCGTTGTCAACCTAACCTCAATACACTTTTCATACTTTTGGCTCATAATGTCAATACATGACGCACATTACAGTTCAGATACAACAGACTAAAAACATAGTTGTAGCACGATTGTATCTGGAGTTTGATGTTCATCGTAATTTGCATAATCAAGGATCTCTAAATCTAAAGTATAGCTAATGTTTCAAGTTTTCTCATTTCTTTCAAAATTACAACTAAATTAGCTCTGACTGACGCAACAGCCGAGAGAATAATAGATTAAAGACTTAACACTAGAACTACTAATGTTAAAATGATTGGTGTAAGGCAGGGGTCGGCAACCTTTCTGGAGTTAAGAGCCATTTTTACCCGATGTGATAAATTATTTTTCTAAAGAGCCAAATATAAGTACATACATCGGTATGTATTAGAAAAAATAATATAATATCTGCTGTGGAACATGTATTGATTGTGAAATCAAAACATTCTATTTTGCGTAGTAACAGAACATATAAGTGAACGTATTAAAGAAAACGGAAACACTTTTTGGTTTTGAGTGTGGCGTCGGTGAGTGTGGAGAGCAAGGTTAGCTAAAGCTAGGTTTACATGCATGCGATCTGCCGCGCATTTTGATGCGTGCGCAGGATTATTATATTTGTTTGGCAATTGCAATATTGCAGTTAATTTTTCAATATGTACTATTAAACTACTCAAGAACCACAAGTATGATTCTACTGAGCCGCATGCGGCTCGCGAGCTGCAGGTTGCCGACCCCTGGTGTAAGGTTTCACATTTCATAGTTAGACAAAGTGAGCGTCCATGAGGTTCAAGCGCCATCTTGTACGGACGAGAACCAACTCATTTTGTATTACAAAATTTTATTATCGTACTTTTGTCGAAACGTCTGTCCTATTTTATTGAGATACAGAATATGCATGTTAGTTGATTCTTCAGTATTAACTTATCTCTTTTTGTACATTTTTCACAATTTAAAAGTAAAAGTGTATTAAATGCCGGTAATTCTAAAGAGTTAATAAAGTTACCTTTGCTAATTGGTGTCTAACGTATTTGTTTATCTTGTTGGTGTTTGCTGGAAAACGCAGTTAGATCGTAGTTTCGTTTTTAATTAGTGATAGTGTTCCTGAAGTCTTCTCTCTAATTAATAATAAACACCCGCATTCGAATCGGACAATGTATTATCTCCATATGAAACGGTACAATTTATTAACGCAATGGAGCAGGATATGAAACCGCGACTGTTGCAAAGATAATTAATTTTAGAATTTTCTACCTTGAAATGATTTTATGACTTCCGCTTTGAATAATAACTGAATCGCTAAGAATCGTGAGTATCAAGGTTTTTATTTTCTTAATTTACTTAATTAGAAATTGAAGAATTGGAAAATTTACGTATTTAAGGATCTGGGTACTTAAAAATTTAGGAATTTATGGGTTTTGGAATATGGAAATTTCGGGATTTGGAAATTTGGGATTTGAAAATTTGGGATTTGAAAATTTGGGATTTAGAATTTAGAAATTTGGGATTTGGAAATTTGGGATTTGGAAATTTGGGATTTAGAAATTTGGCATTTGGAAATTTGGCATTTGGAAATTTGGGATTTGGAAATTTGGAATTTAGAAATTTGGCATTTGGAAATTTGGAATTTAGAAATTTGGCATTTGGAAATTTGGCATTTGGAAATTTGGCATTTGGAAATTTGGGATTTGGAAATTTGGAAATTTGGAAATTTAGAAATTTGAATATCTGAAAATTTAAATAACCTCAATTTCGGGATTTCAAGAGTTGTGCATTCTGAACTGTATGAATTAAACATCTTCTAGATCTGAAAATTTCCATCCAAAATTCCGAATCAATACATTATCAATAATATTCATACGATCCATTAATCACGAGACCCAGGAAATTTTATAAAACACGTATCCATAAACAATCCACATTGAAACATTTATACAAATACAATTTTAAAAAAAGAATCGACTTTACAATCCAATGCTCCTGAATCAAGAACTTCATTCTTGTTCCTTTCAACAATAATCCATTATATATAAATCAGAGAATTTTCATTCAAACAATACCGTGTAAAACACATTTATTAACCTCGAGTTAATCGTTACCTCTGTGATCTCCAAGTTTTATCTTCATCTTCCCTCTCGTAACAATATAAAGAAGAAAGTTACCAACTCTTTAACTTCCCCGAAGCCACGGAAAGAAGTACAAAAGTAATTTCGCGCAAATGTCCGAAGAAGAAATATAATGAAAGAAAAAGGTGAAAATCGTGTTGAAAGAAACGTGTATGTGCGTCGTAGCAATATTAAGTGACGATTAAACAACGAGTGGAATCTGAATGTTATGTTCCCAAACGACGAATTTGATAGTGTAAAAAGATTTGCGGTAGTTCCATTTATTTACAAAATGCATTAAAAAATAATATATTCCCACATTTCCAAGTTTTCTCAGAAATTTATTGGACACGTATTCTTTGGTGATAATATAATAAATTTTTAGTAACAGCTAATATTCATGTTGGGTGGTTGAAATCAGTCCTCAAATTTAGGGGTGCAGAGTATATTTTATTATCTCGGAAACTATTAGAAGTAGAGGGATACAAATTCATACAATTTACGTTTTCCAACAACAAATTTGATAGTGCGAAAAGATTTATGATAATTTGTTTACAAAATATATCAAGCTGCCAAATCTTCCTGCCCCTAACAAATACACAAATTTTATATTTAACATCTATGCAAATTGTATGTGTGCGTCAGCAATATAAACGATTAAATGACACGTGGAATCATTAGGATTCGCAATAAGTGAATATAAGTGGTATCTAAGAAATTTCACTTCGAACGACTAGAGTTTATTTTGCTACGTACTTGATGACTCGAGAGTGTCTCTCCGAAGATGTTTTACGTTTTACAAAAGCTCGGAGTAGGCGTACAATTTTTGTAACATTGCTGAGGGAAAACAGTTTCTAATTTTCCATTGGTTTAGCTAAAATTCGAGTGGAGATGGAAATACAAATGACGTATGAAGGGGGTCTGTTTCTCCAAAGTGACCTAAGCAAGTAATAAAACCAAGCAATACCTCGACATGTATAGAAAACTGCAAACAAAACTACTGCTAAGGTTAAGGATTAACCAGATGTGACTAATAATAAAAAATTCTCGCTAGAATGTAATGACTCCTTGAGTCTTATTGCTGCTATGGGTAAAAACTGATTTGAAACTGCAAATGAAGGAACGAAAAACTGTTAAACTGTCGCTAAAAACTTGTACGGTGTCTAATCCTCTCCATGTAATATTCATTCTACGACCTAACAATGCTACAGCAAGTTGCAGAAATATACCACCACCTTTAGTTCTTATTAGTCTGAGTTTTGGGTGAATATTATGCTACTATAGTGCGTTGCATAAATATGTCATCCCTTTAGTTTTTATTAATCTGCTTTTGGATGAATATTATATTACTACGCGTTGCATAAATGTACCACCCCTTCAGTTTTTGTTAATCCGAGTTTCTAAGAATTCTAAGCCCTAAGAAAATGAATTATTATAAACTGCGAGGAATGGGGTTAATTTTTCGCGAGAAAGGAATAGTAAAATAGCTGAAAGGTGGTTGTATTCGAGAGTGGTTGAAAGCAGTCGGGTTTCCGGTGTTATTTCAAGTAATGGCGTGTGTTTATGCACGCCAAGTAACTAAACTTGCCCGCTCGTCAAACCGAACGTACCTAAACCTTCACCGCGCGATTCCTCTTCGCGATACCTTCTCTTCCGCTCACTCGTTTGCTTGTTCATTCTACTCTGAATAATAATAAGATTTGACTCGTTAGAAGTTTCATTAGAGCTTTGTTTACCGCGTCTAAGGAGACTGGAGCGCGTCTGAAGAAACATCTCGATGCAGTTGCTCCACTTACGGAATCCCTGAGCAACGCTTTAGGTCTCTGGCCTGCAGTGGTCAACAAACGAAACTGAATAACAGAGTATAATAATGAATTGATGCGTGTCATCCGTTTGTTTAAGATTTGGAAATTGTATGCACTTGTTTTTAATTACAGCTGGGGTTTGGTCACTATTGCATTTCATTCTTTGAATTTTTGGAATTTGGGACAATTTGGGATTTGGGACAGTTGGGATTTGAGACAATTGGGATGTGGGATAAATGGGATGTGGGATAATTGGAATTAGGGTCAATTGAGATGTGGGACAATTGGGATTTGGGACAGTTGGGATGTGGGACAAATGGGATATGGGACAAATGGAATTTGGGACAAGTGGAATTTGGGATAAATGGGATTTGGGACAATTGGAATTAGGGTCAATTGGGATGTGGGGCAATTGAGATTTGGGACAATCGGGATTAGGAACAAATGGAATTTGGGGCAATTGGGATTTGGGACAAATGGAGATTTGGGATAATTGGAATTTGGGTCAATTGGGGTTTGGGACAATTAGGATTTAGGCAATCAGGATTTGGGACAATTGGGATTTGGGACAATTGGGATTTGGAATTATTGAGAGTTTGGGATAATTGGGATTTGGCATTATTGGGACTGCGGAATTATTTTAAATTTAGGATTACTAGGAATTTAGTATTATTGGGATTGTAGAATTTTTATGTCTTTTTGGAATTTTGACCTTTAAGATTGTGAAATTTTTTTGAATTTTGGGACTTTTGGGACTGTTGGATTTTTGGAATTTTGGGACTTTTAAAATGGTGGGATTTTTACCACGCGAAGGTGCACGATCAGATTTACATAATGAAGTATCAACATTGAAGCTTCATATCTTGGAAATGCCTTCCATAAAAAACAAACATAGGATATTTTAAAAACGTCCTAACGAGGGCTACAAGAATACGCAATAAAAACTGGTGCTTCTGTTCAAGAAATTGAAGATGACGTTCATATGACCTTCAAACAACCATTAAAGGTCAAATCGTTGACCATCTTATGTATTAGAATTATGGGTTTATTCAAAGTAATATTATATCACTTTTATATACACTAATCTATTTATTCATTATATCATAGTAAAAACCACGCGGTGCACATAAAGCTAGAACAGAGAAACACACAAGACAAAAGACTGACACTCACGTAATTTACGCGCCAAACTTCGCGTACCACACACACGGATGTTAGCGTCAAGTCGTGTGCAAAGGTGGCACGCGTGTCAGGGTCATCGTACCCCGGACTTTGACCCGGTCCTCAGTCTTAAGGTGTTAATACAATAAACCAGAGGTCGGCAACCTTTCTGGAGTTAAGAGCCATTTTTTTCCCGATGTGATAAATCATTTTTTTAAAGAGCCAAATATAAGTACATACATCGGTATGTATTAGAAAAGATAATATAATATCTGCTGTGCAACATGTATTGATTGTGTAATCAAAACATTCTATTTTGCGTAGTAACAGAACATATAAGTGAACGTATTAAAGAAAACGGAAACACTTTTTGGTTTTGAGTGTGGCGTCGGTGAGTGTGGAGAGCAAGGTTAGCTAAAGCTAGGTTTACATGCATGCCATCTGCCGCGCATTTTGATGTACGCGCAGGATTATTATATTTGTTTGGCAGTTGCAATATTGCAGTTAATTTTTCAATATGTACTATTAAACTACTCATGAGCCACAAGTATGATTCTACTGAGCCACAGGTTGCCGACCCCTGGTATAAACCTATGTCTGTCATCGAGCTAAGGATCGGTGGTAACCGATAGCTAAGGACCGCGAGTTCTAAGAGTCGCGGATGTTATAATTCGATGCCTTTTCTTTTGAAAATCACCATCGTGGCCGATGCATGGTGCAGCGTGGCGCGTGCAAAGAGATAAGGGTGTTCTAGATGGATTTGACCACGAAGTGATATCGCATCCTTAGGTAAGGGGACCATGAGAGACAGCATGATCCCAGCACCTTGATCGAGATCACTACTTTACAAAAAATTTCAAACACATGCCATGCGTTGACAAATCTCAACATTATGTTCCCCATCCTACAACCTTTGTCTGAAACATTACTCCACATATAAAGCCGTTTCCGAAATATAAGTGTGGGGTAGTACTTTAGAGGTATCCAAGATAATTGTACGAAGTAGAACGACAGAGTTATTTAATCGAAAAGCATGAAGCAATAACAGAAAATAGTGTCGGTTGGTCGGTGTAAATAATCACGCAACGAGGAAACAAACGTGTTGGTATTCGATGGAGGGTATACCGAGAGAAGGAGCCGTGAATCTTCGCTATCGCAACGAAGGATGGAGAGAACCATCCACCCCCGGCTTTTCCTTAACGAATGCCACGCAGGTACGATTGTTTAACGCAGCCAGCGTGAGGAGTGAAGCTTTTAGTCAAGACGAATGAGACGACTAGCTCAGTCTCGGCACCAACAGCAGGAAATTGCGTTTCATTGTAGCGAGACGGTGTTTGCTTCCAAGCTGCGATACCTACAACCACCTCTTCCTTCTCTTCCTACTCTGCCACGCTCCTCTTCATCCCCTTTTAGACTCCTCTTCGTCCTTTGCGCCGCGGCTACTTGGAATAAGATACGAATGACAATTACGCCCAACAGATATCACAGGCCCTGCTAACAGGACCTTCAGAGTTACACTGTGCAGTTCTCATTATTCTTCTTGAACAAGCTGCAAAATCGAAGATGAGCTTGCGTGGGGTTCATTCGGTGTGGAATAACGATACAATGCACTTTGAACTCTACTGATTGGTTTTATTTGAATACACTTGGTTTCTGGGCAGTTTTGTTTCTTTTGGGTAATAGGACGAATTGAGAGCTAGTAGATTCATTTAGGTATCGATGGGGTAGTATAAGATGGTCCTTTGTGAATTTGGTATTTGGTAGATTGAAAAATTCAGAATTGCTAAATTTATAGGTTTCAAACTTTAGTTAGGAATAGAGAGCTAGTAGATTAATTTAGGTACCAATGGAATAACATAAGATGGCATTTTCTGAATTAGGTATTTGGTAGATTGAAAATTTCCGAATTGCTAAATTTATAGGTTTCAAACTTTAGTTAGGAATTGAGAGCTAGCAGATTAATTTAGGTATCGATGGGGTAGTATAAGAAATTGAGAATTTCAGAATTTGGGAACTTAGGGTTATGGAGAACTTGAGAACTTGAAGATGTGGAGGTTAGGAAATCATAAACTTCCTAAATACTGAAAATTTCATAATTTTTTAAAATCTTCAACAACTTGAAGATTTTAGAACTCTTAGAAACCAAAAATGTCAGAATTTAGAAATGTAGTTCTGTTGAACTTGAGACATTGGGATTCAAAAATATAAAAATGTTTCAATTTACCATTTCTATATTTTACAATAAATATAACAATATTATACAGCAACTAACACGAAAAGTCATATTACCCATTACAAGAAGAGACCAGATCTGAAGCCAAAACAAAGCCCACTTCAGATTAGTAACTTTGAAAAGTAAGAATGAAACAGATCGATAAGAGGATAAAGGGTCGTGCAAGACCCCATGTAGTTTATTTATATTTTTATTTATATTCATATCGATGCATGTGAAAGATGGCAAGGTTGTTGGCTTCACAGGTACTGGCATCACCATGAACGAGGCCGAACTGCAGCTTCTTTCTTTTCGGCCGAGCTCGGGCCACAAGCTGCATCTTTGCCGGCCATAAATATAAAAAACTCTCGGGAACAGCCGCGATTTATTGCATATGAGTTTTCGGATTTGTCAATCGGCCACCATGGCTGTTGTAACCGCAGCCATGCTTTCCCCTCCGTTCGTGGTCCACCGCTACTTATTCCCCGGAACAAACGCCATGAATCATCGGCCTCGAGTGCTTCTCCGCAGATATCGCGAGCGGATACGATGCGACTACGTGTGACCAAAAGTCTCGATATTCGACGAACGTTTCGATACGTTTTTGACCCCTCTGTAACGGCGATACCCGATAAAAAAGGACACGGGTGGAATTGGTTTGTACATGATTTCAATTGAGGGACGTGGAGTGTGTAGCTGGAGAGAAGGCATATGGGAGTGATTGGGTGTAGATGGCGGTGTGTCGATAGGAGGATATGGAGAGGAATATTGTTGGGAGAAGCAATGAGGGAATTAGGGAATAAGGAAATTGGGAAATTGAGATGTTGAGAAATTGAGAATTAGGAAATTGGGAGATTGGGCGATTTGGAAATTGGAAAATTAGGAAATTAGGGAAATGAGATATTTGGATGTGTGGACGTTGGAAAGTTGAGAAGTTGGGAATTTGGGAAATCGAAAAAGGGAAAATGAGAAATGGGAAAATGCAGAGGTTGGAAAATTAGGAAATTGGGAAATTGAAAAGTGGGAAGTTGGGTAATTGGAAAGTTGGAAAATTGAGAAGCTAGGAAATTGGGATATTAGGAAATGGGAAAATTGAAGAATTGTGAAACAGAAAAGTTTGACAATTAGGGTTTTAGAGAATTGGGAAATTTCAAAAGAGGAAAATGGGAAAACGGAAAAATGGGAAAATGGGTAAACGGGAAAGTGGGAAAATGGAAAAGTGGAAAAATTGGGAAATTGAATAGTAGCGTATTGGGTACTTGGAAAGTTGGAAAATTGGGAAATTGGGAAATTGGGAAATTGAGAAATAGGGAAATGGGGAAATTGGACAATTGGGAAATAAAAAAGTTGGACAATTAGAGTTTTGGAGATTTGGGAAATAGAAAATAGGAAAATGGGAAAATGGGTGAAATGGAAAAGTGGAAAAATTGGGAAGTTGAATAGTAGGATATTGGGTAATTGGAAAGTTGGAAAATTGAGAAGTTAGGAAATTGGGAAATTGGGAAATGGGGAAATTGAACAATTGACAAATAAAAAAGTTGGACAATTAGATTTTGGAAATTTGGGAAATTGGAAAATAGGAAAATGGGAAAAATGGGAAAATGGATAAGTGGAAAAGTGGAAAAGTGGAAAAATTGGGAAATTGAATAGTAGGAAATTGGATAATTGAAAAGTTGGAAAATTGTAAAGTTGAGAAATTGGGAAATGGAGAATTTGGAAAATTGGAAGATTGGGAAATATGAAAATTAAACAATTACAGAATTGAGAAATCGGAAAATTGGAAAATAGGAAAATTATAGAACGAGAAACAGGAAAATAGCAAAGTTTAAAATTTGGGAAATTAGGAAATTGAGAAGCTAGGAAATGGGTAAATTGGTAAATTTGTAATTTAAAAATTGAGGAACTATAGTATTTGAAATTCAGTGATTTGGGAATTTAGATCTATATGATTTTGAGAATTTGGGAATTGAAATTTCTCTATTTAGAAGTTTTAGAATTTGTGGATTTAAAAATCTATGGATTTGGAAATTTGAAAATTCGAAGGTATCGAAATTTGGAAACCTGGTAATTGAAAAAATTTTAATGTTAGGTAATTGGAAAATTGGAAAATTAAAAATTGGAAATAATTGGAAAATGTAAACACTAGTAAATTGAAAGAGGGAAAACTGATAAATGAGAGAAATCTAACAATTGGAAAATTGTAAAATTTGAAATGGGAAAATGGGAAAATGAGAGGTGGAAATCTAGAAAATATGAAATATTGGAAAATTGGGAAATTGTAACTGTATAAACTGAAAAATTAGAAATTGAAAAATTGAAAAATTCAAAAGCTTGAAAATTCAGAAGACATTTTTTGGAAATTTGTAGATTTGACAATTAAGAAACTTGAACATTTAAAAATGAATTATTTCTAATTTGGGAAATTGGAAAATTGGAATATTTGAAGGTAAAAAGATGACAAAAACCTTAACAATTTTCACTGCTTTTTCCAAAATATTGTATGTCTACTATCCTACATGCTGAGTGTTATTAAATAAACTTTTTGCAGAAAACAATAATTAATATTTTGAGACACGTTTAAAAATTAAAGTAATAAGCTTTCAGAATATAACGAAACTCATTGGCTAAATCATTCAGCCGTCTATCGTTTTCTGTCCCCTACAAACTGATATTTCTCTTCTTCTATCCGTGCCGGTGGCTCGAAAGAGAATTACTATTGAAAAGTTACTTTACAAATTAGAGTAAATGAAATTAAAAAAAGTTTCCGCTTTGCAGTCTGAATTTCCAAGGAAGTTTGCCAATGGAAAAGGTACTCTTGCATTCGACCGTGTTCCCGCCATAATGAAAGGAGAAAACTATTTTCTTTCTTCTCTTTAACAACTTAAAGTCCTTCTTTTTTACTTCTAACCGTGATTAATGTCACTATGGATATTACGTTCTGATCAATTTTCACATTACTTCTTGCAATCTTTACTGATTTCTGTATTTTATTACTCGTCGTTGTTTTTGTTGTATTTAAAATAGCGATTAACATTTATAGACATTTATAATTTTTTAATTTGGAAATTTAGAAATTTAGTGATTTGGAAATTTAAGCATTAGGAAGTATAGTAGGTTTCTATTTTCAAATCTTAAAATTTAAATATTACAAAAATGCAAAATTTGATAATTCAGGAATTGGAGACTTAAAGATTTAAAAGTATAGAATATTCAAATTTTTTTCATTTCCCAGCTTTTAAATTTTCAAATTTAGAAATATGATCATTTACAGTTGGGAAATTGAATGATTTAGAAAAATAGAAATTCCTAATTTGTAAATTTCCAAATTCCTAAGTTTTCAAATGTAGATACTTCATAATTCGGAATTTAAAATTCGACGAGTTAAATTTATAGAAATTTCAAATTTGCAGATTACCAAATTTGCATTTCTTCAAATTTAGAAATTTGATAATTTAGAATCTGAAAATTTAGAAATATAGAAATTTCAAATTTTTAAATTATCAATCTACATTAAGAAAGTTTTAAATTCAACAATTTGGAATTTAGATTGTAGACACTAATAATTTTAAAAATATAGAAAATTCAATTTTTTTCATTTTGGCAGTCTAAACCTTCAGACGCAGTAATTAATTAATTCTGTATTTATATATTTATAAATTGAGAAATATAAAAATGTATAACGTTTCAACTTTCATATAAAAGTATGCTAATTTATAATTTACAATTTTAGCAGTTTAAAAATATAAAAATTTCGAATATTCAAATTTGCAACCTTCCAAGCTAAAAACACACTAAAAGGCGATAATAACTCAATTTTTAAATTGAGAAATTATCTATGCATTGCACATTTTCCCATTTACACCATAATTCCCGTTGTTATCAATAACGCAACCGAATGTTAAATGGTCATTACTCGATATCGAGTTTATTTATCGTAACAATCGCACGGGAAGCAATTTATTTCCATGTAAAAAGGTAAAAAGGAAATATTGGTGATTGGCGTTATCCACTTATCGTTCTTATCGAGTTTGCGCTAGATAGAATGTGCCTGGAAGGAACAATGCGGCTGCGGGCGCTTGACTTTTTAATTACGTGTCATAAATTGGCCGACACGCTCGGCCCGTTTCAGGACACTCCATTTTCTGGCTGGCCGCAAGTTCGATCTACCACCTTCGTGCTTTCAGATGAACTTCACGCTGCTACCCCTCCATAAATTGTCTCGCTTGATAAATCGACTGGCCGCCACCAGGTCGATCTTAACTCCTCTACGTAATACCCGAGAAAATAAAGACAACCGTGAACATTTTCACCAGAAAATTCACTAAATTCGTATCCTTCCTTTTCAACGCCCTGAATCATTGTCAAACCTTGGATCTTCGTCATAATAATGTGACGACACAAAAGTGCAAACGCATTACTTCAATAGTGACATAGAAAGAAGATCATTATTGACAATTTATTACATTGAAATGGAACAACCATTAAACAAGAGTATAACAGTCCTAATGATACATTTTCACGAAACTTTTCAATATTGTTTATTAGATCGATGTAAAAATATAATTGTGATTTATTTCGACTTCGTGTTTTACTGTAGGGACTCAACCTGAAAATTATACTATTTCTTTAGATATACAAATCTATTTAAATTACATGCCAAAAATTAATTACAACAAATTTTTACGTAGCAAAAATTACGTTTCTTCTCCTCATTTTTCCGAGAAAATTTTTCTTATTAGGAATAAGAGCAACTCTTTATAAATTCAATGATGCATTACAATAATTATTGTAATTATTCTATACACAACTGCAAATTTAAGTTTTGTATATTGTTTAAGATCCTAAGGATAATTATCCAAACTACAATTATCCATAATTTCAGTTATTCTTGGACAATTAAAGTTTCAATCATTCTTTAACAATTATCCAAAATTTTCATTCATTCCTTTAGAATTATCTAAAGTTTCCATTTATTCTTTGACAATTATCTGAAATTTTCATTCATTCTTCAACAACTGTCCAAAGTTTTTATTTATTCTCTAACAATTGTCTGAAGCTTGCATTCTTGAACAATTATCTAGTTTTCATTTATTCTTGAACAGTTATATAGTTTCCATTTATTCTTGAACAATTATCTAGTTTCCATTTATTCTTTGACAGTTATCTAAGATTTTCATTCATTCTTTAACAATTATCTAGAGTTTACATTCATCTGTCAGCTTTGATAATTCTAATCATAAGTTAAAAGTATCATGTTTCAACGCTAAGTGCTCTACACGTGTCGGCCATTTTAATTAGTTCACTCGCTGACCGCCGGTGTCGCATCATAACACTTACACGTGTTCTTTCTCTGTCTTTCTCGATTTCCAGACATTTTTTAAGATAATTAAATAAACACATATGCATGATTTTAAAGCGTTGTAGTTTTATTAAATCAACACTATTTCTGATGAAATTTTACAGAGTTATAAGTCTAGTATTTCCTAAGAATTCGATATTTTGTGAAACATTCACCCTTCTACGAACCTGACAGACTTGACACATATCCAGTAAACTCTTTCGTGCTCGCCATTTTCACGGTTACGAAATTACTAAAAAATACTACCTACAAAGTAAAACTGTAGATTCAGATAGTACAACAGTAACAAGAAAAAATCCAATGGTAAAAATGAAAAACTGAGGCAGCTAAATAAAAATTCCAGCAAAACTATAAATCTACGTGGTCCTTAGGAAGTCAGATTAGGAGAACGTAAATTTACGTGTCGTGTTAAGTGTCAAAACTCTGAATGATTTATCGAAATACTATTTCACTGATCGTATTTTCACTGCTTCATACAAAAATATAAATTTACATTCCACGCTGGACAGCAAAATATGTACCAAGAAAGGGTCAAACAGTCGATGCAGACTCGATAAAAAAATGGCGGCCAGTCGGAGGTTTGCAACGCGTCCAAAAGGGGCCAAAAGTGGACTTACTGGCAGCGGTTGCGAGGAAAAACAAGAATCGAGTTGATGAAAGACGAGACAGAAGAGGGTTTTGCCGAAATCGTGCGAGATTAATTTTGGCGTGTGCCTCGGGCACGATTACGGGCACAAACAATGGCAGCCACGAGAAGGAAAAAGAGAAAAGGAAAGAAAACGTAAGATCCCTAGTTTGTAATCATATGCCACGGTCTGAGCGCTCGACGAAGAAAAAGAACGAAAGAAAAAAGATGGCAAAATAATTAGCGTCAAGATTCCTCTCACGTGTACGCCATTTTCAATTTTGAATTCAACGTTATACACGAATCGTGGTGAAAATCTGCGCTACAAACATCGTCGCTTTAAACCGCGAAATTATACATTCAGACGGGGTACTCGTTGAATTCTAAATTCGTTTGCACTGGCTTTTATTCTTCCTACGTTCAATATGTAATATAACGAGAAGAAAGTCGGCCGAGCAAATTTAATCCTTAACCTTTCCACGGCGACCCGTTTTGTAAAACGTTGCCGGAATTAATTAATCCGGCCTTTAACCAGCAAAACCTTTGGTCGCACGGTCGAATCCTTTTCTCGCAGCCAACACTTCATAAATTGGTCGGTATTTAATTAATCGAGAATAATCCGAATTCGTCTCGATCCAATCTAGCCACCCTCTATCTTATTTTCACTTTCTCTTTCGGTGTCTTCCACACCTTTTCGCCTCTATTGTTTCCATCCTCCAAGCAATCTTCATATCAAAAAGGTATTTCATAATTATACGCCTCGAGTTGCTGTTTGCGTCGGTTGCCGTTTATTAAATTAAGCTTCTCAGGGATGATGAATCAGTTCGAAAATGTCTGCTAGATGTAGAATGTTAATTATTCGAAATCGACGAGATTAAACGAGTTTAGTTCGCTGCGAAACCCAGTGAAAATTCATTAATTAATTATGGATTAAATGTATAGTAGTATTGTGGTAGGGGGAATTGAAACAAGGCACAATTTATTATAGTAGATACAGTAGATGTTCGATATACTGTCATGACGATGTAAAAGTTGACAAATTTTTGGAATTGACAATACAGTACACTCTCGTTATATTGCCCTGAGGTTGTGTAATCGGAAAATTCTTCGAACTCATAGTACACTCTCGTTATATTGCAGTGAGATTGTGTAATCGAAAAATTCTTCAAACTCATAGTACACTCTCGTTATATTGCAGTGAGGTTGTATAATCGGAAAAATCTTCAAACTCATAGTACACTCTCGTTATATTGCAGTGAGGTTGTATAATCGGAAAAATCTTCAAACTCATAGTACACTCTCGTTATATTGCAGTGAGGTTGTGTAATCGAAAAATTCTTCGAACTCATAGTACACTCTCGTTATATTGCAGTGAGGTTGTGTAATCGGAAAATTCTTCGAACTCATAGTACACTCTCGTTATATTGCAGTGAGATTGTGTAATCGAAAAATTCTTCAAACTCATAGTACACTCTCGTTATATTGCAGTGAGGTTGTATAATCGGAAAAATCTTCAAACTCATAGTACACTCTCGTTATATTGCAGTGAGGTTGTATAATCGGAAAAATCTTCAAACTCATAGTACACTCTCGTTATATTGCAGTGAGGTTGTGTAATCGAAAAATTCTTCGAACTCATAGTACACTCTCGTTATATTGCAGTGAGGTTGTGTAATCGGAAAATTCTTCGAACTCATAGTACACTCTCGTTATATTGCAGTGAGATTGTGTAATCGAAAAATTCTTCAAACTCATAGTACACTCTCGTTATATTGCAGTGAGGTTGTATAATCGGAAAAATCTTCAAACTCATAGTACACTCTCGTTATATTGCAGTGAGGTTGTGTAATCGAAAAATTCTTCGAACTCATAGTACACTCTCGTTATATTGCAGTGAGGTTGTGTAATTGGAAAATTCTTCGAACTCATAGTACACTCTCGTTATATTGCAGTGAGATTGTGTAATCGAAAAATTCTTCAAACTCATAGTACACTCTCGTTATATTGCAGTGAGGTTGTGTAATCGGAAAATTCTTCAAACTCATAGTACACTCTCGTTATATTGCAGTGAGGTTGTGTAGTCGGAAAATTCTTCAAACTCATAGTACACTCTCGTTATATTGCAGTGAGGTTGTGTAGTCGGAAAATTCTTCAAACTCATAGTCTCGTTATATTGCCACGGATGATGTTATAAGAGTGAGAGTTTATTCAGTTTCTGAAATTTAAAATTACAACCTCAAGGTTTAGACTTTCTAAAATTCCAACGTCTCAAAATTTCAAAGTCCTGAAGTTTCGAAGCTCAAAAATTCCAAAATATTCAAATCCCAAAATCGAAAATGCGAAAGTTAAACAATTTTGACATGTTCAAATTAAAAAGTTTCGAAGTAATTCTGAAATTTATGAATTTTTAAGTTTAATAATTTTATAATCTAGTCAGTTGGAAATTTATGAATTTTTAAGTTTATTGATTTGAAAATTAGAGAATTGTAGAACTCAGGATGATAAGAAGTTGAAAATATGGAAATTTAAGAATTTTCAAATGTCACAATTTGATAATTTAACAATTTAATAATTTAATAATTTCAAAATGTAAATATTTGATAATTTATCAATTTAAGGGTTTAATAATTTCAAAATGTGAAAATTTGATAATCTAACAATTTAATAATTTAATAATTTCAAAATGGAAACATTTGATAATGTAACAATTTAATAATTTCAATATGTGGAAATTTGATAATTTAACAATTTTACAATTTAATAATTTCAAAATGTGAAAATTTGATAATTTAACATTTTAATAATTTAATAATTTAATAATTTGAAAATTGACAACTTAATAACATAAAAATTTGAAAATGTAATAATTTATGAATATGAAAGCTTGAAAATTAAATAAACTATTAACCTGAACATTTATAAACGGAGATATACAAACTTACAAATACAATAATTTAAATATTTTCAAACAAGTTTACAACTGAAAAAATGAAAGTTCCATTATTTTGCACATGCACATCGTTTGCCCATCTATACACCGAGTTCTCCCAGGCGCAATTGCCAATTGGCGCTCTAGCACGCAGCCAGTAAAACGAAAGAAGGTTGCAAATAAACAAACTCTCTACAGAGTAAACGATCTCAACGACCTCCTTACGAAAACGATTCGTATCTAGCAGGAAATATTCACTTTGCAAGATTGACCGACTGGTATAAACCGCCATAAAACGCATATGGTTGGCAAGAGGCTCGCGCAAATGTATGTACGGACTGCTCCGTCGTATACAGTTCCGTGAAAAAGATGCAAACTCTGAAAAACGAGTCTGTATATCCTAGTGGATCGACCGTGTTCAGAATCCTTGAAAATTTATATCGATTTATGCCGACGATATCACGCGTGGCAGAGAAAGAGCCGGTTAGTAGCCCCAGACGTCAGTTTGATCCTCCCTAACTGCGTCCCCAAGCTCGATTTATTACGAAGACCGAGCTCTGTGTTCCGGAGACGCATTATCGATAAAGCTGGAGGCTGCCGGCTTCCAACTCGCCGATATCATTCCGACCATGATCGCTTTTGTTACTTCTTTCCAGTTTCTGTAGCGCGGAAATTGTTAATTAACAGTCGAGAGATTGGTTGGAGAGTGGAGAGGCGTGGACTTTGGGATTTCTTACTTTGGGACTTTGATGATTTCGGGATTTTGGGATTTTGGGATTTGGGGTTGTAGGATTTTGGGATTTTGAGATTTTGAGATTTGGGGTTGTTGGATTTTGGGATTTTGGGATTGTGGGATTTTGTGATCTGGAGATTTGGGGTTGTAGAATTTTGGGATTTTAAGATTTGGGGTAGTAGGATTATAGAATTTTGGGATTTTGTGATTTTGAGATTTGGGGTTGTAGGATTTTCGGATTTTGAGATTTTGTGATTTGGGGTTGTAGGATTTTGGGATTTTGTGATTTTGAGATTTGGGGTTGTAGGATTTTGGGATTTTAGGATTTGGGGTAGTAGGATTATAGGATTTTGGGATTTTAGGATTTGGGGTAGTAGGATTATAGGATTTTGGGATTCTGTGATTTTGAGATTTGGGGTTGTAGGATTTTAGGATTTTGAGATTTTGTGATTTTGGGATTTTGGGATTTTGAGTTTTGGGGTTGTAGAATTGTAGTATTTTGGAATTTTGAGATTTGGAGTTGTAGGATTTTGGGATTTTAATTTGGAGATTTTAGGATTATTTGTGGATTTTGGGAATTTGAGAACCTGGGGATAAGGAAATTCGGGAATTTAGCTATTTGGAGGTCTAGAGATTTGGGAATGTAGAGATTTGGGGATGTAGAGATTTGGGTATGTGAGGATTTAGGAATGTTGGATTTGGAAATATAAGAATTTTCGGATTTTGAGATTATGATTTTTTGGGATTTTTGAATTCTAGGATTTACACACTTCAGTATTCTGAGGTTTCAAAATTTTTGAAGTTAGAAATTGTGGTATTTCTAAATTTAAAAATCACTGAATCTTTAGATCTCCAGGTCACTGGACTATTAAATCACTACTAGTTCATTTGATCACTAGATCAGTAGGTCACTGCTGATCACTAGATCACTAGTGACCATATATCACTAGATCACAAGGTCACTAGTTCATTAAATTACTACGTCACAAGATCGTTAAGTCACTAATTCATCAGATTACGAGATCATCAGATTGCACTATTACTATATCACTAGATCACAATATCACTGTATCATTAAATCACTAGGACAACTGATTCCGAGAGTATTAGGTTACTACAGTACCAAACTATTAGATTAGATCATGAGATCACTAGATTCATTGATCAGTAGAACGCAAACTTATTGGATCATTAGATCATTAAATCAATTACGTTACCAGCTTATGACACCACTAGGTTACTAGATTACAGAATTACTGGATTATTGAATTGCAATACATGGACTACAAGATTATTGGATTCCACCTTAGGTCCTTGGCTTAATAGATAATTAGATAACTACGTTACCACACTAGATTATTCAATTACTAAATTATTAGATATCCAAATTACTAAATTGTTTTATTTGTAGATTTCCAGATTTCGAAATTTCTTAAGCTCCAAACATTCAAGTTCCAAAATGTCGAAAATTCCAATTTACCAAGTTATCTAATCGAATTAATATTAACTATTTAAATAATATTAAATTTTACAATAACCATTAAATTACGAAATTTCGAAATCTCTAAACACAAAAATGTAAAATCTTCATAAATCAAAAGATTCAGCACCGTTCTCTATATTCCACATTTGATCGCTACAGCCACCTGCTACCGGTCGCCTCCACATCGGTCATTCAATCTGTCTTACATCACGTCGATAAAAATGTATGATTTCTGACAAGCCAAGACGTAAATTGTTAATTCGTCGATAGAAGAAGAAGAAAAAAAAAGGAAAAGAACGGAAGCGAGGACGGGTACAAAAGGGGCGTCTTCAACGAGGCCAGATTGCCAACGAGCGAAGACAATGAATACAAGGAAGAAACGGGGTACTGATCAAACACTTGATTAAAGAAACTTTCCGATAGGTACTCGGCGCGAAAACCGACATTGGCCATGGTGATTGGATAAGCTAAGGGTACCAGAATTTCCGACGGGTCTCTCCTTCTCCGCAACTACCTCTCGTTTTTCCCCTCGTCCGATACTTGAAAGTTTTTCGACTGCGCCAGGAGACTACTCGGCTGTTTTCCCTTCTTGCCAATCCTTTGTCTCCCCCCCCCCCCCCCTTCCGCCCCCTCCACCTGCCCGCCGTTCGTTCTCGTTGGAAATTCGTAGTTTCGACGGTGCTTTAATTAAATTAATCTTCGACGTCAACACTTTTTTATTCGGCCCTTGCACTTTTCACCTGAGCTGCGGAACAGGCGAGGTAAAACAAGCCTCCCCTAATGAAAAACCAATAGCACCAACCGAAACTTCCCTCATTTTACGTAATTACCGTAGAATCGATGTTATTTCTGCCTTTTTCCTTTATTTCTTTCGTCTGATATATTTACGCGATCGGGAAAATAAATTTTAACACGCGAACCAACGCGCGAATTGATCAAATTGTCGATGTGTGTACTGATCAAAATGGCCGACGCGCGGAGCAATCAAAATGGCCGCCGTGCGAACTGGACGCGCGTGTACATTATGCAAACTGCGCCAAAATTAGACTGATTCATAATAACAAAGTAAAATAAAGGTACAATCATAACAGAAGAACTTAAAGTATTTTCACTAACGTTATAAATGTTATATAATACTGAAATTGTTTGCAAGTTGCTTTGAGGGATTTTTAATATCAATATCGAGTCCGCCATGTTTGTACACCGTTGTTAGAGCATCGCTACTGTGTTTCTTCGTTAGAATGTTTGATATTCATGAAACGGAAAGTGAACGAGATCTTCCGTCGGTAAAATGAAGTTCTTTTAAATCTCGAACGTTTATCGGGGCAATTTCGCGAAATTGTAGAGGTTTCTTTACTTAACTCCCCCTTCGGATGGTAAGCTCCGTCCTCGTTTGTAACGGCATGCTCCACTTTGTAAGGTGGCTTATAGGATTTCGTGGTTCTAGAGAATCTTATTAATTTTCCATTTAATTATAGCTTAGCTGGAGAATCGCGCGAATGCAACACCTATTCGGGGATGAATGAAATCGAGCGCGAAATAACTGTGTTCTCAACTATTGCTTTGTGTACAAACGGTAGTTAATAGCGATAATAATTACGTTTGAGGTTATTGTTAATACATGTTATTGTTAACTGTAGTAAAAAATATTTATACAGATAACTATGTTATACATTTTAGTGATAATTGTTACGTTTTAAAGTTACAGTTGTTAATAATATCTAGTGGTGAAAAATATAGTTAATAACGATAATGATGACAGTGATAGTTATTAGTGGTAACTATTATAGTGACAGCTGTAGACATTAACGATTATCACAAATTTTCTTCTCACTGAAATATTTTCAGATAATTTTTAATAATTTCATCTTATTAAGATTATCAAGTGTAACTATTGCAGGGATAGTTATTAGTGATATCTATTACAGTTATGGGCAGTAACAATAACTATAACAACCTCTGTTGACAATTTTCAAATAATTTTTATTAAGTGACCTCAAGTTCATCAAGTATCGCAGTGATACTTACAGTCCCTGGCCATCGAATTAGTACGAAAATTTCACTTTCGTCACTATAATGTTATTGAAAAATTGTCTTAGATCATGCAAATTATTATTAAATACGTTGATAACGATATTTTGTTACTATCGTGATAATAAATTGTGTGATGAGCAATTAAGGACCGTGCGTTTAGGTTAGGCGTGTCGATAGCACGTCAGGTAAAAGAATGCCATAGAAAATGCCTACTCAAAAGTTTACAACTTTCCAACCATAGTATCTGAGCTGAAAAGAATTACAGATATCTGGAAAAATAATGAAGATATAATATATGATGTATAAAGAGCATGCCGGAAGCTGTCACCAAACCAAATGGTGAAAATACAAGTGTTAATAATGTTATGTACAGTAGTTATGTTAGTAGCAAATAAATATTATTACAATTTGAGCACACCTTTTAATTTTACGGAAAACGTGAAAAATGCTGAAAATTTATAGTCAGATGGTCAGGGACTGTAGAGTTTATTAGCGATATTGACATATTTGTTACGTATAAGGTAAATCGAAAACGCATGCATTACGGTGCACGAATGTAAAACGCAGGAAAGTTTAGACAAACCGTAGATAAAGTTTTGCGTCTGTGCAAACGGCAGACCAATATCGTAATTGACTTCAGAACTGTTGGCGCAGAGGTCCTCAACTTAATATCAGAATGTATACATTCAAAGATAGTAGTTCGTAACTTAATTTTATTAGATTCGCCTCCAAATATACATATAACGAGATCTACGTCTCTGCCAACAGGAAATGAAATACTCCTTTGCCTGTTCTGGTTACTGCATTAGAAAATTAAATCCTGTCGCGGTACATCGGTTCTCAACTACTGCGACGAATTAAACGAAATGAAATTAAGAAACTTCCGATATCAAAGACTTAACGGACTGCAAAACTAGGCTAACTGCATCTAACATGAAACATGTGATTTTAAAAGCGAAACACACTTTCTTTTCGACGAAACCAAAATATGACAAAATGAATAGACATTCGTACGTTGATAACATAAAAATTTGTATTTTTAGGAATTATAAAAATATGAACAATTTGGAAGTAATTTAAGGAAAAAGAACCTGTTAAGAATGTATTAGATTGGTATTCGATGAATACATTTGATTCTGTTTTCTATGAGAAGAAGGTTGCAGGTTGTTTTAAAATGGTTGAAACTGTATTTAAGCAAATACGATCGACAAATTAATTTCCATTAAACTGTCCGTACGATTCAGGTTTCCATTAAAATTTTCGATGCACCAAAGGTGTAACGTATTCGCTAGGATCGTAATGAAATTTCAAGACAGCGTTAACCGAATCTCGATATGTCAATAATGCAATTTCAAGTCCCGACAATCGAATTTCAAGGAACGAACCGTAAAAAGGTTAACGATATGCAGATGCGACAGGCCGCAGTTTTTAAATGACCCCTAGAAAAAAAAAGGAGAAAAAACGAGAGCTGGAGCCGATGGCGGGGGGGAATAGATGGCAGAGGGGTAGGACAGAGGAACGAGACAATTCCGAACGAATGAAATGTAAATCGGGAAATAAAGGTAACGTTGCGGAAAATTAAATACCATTTGAATAACGCAAATGGTAATAGAATTATCGAGCTGATCGATTAAAGCAATAACGCTACCTATCTTCCTACTTTGCCCGCTCCTTTTTTTCTGTCTCCTAATTTCTGTCGACAACCATTCCGTTTCTTGAATATAAATCTTTCTGCAATAAAACTCTAGCGAGTCGTGATGTTTATCGTACAAAGTTTGGGAATAATGATAGCCATTTTGTGAAAGTATTGACGGGGCATTTATATGGTAATTTTTGGTAGGGTTTTAGTCTTAATTAGATGTGTCGTATGTGCTATTTGGTCATACTTTTCTGTCACGAAATTATGCTAGACTTCATATAAGTTTGTCATTACACAAAAATAAAGTTCGTCGCTACATGTGAAGATTCGCTACTTTTTATTAAGAATAGTGAAGAGTTTATATGAACATTTCTATTGGGTCTCAAGCTTTAATTTGATATGTCATAAGTGCTGTTTTAAGATACTTTTCTGTCATGAAATTATATTAGACTTCATATGTTCCAAAATTGTTATTTGATATGTAAGAATGTAACTGATCGCTACTATTGAAGATTCGCCATTTTCTGTTAAAAATATCGCAGGATCATTTATGCCATCGTTTTTGCTACATCTTAACCTTTAATTTGATATACTGCATGTGCTGTTCTAAGATACTTTTCTGTCATGAAATTTTATTAGACTTCATATGTTCCAAAATTGTTGTTTGATATGTAAGAATGTAACTGATCGCTACTATTGAAGATTCGCCATTTTGTGTTAAAAATATCGCAGGATCATTTATGCCATCGTTTTTGCTACATCTCAACCTTTAATTTGATGTACTGCATGTGCTGTTCTAAGATACTTTTCTGTCATGAAATTGTGTTAGACTTTATATACTTCGAAACTTGCAATTCGATATACAAGAATATATTATCGCTACAACTAAAGATTCGCCATTTTGTACTAGGATTATTAATGTAGCATCGATACAGAAATTTTCGTAGAACTTTAAGCTTTAATCCGATATACCACAAACTTCGAGATACTTTTCTGTCATGAAATTGCACCGGACTTTCCATGTTTCAAAATCAACCGTTCGACATGCAACGATCCAACGTAATGTACAATTTTGCTGTTCTTTTTTCTCGTTTCGTGCTTACGATTCGTATCATTTATGTACGTCACGACGTCGAGTTTCTTCGTGTACATGCAGTACATCATAATCAAATTTCGAAAACGCGATGCGCACCTTTCTGCCCGCCCGTTGCGGCCAACTTCGGCGCTTTTCACGCTGGGCCAGCTTGGTAATTCGATTTCGACGAATTATCACTCATTCCGCAAAAAGGATAAATGTGAACGTGAGTCGAATGCAACGATGCTTCGCTTAACCTTATCGCAAAGTCTACGCTCGTGACGTAACGCCGGGAAAATATTTGATTTTCCGCCAGTTTCATGCTTTTCGTTTTTCAAGCATCGCGTTTGTCGTTTCGTCCTGTTCCTCTTCGAATTCTCAAACTCTTTGTTTTTGTATCATGCATAGCTTGTCTCGAAAATTGCGACGGCAAACATGGGCGCATATTTAATTTAATTGTTATTTAACTTGGTTAATATTCATTTTCTTGCTGTAGAACCTGTTTTCTGCATTTTATTTCATTATATTTTCGTCATATATATTTATATTATTATTTGTTATTATATGCATTTATATTATATCAAGATTTTCATTTAGTTGTTTCTGTAGCCTATTTGTACTCTTACTAATTTTCAAGAGATTTGCGAGTTTCAGTTTAATTCGTTTCTATTAATTTATATAGAATTTGATTAATGCTATTCTGATTTATTATAGGAATTTTTTTATGGGAAATAGAGTTTAATTTTATTTGATCTCTTAAATTATGCTTCAAAATAATTTTAATTCTGTCGATCTTTAATGGCTGACAATGCTTTGGTGGTGGCGCCATTCTTCGAATCTTTGCGCAACTTTATCTAATATATTTATTTAATATATTTTTAATCGTAATTGTTAGAGTTGTTAAATGTAGACTAATATTTTATGAAAGATATAATACACGAAGCACATGTAATTAATGAACGAGTAAAATATAAAGGAGAAATCAAAAGTAAGCTGTGTGGACGTGAGAGAATAAATATGGAGTCGATGCGCGGGAGATGCGCGGGAGATTCAAAACGGTTTTACGTAATCTGTCGATTAACAATAACCTTAACCGTTCACTCGTTTAAAACTATATCATATCTTATACTTAATATTTCCATAAATATTTCCATGAAATATGAAGTAAACGAAATTTCTTTTGCACAAACGCATTTCTGTATTATTAAGGATATATGTAGATTTATACGTATACAATATGATATGGCGATTAGAGTGACGTTGAAGATCAATTTCAACAAACGTTTCGATAATCAATCTCCAACAACGGTTGTTTTCGACGCCTCGTACGTTTGAAAACGGGACAGGCGGATTCATATTAAACGATATAAAGAAACAGGTCAGGTCGGTGATTTATGCGCACAAATTGTCCTGTCACCGTACTGTTCTTCCAAGGACTTCAGGATCTACCCCCGTAACGTTGAGCGCAGGGGTGTGCGCCGGTTGTTCTCCTTTTGTCGACATCTTATTGTCCGCCGTAGGGCTCTACAATATCTGCTGCATTAAATCCCGCTTTTTCACGATATGCCACGCAATATGGCGCCTCTCTTCCTGCCGCGGCCCTTCGTGAATCTTGCCGCAATGCACTTTAAACGGGCGACGAGAAAATAATTTCCTACGTCGGTATTTAGTCAAACTTTCCCTCTGACCTGTAACAAAATACTTAATCATAAAGACGTTTGAAGTCTTCCGGTTATTCGAATGGAATTTTATCATTTTTTTTTTCATTGCCTGTGGCCCACCGAGTCGGCGGTATCTCCTTTTCTTAGACCGCTCCGCTTCTGATTCATTTGAGGACTTTGTCTCAAGCGAGTTAAAGTTTCACAAAGGGCACGGAGCTCGAATTTCTTCCTGAACAACTGTCCACTGTACTTGAAATTCCTGTCGTAGTGAAAAGGAAGACGTATGCTGAATTCCTATCGTTCAAAGAGACCGATTTACTTACGGTATGCTGTCTGCGGACAAAGAACTTGCTTTCGTACAACCAGGTAACATAATATTGCCGAAATTCCTTGGGATTTTGCTCCGCGTTTATCTTTCTTGCGTATCGATTTGTCCTTCTTTTTGCGCGCATTTTTATTTCATAATGGGTTCCATTTTTGGAACGGGCACATTCGGGATTATGCATAGATCAGGTTACAAAGATATGAGATAAAGTGCACGAGTTATATTCACAGAACCGGATATTGAATACCGGGAACAATACCTTTCGGCAACATCTGCGGAAACATAGAAATTGGTGGGTCTCGGTTATTTAATATGAAATTTCACCGACATCGATACTGTTCCGCTGTATCTTTTTTATCTGAGATGTAGAATGTTTCATTTTCATATGTATGTGAAAACAGAATTTTTTGGTGCAATTTTTGTCATTTTCGTGTAATTTAAATAGTAATACAGTTAAGTATACTGTTATGATTTAGTCGTATTTATAGTGTACTATACAGGGTGTGCAATAGAGAGCATGCTATAGTTCTGTAGTAAAAATGGTGACGTATTGGGAAGATCACACCTAAATCATACCTAATCTAACCTTAAGCAAGTCTAACACAATTCAAAGTAGTTTGATCAAACCTAACCTAATCTTAAACAAACCCAACTAGTTTAACCTAACCTAATTCTAAACCCGATCCACATAGTTTAACCTAACCTAATCTTAAACCCTATGCAAGTCTAACTCAATTCAGAGTAGTTTCATCAAAGCTAACCTCATCTGAAACAAACCTAACCCAACTAGTTTAACTTAACCTAATTCTAATCTCAACCCAACTAATTTAACCTAACCTAATTCTGAATCCAACCCACATAGTTTAACCTATCCTAATCTTAAATGAATCAAATCATAAATAACCCTAATCGAATTCAAAGTAGCTTAATCAAACATAAACTAATTTGATCTTATAATAAACTTGCATGATCTAACGTCAGCCTAATACTAATCCTAATTTAATTTAATTTATCCAAACTTATAGTCTATCCATGACATAATCATAATCTAACTGTAATTTATGCATTACCTTATCACAAGTTAATCATAACCTTACCCTAAATCGATCCTATCATAACTCTTGGTTAAAATGTTCCTATTTGGGTAGTAACTTTAACATGTTTACAAATTTACCTAAGCTCGACTAAAACTAACTAAATCTAATCTATTGTAATCCTTTGTTAAAACCTTCAAAACACAATTGAGTATGGTGATCTTGATTAATCTATTCAATCTGACATAACTGAGAATGATGGCCTTGACTAACCTATTCCGTCATTTAATTCAACCTAATATTACTTAGGATGATGACCTTGATCTATCCTATCATTTAATTCAATACAATATTATTTAGGATGGTTACCTTGACTAAACCATCCCGTTATTTAATTCAACATATTACTTAGGATGGTGACCTTAGCTAACCTATCCCGTTATTTAATTCAATACAATATTATCAAGACTTTGACTATCTTATCATTTAATCCATTAACATTACTCAGGGTTGCCTCGATAATATTAAACAAATTGAACGATAAAAAAATCTGACGGACATAAAAATGTGACATAAGCACTCTACCACGAACCGTGCAAAAATCTAGAATTTCACAAAAAGATAAGACGTCTAGAATGAAATACTACACAACGATAATTCGAACGAAGTCCACAAGAAGAAGGTATCGGCAGAGCATCGTCGCGAGTCAGTCTGTCTCTGTTCGTGTTCCGTCTTCGGCGTGTCCGTGGTGTGCGAACCGGATGATATAGCGCGTGAAATTTGTCGCCATTGTGCCAGGGTGGAACTACGCGAGGGTAATACGGCGGTGGCGCTAACTAGCCCTTGTTATAACGCCGTTCGTTCGTTGTTCGTCGTTCAGTCGTTCACACCGACTGTCACCGCCTCCGCCTCGTTTTACCACCCCCGTCGAACTCCACGCACAGTGTTTCATTTTGACGGGCCAACCGGTCCGGTCGGTCGTCGGTGCCGAGTCGTCGAAACTATAACAGCTCTAAATGCCCTACGCTCCATGGATTTCGCCGAAATCCAGTAATTACCTCCATTCTCGTCAAGTGAGGAGGAGGCGAGGGGCTGCGAGAGGATGAGGGACGGAATTACTCGAGATCGTCGAAGCTTTTGGCCCCCGGTCGCGGTCCGAATTTCACTGAACGAGCAATTTTCTATTGCGTCCCACCGACACTCTTCAACTACGCGCTCTACCTATACTTTTGCGTAACTCCTGCGTTCTACCTCTTTTTTTCGTCCCCTCGACCCCCCTGCCCCGTCGATATCCCTCGAACGACCATCGGTATTTCCTTTTGTTCGTTCGTTTTGCGACCATGCGAGCCCGGATGCACGTTTACACTGTTGAGTATATCGTTTCTGGGATTTGCGAGGGACCACTTTTTCTTTTTTATTATATCGCTTTTATCCCTTTTTGTATTTAGGGATGATTCTACTTAGAGTATTACGGCGGGAAATTAGAAGGGAGATCTGGAGGAGGATAAAAGGGTTAAAGTTTTATCGTACAGAGTGTGAGTGCGGGGAAGTTATTGCACTGTATTTTGCTATATGCAATGGGTTCAATGGTTTGCCTTATTGAGTAATTGAGATGTCTTTTTAGTTCAGTTAGGACCGCTAGATGTCGCACGCTGTGTATTGTTTCTCGCTAATACCCAGAGCGGGCTAGAATGCATAGAACAGATTTTACTCATTTGTATAATAATACGATTTTACAAAATGTATCTCGTGAAAGTTTTTCAGTTTTCATTTAACTACAAAAGAAGAATTTTTGCTTTCTAGTTTTACTGTGACATTTGATTAGGTTCCATCTTAAAAATCGTTCAAATCGAACGAAAAATGTGGACTGAAACTCGATTTATCTATAAACGTCTTTTTTGCTCTATCATTTGCAGGGTCTCTTAATAGTACACAGCTGAGTCCGAACATGTTAACACCTATAATTAGCAGTATTAACCCAGTTTCAAATACTAAAAATTAGAAATGCTAAGCAACCCTGTCGAATGCAAAGTATATTCTTCGTTTTCGCACAGAATGGACGAAGAATTTGAAGCCGGCATCACGCTTATACGTACACCTATTCCCGAAGGTTGCGTGGCTTTCGATTCGAGATTGTAAATATTCCCGATGTCGATCGGCCGCCCTTAGGGGAACCAAGTAATTTCCATCGAATCGAGCGAGAAACGTTCGGGACCGACGAGGAAATGAAGCTTGTCACTCAAGCGGAGCTGCCAGCCAGAAATCGGCGAGAACATCGCCACGAATTTCTCTGCAATTTCTTGCCAAGGTGACTACAGACCTTTACGTTCTTTACCGACACTCCTGCAATTGACGAGCCATTGTAGGCCTGTACAGGTCGACAGGATATTAAAGCTTTGCGTTTACAACGGACACGGCGGTTTGGAAATTGAAGTAATCTGTACACGGGCTGACGACCAACATCCGGAACAAGCTACTACTACTACGATTAAGGGTTTAGTGAAGAGCATTATAGACCTCTGGCGGCGAAATTGGGAAACTATGGACAAGATGGCGGTCTCTGTCTTCCCTGCTCTGTTAGAGAAAGACAATACCGTTGCACTATTTAGTTTAAGTGTACGAGTAACAATGCTTACGTATAAGTAACAACATTTATCAAGTACATATAACAATAGTTGCAATATTACTTATATAACTGTATAAACCTTTGACGACGCGCTGACGAAGATCATATTCTCTTACGAGTCTAAACAATTACCATTTATTCATAAATTTGTATATACTAGTACACATAATACATATGATATAACAAGTTAAAAATAGTAATAATATAGCGGTTTTATAGTACCGAATAAATACGTATCATTGTCTGAATCTCAAGCACAACCGACACAAGAGTACCCCGGGTATAAAATCCGATCTTTAACGATTACCTTTATCAAATCATGAACGACTCATTTAACTGGTAATTTCTTTGTTGAGCAGCGATTAATCATCCCCGTGTTACGTTTCCCCCTCAGCAATTAACGTTTCCGCGGGCGTTTCTCGTCCGCCTCATAAACGCAGTTGTCGTTTCAACGAAGACAAAGTACTTTCGCAAGATCCGCGACCGTTTTCCCATACATTTCCCGATCCTCCTCGCTTCGAGTGCCTCCCTCGAGTGGTTTGCGGAATGCCGGCGACGAGACGCGGACGCGAAATGAAATCCTGCGTCGATGCTTTCGCTTCGATATCGCCGGTGTGCCGTTACGAAGGAGACAAGTATCGGAAGTAGACAAAAACGAAAAAGAAACGGATGCTTTTTTCCCCCGACCATCCTTTCGATGCTGCATGCGAACGGATCGAACGTCGCCTGCCACGCGGAATATACTAAATGCGAGCACACGATCGAAGACAGACGCTAGTCGCGCGAACTAAATAAAAGGATCACGCGCTGAAAGATAAGTGTATTTACGATAAACGATACGACGATACTGCTCCGTTCTTGGAATGGAATAAATCGGAATACGGAAGAAACGATTTTAGAACGTTTCTGTTTTTGAATACGATTATGGTAGGGTCTTCGTAACTGCGCGGCTTGGACCGAAACCGAACAGTTACGGCGGCCGGTCGAATATTTTAGCGAGCCAATAGTATAATAAACGCACTTTGAATTAGTTATAATTAATTACTTATACTTATAATTGATTAGTTACTGAGCTTAGTACGCTTATACTAAGTTTGCAGAAGCAGTTTATAATTTTCTAATTACATTTGTGACGTTTGCTGTCCATCTGCGTTACTGTAATTATAGCTTCGTTTGTGCTATTAAGTAATAACAGTGTGGTTTTCGTGAACTGAAGCAATGGATTTTTTGTTAAAGTTACTAAAATTTAAGAATCATGCATTATAGTAGGATCTGCTATTAAATATCACCATAATTTCCAGCAACGCCACAAGTAAACGATGGTAAGTAGAAAGTAGAAGGAACATTCAGAGTAGCAGGATTGTATCAAGCTTGAAGATACACTTGTGCAAAGATTCCTGGAAGGTCACGCGAGCTCAAGGGTCACAGGCAAGTAACGAAGAGGTCGAGGAGTGATAATCGCTGGGATACCATGAATTTACCCCTTGGCCCCACGAGACCGTAGATTACGAACTCTGGCTTCCCTTTCTTTCGACGAACCCTTCTTACCGAGCTTGCTACTTGGTTAAAATATACATTTCCTCGAATGTCATTCTTGTCAGTCGGTCCCTTCTTTCCCTATCGTTTGATTTATCAACCGACAACGCCCTTATTAACTTCGTAGTTAAAGTTATTTTAGGGGAGCATCAAGCTGCCCACTTTTATAGTAACATTCCTTTGATATGGAGCTGTATAATACTATAATACTAATTATTCATAAATTGTATGAGCTGTGAGCTTCTGAACCGACCTAGCGAAACGTTCGTACAATTAGCTCGCAATATTTGAAACATGTGTCAACACAACTCAATTTGACTCACTACTTTTCACACTAGTGAAAACAATTTAAACACAATTTCATCTAATTCCTTATGCTATTAAGAAGTATAGCTTTGAACAACATTACAATTGACTGTCCAAACTTTTCAATAAATCCAAAACTATTTTCACGTTAAATTGTATTGTTCAACCTGTGACGGTTATTTAACTTGTATTAAAACACCGTACTGCTTTACTCCGAAAGAAAGAAGTACAAGGGTGAATCTGTTAAATGGCGTTAGCAGTCGATAGAGGAGCGTAGTCCGTTGGCCAAGTGGGTAATTGGTAGGTTTCCAAGAGCGCTTTGTTGGCGGATAATACTTTTTCGTTGGACGGTACCGAAATACACGACGGTGTGTCTCTGCACCGAAGATTGCACCCTTTCCAGCCCTTAGAAGCTCTTAATTAATGGTGCCGGCATGCTAACGGAGGCTCTTCCCGCGCGGAGCGAGGAAGGTTTATGCTACAGACTTGTAATCTCATGATGCCGTAACTTATTCTAAATGCACTAGTGGGACCTGCGAGATATCCTCGGTGTTGTCTAGGAGGCAAGTTTCGACCTTCTACAAGGATCCTTTGCCTTGCCACCGCGTTACCAGTTGATGGTTAAACGCACCTGACATTCCGCCGCGCCGCTACGGCACAATGCTGTCCGACACCTGTCTTACACAGTCCATTACCGATGAAGCTTGCCGCCTAATTAAGGCAAACGCATCGAGTTTATGCGATATGCAACCACATAGAAAATGAAATTGCCTCCGAGACATGTACAATCATGCGTTCATCTTGCGGACTTGTTACGACTCTTTTGTCTACCGTGTTTGCCGGTAAACGCGAGCGGATGGGGGTACGGCGTGATCTACCGCCATTTTGTTAACAGCTATACGGTTTCCACAATGGGTTGCTCTACCAATTAGTTTTGAATATTAGTTTGGGTATAACGGTGAAAATTGCGGGTCTGGGAATTGGACGTTTGAGGATATGGAGGTATGGAAATTTTGGAAGTTTGAGGATTTGGAAGGTAGGGAATTGGGGCAAATTTGAGAATTTGGGAACTGGGGAACTTAGAAACCTGTGAATTTAACAATTACAGAATGTTAGAACTAAGGAATTTGAGAATTTTATCATTTTCAGAACTAGGGAATTTGAGAATTTCTGAATGTGAGAACTTACGAACTAGGGAATTTGAGAATTTACGAACAAGGGAATTTAAGAATTTATGAATTAAAGAATGCGAGAACTAGGGAATTTGAGAACTTGATCATTTTGAGATCTAGGGAATTTGAGAACTTGATAGTTTCGAGATCTAGGGAATTTGAGTATTTGGGATCTAGAGAATTTGAGAAGTAGGCAATTTGAGAATTCGAGAACTAGGGAACTAGGGAATTTGAGAGTTTATGAATCATATTGTAATAATTAGGAAATTTGAGAACTTGATCATTTTGAGATCTAGGGAATTTGAGAACTTGGGATCTACAGAATTTGAGAAATTGAAAATGTGAGAATGTGAGAATTTGTGAACTAGGGAATTTGAGAATTTGAGAACTAGGAAATTTGGGGACCTGAGAATTTAAGAATTAGAGAATGTAAGAACTAGGGAATTTGAGAACTTGATAATTTTGAGATCTTGGGAATTTGAGGATTTGGGGTCTAGAGAATTTGAGAAGTAGGGAATTTGCGAATTTGAGTATGTGAGAACTAGGGAATTTCAGAATGTTATCAACCAGGGAATTTGAAAATTTAAGAATTAAGAAATTTAGTAACTCGAATATTTTAAATTATGGAAGATTAAAAATTTCGAAACTTGGAAATTTAAGAATTTAAAGATGTGGAAACTTAATAACTTGAAAATTTGAAGCTTTGCAAACTCATGTACTTGAAAGTCCAACAATTTGAAAACGTTGATGACCCTAAAATACAGACTACGCAAATATTTAAAACATTCGAGAAATCCATAAATTGAAAAACGAAAAAATACGACCTACCACGAAGCATCCTAAAAAAGGAAGTTCATCAAAATTAATCCGTATTCGAGGGAAAATAAATGTCAGCGCACGTCAAGATTTGAAGGGCGCAGCTGCGTGACAACCATCGGCGAAAAGTTTTTCGCGGAGCTGGCTTCCGATAGTGAAGTCAGAGGGCGAGGCATTCCTGGCAGATTCGCGGGTCGTAGCTCGAAACCCTTCAGTATTCAGCACACTCGATCACACAACAGTTATCAAAGGAACTCATTTGAGCGGTTGAATGGATAGAAAGGAAGTCAATCTCGGTGCGCGGAGATAAGGCAGCCGTTTTCCACCCCCGGTCTAGCCCAACCCCGTACTAACGTCTCTCTCCCTTCGGAGTCTGCTTGTTCGTGTGTTGGGCGACTTAGACGCCTGTACCGCGTCTTATCCCTTGGTATATAGCCATCATCTGGACTTCTCGTATTCGCGCTGTCAATACTTGCCTTTGATGCCGGCGTTTACGGACAAAAATTTCATCTGCGTTAACTGCTTTGTGACCTTACTCTCAAACGTTTCTTAAATCAATGACAAAGTTTTTGTTCGACGTACAATGTCTTCTCTAATACGCAATAGCCCTTCAATTCTCTCAGTATCATTTCTGTCACTGAAAAGTTCAAGTCATTTCGAGATGAGTATACGATAAACGATTCGAAGCAGTATTCTTGTGCCAACACCCGAAAGGGCCAAAAATGAGTGTTAGAAATGCAGCAAAATATCTGCACAAGTCTCGCGAATTTACAAATAAGTGTGTGCAACGTTATAAAGAGACAAATTGTGTCGATGATCTGATCGGGGTTCGAAGCAAGCTACGGAACTTAATGCGTCGGGGTTTCTTTATGCGTCTTTCCGGATAATTTAAATGCTCAGAAGATGATTAAACTGCACCAAAGGGGTCTCTTAGTATCGTAACATTGGTTTAAAAGAACCAGAGACTATTGGATACTTCAAGAGGACGACTCCAAACACCGAAGCCGCCTTTGTACGGAATGGAAAACAGCGAATGGTGTCAACTTGTTGGATTGGCCATCTCAGTCCCCCTCAATCCAATCGAAAATGTTTGGTCTCTCATGAAGACTCCGAGGAAAGGGTATTTTAAAATTGAAGACGCTAGTTTGCCGTATTCGAGAAATATGCAGATCTCTTCCTGTCTCATACGCTGCAAAGCTGGTCGAAAGTATGCTCAGGAATAATCGCTAATGATGGTGATTGGACTCATTATTAAGCAAATGCGTATTAGTTCTTTAAATGTACTTTCGACCTATACAACCTTTTTACAGAAAAGATTTACTTGCACTCAGATATCGCGTCGACGCTCTTGTGGAACAGACTGTATAAGGTCTATTAGGTTACACTAGGTTGGGTTACACTTAATATTGCTGACATTGCACGTACAATGACAAATAAGTTTGTATAAAGTCTGTTGATTTTCTGTCAAATGGCTATTCCTATTAAGATCCCTTTTTTGTTAAATTGCTATAAAAATTCTTCGATGACTTCTTTACTGATGTTATTGAGTTTTGATATCTCAGAAAATGTGACTTAAAAATTTGCAACAAACCTCGAGACAAAGTAGTGATGAATTCTAGGGATGAGGCGATTTTTGAGACAATTTTGTCAAAGATATTTTCGTGAATCGATAGAGATATCGAGAGTGTGGGTTCAATATTCGGTCGGGGCGTTCTCATAAATAAATTACAGAAAAGTTTATTAGTTTAGCAGTTCGCAGACGAGGGTGTAATTACATGTAAATAAATGTATGGGTCTGGTAGGAGAGTGTATGGAATGTATAGGCGTTAAAGTTGGATGTAGAAAAGCACTTTGGCCTCCGCCTTCCTCCATCTTCTTCTTCTTTCTGTTCCGCGTCCCTCGACCATCGTCTGCGAGACGGTATAATTTTCAGCGATACCTCGCTGCGCAGCGCAAACTTTTTCTTTAATATATTCTTACATGCGACCCCAGATTAGATTAAAACGGCGAATGCATGAACCGGCAGCAGCGACATTGCCTACCGGAAGAAGGCGAACGCGCTCGTATTTGTATGATTTATTTAAGTGGCGCCTTGAAACGGGGGTCTCGCGAGTTAAGGAAGCGGAATTAAGTTCGGAGGGTGAATGGTTAAGAGACGAGCTGCTGGGAAATCGGCTGAGAAACACGTTCGATTATCATAATGACGACTGTGAAATAATAGCGTGAACAATTATGCTAAGTTTCAACTATTACGTATAAGAGTTATTGCATCCAATATGGTGGTCAAATTGTAGAGATTTTTTTTTTATAAATACGCGACAGTCACGAGCTCTTCTAATGTTGTTAAAAATTATGATATAATTAATATACCATAATACACATACATATATCGTAATGTACACATAATACCATAATGTACCATAATACACATACATATACCATAATATACACATATATTAATACATATTAATATAATTAGTATACTTCAAGCTACTATATTTGTGGAGCTAAAAATCTAGTGTCAAGGTCAATCATCAAATTATTAATAATATAAAATCACTCTAAAACAACTTCAATAATTTATCTAACACAACAGTTGAATAGAGTATACAGTATCGAAAAATGGTGGAAGGGGTTGTAGAAGGGGTTGAAACAGGTGTTGACGCGATTGTAAGGCATCGTGATTCATTAGAATAATTATATAGAATTACAAAGAATAATTATACCATAATAGAGTAATGTTAAATATAAACTATGTCGGCCATTTTTGATTTACTAAGCACAGAATCCATTATACTTGAAGAGTGCTATTGATCTACTAATTTCAGAGCAAAAATCAAGTGTTGTGACTATAAATTAATCGTGAAATTTCTAACTACATAAAGTCACTCCAAAATAACCTCAATATTATTAAAAACTGTCCTCCATGTGTTTAACAAAAGCAATTGCAAAGCAGCGTAGGTATCGAATAGAGTATACAGCATCGAAAAACGGTGGAGGGCGTTGTAGAAGGTGTTACCGTGGTTGTAAGGCATCGCGATTCATTAGAATAATTATATAGAATTACAAAGAATAATTATACCATAATAGAGTAATGTTAAATATAAACTATGTCGGCCATTTTTGATTTACTAAGCACAGAATCCATTATACTTGAAGAGTGCTATTAATCTACTAATTTCAGAGCAAAAATCAAGTGTTGTGACTATAAATTAATCGTGAAATTTCTAACTACATAAAGTCACTCCAAAATAACCTCAATATTATTAAAAACTGTCCTCCATGTGTTTAACAAAAATAATTGCAAAGCAGCATAGGTATCGAATAGAGAATACAGCATCGAAAAATGGTGGAGTGGGTTGTAGAAGGGGTTGAAACACAGGTGTTGCCGTGGTTGTAAGGTATCGCGATTATGGGTAGGTTCCTTGCACGTGGCAGAACGTATTATTTGGCACCCCTTTGGCCGTGAGAAGCCGCGAACGCGTTCGCAGCTGAAATTATGCGCTCGTTTACTCCGCGGTCGGGTTATCATGCGAACAGTTATGACGCCGCGAGCCACGAGCGTGTGGTAAAATTACATTTCCAATTCATGAAATGTCAGTTATACGGGACGTAGGATGACTGAACATGGTCCTTCGTAACGCCATCCGGCGAAAAGAGCGCGCGATACCACCCCCAACCGTGTACAACCCTTCACCCTCTTTTGCTCTTCCGTTCTTCCCTTTGGCCCGTGTGTTTCGAAACAATGAGGTCGTTTTAATCGGATGCCAGTCCAATTTCGAGTCGACCGATGTCCCCGTTGAAGTTTCCAAATTAGCTGCTTCGTTCGGACGACTAGGACATTTGGATCCTGTAATGATGCAAATGGAAATCACTCCTATTATCATATTTCTCTACTGCATCTCATTTTTATAGGTACGAAATCGTCCTTTCTAGCTACTAATTATTTACTATTAATTATACTATTTTCTTTTGAAATCATGTTTTATAGGTGTAAATTATTTTTTATTACTATTTTATATTACCAATTTCCTATTACTAGTATTATTTGTATTACTAACTTCTTATACCATTTTCTTAGTGCAAAATCATGTTACCTAGGCATTATTAATATTTTCTGTTTTTAATATAACTTTCTATATAAAACATTCCCAAAATTGTTGAGTTCTAAAATTCTCAAATTATCAGATTCCTGAATTTCGTCATTAAAAAATTCCAAAACTCCAAAACTTGCAAATAGTCGCATCCCCAAAGTCCAAAAGTTCCATTATAAAATTACTAACCCAAGTTCCCAAATTTCCAAATCTCATAATTTAAAAACTTGCAAATTGCTATGGCCTCAAATTCTAAAGTTTCCACATTATAAAATTGCTAAGTGTTCAAATTCTCAAAATTTACAAAATCGCACAATCCCAAAATTCCAAAACTTGTAAATTCACCTAATTCCAAAAATTCTGAAATCTCCAAGATTCCTTAATCTGTAAGTCCTCAAATCCCCAACTTCTCATATTCCTAAATTTCCTCACTCTCCAAGTCCAAAATCTCAGAATCCTAAAATTCTAAAACTCCTAAATTCCCTTAACTCCAAAACATCCCCAAATCTCCAAAATTCCTTAATCTCTAAGTTCCCAAATCCCCAACTTCTCATATTCCAAAATCTCCTCAATCTCCAATTCCAAAATTTCAAAACTCCTAAACTCCCCTAATCCCAAAACATCCCGAAATCTCCAAGATTCCTCAATCTCAAAGTCCCCAAATCCCCAACTTCTCATATACCTAAATTTCTCTAAGGTAATCCTCATCGAACACAGCTAGTTCCGCTAACACCAGCTGACCTCCCACAAACTTGTCCTCAAAACGCCATTCCAGATTTAGCAATGGAAATTTGATGGAGTACAGCAAATTTTCTCTTCTTTATCTTCTACGCATGGATAAAGATAATAGTCTGGAGTTCTCGTAAGATGGGGGGCGTTTCGATGCGAAGTTTTATACTTATAGCCGTCGATAAGTATCACGGGTAATATCGATAACTTTTACGGGAAGCAAATTACCGCATAGCGTTTTGGAGATTCGATCATACTATCGTATTAGTAATATCTTTTTTCCTATGGTCAGGAAAGGATCTCCGTGAATCATCGTGAAGCTTCTCCATGGCATCGATAAGGCCCGAAATCTAAAGGACGGTTCTCAGATAAGGTCGCCTTAAGGTATGGACCTGCTGGAAGTCCATTTCGGAGGATTTCTTCTGGCCGTAGCGAATTGAAACATCTTGGATGATCTCTATCGTTTCCATACGAACAACTTTATCATAAACTGATATTTAGGGACGAGTCTCTTTTATTTTTTTAACTCGACCAGCTTTTGTTTGTGACGAGAAATATTTTTATTGTAAAAGGAAATTGAACTGAGAATCCAAATTAGGTTTCTTGAAATCTTTGTTTGAATTATATTAAATTCTTACGGAGGTTTTGAGTATTTTCAGGGTTCTTGTCTTTTTTAGGGTCACTTGAGATTCATCGGATTTTATTTTGGGATTCTTAGGAATTATGTATTTTTTGGAGTTTGTAGATTCTTTAGGATTTTGTAGGATTTCTTTGGAATTATATATTAAATTGGTATTATTTACTTTTTGTTGTCCTAATTTGTTTTTACGATTTTGGAGGGTTTTGTAAGGTTTTGGGACTTCTTAGCATTCTTTCTGATTTTTTCTATAATACATGGGATTTTTGAAACTCCTTTCTGTGTTATTGAATTTCGTAGAGTTCCTTGGTTCTTAAGATTTCTTGCATTGAGATTTCCTTACATTTTGACCAAGATACTATACAATTTTTTTAAGAATTCCTCGTATTCTAATACCTAACTGTAAGGAATGTATTGTATAATGATGTATGACGTGTGATGTGCGATGTATTTTATAATGGTTTTCGATGATTCGAGGCTTAGGATTTTGTTTTTGCACGCGTTCCCTCGAGAGAGAGAAACGTTTGCAGACGCAGAGACGAAAGACCGTTTTGCGACGCGGTAATCAATGACCAAAAAACCCATAATATTAGTTATTTGGTCCTATTAAATACACAGTATGTCTGAAAAGTAACGGAACTTTTTAAATAAAAAAAAAAAGTATAAGTTATTTTGCCAAAATTAATTTTTTTTATTCAAGATACATCCCTTCCGCATCAATACACCGCTGGGCACGCTCAGGCCATGTTAACATAGATTTTTTTATGTCGTTTTGCGGAATCGCTTCAATCACCCTTGTCACAGCTGCTTTGACTTGTGTAACAGTGTCATAAAACGTTCCTTTCATGGTTAATTTCAATTTTGAAAAAAGGAAGTAATCGCATGGAGATAAGTCAGGCGAATATGGAGGATGTTGGAGCACACAGACTTGTTTTTTCGCCAAAAATTCACGAAGTGCGACAGTTCTGTGACTTGGTGCATTATCATGCAACAGAAACCAACTCCCTGGCGCTCGATATTCGGGCCTCACACGAACGATTCTTTTCCACAGACGTTCCATAACACCCAGGTAATATACGCCATTAACATTTTGTCCCTATGGAACGAATTCCCGAAGTATAATACCTTTAGAATCGTTTAGAATTTAGAAAAACCCAAAACCTGGCTTTGGGTCGTCTTCCAAAGTATCACGACCATCCTAGAATCGTTTATACCACTCGAACACACGTGTACGGGATAAACAATCGTCGCCATAAACATTTTTCATTAATTCAAATGTTTCTGTAAAAGTTTTACCGAGCTTTACCGAGCGGAATTTAATATTCGCTCTTTGCTCCATCGTGATTTTGTGACACGGTGACGAAAGGTTCTGTCGCTTTAAACGCTATAAGTTTACAATTCGTTGCTCGATTCCAATAACGATTGGTTTGTTTTGTAGGGGAGGAATACTGTTTTCAAATAGCATATTGTTTTTATAGATGTCGCTAATAGTGTTCCTTAAATTTAATAAGTTCCGTTACTTTTCAGACATACTGTGTATATTAAACCTATACTATCAAAAATCCGCAAATAAGCATCGTGCCAACTCGCAAATCGCAGAGTGAAACATGAGAAAAGAGAATCCGAACGTTTCACATTTTCCACCGCATGAAAAGCAACAAACGTCAGGCGTACTCTTGTTTGCAGCTTTTATTTCCCCGACTAATTACCTTGGCTGCACGTTGAACTTTTTCCTTTACGCTCGGCCATAAATTAGGGAAAAACAGGTTGGGCAGTTTTTACGAGAAGGCAAAAAGAGAATGGCGCAGGGAAGTAGGTGGACATCAGTTGCCTGTAATGTTGTCACGTCGAAGGGTCTGTTGTTTGGACGGGCCCAGGACGGCCATCTCGGCTGGCAACAGGGTACGGCGATAAATCACGGTTGAAACGCGTAAACGCGCACGGACGACGCGTTTTCTCCGCTCGGCACGCGAGCATTCGGTTTTATCAAGCGGTCCTGTTGTAGCGTGTACGCGAACAACACCCTTCCAGCGGGACACTAAATTTCCCCTGGCAAAAAGAATTCCCTGTTTTTATCTCGGACGAGATGGCGTTAAGCTTAATTTTCTTTTAGCGAGGCGCCACGCCGCGGCTAAGCGCATGCTTTAAGTCTGAACGTTCTTGATAAAGAAATTTATCGGTGGAATAAAGAACTTTTAAAGATTACGCCGCTACTGGGCTAGAGTTATGTCCCAGAGACAGATAATGCGTTCTCTGCAGATAGTCCGCTACAATTTTTGGTTATTGCTTATCTCGTTAGCCGGGGAATATCTTACCGATAAAACGAGATGCGGAGTAATTACTGTTCGGATTTTCTGTATTCAATCAGAAATTTTCACTAAATCTAACGAAATATTTTGGTCATTTGAAATTAACACTTTAGTGGCCGCTCGCACAACATGTGTGTGATGGCTGGGCCAATCGTCCGCTCACACAACATGTGTGTTATGAATTATGAATGTACAGTATGGATATTGCTATTGGCCTCGTATTTCACCGCTACGTCTTTGATCTATGGTAATTATTGTTTTATTGCCTATTTTTAATTTTAGATTTTACACTACACTGGTGTACCACGGCGGCTCTACGTTGGTGTCATTGCTACCGTATTTTACAAATTAAATTGTTTGTATATTATTAAATTTGTTATTAAATTGTTGTTTTTTGATTCATGTGTATGTTCGCACATGTTGAATTATTTCGTGAATTTACATCAAGTTTGTTAAAATTAATTCTTTAGAAATGTTGCCGGTCCTTGGCGACATTTGACTGCGTAGACGTGCGGCCATTACAGTGTTAATGTATCATACCTCTTAGGCACGACACTATAGTGGCTCGCTCTACTGGCTCACTCGTTCACCGTTTCAATTCGATCGTTTTCATGTTTCACACTTTTTTGCTTTTACGTTTTACAAGAGTATTAACAAATAAAAAATTACATGTAAATAAAAGGTAACGCCAAGTTAACCATGGGAGCACCTCTTTGCACTAATACACGATGTTGGAAACATTTGGAAATTACATATTTTGTGAATTTTCTAAAAAAGTAATTTATCAAAGTTAAAGTATATCATATCTCTGGGAAAAATAATTTAATCATGAAAAACTTTGTTCCAATGTACTCGCTAGGACTCGCGAGTCACATGTGGCTCAGTAGAATCATACTTGTGGCTCTTGAGTAGTTTAATAGTACATATTGAAAAATTAACTGCAGTATTGCCAAACAAATATAATAATCCTGCACACACATCAAAATGCGCGGCAGATCGCATGCATGTAAACCTAGCTTTAGCTAACCTTGCTCTCCACACTCACCGACGCCACACTCAAAACCAAAAAGTGTTTCCGTTTTCTTTAATACGTTCACTTATATGTTCTGTTACTACGCAAAATAGAATGTTTTGATTTCACAATCAATACATGTTCCACAGCAGATATTATATTATTTTTTCTAATACATACCGATGTATGTACTTATATTTGATTGTTTAAAACAATAATTTATCACATCGGGAAAAAAATGGCTCTAAACTCCAGAAAGATTGCCGATCCCTAGGAAAACAGTATTGTCACAGATTGTAGTTTACGCGTAATTCGCGTCGGACAGAGAAAGAACCTAAGAGGTTAAATATCTGAAAATGCTCATTTGCGAATAATGAGTTCAAACTTGCGATGTTTCAGCAAAAAGGCAGTACAGTGAAGTTTCCGGAGATACAAAAATCTTGACCAATTTATAAGGGGAAAATGAGAAAAACATTCGTGGTTATCGTCGGAAAGTTCCGAAACGGAGAAAATATGTACCGTGACGAGGTACGTGGCTGACCCACAAAAGCAATAGAGAGTGGAAGAACAAGGAAAGAGAAAGTACGAGTCGTTGCTTTAATGCGAAATCAACGTAATATTTTTCAATAAGGAACCTCGAGACGCATTAACGGCACTCCGCTCGTTATATATCACCACGATAATGACGCGTTCTGCGGCACCGCCACCCTAAAATGCCAGCGATGAGTTCGCCAAGTCGAGCAAACCTTAAAAATGCCATCATAGAACCATAAACCTATGATGCACGACTTCGCCCACCCTTGCTTTCAGTTTTTGCTGCCTCTCCGATACTGTCTTCATCCCCTTTCGTTTTCACGGAATGTCAGGTCGAAGCGTTCAACTTTCTCAACCGTGACTTCGGCATCCTCTCAAGGTCGTACTTGTCTCGTATCGATCGGTTCTTTAAATTTCTGCCTCTAGAATTCTAATACAATCGTAATGACTCAACTCTTTGCGCTCGAACATGTTTTTGCTGTTGGCGGATATCAACTTGGAACTTTTTAGTTGAAAAGTTTGATGAAGTTTTTTACCGATATTGTTTGTTATTTGTTATTGGCGTATGTACTCTTAATTACTATTACTATTAGTATTGCTGTTACTAATAACATTCACTATTGTAATATTATACTATTATACTATCATAGTACTATACTAATTGCTATTACTATTTTTCCATCATAGTGTCATATTATAGTACACTATCATGCTATGATACTATTATATTACCATTCTATCATACTGTTATACTGCCATATTAATACACTATCATACTACTGTACTATTCATACTATCATACTACCATACTATTCATGCTATCATACTACCATACTACCATTCTTATCATACTACCATACTACCATACTATTCATACTATTATACTACTATATTACCCATAGCATCATACTATCATAGTACCATACTGCCACTCTCTCATACTATTACACTATAATACTATTATGCTGTCATACTACCATACTACCATACTGTTCATACTATCATACTACCATACTACCCATAGCATCAGACTATCATAGTACCATACTGCCACTCTCTTATACTATTACACTAAAATACTATTACGCTATCATACTACCATACTACCTTACTGTTCATACTATCATACTACCATACTACCCATAGCACCATACTATCATAGTACCATACTGCCACTCTCTCATACTATTACACTATAATACTATTATGCTATCATACTACCATACTACCATACTATTCATACTATTATACTACTATATTACCCATAGCATCATACTATCATAGTACCATACTGCCACTCTCTCATACTATTACACTATAATACTATTATGCTATCGTACTACCATACTACCATACTATTCATACTATTATACTACTATATTACCCATAGCATCATACTATCATAGTACCATACTGCCACTCTCTCATACTATTACACTATAATACTATTATGCTATCTTACTACCATACTATTCATACTATCATACTACCATACTACCCATAGCATCATATTATCATAGTACCATACTGCCACTCTCTCATACTATTACACTATAATACTATTATGCTATCATACTACCATACTACCCATAGCATCATACTATCATAGTACCATACTGCCACTCTCCCATACTATTACACTATAATATTATTACGCTATCATACTACCATACTACCATACTGTTCATACTATCATACTACCATACTACCCATAGCATCAGACTATCATAGTACCATACTGCCACTCTCTCATATTATCACATTATAATACTATTGTACTATCATACTATCATAGTAGCATATTTTTACTCTCTCATGCTATCACTATTATACTATTATACTATTACACTAGCATACTATCGTTCTTTTATACTACTACTATTATTATTACGATTTTTTTATTTAAGTTTTTGTTAAAGTTCAAATGGGTTTCATTTCTGACATCCAAATGTATTTATCGTATATGTTAGATTTCCAAATATAATACATGAATATGGAATAATATATATTTGGTATATAAATACGAATATGAAGTAACATTTTCATTTATGGTAATTGTAATTTATATCTCTGCAATTGGCTAACTAGGTTTGTTCGCTGTAAATTATACAGATTACATTGTTACATGATTTATGTCATTTGTATTGCTTCATGATAATTGTATCACGTGTATAGTATGAATATGTGATATCCTATTATCACATGCGTAATATGTGCATCTAATACATTATTCTTATATGTATGAAGTTTCAAAGTTTTAGATTTCTAAAATTCAGAAGCTCCAAAATTACAAAATCATAAAATTTAAGAATCCGTGAGTCGAAAAATTTGAAAATCACGAAGTCCCAAAATTTGAATTTTCAATATTTTAAAGTTTCGAGTTCCTAAACTTTCAAAGTTACAAAATTCTACCGTACCGAAATCTTAAAATTAAAAGATTTCAAATTTTAAAAGGTCGAAAGTCCAAAAATTCAAAAATTTCAAAAACTCAAAGTCTCAAAATGTTAATTTGCAGTATCCTAAAGCCCCAAAATCTCAATTACCAATATCCCAAGGTCACAATATTTTAGTTCCAATTCCCAAAAATTCTACGTTTGCAATTTCCAATATTCCAAAATTTCAAAATTCCAAAATCCCAAATTCCAAAATTCCAAAATTTCAAAATTCCAAAATTTCAAAATTCCAAAATCCCAAATTTCACAATTCCCAAATTCCACAATTCTCAAATCCAAAAATTCCAAAATCCGAAAATTTCAAAATTCTAAAATCAAAAAATTCAAAAATTCAAAAATCTCAAAACTCCAAACTCCCAAAATTCCAAAATTCCAAAATTCCAAAATTCCGAAATTCCAAATTCCAAAATTCCAAAATCCTAAAATCCCAAATTTCACAATTCCCAAATTCCACAATTCCCAAATCCAAAAATTCCAAAATCCGAAAATTCCAAAGTTCGACAGTTCCAAAATTCTAAAGTCCAAAAATTCCAAAATTCCAAAATCTCAAAATTCCAAAATCCCAAAATTCAAAAATTCCGAAATTCCAAAATCCCAAAATCTCACTTTGCAATACCTCAAAGTTCCAAATTCCCAAAGCTTCAAATTCCATAAATTCCACAATTCCCAAATTCCAAAATCCACAAACCTCAAATCTCAAAATCTCTAAAGTTTGAAACTCCAATATCCAAAACTTCTAAAGCTTCAACGTATCAAACTCCCCAAACATTAGCCCGAGTTAAAGCTCAACGGAACATGGAAAACACTTTCACTAAAATTATAAACCCGAATTTTGAAATAGAAAAAACTACATACACAAACAATGAGTTTAGAAGCACACATTGAACAGTATTTCAAAGATACACAAAGACATTTCACACAGAAGGGTATTGAAAGACATTGAAACTATATCAAGTGCAATTATATCATCGCGATTCTATGGTATTCATTATTTTATCAATGAATTCGAACCTTTTGAAGCACATTACGTAAGCACGATTCAAGGGTAGCATGAAAAGGGCATCGTACATGGAACGGGCGTAAAAAGAGAGGAAGAAAAGGTAGAAAGAAGCGGATTTACTGGTAGCAATTTTATTTGTAAGCCTGCCTGTTAGAGCGGCGAATAATTAGGGAAGCTCGCTCATTATCAATGGAGACTTAACGAGAAATGGAGTTTCCTCTTCCTGTCTAGACAAACTACCAAAGATGGCCAACAAGAAAGTAAAACACTGGATTATCCAATGCAAACGAGATCGTCTTGATTAGTGTTCTTCGCGTTCAACGAATATTATTCTTTCACGATTTGCCGGGAAATATTTCAAGAATTAATAACAAATAATCGGTGATTATTTTTTCATTCAAAAGCTACATCAATTTTTCGAAATACGACAGCTATTCGAATCTTGCGAGATCCGCGATTTTCTATTTTGTTGATTTCAATTATTTTCCAATTGCGTTATTGATTCCGTTCGATTGTTCCGGGAATTATAATTAAACCGGTACCGACGACTTAAGGTTGGGAGCTCATTTTGTTCCAATTTAGGGAATTTAAGCGGTGCGAGCGAGTACTATGGAACGGTCGGTAGCCGTCGCGTCGATCAGGTAGGCCAGAACGATGTAACGTGAAATTGGTACTTTGAAATTTCATTAGTGAAGTCAGGTGGCGTCACAGATTCAATTAGCTTTTTATTGGATTTCGAACTGTGCGAACTGTCAAAGCGATAACCGCGTGTCTGCTACCGTCGCCCTAACACTCTCACGAATCGTGTATACGGTTCTGTACGCGGACGTCCAATGGGACACTAAACGATCCTCATTTATTCATTATGCCTTTGATTATTAAAAAAAATTGTAAACGCAATTAACTGTGCTACGTTTCCCATATACGCATTTCAGTCATTTCCGTAGGTCATTATACTGGCCAGCCGCCATTTTGTATTTAGAGTTTTAGCAAAACGTAACGAGACGTAAGCAAGATACGCAGTCATCTTCCATACATCGTAAGCTTTAATTTGATGTATCACAAGTGCCACTTTTGAATACTTTTATGTTATCAAGTTATGTTAGCCTTCGGGCAATATGATTGTTTATGATCTACTACTTGTTGAGGCCGGCGGTTAACCAATTTGTACCGAAAATTATAACGAAACGATTATATCATCTTTTTTGTCAAGTTTTAAGCTTCTAATGAATGTATCATAAGTGTCACTATATAATAAATATATGTCATAGACTCGTGTCAATCATTAGCTATCATAATTGTTTATAAGAACGGATCCACTACTTCGTGAACCTGTCAGCCATTTTGTATACAGAATTTTAACAAACCGTTTTCGTAGTCTATTTTGATCAAGTTTAAACTTCAAATTGTTATATCACAAGTGTTTTTGAATAATGTTCTTATTTCTTAGTATCTCAACAAACGTTACTCAACCTCATTGGTCAGGGTACCTGATCCACTGTTGTTTGAGGCCGATGACTAACCAGTTTGTACCGAAAATTATAACGACACGATTATATCATCTTTTTTGTCAAGTTTTAAGCTTCTAATGAATGTATCATAAGTGTCACTATATAATAAATATATGTCATAGACTCGTGTCAAACATTAGCTATCATAATTGTTTATAAGAACGGATCCACTACTTCGTGAACCTGTCAGCCATTTTGTATACAGAATTTTAACAAACCGTTTTCGTAGTCTATTTTGATCGAGTTTAAACTTCAAATCGTTATATCACAAGTGTTTTTGAATAATGTTCTTATTTCTTAGAATCTCAACAAACGTTACTCAACCTCATTGGTCAGGGTACCTGATCCACTGTTGTTTGAGGCCGATGACTAACCAGTTTGTACCGAAAATTATAACGACACGATTATATCATTTTTTTGTCAAGTTTTAAGCGTCAAATGAATGCATCATAAGTATCACTATATAATAAATATATGTCACAGACTCGTATCAAACATTAGCTATCATAATTGTTTATAAGAACGGATCCACTACTTCGTGAACCTGTCAGCGATTTTGTATACAGAATTTTAACAAACCGTTTTCGTAGTCTATTTTGATCGAGTTTAAACTTCAAATCGTTATATCACAAGTGTTTTTGAATAATGTTCTTATTTCTTAGAATCTCAACAAACGTTACTCAACCTCATTGGTCAGGGTACCTGATCCACTATTGTTTGAGGCCGATGACTAACCAGTTTGCACGCAGAATTTAAACAAGCCATTCACGTCATTTTCATCGTCAAACTATAAGCTTCACTTTGACGTACCACAAGTACCACTTTACGATACCATTGTGTCACAAAATGGCGTTTTTTCCAGGCTTCGAACATCGTTGCTCGTCGGTTTAACAGCCCGAGGTGTATGCGGTTCATTTCTATTCATCATTTGTTAAACACACTTGTTACTTCCGAAATGATCCAGCATCGTGACAATCACGCGGACGATATTCATCTCGCGTCGCAACTTTTCTCGCTAGGCCATTATAAATCCCGCGGCGAGACGTTTCCACGGACACGTATCTCCGGAAAAGTCGGCATAATTTCTCGAAAGTTTCCGCGAATCTCTTGATGTGGTGGGTACAGAGGGCTCGTCTTTTGCTCTATTTTATTGTGCCTAATGTTGCATCCGCGCGTCCCTTTCACGCCCGGCGGGAGAAAGAGAAAAAAAGGTCTGCTCGGCGTCGGCCATTCGTATCGCGAGCACGTGCGGACCCGGGTTAATTTCGAGAGACGAATGTCACTTCTTAAACTCGCCGTTTCCCGAAAAACTTTTCCAACTGTAATTGCGGCCCCTTCTTTTCCATATAATTTCGCAACCGCCTGAAAATATCGTGACTGCACGATGCCGCCTCGACTTTACGCCAACGCTTTTATATCGCCCGTTGTCCTCTCTCTAACTTCTGCCGCGAAAAATTCATATCTCCTCGGCGAATCTCGGGGATCGTCCAAGAATATTTTTCCCTTATTTCCTTTTGTTTGACGATCATTTTTCCCGTATTACATCCGAGATAGACTTTACGACGAATTAATTACGGCGGCATCGATTTTGTTTCTAGCACGATGGACGGCCATCTTTGACACAAACGTAGCATACCCATGGGGTATTAGGTTTTGCTGTAATTGTATTAAAACCAGAGTTGCGCAACTGGAAAGTTGCGGATCACCACCGACCAAACTGTTTCCTTCATTATTCGATGAGCACCGTTTCTGATTCACAGATTTTAATTACAGGGAAACGCGTGTAATTAAAACAGTTGCCGATTAAAAATGTTAACAGCGAACTGAGGTAGAATTATGCTAAATAGTAACGTAGTATAATTGCTTACAGCGGAAATTCGTTATGGCCGTGTATCTGAAGAATTATTTAACGAAATTTATTATGGTATAGTATGCGTTAAATTATGTTCAATAAAATCAATAAACCGTAATGAATTATATTGATAAATCATAATAAATCACTATACAAAATCGTATAATATTCAAGAAATCACTATAATACAGTATATAATAAATTACCATACTAATGTATGATAAATCATACAAATTAAACAATGTATAATAAATCATACAAATTGTACAATGTATAACAAACCATTATGACAAATCAGTCAGTGTATTATAAATCACTAGAATGAAACATTCAGTCTATGATAAATCATCATAATAAATCATACAGTGTATAACAAGTCACCATAATAAATCATACAGTATATAATAAATCATACTAAACCATACAATGTAGAAGAAATCATTACAATAAAACACTCATGTATGATAAATCATCATAATCAATCAGACAGTATTATAATAAATCATTATATTACGCCATACAATGTGTACCAAATCATTATAATAAGTAATAAGTTAGTCAGTGTATAAAAAATAACTATAATAAAGCAATCAGTGTATAATAAATCATCATAATAAATCATAGAGTGTATAATAAGTCATCATAATAAACCATACTGTATATGATAAATCATCATACTAAACCATACAATGTATAATAAATCACTACAATAAAACATTCATGTATGATAAATCATCATAACCAATTATGCAGTATTATAATAAATCATTATATTACGCCATACAATGTATAACAAATCACTATAATAAATTAGTCAGTGTATAAAAAATCACTATAATAAAGCAATCAGTGTATAATAAATCATCATAATAAATCATAGAGTATATAATAAGTCATCATAATAAATCATACTATACATATATGATAGATCATCATACTAACTCATACAATGAATGACAAATCATTACAATAAATCATTGAATGTATAATAAATGATTATAATATTTATATTATATATAATATATTTAGTTATTATATTATATTATATTATATTTAGCTATATTATAATGATTCTTATAATTCAGTGCATAATAAATTATCTTCAGAAATCATGTATACAAATAATAAATCATCATACTAAACGATACAATGTATAACATATCATGCAATGTATTATATAATAAATAATGTAGTAAGTCCCTGCAATTCATCATGCAATATATAGTAAATAATACAATAAATCATAACCTCAACTCAACCATACAATGAACAACATTCCTAACACATAGTGATTTAAATAATCACAGCCTCTAACGAAACAAAATTATCAACTACGTAAATAGAGGCGTTCACAAATATTTTTAGAGTAACAGAGAGTAGTATAGTTACGTAGAGTATCGAGATACGTGCGAAGAGGAGATATAGAGCGGTGGCGGTATCAACGCTGCGTGGACTGCGTGTAGAATGTCAAACGGGGATCTCCCCGGTATTCGCAGATCGCCTAAATCACCGGTAAATGAAATTAATTTATCCGAGCCAATCTGTCGCGTCAGCGTTACGCTCACTAGCCTCAGGGCTGGTACGTATGTATGTACGCGTACGCGATGCGTGCGACAGACAATATATTTGGCGCCCTCCTGGCTGCCGGCGCCGGCCCATGTGACATCGTAATCCACCACCATTTCAGAGTTCATCCAGTCAGGTCTCTGGATAAAGGGCTCCCGCCATTTCCTGCGACTTACGAATTCGATCATCGCGACTGGACCGTGAAAAAGCTCGCAACCCTATCTACCCTAACACCAAACGTCCGATCACTCGATTATGGCCCTACACCATTGCTTGATGGAGTCGTTAATCAGACGGTGGACATGTTTTTTGATAGTTTGTGATGGTTTGGTGTGGACGTTACGCTGAAAGTGAAAGTTTGAGAGTACTGAGATATTTGGGATACTTGGGTCACTTGGGAATTTTCGGGACATGGGATTATTCGGGGTTATTGGGAATTTAGGAGTTTTGAATATTTTGGATATTGGGGAATTTCGGGTAGTTGGGGGTTTGGAATTATTGGGAATTGGGATAATTGGGATTCGGGATAATTGGGATTCGGGATAATTGGGATTCGGGATAATTGGGATTTGGGATAACTGGGATTTGGGATAATTGGGATTTGGGCCAATTGGGATTTTGGGACTATTATGATTTGGGACAAGTGGAAATTTGGGACAACTGGGATTTGGGGCAACTAGAGATTTGGGACAACTGGGATTTGGCGCAAGTGGAGATTTGGGACAACTGGGATTTGGGATAAGTGGGGATTTGGGACAATTGGGATTTTGGGACTATTATGATTTGGGACAAGTGGAAATTTGGGACAACTGGGATTTGGCGCAAGTGGAGATTTGGGACAACTGGGATTTGGGACAAGTGGGGATTTGGGACAAGTGGGGATTTGGGACAATTGGGATTTTGGGACTATTATGATTTGGGACAAGTGGAAATTTGGGACAACTGGGATTTGGGGCAACTAGAGATTTGGGACAACTGGGATTTGGCGCAAGTGGAAATTTGGGACAATCGGAATTTAGGGATAATTGGAACTTGAGATAATTGTGATTTGGGACAAATGAGATTTGAGATAATTAGGATTTGGGCAATCAGGACTTGGGACAATTTAGGATTTGGGACAATTGGGACTTGGGCTAGTTGGTATTTGGGACCATTAGGATTTGGGACAAATGGAGATTTGGGACAATTGGGATTTGGGGCAAGTGGGGATTTGAGACAATTGGGATTTTGGGACTATTATGATTTGGGAAAAGTGGAGATTTGGGACAACTGGGATTTGGGGCAAGTGGAAATTTGGGACAATTGCGACTTGGGATAATTGGAACTTGAGATAATTGTCATTTGGGACAATTAGGATTTGGGCAATCAGGACTTGGGGCAATTGGGACTTGGACTAGTTGGTATTTGGGACCATTAGGATTTGGGACAATTGGGACTTGGGACAATTGAAATTTAGTGATAATTGGGACTTGGGTTAATTGGGACTTGGGACAGTCAGGATTGGCGCAATCAGGATTTGAGACAATTGGAAATTTGGGACAATTGGGGATTTGGGGCAATTGGGACTTGAGATAGTTGGGTCTTGGATTTATTGGGGTTAGAATTAGGCATTATTGGGAATTTGAGATTATTGGAAATTTGGGATGATTTGGAATTTGGGATTATTTAGAATTTGGGGTAATTGGGATTTGGGATTATTAGGATTTTAGAATGTTGATTTTGGTCACGTAATTTTGAAACTTTAGTACGTTAAAACTTTAGTGTTTTGGAATTTCGAAGTGTTACAATTTTGTAGAATATAATTTTTGATATGTGAAACCCTAAGTTCTTAAAATTTTGTGTCCTATAAACTTAGGGACTTTGGATGCTTAAACCTCCGAAATTTTGTAATTTTGTAATTTTTAAATCTTGACATTTTCAATTTTTGAGTTTTTGGAACTTTAGAGCTTTGTGAATTTAGAACTGTGGAGCTATGGAACTTTAAATTTTCAAGGTCTTTAGAACTTTGTAATTTTGAATCTTTGAAATCTTGAGTTTTCGGGGCTTTGAAACCATGAATTTTTGATATTTCGTAATTTCTGACTTTGAGAACTTGAGTTCTTTTTGAAACTTCGTAAATATTGGTCTCTGATACCTCGAGATTTTCCGACTTCATAATTTCGGGACTCGAATTTATAGGTTTTCCATTCATTACAATCTTGTAAATCTTGAAATTTGAACCTTTATAATATTAATCCTTTCTTACCTCGAAAACTTGAGATTTATCAACATTATATCTTCGCAATTACGTCACTTACATAAAAATTTGGAGAATTTCCCTTATTGTGTTCACTGCCATATAACGAGAGTTATAGTTGAATATCCTCTTACAATTTACCCCTAATGAAAATTTTCCGATCCATTTCGCGATCTTGAAGTCTATAAATCCAATTCTGGCTCCCAAACATCACGATCCAAACAAAGAACCAATAAACACAGGGTCGGACAAAGGAAGGTCATGACAATTGAATGCAAAAGCCCTCAAAAAAGCTGCATTCACCGTCAGAACGTGAAGAGGTTTTCTCGAACGTATGACTAGCAGAAAATAAAAGTTGCGAATCCGTTGCTGTAAACAGCCGCTAATTAATCTGAAGGAGTTTTCAGTCGATCGTTAAATCGTCTGAATGCGACGCGAAACTTGTTACCCGAGCGAGGATAATGGCGCGGGAGTTCGATTGATTCGGAATATCGGTAACAGAATAAGGTTCCCATCGATGCACGAATTACAAATTAAATTCACCTTTATTGCCCATTGAAAGTTTGCCCCATCGATTCAGCATACGTTGAAGGCAAACGAGATCGGGGCAGCATTGAATGGCAGCAAACTTATTTGCGAACCTCGAAGAAAGGAGCTTTCTTTTCATCGGAACTCTCTCTTTCTCTGCTCGAGTCCGAGCAATTACGTTCGAATGGCTGTTACAAGAGTCAAGATTCTCGCACCGTTATTCGATTTTTGCCTTCGCGCTTTGCCGTTCGTCGTTCTAGCCAGTTTTCTCTCGTAATTCAAGACCGCGATGAAAGAAACGTCGACCGGAACCTTTTCAATTCCGTAACTTCTACAGAATCTCCGTCCCCGCCGGGATCCGTTCTCTTTATTTCGAGCCAAACAATAATGTTTTCAAATACAATGGACACCTTTGTCTACTGGAAGGTTACTAGGAAAATTCAGAATAGAAAAGGACTTATGGGAGACAGTGTACCTTGGTTAGGTTAGGTTGATAGGGTACATTCGATGGGGTTTGTTGGATGAATTTGAGATTTTTTGAATTTTCAAATTTTTAAATAATTGTCAATTTTTATATACTTTCTGAACTCGACAATTTTGAAATTTTGAAATTCCTAAATATTCAAATTTCTAAATTTCCAAATAGTGTAATTTCTGGATCTTTAAATTTCTAGATTCAAAAAGATTTTCCAACTCCTCAATTAGTAAATCTTACGGATTTCATATTTATATGTCTCTAAATTTGTAATTTGGAAATTACGAAATCTATCAATTTTCCTATACCAAAATTCCTAGATTCCTATATTTCTATATTCAAAAATCCCTAAACTCCTATCTTCCTCGAACCGTAAATACTCAGATTTCCAAATACCTAGGTTCCTAAATTTCTAAACCACTAAATCCCTAGATTAAAAAATTTGTAGTTTCAAAAGTTGAAAAAATTCTGATATCCCTAGATCCTCAAATCCCAACGTTCTGGAATATCTATGTCCACCAATTGTAAAGCTCAATTCCTAATTTTTAATTCCCTAAATCCCTAGATTCCAAAATTTGTACATTAAAAAATTCCTAAATTCTCATATCCCTAGATCCTTAAATCTCAACGTTCTCAAAAATCTATATCCACCAATTGTAAAGCTCAATTCCTAATTCCTAAACCCCTAAATCTCCAGATTCCAAAATTTATACATTAAAAAATTCCTAAATTCTCATATCTCTAGATCCTCAAATCCAAACGTTCTCAAAAATCTATGTCCATCAATTGTAAAGGTAAATTCCTAATTCCCAAACCCCTAAATCCCTAGATTCTCAAATCCTTGTATTTCCAAATTCCTACACCACCAAATTTCAAACTGAATAGCAAATTTCTGTGTTCCAAAATTTTTCATCTGAAATAAAATATGATTCTCAAAAGTCCCTAATCACCAAATTAGAGACCTCTTTTCTCGTTGTGATCATATTTTCTTTTTAGGTGAATCAGATTTTCCTTTGACTATACATGCTATCGAGGGTTTATTTAAAAACTTGTTACACCCCGACAATTTTATTTATCCTACACTTTATCCTCCTTTTCTCCGTCTTAATTCAGACTCGTATTTTTTTATCTTGTTCTCTTCGAAGATCCGCTTCTTTTTCCTGATATAGCCTTTTCCCTAAGCTACCATTGCAGTTCAATTGCGCGGGAAGAGTAAGAGAAGGATTCTATTAAAAGTTGACGACGGATCCGGACTTGCGAGTTTTAATGTACTTGTTATAATCGGCCCTCTTACCGCGAAACACCCCGGCTACACGTCTCCCTTCGCCAGCTTTCTTAAGGTCCCTGCCTTCGAGCCCCTTCGAGCCCTTTTCGCAAGAAAATTGGAAAAATAATTTATCGCCTTAACAAATTAAAGCTCGCGAATCCACGTTTGCACCCCATTTCCTTCTTTTGTAAATAAAATAATGTTGAAACTAAATTTTGTCTTTTAAACAAACAGTACTGACAAAAGTAGTGCAAAATAAATAGGACACAAAGGTTGGGACAAAGAAGATCCGTGGATAAATTAATAATAAATGGATAAGTAAATATAAATTAATTTTTAAAATAAACTGAAGAAATTGTTTGTTAATTTGTGTAACAATAATGTTTTACTTTATTCATTCCACATTATTGGGAATTATTGCAAAATAGTTTATGCTAATTGAAGATCTTTATGAAGAAATGTGCAAGTATAACACTTTTTTTTATTCTTTTGTTATTCAATTTTTACTGATAGATTTTTAACATATTTCTGATTAAAATGAGACCAAACGCTAGACATATTTACTTGTAGTAATTTATCGGAGTAAAACCCTCGATATAAGCGAAATACTTGAAATTACAAGTAAATATGTTCCGAATCACGTCGTGTTTGGTCTCATTTTAATCAGAAAACTGTCACAAGTAAATTGGCGAAAGTTTCATAACAAAGAAATAAAAATGAGAAAGTTTTATTCTTGCGTTATTGTCCCGCCGCCATGTTTGTTCACGTTCGATCGTTCTCTTCACTTGTTCTTTACGCTTCTTTTTACGTTTAACAAATTTCGATCAATGTAGGAATTATACGATATAATTAAAAGTTCAGACGCGAATGATTCGCTTATATCGAGTATTTACTGTATATCTATAACCAATAGTAACATTTTTTGTAAATTCCTCTGATGTTAGCATTCGAAATCGCGGGACGTGCGGCCATCTTGTTGCTACTAGCAGCGCGCCAATATTTGAATGTTGAGAACGGAGGCAACTCCAATAAACATTTTTACTGTACAATTAGCAGTTCACTTTTTTTTTTTAAATAACCATTACATGTTTAATAATTAGTACATAACTAGTTCATACTAAAATTAAACGAAACTCTTACATATGTATAGCATCGAATCAATAAAGTTACGTAAAGTTAAATGAAAATCAGATTAGTAACACGTATATCATATTGCAATGTACTGTATTTATATTTGAAATAAGTGGATAAAATGTATAATTCCATTTGATAATAAATAAAGTAAGAATTTGCCAAAAATATGAAATAAATGATTTACTAAGAGTACTAAAACAGTGTAGTATAATAAACATACAATAATATTTTTACTTACTAATTTTACTTTTTCAATTTCAATTTACTAATTCAATTTACATTGAATTTTACACAAACTACCTGCATTAATTTAACCCTGTACTTACGCATTTGTTAATTTCTTTTAAAAGAAACGAGTTGCTTAATAGCATCGAAGATAAAACCGCACTCGTTTACGAAATAGGTTGTTGGGGGTAACATGTGCAGCAGCGAGGGAAACGAGAAGGCCAGATTAATAATACAGTGTTAGTATCATTAGCCACGGTAATGGTGTGAACTTTTAATTAGTTGGCCAGTTTCATTCGGAAACACTTGGTCGAGCAGCAGATCCATTGTGTTTTTATTCATGGGCCGAGAGATAGGCAACGGTTCTTCCTTCTCCGCGAAACCAACTCCATCCATGGCCGAGTAGGAGCCCTCGGGGTTGGAAAACTTTAACTTTCTTCATTCCCTCTCCGCCCTTTTGCTAAGAACCCTGAGAAAGGGACCTTACGTATTTGTCCATTAACACCCGTAGACTTAGGTCGTTCATCGCCTCTGCCATTTTGCGCCCTGTCGACGATCCGCGCTCGATGTATTATTTCGAACGCGTCTTCACACCTGTCTCTGTGCTTTATGGTACTTCTGAAAGCAATTTTTTTCAATTATTTCAAATTCTTCCTTTACGCTTTTCGCGGAATTCGTTAGTACTTCATAGAATTATTTGGGCTATCAGCGGTAATATTTGGAATTTAGGATTCAGTCAGAAATATTTGGAACTTGAGGTTCTTTCAGTAGTATTTGGATTTCTAACATATCAACATTTACACGTGCATTATCTGTTAAATTGAAACATACTCATCACTTACTATAAACAAATCTTACAAATAATTCTAAGATTCTCTAAATTGAATTTTTTCAAAAACCTCGTATGTAAAAGTTTTATACTTTCTACACATGGAATCATACACTCCGTGTTTGTACGATTACTAAGAGACCGTATATTTTTAAGAAGAAATCTATTGAACATAATAATTCGAGCAGCGACTATAAGTTGTTATCACGGGTCAAAAAGGAAGTGGCAACTCGTCCCTGGATAATGGCCTAGTCCTTAAAAGGATTCGGTTTACTAATCCCTTCACAATCCGCCCATAAAGCTGAACACTCTTTGCCTGAAACCATCGTGGTCCATCGAATAGAGCCGCCGGTATAAAACCAGTTTGGATGGGTTTAATTACTCAGCTCTCGACCGGCGATGTAAATGATGGCCATTAAATCGCGGGGCTCGATGTTTACCCCGAAAACCACGAAAGTGGAGGGCAATACGTTAGAGAAACGTTCATCGGGTGTAGACAGCGATGGGGTGGCTTCGATTTTTATCACCGATATCCCAACGATTTTCTATCCTCGAAATCAATATGAGCAACGACGCCGGTGCGCGATTTAAATCGAGTGGCCCCGCCGTTAATTCGCTTAAACCGGGAAATTGCGGAATACGCTGACGGCCGATTCTGTTTATCACCATTTTAATTGCCGGCACCAAATATTCTACGCTACCGTTCCGCGTACAAACTTATCTTTCGGCTATTCGATTCTGTTATTCTGCTACTACGGTGCAACGCAGACGTTTCTTCGATAACACGTATGTAAATTTCACAACTTTTAAATTCTCAAATTATCAGATTCCTCTGTTCTCAAGTTATCAAATTTGTCAATTTTCGAACTATCGAACAGTTGAATTATTGAATTATTGAACTGTGGGATAATTGAACTATCACACTGTTGCATTATCGAATTATCGAATTATCGAACTGTCGACCTATCAAATTATCGAACTATCGAACTATCGAACTATCGAACTATCGAACTACTGAACTATCGAACTATTGAACTATCGAACTATCGAATTATCGAATTATCGAATTATCGACCTATCGAATTATCGAACTATCGAACTATCGAACTATCGAACTACTGAACTATTGAACTATTGAACTATTGAACTATCGAATTATCGAATTATTGAATTATCGAATTATCGAACTATTAAACTACCGAACTATCGAATTATCGAACTATCGAACTATATCGAACTATCGAACTATCGAACTATCGAATTATCGAATTATCGAATTATCGAATTATCGAATTATCGAATTATCGAACTATCGAATTATCGAACTATCGAACTATCGAACTATCGAACTACTGAACTATTGAACTATTGAACTATTGAACTATCGAATTATCGAATTATCGAACTATCGAACAATAGAATTATCGAGTTTTTGAAATATCAAATTATTAAATTATCGATTTTACAGAGTATTTGAAATATGAAATCATCAGATTATTAAATTATCAAAGAATTAAATTATAAAATTTTCGAATCTCTGTATTTATGAAATCCTCGAATTCCCAAATTTCCAAAAATCTGCATATAAATATGAAATTTTCCAATGCGTGGCGCGTATCCAATCTTCTTGTTATTAACAATTACTACCTTTAATTCTACATCGTAATACAAAGTGGACATTCAATGATAACGTTATCAATGCTATTTGTACGAGACACCACTTAATTTCCATCGCGATATTAGTGTCTGGCACAGACGCAGCGCGTAAAATGCTTCGATAACGCTTTAATCGGCCGGAATGCGAATGTGATAGGTTTACATTATCGTATTAACTTCGATACAGTTACGTCCCGACTTTACGGGATCCACGGAATTATTAACGACGCAATTAAAATATATCCAATTTGTCAAATTCGGTAACTTCGTTAGCATGTAATTTGAATTTGTTACGTCGAAAATGACCAATTGTCCGCGAGGAGGGGACGAAGGAGGGACAGACGCAAACCGGAACACATAATTCGCGAGTTACAATTTTACGCCATATCTACGGGTCTCGCAACCCTCATATTATGCGTGTATCCACCATATATCAGTCTTACAGCACTCCTGATAACAATTTCATACGGGGATTACGGCGACGATGGGGATGAGAGGGGGGTGAGAAGAGACACATGCATGAGTGCACCACTCTCCTGAAAGCGAAAGGGATAATCCCCTGAATAATGCGCATGCTGTTACTGCAATATTAATCGGTTTCCAAAGGAAAACATCGAATAGCTTTGACTCTCGGCTTTTATGTAAAAGAAGGGCTAACTTGTAGCCCTCTTTGCGAAACCATGTGCACCCTGCCACGTGTTTACTTAGAAAGCTGCCACTCGCAAGACTGTCAGGATTTCATTTAAATTCGAGAATCAACCCCGTTTACGGGCTGCTCGAAATGGTGTTAAACCATTTCGTTAATTGCAACGTTGCTTGAAGACCTACTATGTGATTAAATGTTTTTTATACATTCCTGTATGTGCGACCGTTCAACGAGGATTTTTTGAGAGAGATTTATGAACATTGAGTTTAACACTGCATTTACAATAAATGATTTTTACGGTGTTAATTGCAATAGTTATGTATTTTTATGCAAACACGTCGTTTGTCGGTAGTTTCTTCAAATCTGATTGTCAACAAAAACACGTTAATTTATAATTCTGAAATATTAAATATATAGTAAGAATAAATAAAACGGTGGGGGTGAATATACCTAGAGTTCCGAGAGATTTATAAATATTGTCAATATTTCAGAAATGTTTGGTCACCCGAAATTTGAGAGTCAGCTGCGTAGTTTCCTGGCAATTAGTAAGTCGTCGAGAATAGCTGACTCTTTAAGGGTTGATCCGGCCGAATTAACGATGTAAGCGATTCGAAGAAACCAATAACTACGGGAGACGAATGGGCCGAGATGAGGGGTACAGCGGTTGGCTTCGGTAACAGTCTTCGAAGAAGAATCGAACCGCCTCATTACGTTAATTTCCCCGGAGATGCCTGCATTTTTCTGATTCCATCCGTTCATCGTCGCACGTCGTTGCTCCAGTTTCTCCCGTTCTTCTCTCGGAGCCCCCGGTAAGCCACCACCATGGGCTGAGGGTGAGATTTTATATCGAGACGCAAGGGCTGAGAATGAAACCATTTATTGCAACGCGAAGACCCGTAGAAGGTAAGGGTCCAGGATGCCTTTACCCAGGGGAATGATAGGACGAGCTACAGCCTCCGGGTTGTGCCATGGAAAAAATCAAGAAATAGACGCGGACTGAGAAAATGAGGAACACGGAGACCGTTAACGTTTCGACAATCAGTTACATCCTTGAGGAAAAACGGAATCTGCGGAGAATTACGCGAGAAAAGCATATTTATGTTGGAGATGGTATAAATTTGAAAATATCGTCACTTCACCTCAATAGTACGAAATATTTATTTACTATATTTATCTAAACAATTGCGTTATTTTAGAATTAACGAAAGCAAAGTAGTAGAAGTGGTTGACTAAACAGTAAGAACGGTCCATGTTAGTATATTGTATTATCAATACTAGTACATATTAGGTTTGAAATTATCATTAGAAGACAGAAATTGTAGTCACCCTCCACTATCGTTCACACATCAGATGAAATGATCAGAATAGTTGGAAATGATCAGAAGTCGAATAGTAAACATCTGTTAGTATAAATCGTCACATACTATCATTGACTAATACCACTATAATCAAAGATCAAAGCTACCAAACTTGCAAAAAGCAGCAACTCTATGAAACAATAACTAGTCTACTATGCTAACTTAACATGTAAAATAATAAGATTCACATTGCTTCCAGCTGTCATCTTACCATAGTCTTCACTACACAGTAAGACATAATATGTATACAACATATGGACATTAGAATCTGTAAGATAAAACTGTAAGATGTAATATCTATCTGGCCACATTTGCCCAGAAAGCCATAGAAATATTCGCAGAGCGTCTCGATTCGGTTAATTAATGTGGCTACATTAAGAACGAAAGGTTCTTGGCTAAAATCCCTTTTCCTCTCGTTCGACCAACCGCTTCTCGCTGTTCATTGGTTCTCTGTTCCTCGTCTTTCTTGCGGACCGATGCAAGGAATCCCCGGGCTATGTTATTGTAGTTGAACTGGCTGAATGTAGGGGTTAATTGGAAGCCCCCTAGTGTAGTTTCGCGCCAACTCCCGATCCGTTTCGAGGCGTGCATTGCGAAGCCTGTTGGATGCCTCCGTCGTTTCCGTTTCTCCCTCGTGGTCTGCCTTGTTGCTGTAACTTACAACACCGATCCAACTTTGTCTCCTTAGTGGCGTCGGGGGTTGTAGGCTGCACGGCTCGAATAGCACCTTAATACCGCGCGAAATGCGCAGCGGAATATATGTTCCGGCGTGCCGGAAACAATAATCGCGCCGGTAAGTGCGCGTGCAAGGAGAAATCGAGCGAGTTTAACGGTCCTCGGATGCCTCGGAAGTTTTCCGAATGACGGAAGAAACCGACGCCGGGAATCGTCCATGTTTTCAGTTACCCTTTCTCGTTAAGGCTTCACCCCTTGTTAACTGTCCCCTGTTTACAGCCACCTCTAGGTATTCCCGTTATTCCCAAATGCAGGCCCGGCAATCCAACCCCTTATTTAGCCGGTAACCGATGGTTCACAGCATTCCAGGATACTCTTAGCGGAGATAACACGTGGTCCAATCCGAAGAAAATCCTCGCACGTTCGCTCGTTTACTCGACGATTGTTCTTCCTCCGCAGCTGGTATAATTCTCCATTTAACAGCCGGTTCCCGTTTTAACGATATATTGGTAATTGCACCGGGCACTGGCCCACTTCTGCCCCGATTCTTCTTCCTCGCGGACCGGATGCAGCAGCAGCGCGCACGCGTCGACGGTACGCATTGCGGTTGTAATATCGCGGCCCAACCTCGAGGAGATACACCTAAAATCCGACGTAGTTTCCGCCTCTTCGTTTATCTTTATACCGTGGCATTCGCTATATCGCCGGAGGATGAGGAGCCGGGTCTCGAGTGTCTGGTAACGGAGGTCGCGACGCAGCCTGTCGACGACTTCTGGCACGTGAATCGCGACCCGTGCCGTCTCTTCAGACCTTAACACGCATTCGCCGTGTCGCGCGTAATCCCGAGCGGGTTTGCGAGTGTTTACGCGTTCGAGTGCACGCACACGTGCGACTAAGTGCGACGACTACGGGGACACCGGCACGGAATTCGGGGACGACCCTTGGTAATTTACGGCCGAGACAATTGGTCAGGGGTTGTAGCCGGCCGGCGTGCAACAGGGGATAATGTAGTCCCCTGTACGCTTGCAAGGACATTACGAGTACGAGGAGGACGATCGTTCACGCGACGCTTCGTTGTAGTCTGTCCCTTGACTGGTTGGACGTGTAATAGCTTTCGAATGATTGAATTCAACGAGTGTTACTTTCCTTATTTATGGCCGTTGCGTTGCGGCGTTTAAAAACAAACGGGAATTTTAACGAATAAATTCGTCGGCGTGCTAGCGACAAAATTTCGAAGCTCTTTCCGCGAAGATTGTCCTGCTAGTTGGAGCTGAAATAAATTCTAAGACCGCGCTGGGTAGCTTGCAAATTTATGGTAATGCCGGATCACGAATCTCCCAAATGAATTTTATTTAAAGTTTCTCTACGGCCCGGCTATGGCGAGGTTTGTCTGAAAAACTTTGGAATTCATAAATACAATTTGAATGATTTTCGTTATCCGCCACGAGAATTTCATCGCGAACGAGTAGACAGACAGAAATCATGGCTAGACGCCACCGGAAATTGTCGGATATTAAATCAGAAGCTTGTCCCGTTCCTTTCTGGAACTTTGTTCGCGAACCGGCTCTCTTTAATTGCCAAAGAATGTCAACTGTGGAAGTAAAAAGGGTGCAAACGCAATCTTCAAGCAACTTTATACATTTTTTGAGAGAACTTTTATTTGGTAATTAACGATGAATGTGTTTCGACCAGCCGGTTCGGTGTTCCGCATAGTCGGTTCAGTCTTTCGTTTTAAAAGATTCTGAAATTACAGTAGGTGCAGTATTAAAAGACCGAAGAAAATGCTTCGTTTTGGTAGTTTCAAAGATAAATTGAAGTTTGGTCTTTTGTAATTTTGTGCGATATTACTTTCAGCATACAGTAACTATTTGGGCATCAAATAAAAATCTATCGAAAGTGGTAAAATCGTTATTGGACGATATTTTAAAAAATATATGCTTGACACGCTTCTTGCTAAAATATGATATTTTTCGTGATATTTATTTATAAAGGTAATGGAATTGAAAAAATAAGACCTTATCGTTTTTTCTTAGATGCAATTGCTTACATTAAAGTAATTGCAAATTAGCAAAATTGTGAGGTATTAATTATCAGTAAAAGAGTTCTAGTCGGTTCAGTCTTCCGTTTTAAACAAGTCCAAAATTAGATTGGGTCCGGTTACGAAAGTGAAGAAAATATGGATAGTTTTGAAGATAAATTGTGAAAGTTGGGTCTGTTCGATATCGCAGAATGAAAGAACGGTGTTGTCTGAAAGAAGGTCAGAACCGAAGGCATTTTCAGCAAGTTTGCAATTTGATGGGAACTAAGCCGATCTTCGGGTCGTTGTACTATCCCGGCCTGGGGGCGGAATATGTGCGGCAAAGAAGCATATGTTTCAGTACGTTCCACCGGTTTTAAGTTTCGAGTGATACTCTCGCGGATCTTGAAGAGGTCGCATACTTTGCGCTTACACTTTTCCTACGGCGGTGAAACAACCCGCAGGATGAATAACCCACACCAACCCCTCGCGATACCACCCAAGGTATTCATGCCAGTCGTTCATATTTCGTCGACGACCTACTCGAATGCTTTTTGGGTCGAGTGGTTCCTACGTAGCAACGTATTTTCAGTCGGCTAAGTTCTTCGTGGCGAAAGTCTTTGACCGAACTAACGGAGAAAAGACCAGCGCGGTTGAAAATCTCTTTCATGCTTCTACTTCCTCTCGCGCGCGCGGTTTCACCCCAAAAGCAACGGTTCTTAACCCTCTCCACGTATAATTATTGAAATAATTTTCTCCAACATATTTTATTTACCGTCAGCGGTATCTTTCTGTATGGCGGTTCGGATTTCAATAGAAAAATTCTCGCGGTACAACGGAAACTTTCTGTTAGGGGTATTCTCGTGGGGTGCGACGTACGACGGAACAGAGCAAGGTGGTTGCGAGTCTCTTATTGGGGTCCAAGAAATATATGGGCGGAAATAAGCCCCTGGCATCGTCAAGATGAAAGGACGATAAAGGCAGGTCGAGTGACCGGAGGCATGCAAATTGATAGTAATAGCTATCCTCCACTGTCTCTACCTTCGAGCCCCCTTTTCCATGTTCCTTAGAGGATTCACCGCCCCTCGTGCCACATCCTTGGAATCCTCGCGTGCGCCATGTGACATCGATCATCTTGATTTACCACCGTTTACGTTATTATCCGTAGGAAACACAACGAGACAAAAGGAACTCCTTTATCTTGAACTTGGGAATCGAATGATTTGTATTTACTCGCCATATCTTAATGTAGGCATCGGCTTTCCTTTTCTCTATATTTAGCATATGACTGTCATGTTATATTTCATTCGATATTGATGTATTATAATTTTATTGTATGTTAACTTACTGTATTATCATATTCATGGATTATTATAATTCTATTTGATTTGTTACCATATTATTGTATTATCTATTTCTCGTACTACTGTATTATATACCACGTTATTTATTATCCTACGTTCATTAGCACATTGCCAAATTATAAACGTACCGTATTACCGTGTTCGCATATTCTCATAATATTACTGTACTCTCAAAGTAGACCTATATCAAATTAATGTATCCATATATATTCATAATACCACATTACTATACTATTATTATCCATTGTCATACATCATATCGCCTATTATATTGCAAAATTATAGTTACTTAATTATACACTATCATTCATGAATTCAGTCATGATATTTATTACTACATTACCAAACCATTACTTTGTAAAAGTTAAGCAGTTCAATTAATTGTATCATACTTTCATCTCACTATGTTACCGCATTCAATAGCGCCTGAGTAGATATTTCACACGAGTGGCCTTTTCCTAGCCATCAGCCGGAAGCCGCACGATTTCGAATCCTAAGCTCGAATGGAATTAAACAACAGCCGGCGGGTCCGTCTTAAATGGGTGCAGTTTTATTCGAACGGTTCGGCCGGTCGTTCCGGAAGCCGTTCTCTTTTTCACGAAGACAACCGGTGTAAATAACAAGAACGGCAGTTAAATCTTATTGGTCGTCCACGTCGAAAAGAAGGACGAGGAGGAGACGGAGGATGTATATGTGTATCGAGTGGAGAAGTGGCGAACAGCATCCACGTGGGAGCAATGCGTCGGGAAGCCAAGAAGGGGTTGGCAGAGGGCGGTTGCCTCTCTGATTTACACCGGGGCTGACTTCTTCTGAATATTTAACGGGCCAAGCCTGAACATCGCCAGTTCCGTCCTGCTGCTGATCCGGATTAAGGGAAAGTGATAAGTTATCCCGAGCTTCGTATGCGACTTCCATTCACCAGCTGAATGCTCGCCGGCTGCTGTTTTACTTTTCTACCACCAACACCACCCTCGTCGACCGACTACGTTTCCCCTTTTGTTCTTTCTCTCGTTGCACCTTCTGCTTGGTAACTTCGCGTCCCAGGACAAGTTCCACGAAATCCGAGACTTCCTTTCACTTCAAATGTGCTGCTTTTTGTTTCCCACATCCTTCTTTTCGATGTTTCTTCTTCTCTTGCGGAGACGAGGCTCTCGGATTCTTTCGCTGCGGACTTATCGGTGATGGTGACGGATTCGGATGGTGCCTTGGTGCTTGCAGCGAGTTGGCTGATGCAGATTCATTTCGAATTCTCTGATTTTGGAATTTGGCTGGAGATTTTGAAGGATTTCTAATTTATGAACGTGTCAAGTTCTAAACCTTCAAATGTAGAAAATTTATTTAACTAAGTTATTTTTTAATATTCAAATTGAAACATTAATTCATAGGTTGAGATGTGGAAATTAAAAAGTGTTGAATTTTTAAATTAGAGAAGTCTGAAGTGTGAATGTGTCAAGTTCTAAACTATCAAATGTAGAAAATCTATTTAAATAAGTCATTCTTTAATATTCAAATTTTTAATTCATAGGCTGAATTATGAGATGTGGAAATTAAAAGTTGTTGAATTTTGAAATTAGAGAAGTCTGAAGTGTGAATGTGTCAAGTTCTAAACTATCAAATGTAGAAAATCTATTTAAATAAGTCATTCTTTAATATTCAAATTTTTAATTCATAGGCTGAATTATGAGATGTGGAAATTAAAAGTTGTTGAATTTTGAAATTAGAGAAGTCTGAAGTGTGAATGTGTCAAGTTCTAAACTATCAAATGTAGAAAATCTATTTAAATAAGTTATTCTTTAATATTCAAATTTTTAATTCATAGGCTGAATTATGAGATGTGGAAATTAAAAGTTGTTGAATTTTGAAATTAGAGAAGTCTGAAGTGTGAATGTGTCAAGTTCTAAACTTTCAAATGTAGAAAATTTATTTAACTAAATTATTTTTTAATATTCAAATGGAAACATTAATTCGTGGGTTGAGACGTCGAAATTAAAAATTGTTGAATTTTGAAATTAGAGAAGTCTAAATTCTGTCCATCACGTTATTTACAATAATATAATATGATAATATAACAATATAGTTAGACAATAACGTGGTAACAAAAGAAAGACGTGTTAAGCAACAGTTCTCTGTGTACATTGGAAAAGTTACACTTCGAAACGCGGAAACGTTGAGGAAGTAAGCGTCGCGTGTAAAGTGCGGAAGGATAAAGTGTAGTTATGCGGTTGGTAATATTGGTAACCGCATTTAAATGACGGGCATCGTGTGGTTTGCCAAATAGGATACTTTTGAATTGCAACGCCAACGTTGGCGGTGTGCTCTGACAGAGAGGGGAGTTTCTAATGGACACTTAACTTCAATTAAACTAAAATTCGAACTACCGACGTCGATGTTACCGACGCCGTTGCGTCGGTTATTGTACTCGATCTAAATCGCGTGAACCGGCGCGGAAGAACGTCCCTAAGGGAGAGTTTAAGCGGCTTCAGAAAGTTCTATTTAATTGATTTGCGACAAACATAAAATATCTATCTTGGTCTATTATTTTCTGTATTAATAATTAAATGTAGTTATTTGTATTGGAGTTCTATTATTTTACTTAGTATTCTTTATTCGTTATGTTTTATTGCGTACTGTTATAGTGGCATACTAAAAAATCACCATCTTAATATATGACCGTGTTACTACATTACTATATTCGTTACTCATATTTCAACATTATTAAATTAATTGTTATAGTAGAAGACTTCCACATTCTTGTATTATACATTTTTATATTATCAAGTTCACCAAATTTTTATATTTCTAGAGTCTAATATTTCTATATTTCTGTCTTTTTATGTTTCTATATTTCTATATTTCTATATTTCCATATTTCCATATTTATATATTTCTATATTTATATATGTCTATATTTTTATATTTCTATATTGCTATATTGCTATATTGCTATACATATTGCTATGTTACTACATTACTATATTACTATATTGCTGTATTATTGTAATACTATGTTTCTACATTATCATTTTATTATCCCACATTGAACAATAATACACCATATTTTAATAAGTACAACATTTTTATGATGCATGTATTTTTCACCTATTCATACTCCATCAATTTTTATTAAACTTTGCATAAATATAGAATTCGATTAATCTTAGTATCTAACGTAAATCAAATTTGAAAGGTGGATCTAGAGATATTTCAATTCCTGTGTGACGCATGCGGTGCGTCATCATTATTATTAGACAAGCAATGTATATACTGGATTGTCGATGTTGTATACATCAGTAAAATGATCTTGCAACATATATGTTGATATTCTTTATCATCTTCCTTTCATCTGAGACGCATAAGGTGCGTCGTTAATATCATCGAATTAATAACGAATATGATTAAATGTTAACTTTATATGTATTAATAAAATTGTTCTATTTGAGAACGTCGCAATGTGTGTTAATATTATTTATTATTTTACTTTCGATATCATTGCGAGACGCATACGGTGCGTCAGTAGTTTCATTCAATGAAAAATGCACATAATGAATCATCGACCTTATATACATTAATACAATTATTTCATTTCATAATGTCACAATGTGTGTTAATAATATTTGTTATTTTACTTTCGGTATCATTGCGAGACGCACATGGTGCGTCACTAGTTTCATCGAATGAATGATGGATGTAATGAATCATCGATCTTATATACATTAATACAATTATTTCATATCATAATGTCACAATGTGTGTTAATAATATTTATTATTTTACTTTCGATATCATTGCGAGACGCATACGGTGCGTCAGTAGTTTCATCAAATGAATGATGTATGTAATGAGTCGTCGATTCTATATAAATTAATAAAATGATTTATATTTAGAATTGTTACATACTGACATCAGTTCTACTTCAGATACTATCATTTATGATTTCACCTTCAACCCTCAGACTCAAACGGTGCGTCATCCTCTTCATTATTACAAATAACATACATTGTGACTCTTCGATTTTCCGCGTGTTATCTAAAATGTCTGATGTTACTTCAACATCCAACACTTTATACAATCTTCAATATGCAACAGATAATTGTATCTACTTATTTTCCATCAATTTCTCAATACGACACATTAGGTACGTAATCAATCTCCATAAAAAAGTATATATACTTTAATCCAGTCTAATGGGCCGCGAGAAAGTAGTAAACAAAAGATATACGTACACAGAGGAGTTGTGCAAGGTTCGCGGCAAGCCGTGGCACGAGCGGGGCGTTAATTAATGCCCTTACGCGGGGAAATTTCCGGAATTTTTAATTACCCCCGTTCGACCGACGAACGGGCGCGTCACTATCGAAATTCGAAACCGGGTTAAATCGAATTAATTAAAGAGGATCTTCTTTGGGCGATAATTGAAAATATTTTCGCGGACGACGCTCGAAAATCGTGCGGACGAAGGGTGCACAACAAAATCGATCAGATATTAGTAATCAAACGTAGCAACGGCGCAAAACAGGGGCATAATGAACCGGACTTGTTTGCCGGCGTCAATCGTCGATCGGTTGTGTTATTTACTCGTTAGTGTCATTCACAAATTCGTTACGCGCATCCGGAGCATTATGTCGCCGGTCGCGTTTCTCGAATTCATCGACATTAACGAGGCGTTCCGGTGTCAGCAGCGAAATTTCGTCGCGGACGCGATCGCGCATCCTCAAAAATCCAAAATCCGCTCGATCGAATGCGTGCTGGCTCGATAACATGGCCGCCGGTGGTCGACCGGAAGTGACGATTCGCGGTGCAGTTAATTCGCGAAAATTCGCTGATACAGATAATCGTTTAATCGTACCGTCGAAACGGTATCGCGTTGTTCACCCGGCGAAATCAAGGGGACCAGAATTGCACAAAAATTATCGAAAAAGAGATGAACGGATAAAAGGTACCAAATACTGTCGATAGTATGGCGATAGTATTATTACTATCATTTAACGTTGTTTATATATAAATTAAACAATTTTTTAATTTATATATATGGGTGTGTTGTATCAAAAGATTCGCATGTTCCATAATTCTTATTTGACTATAGATCTACATATCCCTAGATCCCTATTACTAGACACTATCATGGTTACTATAACCGTGTACTATAATCGAACCTAACCTAACCGTGTACTGTATTACTAGGTAGGGAGTTGATTTAGGGATCTAAGAATTAAGAGATTTTGAGATTTAGGGATATAGAAAATTAGGTATACAAAATATAGAAATCCCTAGATGAATCTCTAGACTTTTTTATGTCACTAAATTTTTACACCTGTACATACAAAGATCTCCATCATTAGGAATCTAACTATTGAATAGTAATATGATAGTAATATTATTTAATGGGGATAGTAACTATATATTTTTACTATTAATATCACCTAGCAGTAATGATGTACTATCATTGTCACTATTGTTATAGTAAGGTTAAGGTATAGTAAATTTCCTAAATAAGTAGCAAGATATTCTACTAAATAAAAATACTAATAATACTACTGCTATTGTACATATAATAATAATAATACTAAAATGCCATAATAAAATAATTGAATAAAATAAAATACAATAATATCAGATAATAATAATAACTACAATAATAATAATTTAAGTGGTAGTAATATACTATAATATGTTATAAATATTTAATAATAATATACTACCATTATATAATTATAGCTATATTAAAATGCAACAATAAAATAATGGAATAAATTAAAATACTATAATCTCAGATAATAACAACAACAATAATAATAATAATATAAGTGATAGTAATACACTATAATATTTTATAAATATTTAACAATAATATAATACTATTATATAATAATAACAATATTGAAATAAAATAATGAAGTAGAATAAAATATAATAATCTGAGATTTGGGACCTAATAGAGAGACAAAGGGTGAAGAAGCGTACGGACCAATAAATAGTTAGACAAGGTTGAAACAGGAAGTAGGAGAGCAAATAACAGCGAGGACGATACTTCGCAGCACACGGGCATAAATTACAACGAACGCAGGCAGAGAAAATTACGGGCGAGGCGACGGCGCGAAAATATTCGGGAAACTGTCCCGTTGCGGGCCGATGATTAATAAATCAAACTCTCACACGCACGTCAAACAAGCATGATTGTAATTTGCTGCGATAGCCACCGTTCTGTGCCGCGTCCACGCGATAGAATGGCAGGAACAAAATGCACGAGGCGGAGGAGGAGCGGCTGGCAAATTAAAATGCGCATAATTACGTAGCAATTATGACGTTTGCTTTTCGTTGACGCTATTACCTGGCTGCTGCTTGCTGGCTCGTGAAACGCGTTAATAACCTCGGTTTCGTTAATAATTCCGACTGCATTGATTCGCTTCAATATTCGCTCCTTTTGATTTCGATCAAGGAAGAGCCGCAGTGAAAAGAACGTTCAATATTATCGCGAGAAAGAATCGTTCATATTTTCTATGGAAACTCGATATTTAATTAAGAATGGGGACTATTGTTCCGTTTCAGTAGCACGAGTCAATGATTACGTTTATTAATTGCCTGCAGGACACCGGCGGACGCGGTGAACTGACCCAAGGAAAATGGCGGTGCACCAGAAAATGGCGGTGTGTTACTAAACTATATTTGCAAACTATGTTTAGGTTTGGAGCTTTTAAATTAGGAAATTTAAAGATTTGTAAAATTTAAAGAAATATAGATTTGTCAATCTTTCAGAAGTTAAGAATTTGAAAATATGGGGATTTGCAAAATTGCAGAAGTACTGTATATAAAAGTGTCAACTCCAGTGGCGTGAAGAGTGAAAATTACAGTAGGTACTTAGGTTAAAATCTTCTGAGATCGTTTTATACAGGGTGTTCCAACCTAACAATTTCTCATGCACTTCCAATTAATCTATTAAGTTAAAATATTGAGAGTCTCTTAGTACTTAAAATATTTTGAAGTCACCGTATACAGGGTGTTTTAACGCAACTTAAAATATCTTATGCACTTTCGATTAATCAATTAAGTTAAAATACTCAGAACCCCTTAGTACTTAAAATATTTTGAAGTCACCGTATACAGGGTGTTTTAACGCAACTTAAAATATCTTATGCACTTTCGATTAATCAATTAAGTTAAAATACTCAGAACCCCTTAGTACTTAAAATATTCTGAAGTCGTATACAGGGTGTTTCAACGCAACTTTCAATATCTTATGCATTTTCAATTAATCTATTAAGTTAAAATATTGAGAGTCCCTAACACATAAAATCTTCTGAGGTCGCTGTATACAGGACGTCCAATGTAACTAACAATATTTTATGCACTTTCAATTAATTTATTAAGTTAAACTATTGAGAGTCTCTTAGTACTTAAAATATTTTGAAGTCACCGTATACAGGGTGTTTTAACGCAACTTAAAATATCTGATGCCCTTTCGATTAATCAATTAAGTTAAAATACTCAGAACTCCTTAGTACTTAAAATATTCTGAAGTCGTATACAGGGTGTTTCAACGCAACTTTCAATATCTTATGCATTTTCAATTAATCTATTAAGTTAAAATATTGAGAGTCCCTAATACATAAAATCTTCTGAGGTCGCTGTATACAGGACGTCCAATGTAACTAACAATATTTTATGCACTTTCGATTAATTTATTAAGTTAACATCATCAGAGACCCTCAATGTAAAATATTTTAGTACCGCTTTATACAGGGCGTTTTAATTTCTGATCAGTCTATTGTTAATTAAGATTGTATAAAATGTAACAAACGTAACTTTGAACAAAAGGTAGTTTTGAATCAGGAATCGCAAGGAAGTCACCGTAGAAAAACATGAAAATGACAAAGAGTCGTAAGTTGTTTGCAATTTGGTCAGGTGCGATGAATCTCACCAACGCAACCGGCTGTGGTTCGAGACCAGAAGGGTTGCTAAAACAGCTACGACAAAACTCCGTTGCTGGCGTTAGCGGTTCAGCAACGGGTAGCAACAGCAACGGTAGCAGTAGCCCGAACCAACCAGCGCCGCATCAAGTATCACTCTATTTACCCGTCAAATATTTGTGCTTTTACCGTGGAGCGCGTATCCGAGGCTCCTCTCCTGCTTCCTCTTAGCTATCTACTCTATCCTCTAGTGCCACTTTGTATACAGTGAACACCGCCGGCTGAATTTCCCTAACGAAAACTTGCCGAAAATTTGCAATTCATAAAGAGCCAAGGCCACCCCTCCTTGCTTGCCTCCCTTGCCGAGTTGAGGGAAAAGAGAACATTCCCTTCCGTTTCTGGAACAGTGCTATCAAAAATGTTCAACATTAAGAATACATTGGTCAATATTATAAGCTTGTTTCATTTGTAGTTACATTGTTATGGGCACGAAAGAAATAATTGCAGTTTCACTTTAACGTGTTATGTTTCTCTCTTACGAACTATTCTGTACTTCAATTTCGCTAGGCAAGTGGTTAAATATACAACGCTTGTTAATATTATAAGCACATTCCAGTTTTGGTTATAATGTTATGGGCGTCAAGAAAGAACAGTGTTTTATTCTAACGCAACTCATTTTTGTCTCCTACAGCTTGTCTTGCATTTAAATTTCGCGGGCTAGGCAAATGGTTGAATATACAACGCTGGTCAATATTATAAGTTTGTTCCATTTTTAGTTATAATATTACAGTCATGAGAAAGGGATAATATGATAGCAGTGTGTTTTATTCTAACACAACTGTTATTTATGTCTTCCACAATTTATCTTGCATTTAAATTTTGTGGGCAAAGAGAGTATATGAACACTGATGGTCAATGATGTTCACTTAATTTTTAGATAGATTGTTATGGGCATGAGAAAAGAATAATATAGTCCGATTGTGTTTCATTCTAACGTAACTATCAGTTTTGTAACTGCCATTCTTCCACAACTTATTTGTATTTAAATTTCGCGCGCAAAGCGAGCAGTTGAATTTACACTAGTGAACATTACAAGTTCATTTCATTTTTAACTAATCTACTCTTGGGAGCGATACCATTACTTTTTCTCTGTGTAGTACTATTATTTTTCCCCTTTATAATATTACTATTTTGATAAAATATATCAGTGATTCAATAATGAGAAAGAATTTATAAAATTGCGATCGAAGACCCTGTTAAGAGCATGAAAACTCACTTATGATTTTGTCTAACTACAAATAGAATTCTCCGTAAAACAAGCAATAATTCATTCAAAATATAAAAATTGCGAAATTCATTTTCATAATATTGTTTTAGTGCCATTTTCATGCGAAACTGTACAAAAAATGAATTACTATTCATAAGAGTAGCCTAGCTAAGTATTATCCATGAAAGTAGACTAGCTAATATTATTCCTAAAATAGATTAACTATTATTCATGAAAGTAGTCAGGCTAATATTATTCATAAGAATAGACTAGCTAACTATTATTCCTGAGAGTAAACTAGCTAAGTATTATTCCTCAAAATAGATCAAATATTATTCATGAAAGTAGTCAGGCTAATATTATTCATAAGAGTAGACTAGCTAACTATTATTCCTGAGAGTAAACTAGCTAAGTATTATTCCTAAAATAGATTAACTATTATTCATGAAAGTAGTCAGGCTAATATTATTCATAAGAGTAGACTAGCTAAGTATTATTCCTGAGAGTAAACTAGCTAAGTATTATTCCTAAAAATAGATTAACTATTATTCATGAAAGTAGTCAGGCTAATATTATTCATAAGAGTAGACTAGCTAACTATTATTCCTGAGAGTAAACTAGCTAAGTATTATTCCTAAAATAGATCAACTATTATTCATGAAAGTAGTCTAGCTAATATTATTCAGAAGAGTAGACTAGCTAAATATTATTCCTGAGAGTAAACTAGCTAAGTATTATTCCTAAAAATAGATCAACTATTATTCATGAAAGTCGTGAGGCTAATATTATTCATAAGAATAGACTAGTTAAGTATTATTCCTGAGAGTAAACTAACTAAGTATTATTCCTAAAAATAGATCAACTATTATTCATGAAAGTAGTCTAGCTAATATTATTCATAAGAATAGACTAGCTAAGTATTATTCCTGAGAGTAAACTAGCTAAGTATTATTCCTAAAAATAGATCAACTATTATTCATGAAAGTAGTCTAGCTAATATTATTCATAAGAGTAGACTAGCTAAGTATTATTCCTCAGAGTAAACTAGCTAAGTATTATTCCTGAGTGTAAACTAGCTATGTACTATTCCTAAAATTGATTAACTATTATTCATGAAAGTAGTCTAGCTAATATTATTCATAAGAATAGACTAGTTAAGTATTATTCCTGAGAGTAAACTAACTAAGTATTATTCCTAAAAATAGATCAACTATTATTCATGAAAGTAGTCTAGCTAATATTATTCAGAAGAATAGACTAGCTAAGTATTATTTCTGAGAGTAAATTAGCTAAGTATTATTCCTAAAAATAGATCAACTATTATTCATGAAAGTAGTCTAGCTAATATTATTCAGAAGAATAGACTAGCTAAGTATTATTCCTGAGAGTAAATTAGCTAAGTATTATTCCTAAAAATAGATCAACTATTATTCATGAAAGTCGTCAGGCTAATATTATTCATAAGAATAGACTAGCTAAGTATTATTCCTGAGAGTAAACAAGCCAAGTATTATTCCTAAAAAACTTGCTAAAAACGTAGTAGGTAATAATTTTGACAACAGCGACATGAAGTGACAGTAACGAGAAAGGATTCGAGAACGAAACGTAAATAAAGTCGATGGAAAGGTGACATAAGCGGGTTGTAACACGGGTTGGCAAAAAGTAAAGGTTCCTTTTCACGGAAGAAGGTGGATGATGGCGAAAACCTGTATGCTCGTAGGCTGGTCACGGATGTGACGCACGAACGGGTACCACATAGCCGTTCCTTTTTTTTCTTCTTCTTCTTCTTTGGCCCCTTTGGCCATCTACCCCTGGGAATCCTAATATCCACCGTTTGACGTCATGCCAAATACGTACCCTTACTCGTCTGGAATAAGTCACGAGCCGCAATAGAGGATCGAAGTAAACGTCGAAGAAGAAAATGGTGGCCTCTGTAATACGCGTGTCCTAAATCTTTCTTGACGAGCTATTGTATGCCCCGGCTGACGGGACAGTTATCATTAAACAATCAAACAAAATAACTGCGATTCTGTCCTGCCTACGTGAGTGGAATTCACGATGACCGTAGATTTCCTGCTTTCAAGAAATTTCGAAAAAAAAAAGAGGAGGTACTCGGTTCATTTTACGGTCGAGTCGTTCTCATTTGTGATTGGATTAAAAAAAAAAATGTGCAAATGAAATCAACGAATTGACGCTTTCGAAATTCGAGGCTGTTGGGTGATTTTGATAGAAATCGAGAAAATTATCGAGACTGTGCGTTAGGTAGACAGAAACGTACAGCAGGCTCGTGCGCTGGATACTAGTCCGATTTGAATACATAACTGGCTGGATATAAACGAGCCTATGAATAAAATTTAAATTCCAATCAGCGGCCGAACAATGCGACAATACCTGCGATCATCCGGTAGAAATCAAGTCGTATATAGAACGCGTTCGGTGAATCTGAACGACAACGCGTGGCGTTTATAATCGACCAAATGAAATTTTTATTTCGAAATTACACCGTTTATTATAGAAACTCCTGCGATTGCGATATTGATCAGTTTTAATAATATGGTAATGTAGTAATTATTAGAGATATTAATGTAATTATTACGTGGACGTGATTTAGGGGTTTTTATAGAGGTTAGTATAGAGGGAGTAGTATTTTAATATCTCATTCTGTTTCGGAGGATTAAATGCGCAAACGTGAAAATAAAATATTTTTAATATTTTTAAATTTCATAAATTTTAGAACTAGATCTACAAATTTTCTGTTGTTTTTTATAAATTTTTGAATTTTCAGATCCTGAGATTTCCAATTGATAATTTTTACATATTTTATAACCTCAAAATCCCCAAAATTTAGATCTCATTTTCAATTTGATAAGTTTCAAAACTTCAAAATCCTCAATTCCAAACTTTCAGTTGCCAAATTTTACACATTCACAAATTCTTCAAATTCGAAAATTTTTGGATTTCATTATTTTGAAATTGCAAATATTTCTAAAAGTTTTCAAACTTCCAAGTTTCTAAGTTCTCAAATTTTGAAATTTTCAAAATTCACGGACTTTCAATCTTCTAAACTCTTATTTTTGCAAATCTCCAAATTATTATATTTAAGAATTTTTAACTTTCCATGACTTGAAATCTCCATGTTTCCAAATTTTCAAATTTTTCTGAATTTTCTGAATTTTCTGAATTTTCTAAACTTTCTACATTTCCTAAAGTTTCTAAATTTCTTAAAATTCCTACATTTCTTAATTTTTCTAAATTTTCTAAATTTCCTGAACTTCATCATTTTTCTGCATTTCTTAAATTTCAAAAATTTTCTAAATTCTCTTAATTTTGTCAGAAATTTCTATATTTTCGATATTTCCTACATTTTCTATATTTCATAAATTTTCTACGTTTTTTAATTTTTTAAAATTTATTAAATTTCTTAAATTTTTTAAATATCTTAATTTTTCTAAATTTCTTAAATTTCTTAAAGCTCAAAAATTTTCACAATTTCCTATATTTTCTATATAACCTTAACTTCCTAACCTTCTTCGATTTCCTAAATTTCTCAAATTCCTTAAATTCTCAAATTTTCTAAATTTCTTAAACTATTTAAACTTCTTAAATTTTGTAATTTTTGTAAATTTCCGAAATTTTCTAATTTTTCTATATTTCGTAAATTTCCTAAATTGTTATAGTTATTTAAACATTCTAAATTTTCTGAATTTCTTAAATTCATTAAACTTCTTCAATTTTGTAAATTTCTGAAATTTCTCAAATTTCCTAAACATTCTAAACTTCCTGAATTTCCTAAATTTCTTAAACTTTCCATATTTTTTAAGTATTCAAAATTTCCTAAACTATTAGCACTTCTTAAATTTTGTAATTTTTGTAAATTTTCGAAATCTCCGAAATTTTCTAATTATTATATTTCATAAATTTCCTAAATTGTCACAGTTACTTAAACCTTGTAAATTTTCTGAATTCCCTAAACTGCTTAAATTCCTTTTTCTCAAATTCCTAAACTACTACACTTCAAATTCCCCTAATTCTCTATTCACCAAATTCCAAACTTCCACCCTCTCCATTCGCACCTCCCACAATGATCAACCCCCAAAATTCCCAGGTAACAAAATCAAAAAATTCTCAAACCCTAAAATTTCGAAAATTCAAAATTCCACCCTGTAGAATACAATAGTTCATGTTCCATCGAGCGCATCGGTCACGCGTAATATTTCTCGATCATTCGTACTCAAAAGGATTTCGATAGATTTGAATTGGGACGTTGATGTTCGCGAATCGGAAGAGCCGAACCGACAGGAACGATCCGACGTGTCTATTCGTCACGGGAGAACCCTAACGTCTACCAGCCACGATAAACCAGAGCTTCGATTCCCTTCCGTAGACTACCCTGGCCATTAAACACAATGCCGCTGCTATTACTCTTCACGGTGTTATTGAACGGGTCCCATTATCATCGTATAATATCGCGATATCTTTTCACCCCGATGGGAGTGCCCGCAGAAAGGAAGAACTGCCAAATCGTAGCGGGCTCGTTTCGAGCCTCATATGCTTGGAACATCGCCTAGAAACCATTGGCAAGCCGGTGGATTCGGGTACTAATAGTTTTTAAAAATATACTTCAAATCCGTGTCAATTATACCCATTTCTGGTAATTAATATCATTCGTGTCATCGGGTAAAATAAGGAGTTTCGCGGTAGGGAAGTGGAACAAAGTTTAAATTACTCTATATGAATCTTGTTCTTGTTTGACGTTAGAGTGTTATTTTATTATTATTTTCTTACTGTTATTACATATTACCGTCATTTACTGCGTTGTTAAAGTGGTAATACATATTATTGTTATTTTATTGCTGTCTTATTACCATGTTATTACTGTGTTATCCCTGTATTATTTCATTGCTGTATTATTACTGTGTAGTCACATGTTACTGTGTTATTTTATTCGTATGTTATTATTGTGTTATTACTGTATTATTTTATTCCTATGTTATTATTGTGTTATTATATACTCTGTTACTTTATTGCTGTGTTATTACAGTGTTATTACATATTAATGTGTTATTTTACTACTATGTTATTAATATTTTATTGCATATGGACGTGTTATTTTATCACAGTGTATTTACATATTACCATGTAATTTTATCCCTGTGTTACTATGTTCTTGTATATAACTATTTTGTTACTGTGCTATAGTACTTAACCACATCACCATTATCATATTTAATACCAAAGTATAATTGCATAAAATTCCCAAGTTCTCATATTTCCACATTACAATATTGCTATTATATATTATTACATTTTGTCATTTTTACAATATCACATAATATTTTCACACTTCAATCTAATTAATAACTGTACTATAAATTATCACTGTATCATGTTTGTTACACATACATTGATACATCATTATCATGTTACATATGCACACACTCCCATATTATCATATTATTCTATTATCTGTTGTACTACAAATTCTCATATCCTATATTACTGTATTTCCATATTACTGATTACCGTACTGCACATATCTCATATTTCCGCATTATCACATTGCTATGTATTATCACATCCATTATCACACCGCTATATTAGAGTATTACCATATTACACATCATTATATTACCATATAAGTCTATTCTCCCCTATTCTACTCTGCTACGCCCATATTGCTGTATCACTATATTACTGTCTTATAGTACGCATTATTATGTTAACATATTCTTATGTTACCATATTATTCACTCTCATACTATTATATTATTATATTCATTGCTAGACCTTACATTTCTATTATTAATATAATGCTATATCATATTAATATAATGCTATACTCATCGTTATATCATATATTATATATTATTATATTATATATGTGAGAATAAAATTGTTCTATCACTATATCTTTATATCATCATATTATTCACTATTATAATAATATTCCACATTGTTATATTATTAAATTATTCTTTACAATATCACTGTATCCCTGCATTATCATATTATAACTATATTTTTATATCATATTATTTATTATATTTCCATGTTTCCATTCTTATATTATTACACTAACATATTATACATGTTATGTTATATATATACATATTATATATGTTAGTATAATGTGTAACATACTATACTACTTTCTCATAACATTACCTATTACCATGTCACGTTATCATAGACAGAAATTATTTATTAACATACTACAAAAAGCGCATACTCTCAAACGACTAATGTTACTCAAATCATCATATAAAGTAACATGCACCTTTTTAAAAAAAGTCCTCTATAAAACAGTTCGATGTTCCCATCACATCACATCATTGAATTATCCATTACTATATTACCATACTACTCGTCACAATACATATCTCGTTAGAATATCATAAAACTCGTTACATCAGATTACACATCTCCATACACAGAATAATCCGAAGCTTTAACAAAGTAATACCAAAATGAGATTCAAAAACCCTCAACCACTTGCGGTGTTCCGGTCTCGTTAGTCCAAACAACGTGCTCCCACTTCCGTTGTTAAGATGGTTCCCTCCGTTCGGTACACGAGATTCTTCCAAGGTTCCGTTTCGATTCCACGTGAGCAATTCACGCAAAGAGCTAACGAAGGCTGGCTCGGTCCTCCGCTAAAGTGGCTAAGATAAACAGTGGCCAATTATAAATTCCTCGTATGCAAATCTCCAGAGACCAGCGACTGTGAAGCGGGCTACGAGTTGCGCTTACTTCCGTGCGGCCGCTCAACAGCCGGAAGAGACAGCGCTGAACGACACTGCCGAACAGGAGGATACTACAATCGTCGATCGACGAGAGTGCAGAAGCAGAGGAGAAAGAAGGACGAGGACCGGGATGAAGAAATAGAGAGGAATACAGAGAGGATGAAAGGGGTTTGGGAGGACCTGATTGGCGGCGGCGTTAACTGGGAAAGCTAAGCCAGGAGTCAGCTCAGCTGCTGCGTCGTCATCCGTGTGACAACTTATAATTTGATAGAAACCCGCTTCGTACTGGGCTTATACCGGTTGGATACCCATCCTCGTTCCGCTCGCTACCCTCGTCCCACCCTGCGCCCCATCCACCCCCGTCCACCAAACTACCTAAAATACCTACACACGCACAGTGCCGCTTAATCTGTGCCTATCTAAAGGTGTCTATGTTCCTCGTCGGTTTAACCAGTCGGTAGGGGTTTTTGGCGAGCGAAACTGGTTCAACGTCGCAGCCAGCACACGGATAGTTTAATTCTGCTGATTATATCGCGATGTTTGCACTAACCCTTGCGCAGCGTTAGTTAACTGGATAACTGCCTCTAGCAGCTCTTCTGCGATTCTGATGATTCATTATGCGTAAGTCGATCGGAGATGAAATAGTTTTCATTTCGAGATTCTTTTAGTTTCAGCAGAAAACTTGGGAGACCTTCAGGAAAGGGCAAACAACTGTTGACTTGTGCGCAAACTGTGGCACGAGTCTATTTTACGTGAAGTACGGTCTTTGGAGGTCTATCTAGTTATGGGATTCGAAAAATTCATCCGATTTCACCACGGCAAGATTTTAACGGGGTGAAAGTGTTGATTGAAAAGAAATTTGGAGAGGCCACAGATACTTCGTGGGATCCACACGACCCATATACGTTTCAATCCTTGACTATTGTAAGCTATAAGCTTAGGAAGCTTGGTCTTAAAACAAGCTAGAAGTTAAAATTACTTGGTACATGGAAGAAAGGCAGAATATCTCAGATTTATGGTTGTCACAGGGCGATTTTCCAGATTTAATGATACAAAAGGCCAACGGTCTTATTACTGATTGAAATACAAATACGTACAAGGTGCGGGGTGTGGCTAAATTTAACAATTCAATGTACTATGAAGGACAATACAATTTGTACGATTTTATATGTTATATAAATATTTAGATATTGCATTTCTTTGTTCGAAGGAATTTTTGTTGTTGACAGCAGCTGTAGAACATTTTACCTGAAAAGTTTGATGAATTCATCCGAAGTTTTATCATTAATTCACATGTTTATCACGCAACTACAATTCAACTCCAAGTTCAGCTATTAGTGATCAAATTTGCACACTAACATTCACTATTATCGCTCGAAGCGCAAATACGAAGTGTGGCTATTAAATACCGAGACTGATGTTGCTACAGAAGAAGTACGCATGCGCCAAACGCCAGAGAGCCACAGTTTTTTAGCGTGAAGTCTTCTCTTTCGAATGCAATATTTCCCGTTTCTATAAACAAATCCGTATAGCCGTAATCTTCATTTTCGTTAGAGTTGTTTTTTGTTCCGCCGGAAAAAATGTTAAGTGTAACGACAGTGCAACGAATTGCTATGAAATTTCACACGAAACTTGGAAAAACCGCTACTGAAATTTATAATTTATTGAAAATAGTGCATGGCAATGAATGTTTATCGCGTACACGAGTTTTTGAATGGTTTAAGCGTTTTCAAGATGACCGAGAGGACGTCAAAGATGATTCACGCCCGCATCGCCATCCCACGTCAAAAACGGATGACAATATCGAAAAAAATCGGTAATCTGGTTCGACGTGACCGTCGGTTAAGTATTCGTACGATTGCTGAAACTATAGGAATCGACAAGGAATCCGAATTGTGGAAAGACAAGTGGGTTCCCCACCAAGACAATGTGCCCGTACATTTCGCATTGTCTGTCAAGAGATTTCTAGCCAAATACAGTATCCCAGTGTTAAACCATCCGCCTTATTCGCCGGATCTTGCGTCGTGCGACTTCTATCTGTTTCCTAAGATAAAATCTGCATTAAAAGGTACAAGATTTAAGTCCGTTGAGGCTGTAAAAGAGAAAGCGGCACGCGTTCTGAAGGAGCTGACAGAAGAACACTTCCAGCACTGTTTCAAGCAATGGAAGATTCGCATGGAGCGTTATGGCGATAGAGGAGGGTATATTGAAGGTGATATCAAGTAAATAAGAATGAAATCAAAATAAAATGCTTTACAACGTCAGTCTTGTTATTTAATAGCCACACCTTGTAGACCCAATCGACAAGATAATAATAGACAAGAGCCTTGTCACCCTAATAGGTAATAAGGTAACGATACTGAAAATCGAAAAGATTCACGAGCCGTTTGACCCAGAGCTGCATCGCGACAATCCGTTCGGATCAATTGGTGAGCAAACGTGTAAATTCAAGGGCCGATACAGTGGCCACGATAGCAGAGGGTCAGTGATACGTTCTCAAACGAATGCCGTTGTAGAAAGAGACGGTCTATATCGAGATGGAAATGCGATGGTAGAACGAAGGGAAAACGTTGTGCACGCTACCGTAACTTCGCGTCACGGCCGGTGAGCTTCATCGATCACCGGCCAACTCAATTTGTCTCCATTGATACCAATCTGCTGAGCAAGCTCCTCCCCATCCCCGACACCTTCTATCCCTGTTTCGCTCTATCCGCCTCTATCCCGGTCTCCGGTTCTTCTCCTTCTCTTTCGTCGACGAAATTCCTCCTGGTGGAACAACGTAACACGCGCTAGACTGCGTGAATCTCGTCGTTGTCGTCGTCGTCTAGCGTTTTCATTTAACTACGCGAGTCTCATCACGTGTATCCCTGACTTGTTTATCTGCTCGCAATTTATGTCGGTATTGACTGAGATTGACGGGAAATGAATCCCTCCTCTGCGTGCATCCTTGAAACATAGATAATGTTAATCAGCTGCGAATTGCAAACGCGTTCGCTGCTTAGACCTCCTGGAGCAATTCTGCTTTAGAATAGGATCTCTGGAGGTCTTGTTTTAACTTGGATTTCGGATAGTTAACTGCTACATCTATCAACAAATTTTCCATAGTAGGAGTATCCTCGATATACAGGCCGATTCAATTTCTTAAATCGTCCAACGATTAATTGAAAATGTAACAAGGCATTACATGTACAATGGTTTTTCGGCACAGTGGTAATCAGATAACGTCGCGTGATTACAGTGGTAATTTGATGGTGCACCTTTGGGTATCTGCATCTTGCCGGCAAACGTTCAAGGGAAACCATGGTATCGATATGAGAGGCAGACGATAGCGACTATTGAGACGCGGTGTGTAAACTCAGACTACCAGCTTTTAGTTGATTAACGCACGTCGACCGTGACTCGCTACGGATCTCTCGAGTACAATGAAAATAGCTTCTGCCTGAAAGACGGATTACTCCAGATTATTGACTTTCGACTTGCTCCTTCGTTTCGCCGCGAAGTCAGACCGGATAAAGAAAAGAAGGGATAAGACGATGAATTCCGTTCCGGTCCCCTGGCTCAGTCTGACCTGCCAAGGGACACTGCTACTGTCTACGAAATTCTAACAGACGTTCTGTCCTCGAACATCTCCAATTCCCTCTAATACATCCTGGTAATTAACCAGTAAAGATCTTCGTTCTATTTTTATAGATTCAATAGTGTTTATAACTTCTGTGTCTGGAGATATTGTCAAAGTCATTACTGTCAGCTGTGTTATGGTCTATCGAGAAACTACGTTAGTCAAAGTCGTCATCATGTGTCATGCTGGTTCCATCGGGAGATTAAGTTGGTCAAAGACGCCATATTGTAGTGCTGTGAAGGTTTTAAGGAGGTTTAAAATTAATTATATTGGGGTAGCTTAATTTGGGATTAAATTAATAATTCAATATATTATCAAGATTAGCAACTTAAGTAATTGTATGGGAGTTAAATTCAGGATAATTCTACGCGGAATAATTCCACACGTTATTATTTCACGGGTTGTATCGTCACGCTTTGTAATTCCACGCGTTGTAATTTTACACGTTGTATCTCCACGCGTTATTTTTCCGCAGGTAGCATCACTATGCGTTATTATTTCACGACTTTTATCTAAGCGTGTTGTAATTTCACGTGTTGTACCGTCACGCGTTATAATTCCTCCCCTCGTATCGCTACGCGTTGCAACGTTCACGCGCAATAATTCCACGCGTTGTTACTCCACGGGTTGTATCATCACGCTTTGTAATTCCACGCGTAGTAATTTTACGCGTTGTATCTCCCCGCGTTATTATTCCACGGGTTGTATTTCCACAGGTAGCATCACTATGTGTTATTATTCCACGACTTTCATCTAAGCGTGTTGTAATTTCACCCGTTGTATCGTCACGCGTTATAATTTCTCCCTTGGTACCATTACGCGTTGCAACTTTCACGCGCAATAATTCCACGCGTTGGTACTCCACGGGTTGTATCGCCACGCTTTGTAATTCCACGCGTCATAATTGTGTTTGGAGATTCGATATTGTCAAAGTTATTACTGTGAGCTCTGTTATGGTCTATCGAGAAACTAGGTTAGTCAAAGTCGCCATCATGTGTCATGCTGGTTCCATCGAGAGATTACATTGGTCAAAGTCGCCATCTGGTAGTGCATGAAGGTTTTAAGGAGGTTGAAAATTAATTATATTGGGGTAGCTTAATTTGGGATTAAATTAATAATTCACTCAATATGTTATCAAGATTAGCAACTAAAGTAATTGTATGAGAGTTAAATTCAGGATTAGTTGGGATAAGATTACCACAAAATTTTGCACTAGATTTAGGATAAGATTGTGATTGAATTATCGTTAGGATAGGTTATACTAGATTTAGGGTCAGTTTGTTAAGGATACATGTGACTATATTGACACTTTAATGGCCGCTTACACATGTGTGCGACGATTGGTGAACGTAAGTGGTTGCTTTAATAATTATCACACAAAGGAAAATATGAAGTTTGTTATATGTGTCGTAATTGTTGTCTTTGTCTGTTTTATGTGTATGTTTGCACACGTTGAATTGTTTCGTGAATTCATCAAGTTTTTTCAAATTAATTTCTCAAAATATTGCCCTGACATTTGACTGCGTAGGCGGCCATTAAAGTGTTAAGGTTAGGTTACGCTGCGTTTAAGGTTATGGTTAAATTAAGGTTAGGGTAGGATCACAATAGGAGTAGAATAGGATTACACTGAGCTTGAAATGCGGATAAGTTAGGATTTAAACTAGTTTATGGTTAGATTAGGATTAAGATGTAACTCATCGGTTACTGTTAGGTTAAGTTTATGTTCAAATTCAATTAATTTTTTCGAATTAAAGAATCTTGCCTTGCTTCCAAGATCTCCAAATTTCTGAATACACAAATCTTCAATTTTCAGCATACTAATCAATAATTTCACTTCCAATATGTCCGATATCCGCGCACACAATTTCTTTTATTTCTCGCCGTTTCACTTCGCATTTTCTTCTTTCTGTAAGTCACAAGGAATAGAAGCTTCGATAAATATGCATTTTTAATGCGTTATTACCGATACTCGAGGAAAAACGTAAGACCTGCAGAAGTAGCTAAGTTTCCAGCGAGAGATCCTACTTAAGTTGCCTAAAGTATTATCGTCGTAAGAACGAAACGGTGAAGGAGTTCTCGGAATCTTGTAGAGATGTTCTGCCATTTTAGAATCTATAAAAACTTCTTCCTTAAGAACCGAGTCGGCCTGTAATGGAAGTCGTAAAATCCTTACTTCCTTCGCGAAGCTAGTCCACCTAGATCGCGTGCACCGATAAAAAAAAAAAATAATAATACATGCAAATATAACGTAAACGATTGTGCAACATTTGAAGGAGCCATAAACGATTTCGAAACGCGGTCGAAACGCATTCAACGTCATTTTCGGTGTTTCAAAGGGAACAAAAAAAAGTCGGTAATCGAACTGCCGGTACATTTGATCGGCGAATAACGGCACGGCCAATATTTTTGATCCTGTTATTTCGCATTTGTCCGGTCGCCGGCCGAAAATATTCGCAATTTCGTCCATCGGAAACGTTCTTTTGTGCTCGAACGTTTTTACTTAAGCGATATGTAAAACGTAAATAAATCCATTTTAGCCTATTTGTCAAATCCGCGAGGAAGGACTCGACTATCCGGGATCTGGCCGTCAATAGCGATTTCGTATTTACGAGGCATGAATTTTGCAACTCGTTCCCTGTAACGTGATTATCCGAATTCCGAGCTTCGACTGTGAAGTCCCGGACACACTCGAGCGACGACACGCGTCCTACTACGTGTGTGGAACCGTTCTACTCGCTTTATCTGTCGACATGCATAATGCACAGCTGAGGCGAGTTTACATTGCCAATGGCGGATCGAAAAAGTTCCAACAGGTCTGCAGATATTTTTTGAACCCCGCCATTTGTCGCCATTTCATTACAAATTACAAATCGTGCATAGTTACATAGTTACATTCTCGATTTTATGTACTGTTTAGGGAATTTACATTGCTGGATGTAATATTTGAAATTATTTATTATTGTTAGGATGATGGTATTTCATTAAGTAATATATTCATTCGACTATATGTAAGCGTTAAAAAAAAGGTAGTCGAGGACTAGATTTTTTGACACTGTGATATACTAGTATGTGGAGCATAGGTATTAAGAACAAATTTTGGAATTTTTCGGAATTTTCGAGTTCTTACACTTCCACATTTCTGAATATTAAAGTTCCCAGAGTTCTGCATCTTTGAATTCTCACATTTTCAAATTTCAGGTAGAAAATTATAAATTCACAAATGTTTTCAAATTTATGAAGTGACACAGCGTGTGGAATTGCGGTGCGTGGAGTTATGGCGCGCGAAGTTATACCGCGTGAAGTTATGATGCGTAAAGGTATGGCGCGTGGAGTTATCCCGCGTGGAAATTACAATGTGTTGCGACACAACCCGGGGAATTACAATGTGTGATGGTACAACCCGTAGACTAATAACGCATAGAATTGAAGTTATGACATGTGGATTTACGGTGCGTGGAGTTAGGGCGCGTGAAGGTACGGCGCGTGGAGTTATCCCGCGTGTAAATTACGTCGCATAGCGATACAACCCGCGGAATTATAATGCGTGACGGTATAAACCGTTTAATAATAACGTATGGAATTGAAGCTATGTCGCGTGGAATTATGGCGCGTGGAGTTAGGGAGCGCGAAAGTATGGCACGTGGAGTTATTCTGCGTGGAAATTACGACGCTCAACAATACAACCCATGGAATTACAATGCGTGACGGCACAACCCGTATAATAATAACGCATGGAATTCAAGCTAAGACGCGTGAAATTATGGTGCATGGAGTTACGGGGCGCGAAAGTATGGCGCGTGAAGCTATCACGCGTGGAAATTACAATGCGTTGCGTTACAACCCGTGGAATTACAATGTGTGACGACAAAATCCATAGAATAATAACACATGAAAATTACAATACATATCGATACAAGAAGAGGAATTACAACGCGTGACGATACAACAGATGGAATTATAACACGTTTTGGTAAATCCCACGAAATAATAACACATAGTGATACAACGCGTGGAATTATAACACGTGGAGATACAAACTATGGAAGCTTAAGACGTATCGATTTAACGCGTGAAATTATTGCGCGCGAAAATTACAACACGCAACGATACAAGGACGAAATTATCACGCGTGACGATACCACACGTGGAATTACAGCGCGTCCCGCGAAATAATAACGCATCATCGTACATATCGTGGAATAATAACGCATAGTGATGCAAGCCACAGAATAATAACGCATGGAATTATTACGTGTGAAAATTACAACACGCAGCGATACAGGGGACGAAATTATCTCGCGTGACGATACCACACGAGGAATTACAGCGTGTCCCGCGAAATAGTAAGACATCATATAAATCGTGGAATAATAACGCATACTGATGCAACCCGTAGAATAACGCGTGGAATTATTGCGCGTGAAACGCGATACAAAGGAAGGAATTATACCGCGTGACAATATAACGAGTAGAATTACAAGACATTGTTATATAACGCATGGCAACCCGTAGAATAATAACGCGTGGCGTTGCAATCCGTAGAACAATAACGCATAGCGATAGAACGCGTAAAATTACGACGCGTGGAATTACAGAGCGTGGGTATACAACGCATGGCGATAAGATACGATTAAGGAAAAAGAACAGTAGTATTTTAAAAGGAATAAAACGTCTGGTTATCGTTTAGCAGGGATGTAAAACGTAGCACGGAGAACACCGCAGCACCGATTCCGCGTCGACAAAATACCTGTTAACCGGTGTCTACGCGTGTAGTCGCTTGTTTTAATTTCATCATAAAGAACCGACTCGTTTAAACGATGTACGCTAACACCTGCAACGGCAACCATCGGCCGAGTATCCCCACCAGCTCGATCTCGCCGAGCGTTTTAACCCCCGTAACGCTTACGAATACGAACAGACGGGATTACTGTATTACGAATGGCGCGACGAAGAAGGAGAAACAAAGAAGGGAGGGCCGGCATATACGAATGGAAACGTATTGCTGGTAGGAAATGAATTTTTACGATATTTACTTTAAAACTTTTTTCCACGACGGTCGTTACCGACTTCCGCGCCGCGTTTTTCCATCAACGAACCAAGATTCCGGCGCGCCTTTACGAATATCCGAATTCTCGAACGGCCTCGGGGACAAATCGTTTCCGACCGATTGAGCCCACCGTCTAGACGAAATCATTCGTATCGTGACTATATCGACCCGGGACCACAGAATCGTCACCGTCGCCGACTGTTTCAAACAAATGCTGAAAACTTGTACACGGTTCCACCACGCGATCGACCCTTGGCAGGATTTTGAAACAGTTTACAATTATATATTATATGATTAGAATAATGTATTATTATAATTGTAAAATTCTATTGCATGCTGGAACCAATTGCTCTTTCATGCTGAAACAAATATTAAATAATATGTTATTACATATGATTATGATAGTAAATTTTTCTGCATGCGATTACTGTAACCAATTCTCCTTTCATACTGAAAATAGTATAAAAAAATATACTATTACATATTATTATAATGATAACAATTATAATTGTAATAATAATCGCCATGTGGTATAATTCCGTTCCTTGTATTGTCACGCTCTGTAATTCCACGCGTGATAATTTTACGCGTTGTATCTCCACGCGTTGTATTTCCACGCATTATTTTTCCACGGGTAGCATCACTAATGCGTCCTTATTCCATAGGTTGTATCAGAAAGCATTATAATTCTACTGATTGTATCACCACGCGTTATTATTCCACGCAAAACAACCGCATATATTAATATATATTAATGTATAAATATATTAATATATTAGTATTAAACTATTATATAAGTATACTCATATGTTAATATAAGTATAGTTAATATAAGATTCTGTTTCCTTGAATAAATGTACCGAATATTCGATTAAATTAAAATCCACGATATTCAGCTCGAGTACAGGATAATTCACGAGCTAATCGATGATCGACTCCATATCGATCACCAGTATCGCATCGACGTACACACGAGTATTATTGACGATACGAATTATCCGTTGCATCACGATGAGATATCTAGAGTAGCCAATAGCGTAATATCGTAGTACACCCCGTCTAATTATCGTACGTGCCTAATTTCAAGGTACCACGTTGAAACGTACTAACCGTAACTAACGTTGATGGGCAAACGCTATTAATCCACAGTTTGACTTCTACATCAATCGAGACTCCACAAAACGCGGATCTAACTATCGATACAAACTTAATAAATATTTTGAAATATTGTTCGGTACACTGCGCGGAGCATCCCTTTTCGCTGTCGCATGAAAAATGCATCCATCTTGCTCGCGCAAAATGATTGAAGTGTCGAAACAACGGGAAATTGCGATACGCACGAATCGAATGAATTTCCTAGTTACGGAGTAAATTGTTCTTACTCGATCGATGGTTACTCATTCAATTCGGCTCGTTGATGAAAATTTATCAATAGTGCTTACGATCTCACGGCTACTATGTTACGTTCCCTTCCCTCTATTGATACTGTTTCACGGGTGATCAGAGATTGGCGGCAATCGATTAGCAATTACGAGCAGATAATTACCGTGCTGGTCTATACGAGATCGTGTTCGTGACGAGGCCCTCCTAGGTGTGTTTCGAATCTCGGCATACAACGTCCTGATAATGCTCCTAACTAATCGATATCGCGCATTTTCTCGATGTCAATAATCGACCTGCCATCGGCTCCATAGGTCGGCTGAATCTTATTCGGGTAATAGCTGTGAATCAGGATATTCGAATTATACTTGTGCAACATCTTCAGAATCTAACACAATCTTAATTTTCTTAAGAAAGAAAATTAAGTGGAAAGTAATTTTGCAATTATTCGAATAAATTATTTGAATCGATTATTAAAATAAATTATCTGGATAAATTATTCTGACTAGTTGATTAAGTAAATTGTTGAAAATAAATGCTGAGAATAAAATTGTTCAAATAAATTCTTCGAATAAAATTATTCAAATCAGTTATTTGGATAAATTATTCAAATACACTGTTCGAATAAAATGTTCAAATAAGTGATGAATATCAATAATTTAAATAAATTATTTGAATAAATGGCGAGAATAAATTATTCAGACAAATTATTTGGATAAATTATTCAAATACATTGTGTGAATAAATTGTTCAAATAAATGGTGAAAATAAACTGTTCAAATAAATTATTCAAACAAATTGTTCGGTATAATAGATCAATTATTCAGATATATTATTGAAATAATCACATTGAAAATCATTGAAATAAATTCCTTGAATAAATTAATTAAATCCACTGAACGCATATTCAGATAATTACAAAACATAAATTATGCGTATAATTATCAATTACATATAAATATTAATTCGAAACAATTCCAATCCCATCTCCGATTGCAAATACGTAATATTACAATTATTGGAACTACAAAGCAGAAAATAGCAAGGGATATTAGTTCGAAATTAATTCGTAACTGAATCATAATTAAATGAGTTTGAATGTTCACTAAAAAAAAGATCAGTTACCATCTAACCTAATTAACCCTAAATTTACAAACGTTTGATGACCACCTATATTTAAATCGAAACAATTCTTCATCTCCATGAAGGTTAACATTCTGACGGAAGCTTCTTAATAATTTAATAATAATTAATAATTGAATTATAATAATTAATAATCAATTATCCTCATTCAATTACTGTATGCCGCAGCGTCAGCAATATAAACGATTAAATGACACGTGGAATCATTAGGATTCGCAATAAGTGAATATAAGTGGTATCTAAGAAATTTCACTTCGAACGACTAGAATTTATTTTGCTACGTACTTGATGACTCGAGAGTGTCTCTCCGAAGATGTTTTACGTTTTACAAAAGCTCGGAGTGGGCGTACAATTTTTGTGACATTGCTGAGGGAAAACAGTTTCCAATTTTCTATTGGCTTAGCTAAAATTCGAGTGGAGATGGAAATACAAATGACTATGAAGTTGGTCTGGGTTTTCTCCAAAGTGACCTAAACAAGTAATAAAACCAAGCAATACCTCGACATGTATAGAAAACTGCAAACAAAACTACTGCTAAGGTTAAGGGTTAACCAGATGTGACTAACAATAAAAAATACTCGCTAGAATGTAATGACTCCTTGGGTCTTATTGCTGCTATGGGTAAAAACTGATTTGAAACTGCAAATGAAGGAACGAAAAACCGTTAAACTATCGCTGAAAACTTGTACTGTGTCTAATCCTCTCGCTGTAATATGCATTCTACGACCTAACAATGCTACAGCAAGTTGCAGAAATATACCACCACCTTTAGTTCTTATTAATCTGAGTTTTGGGTGAATATTATGCTACTATAGTGCGTTGCATAAATATGTCATCCCTTTAGTTTTTATTAATCTGCTTTTGGATGAATATTATATTACTACGCGTTGCATAACCTTAAACCTTATGCAATACTCCTTTCTCGTTTCCATTCATCGCCACATTTCGTTCCAGAACAAAAACTCCGACTAGCAAAAAAATGTCCGCCACCTCGAATTACCATGATAGTACAGGGGACATTTAACACCTTAGGTGACTTACGCTCCGTTGTCGACGTACAGGAAGCAATAGCGGATATGGGAGTCTATGGACTCTATGGGGAGTATTTCTATCTGGTCGAGTTCGATGGTGTCGACTCGTTGCCCGTTGGCGATGCATTGCTCGTGAAAATCCCCTAACGAACCACATTTACATCTGAAAGGTGCGCCAATTACTTTGGGTGCGTTTTACTTCATCGACGCTGCACAGAACCCACATACACACACACACATTCGTGGCTGCTATTTCAACTCGAGCCACGATACCTGGCTATTTTCATCAGGTCGCGTTGATACCCGTTTTGCTTTCGTTTCAATTATTTCTTTTTCTTTCGGCGTTCGGCTATGCACGTGCCGCTTTTTTGTCTTTGGGTATCGGGATTCTCTGTCAGATGCGATCATTAGTAATATATGTAGACAAGCACAAGCATGGTATTCATAAGGGATAGCGCGTCCACATTTAGAACCGTGCGTGATTAATATTTTTAAGTGTCCAGCTACCTCGTATACTACATCAGAACCTATCAGAAAGCTATTCAAACAGTAGATCCAATTAAAACTACTACTTGAATATCTGTTGAAGAATTACTACTTGAATATCTGTTAAAGAATTAGTACTTGAATATTTAATTATAAATTACCACTTGACCATCGAGTTAAAATTAATACTTGAATATTTAGTTAAAATTTACTGCTTCACTATCCAATCAAAATTACTACTTGAATATCTAATTAAAATTTACTACTTGACTATCTAGTTAAAATTACTACTTGAATATTTAATTAAAAATTATTACTTCACTCTCGAGTTAAAATTAACACTTGAATATCTAATTAAAAATTCCTAGATGAACTAATTAAAAATATTTAGTAAAAAATTGCTGTTTGACTATTTAGTAAAAATTACTAGCTGAATACAATAGATATAAATGATATATCGTTGTATATTAGTCCACATACGGTTATGGTGCATTCACCTTTAACTTTCACCGCGTTTCACGATCATCCCCCATTTTCTTCTCAGGAATCCTGATGGCGGTTGCAGAAAGGTCGTTACGCAATAGCAACGTCGGTATATCGCAACCGAGGGTTCCACGTTCAGGTTAATTCCGGTCGTTCTAGCCGGGTTTTCTCTCCACCCTCCCGTTTTCAACCACCTAACCCACCGCAGCCAGCGTGTACGCATACAGGGACAACCCACTTTCGCCTTCGCGGCCTTTTTCGGGCTGGCATGTAATTAAATTCTCTCGCGTCGCCAAATCGTTCGACCGTACCCGTCTAAACGTCGTAATTAAGATCGTGTATAATGATCACAGTCAGACGGGACCGGTCGTTCTTTTTTACTTTCGTCTCTCTTTTTTTTCAACCCACGAACCCCGGGAAAAAAGCGTCGGCTCGAACGAATCACATAGCAGGAATCATCGGTGATCGTTTGAACTTTGTCCGCCTCTGTGGATGGAACCAGACAGCCTCGAATCAGACGAATTTTTTAAACGAGTTGACTTTTCGTTAGCCACGAGATAGCCGGATGTTGAGCGAACCAATTTACTTGTAATGAACGTGATTTTATTTTATCGGACAATGATAAAATATCAAACTTTTTATTTCAATGATATTCGATCAAATTTATTCAAGACTATTCTTGACCCCCTTTTGGACGCGTTCGAAATCTGTTACTAGCCGCCATTTTTTATTCCGTTTGCATCGACTGTTTGACCCTTTCTTGCCACATATTTTGCTGTCCAGCATGAACTGTAAATTTATATTTTTGTATGAAGCAGTGAAAATCCGATCAGTGAAATAGTATTTCGATAAATCATTCAGAGTTTTGACACTTAACGCACCACGTAAATTTACGTTCTTCTAATCTGACTTCCTAAGGGCCACGTAGATTTATATTTTTGCTGGAATTTTTATTAAGCTGCTTCAGTTTTTCATTTTTACCATTGGATTTTTTCTTGTTACTGTTGTACTATCTGAATCTACAGTTTTGCTTTGTAGGTAGTATTTTTTAGTAATTTCGTAACCGTGAAAATGGCAAGCACGGAAGAGTTTACTAGATATGTGTCAAGTCTGTCAGGTTCGTAGAAGGGTGAATGTTTCACAAACTATCGCATTCTTAGGAAATACTAGACTTATAACTCTGTAAAATTTTATCAGAAATAGTGTTTATTTAATAAAACTACAACGCTTTAAAATCATGCATATGTGTTTATTTAATTATCATAAAAAATGTCCGGAAGTCGAGAAAGACAGAGAAAGAACATGTGTAAGTGTTATGATGCGACCCCGGCGGTCAGCGAGTGAACTAATTAAAATGGTCGACACGTGTAGAGCACTTAGGGTTGAAACATGATACTTTTAACTTATGATTAGAATTATCAAAGCTGACAGATGAATGTAAACTCTAGATAATTGTTAAAGAATGAATGAAAATCTTAGATAATTGTCAAAGAATAAATGGAAACTAGATAATTGTTCAAGAATGCAAGCTTCAGACAATTGTTAGAGAATAAATAAAAATTTTAGACAGTTGTTGAAGAATGAATGAAAATTTTAGATAATTGTCAAAGAATAAATGGAAACTTTAGGTAATTCATAAAGAATGAATGAAAGCTTTGGTTAACTGTTAAAAAATGAAACTTTAATTGTCAAAGAAGAACTGAAGTTATGGATAATTGTAGTTTGGATAATTACCCTTAGGATCTTAAACAATATACAAAACTTAAATTCGTAATTGTGCATAGAATAATTGCAATAATTACATACTGTAATACGTCGTTGAATTTATAAAGAATTGCTCTTATTTCTAATAAGAAAAATGCAACTGTCAAAAAATTGTATTCCACAGTGATCGATTTGCATCCTTTAACGTGTAATAGCAGCAGGTTCTGAACCGGTTTAATTACAGATGTTATCAAACGTTTCGTTTATTTACATTTCAGATAAATTTTTAATTAAATTAAGATACGTTCCACGTTCCAGTTTTCGTAAATCACCAAAATTGTAATTAAAATCTGAAATTATTCTTTCCGTAAGTAATAACGGAACGCAAGCGTATGCCGAGCAACGAAACGTTCATAAAAGGGTGGTAAACTAGGTATCTGTCTTTTTAATAGGGAAAAATATGTGGTGTAAAAAGCAGGCTTGACCTAGTGACACCCGCAACACACAACGAGCGACGAAGCCAGATGTGTCGCGAGGAACGAATCCATTTTTTCGCTCGCTCTTTTTTTTAGCGGTACTTAATGAAGGCGTGAAACGCGAGCGATAAAAATTCAAATAGCAAAGCCTAATGAGTTTCGTGAGCTTTCTCGCGCGTAAGACAAACAGCCGGATTCGAGACAATCACGTGTCTCCGTGACAGGAAGCTATACTCGCAGATTTGAAAAGATCCTTTCAGAAAACCGAGCCAACGCCTGGCAAATGTCAATGAATCGTTCCCAAATGACGTCAGCCCTTAATGTTTCTGGCACACGACTAACCTTAAAAAAATAAAAGAGAAAAAAGAAAGAAAGAAAAATTATTCGAGAAATAAGGAGCATCGTACACGCGATCCAATTGGTCGTACCATTGTATAAACTTTCTTTTGTTGAATCAACGTTGAATATTGTTCGTTAAATTCGAAGGCAGGCAGATTATTTTACTGCAAATTGAAGATCTGAAGATAGGGGATATAGGGAAGATAGGGAATAGGTTCGTTTGGACGATGAAAATTTGCGGTAGTTAGTAATGGGTCGAGTAGATCAGTGGTTCTCAAGCGTTTCGCTGTTACGGAATACTTTCAACTGGGAAACATTTGTAAAACGACGAAATAAGGTCAGAAGGTCACAGTAAGAATACTAAGAATCAAAACTGCGAAACACAGGAATGGGGTCGTGGGGCCGCGATAAGAATGATAAGAATCGAAATTGTGAAACATCGGAATGAGGTCATGAGGTCATGGTAGTAACAATAGGAATGGTATAAACGCATTTCGACTAACTATTTTGGATTACGAGTTATATAGGGTGTTTCAAAAATGGTACAACCTGTTAGACTTTATTTTCGCTGACTTTACATTCAAGCATTACAACAAATTATAGCTTCAAAGTTTCAACATTCAAAAATCTTAAAATCTCAAGGTTCTACAATTACGAAATTTCAAAGCTCAAAAATTCTATAATCCCAAGGTTATAATTCTATAATTCTATAATCCCAAAATTCTAACGTTTCAATGTTTCAAACGTTTCAAAGACACAAAGTACAGAAGTTTCAAGGATTTTTAGTACAAAAGTTCCAATAATTCTAAAGTCTCAAAGTCTAAAAATTTCAAACATTAAACTCTAAGTCCCAAAATAACAAAATCCTAAAATCCAAAATGTCTTGAAACCCCAGCGGTCGCAGCCATAATCTAAAATCTCCTAGCTCTACACCCTTAAGATCTAAAATCCCTAAGTCCCAAAGTTCCAAACTTCAAAATGCAAATTTCGAAGTAACAAATTCGTAAAGTCCAAAGAACTCGAAATCGCTAAGAGAACTTGTTAACCAGCAAGGTGGCAATATAACGAGAGTCTACTGTACGTGTGTAATAAATGAAACCAAATATTCAGTGACGTGTTCACTATTTATCATGACTGTTGCACGTTCGAGTGGCGAGGGGCCGGCAATTTAGCTATTTTTGTGCGACAACAGCCCGAAGGGAACGCTTTGAACTTTGGCGCGTTCATAATTTTCGCGGTCGCGCGTTAACCGAGTGAAGAGCAACGCGTCGACCGGAAATGTGTTAGATCCACGAGATAATCGTTCAGAGCGTCGGCCGAATTCTCGGAAATAAAAGCAACCGTTTTATCCACGGCACGGATCGTTTCAACCCAAAACGGTCGCGTTTTATTTCGCAAGAAATTTTATTTTTTAGATTTAGACGGTACGTTACAAAAATCGAGTTGACGAAAAGAACGGTCGAAACTTTTGCCAGCAACGAGCCACGTATCCACACTTTTAACGCGTTACACACGCTTCTTTTTTTTCCTTTTCGCTTCTTTTTTTTTTAGTTGCAGGAAGTGGTGCGCGTGCTCGCGTAACAAGCGTCGCTCGCGAAAAGGGTGGAAATTAATTTTTGTCAGAACCGGCGTGTTTCTCGGTGTCCCTTTTGCGCCACATTTCGACGGCTGCTCTTTTGTCGTTCGTTCATTAAATAGGGTCCGGGGCATTTTTAATTTACGTTTGCACGCTGAAAGAGAAGAAAATCGGCAAACGATTCTCTTTGTGACACCGACCAGTCCTCGTTGTCTTTCTGCCTTAGCAACGCTTCAAGTTCTGCCGGAAAAATGTATGTTTCTTTCAAATTGTCTAATCGAACAGAAACTTTATTCATAACGTTACAATGTTTATTATTTTCATATAATATTCAACATGTATCTGTGCGTTTTTCGTAACCTTTCCATGGCCTTTCGCTCGTCAGGAAAAGGAGACGGAAGTCAAGGAATAGGAATCTGTGGAATGTAGGATTTATTCCAAGGATGAGGAATAAAGACAAGAACAGGATATACAATTTACGCAAATAATTTTTTTCTTTTCTACATGACTACTTGTCTATTTAACCAGGCGTCCAGAAGTAATTCTATTCTCTCCTGTTCGATTGGCGTCCAGGTATTACAGTCTGTTCCACAAGAGCGTGGACGCGATATCTATGAAATTTGATACCCAATACAGCAAAGATTGCGTCAGTCCAAACATACAATGTCTTCTCTAATACGCAATAGCCCTCCAATTAGTATCATTTCTGTCACTGAGAAGTTCAAGTGATTTCGAGATGAGTGCCGTATACGGTAAACGATTCGAAGCAGTATTCTTGTGCCAACACCCGAAAGGGCCAAAAATGAGTGTTAGAAATGCAGCAAAATATCTGCACAAGTCTCGCGAATTTGTAAATAAGTGTGTGCAATGTTATAAAGAGACAAATTGTGTCGATGATCTGATCGGGGTTCGAAGCAAGCTACGGAACTTAATGCGTCGGGGTTTCTTTATGCGTCTTTACGGATTATTTAAATGCTCAGAAGATGATTAAACTGTACCAAAGGGGTCTTTTAGTATCGTAACATTGGTTTAAAAGAACCAGAGACCATTGGATACTTCAAGAGGACGACTCCAAGCACCAAAGTCGCCTTTGTACGGAATGGAAAACAGCGAATGGTGTCAACGTTATTGGCCATTTCAGTCCCCCTCAATCCAATCGAAAATGTTTGGTCTCTCATGAAGTACAGACTCCGAGGAAAGGGTATTTTAAAATTGAAGACGCTAGCTTGCCGTATTCGAGAAATATGCAGATCTCTTCCTGTCTCATACGCTGCAAAGCTGGTTGAAAGTATGTCCAGAAATAATCGCTAATGGTGGTGATTGGACACATTATTAAGCAAATGCGTATTAGTTCTTTAAATTTACTTTTGACCTATGCAACCTTTTTACAGAAAAGATTTACTTGCACTCAGATATCGCGTCCACGCTCTTGTGGAGCAGACTATATCTCCAAATTCTCTACATGGGCGACCAGAAATATCCTCCTGCACTCTCCTGTATTTTATCAAGGGCGTCCACGAGATGATGAAATTACGACATCATGAAATTATCAAATGATGAAATTATCAAATTTCCAAGTTACAATATTTCGAAATTATTAAATTTACAAATTTTGAAATTATCAAGTGACCAAATTATCAGATGACCAAATTATCAAGTAACCAAATTATCAAATAACAAAATTATCAAATCATCAAAAATCTAAATATTCAAATTAACAAATGATCAAACTTCCAAATTGCAAATTTATCAAGCTTCCAAATGACCAAATTTCCACAACTTCTCTGACATCAACAAATCATCCAAAAATGAGACGTGCATTTTCCAGCACCGCAATTCTAAAGCAGCAACATTTTCTTGAATAACCTTCAAGAGAATAACCTTATCAAGAGATAAACAATAATAGTAGCAGCTAAGAGTCGCACATTATATACAGACTTATATTTTAGATACGAAGCAAGGAGCATCTCCTCAGGGACAGTAAGGAGGACGCATTTAACGCTTAGGTTGTCGATAAGAAAAATCTCGTCTGGTCTCGGGTACTGTTGCTGGTAGAACCCTCTTGACGGTACTTTCAATGGCGAGGTGCTTCGTTAATTCGCCTTCAAGCTTGGAAATAATTTCCAGCCGGAGAATTTCATCAGGACGAGGGTAAAGTAGCCCTTGTAACGTCTGCCAGCCGGCTTAACACTCGTTTAAGTGTGCATATATATGGACGGGATAACGGTTTTAGTCGTCGCTCGCGAAATATTACTTTCGTTATTGTTTGTCCCCGAAACCGTATTCTTCTTCTTCCCAGCTGTTTTAATTAATCCACCATTGGATTAATGGTTCAGGCATTTCGAACTGTTTCACGCTTCGTTGGACGCCATTTTTATATTTCGGGATGGGAGGTGAGGTTAGGTAGACCCCATATGAGACTTTATTTGATTTCTAATATCAGGTGATAGTAACGTTAGATGATTAATAGTAAAATTACTGTTGTATATAGTGATTCATAGTAATATTGTAATTTATAATAATCAATAGTAACATTGAAATTGTATGTTGTTATTAATAATATTGTAATTCCACAATGTCTACTCTTGTATTTACCTACGGTATTGAGTAACACATTTAGAGACGAGGTCATCTTTGAGACCTATTAAATGCAATATTTATTTGTAATATATTGTGAAGTTGGGTCGTTTCGACCCAATGTATGATTCTGTTCGACCTCTGACATCAAGTAGTACATTTGCAATTCCATACAATAATTAATATCAACATTGCACTCGTATATGACAATTGATCACATTCCCATCCGACACGTATAAACTCGCCTCCATCTACTTCGCCACCTAACCTATAAATTCTTCATCTCCTCCAGCACTCATAAAACACTTCCTTTTTTAACTAACAGGATAAACCTTTTCAAATCTTTATACCTGAGATACATAAAAAACACTCATCAATTAAACGAAAACAAAATGGCGACCTTTTTAAGACAATATTAACAACATTATTAAAGACGTTAATAATCTCCCATAACTTCACGTAATTTAAGACGAAGAAAATTGAAATTTGAATCTTCAGAGGTAGCTTAATCCCCGAAGAGAACAACGTTGCCAAGAAATCATCAGTCAAGAAACTCTGTTAAATTAGTAAAGTTCGATTGGACGTAGGTGGAGTCGATTAATCAACGATCATTATCGTGATCGTAAACGAAAGCAGGTTAGAGTGGAAACTGTTTAACAAGCGACATCGAGTTTAATTTCTGTCCTCGGTAATCCTGCATTCACGTTAATCCGAGCATCGGGCTGCTGTCCGAACTACGCCGTAATGGGGACGCAAGACTAATGTGCCGTTAATTCGGAGATAATTAGCGACCAGTCTTCGCCGGCTGCTTCACCTGTCTCACACTAGACTCCCCTTTAACTTGGCCTAATTTCAATGAAACGCGACACAGTCCTCATGATCGACCGATTAAGAGTTTGCCCTTTGAATTACTACAGCCTCCATTTGAACGGCAACTAATTTTCTATTTGCTTCGATGCAAGTTTCGATTAATTAATTGATCGATGGATGTGTCGGAATTGAGTCACGATTTGAACGTTTAAATGGTATTGAGAGCTTCAATAGACTTGCAAATTTTAATGTGCAATTTGCAATTTGTATATAATTGGGTTTCCAAATTTTTAAATATGGATGTTTGTAAGTCTGAACATTTTTTAGTAGATTTCTTGTATTCTCAAATGTTATAAATTAACAGATTTCTGCTTTCCATATTTTCAAATTTTTTAAAAATTCAAAATTTTCAAATCTCCAAATCCCTTAAAACTCCAAAACTTTCAAATCTCCAAATTTTCAAATTTTTTAAAACTTTCAAAATTTCAAATCTCCAAATTCTTTATGTCTCCACATTTCTAAGTCTCTAAATTTCTCAAATGTTCAAATTACTAAATCCCTTAGAACTCTCAAGCATTCAAATCTCCAAATTCTTTAAAATTCTTAAACTTTTAAATCTCCAAATTCTTTAAAACTCTTAAACTTTCAAATCTCCAAATTCTCTATATCTTTATACTTCCAAATCTCTAAACTCATTAAACTTTCAAATCCCCAAATTTTCCATATCTCCAAATTTCCAAATCTCTAAACACCTAAATTTTTTAAATTACTAAATCCCTTAAAACTCTTAAACTTCTAAATCTCCAAATTCTCTACATCACCACACTTTCAAGTCCCCAACTTCCCAAATTCTCAAAGATACAAATTTCTAAATCTCGAAATTGCTCAAACTTTCAAATATTTCAATATCCAAATCCCTTCAAGTTCTCAAACTTTCAAATTTCTAAATTCTGTATATCTCCATACTTTTAAATACCAAAATTTCAAAATACTCAAATTTTCAAATTTCTAAATTTCTAAACTCTAACATTAAAATTTCCAAGTCCCTTGAAATTCTCAAACTCTCAAATCCTCAAATTCTCTATATCCCACACTTCTATATGTACAAACTTCTCAAGCTCCCAAATCTGCAAATTCCCTAGATTTCCAAAATCCTCTATTGTCAAATTCCTAAACCTCCAAACTCTCTAATAATTTCGTTCTTTGTAATTCTTCATATTTCCGTATTCCAAAATTCCAAAATTCTCACACCTCCAAATTTCCAAATCTTTTAAGACCCTCAAACTTTCAAATCTTCAAATCCCTTAAAACTCCGAACTGTCAAATCCCCAAATTCCCAAATTCCTAAAACTCTCAAATTTTCAAATCTCCAAATTTTCAAACCTCACAATTTCCAAATTCTTAAAACTCCCAAATTGTCAAATCCCCAAATTCCCAAATTCTTAAAACTTTCAAACTTTCAAATCTCCAAATCCCCTAAAATCTCTAAATTCTCAAACCACTAAGTTTCCAAATCCCTTAAAACTCCCAAACTGTGAAATCCCCAAATTCCCAAATTCTTAAAACTCTCAAATTTCCAAATGCCCAAATTCCCAAATTCTCAATCCTACAAATCCCCAAAACTTGTCCTCAGAATGAATATAAAACATCCACTTCCCCTACCGTACCTTTCTCGCATGCAATTTCCGATCTCCGCGAATGTTGAATAATCTAAAAGTTCCGTGTCTCCCGTGCAAATGAATGGGTCACAGATTTGGCCCATTTTTCAACGCGATTAAATTACCCCGGTCCGGTATATTTACGTTCGCTGCTTCGTAAAAGATGTCGGTGTATTAACAAAAGTTATTCACGAAGGGAGAGCGGGCACGCGTTTCAAGGAGAACCCAAAGAGTCTTTGCAGAAGGATTATTCGAAGTGAGAGGAAGATTCTTTGAGCAACATTTTCTCGCGTTTCCAGCAATTAGCAGTCTTGACGCCAACTCATTAGCGACTTATAAGGAAGTGAGCACACATAAAAGTTGCTTACGGTTTACTTTGAACCCCTCGTCCTCCCCACTCTCGGCTTTCACGGGGAAAAGCACGGGCCAGCAGTCGTACAAAGAATTTAAGTGAAGCTAATTTTCAAGAAAGCTGTTACACTTCCAACTTATTTCAAGCTGCATTATTAGCTTAAGCACGAGCGCTGTTTTCTCGCTGCGTTCCCCGAGTGCATCTCCTCCATTTATTCGCTTTTTTATCACCGCCCTCTTTCCCGTTTCAGTTCGATGGCTCTTCAGATTCTTTACAATCTCAAATTGCGCCCTTCCTTTCATTTCACTATTCAAACGGAGATACCTTGCAACGAGAGCGCTGCTCCGAAAAGGGAACGGATAATAACTTTGTGTAACGTTATGGTTAATCTCTTGCTGCAGTTTGTCAGATGTTTTTCTACGACAGCTATTTAATATTTTAGTTGCGACAACCTGGTGGCGTGACGTATGTGTGCAATCTGACTACACATATGGGATTTGGCTTTGCGACGAAATATCTTTTCAATATTTTGGATTGTTGTGGTTGTGAAATTTTTCAATTTGCGAATTAGGTTACTAGGAAATAGTTACGAATTAGGTTACAAATTTTGGAATTTTTCGAGTCTTGAAATTTGAACTTTCGAAACATCAAATTTCTTAATTACCAAATTTCTAAATACTAAATTCTTAAGGGGGGCAATACCTTTAGAATCTTAAAAAATTGCAATATTTTTGTTTATATAAAATGTTAGTGCAACATCTCAAAAATATAGTCTCAAAATTTTAAAGTGTAATAAGGAGCCCTTTTGGTGTTATGGCCGATTATCGTGACTCATGTCGGGTATCGCGCCGCAGATATTCACGCGCTCGGTGCGGAGGGCTATGTAGCAGATTTGTTATTATCATGCCATTGCTGTGTTTGAAATTTTGTATTTTTACGGAGAATGAGCTTATGGAGAAAAATCAACTTTACGAGTAAGTCGAAGGATTACTATATGGCGCAGGAATCGCAGATTAGTTGGTAAATCATTGAAATTATTCAGGTTTTACTTATCGAAACTTTAAACGCATTTTTCTCAAAACAACGTTTTTAAAATTGGCGTGACTGATAACTCAAAAACTAGTTTATCAATCGCGCTCAAATTTTTTGCACATATCCATGACAATACTATCTAACATATGAACCTAAATGTACGAAATAAATTTAACATTAAAGTCCTTTTTTATTGCAAAATATTGCGAAAATTTTGGGTAAAGTTCAAAGTTTTTCTTTAAAAGCGCGCCATCTCTTCAATTTTCCATATTTTTCACATTTCTTAGGTTCATCTACTAACTGTGAATGTTAATAATCGAAACATCGTTTGCAAACTTGTTTCAGACCAATGTAACTAAAGCTAGAAGTCACGTCGTTTCACGAGACGCGCCGTAACACTTCCAGGAAAGACTATCATAATTCCGCCATTTTTAAATATTTTTAGAAAAAGAAAATATGTTGTAATAGGCAATACTTATAATAAATTATACCTGAAATTTCGAAAATACAAGATAAAGATATCCTATACAAAAAAATTCACAAATATCAGCTTATTTTCATCTATCTAAAGGTATTGCCCCCCTTAAATTCCCAAATTGCAAAATTTCCAAATCACGAATTCTTGAATTCCAAAATTTTCAAATTTCAAAATAAACAAATACTTGAACATCTATTTCCAATAATTCCCAAATTACAAAATTACAAAATTACAAAATTCCGAAATTAGAAAATTCCCAAATATTCAAACTTCCAAACTTCAAAATCACCATATCCCAAACTAACATTTAAATATACATTTCAAACATCTCTATTCACGTCGCCATTTCTCCAAATAAATTCTTTCATTTTCTACTTGAAAAATTCTATTATAATTTTATGATCTAATTATTAGAAATAATTCCTCTTAAAAGAATATTTGCTAAAACTGCTCCTATTACAATATCCACTATCCTATTACCACAAAACGCAATTGTTATCTAGAATTGTTCCATCATGGCGTCTTCCCGTATTTCACAAATAACACAAGACTATAAAATCCTTGATGCTGTTCGCTTAAGAGTGTTCTCGTTGCAATTCTGTCCAATAACCCTCGAATGTTGCAATGTTGTTAATAGAGGTGCACTTCGAGAAACACTTTGCGGTGATATTAGTATCGTTGGTCCAACAGTTCGAAGAGATAACCCTAAAAACACCTATGGAAAAGAAACAGGGGTGGTAACGATACCCTGAAGCGATAATATCCTTCGATTTCTGTTACGACTTCGAAAAGACTCTGGCGGAGGTTCGATTTAGAATTGAAAGCTTGAAATTTGAGGATTTGAGAATTTTGAAATTTTTCAATTTGGAAATTTGGGAGTTTGGAAATTTTTTAATTACGGGGGTTTGTAGAGTTGAGGATTTTAAGATTTGCGAGAAGGTGAAAATTTGAGTAATTCAAGATTTGGGCATTTTGGAATTTAACAATTTAGAGACTTTGGGAATTTGGAAATTTGGGATTTGAGAACTTGGATATTTTTGAATTTTTAAATTTGGAAATTAGAATATTTGAAGATTTGGACATTTGAAAAATTCGGATTTTGGGGTTTTGAAATTCGAATATTTCGAGCTTTGCAAATTTAAATATTTGGAATTTGGGAATTTAAGGATTTTAGTATATAAAATTTGGAAATTTGGAAGTTGGGAATTTACGAATTTGGGAATTTGGGAATTTTGGCATTTGGAAATTTGTGGAATTTATAAATTTATAAATTTGAGAATTTAGTAATTTAGGAATCTTGAAATTTTTGAATTTAAGAATTTTGAAATTTGAAATTGGAAAATTTGACAACTTGGAAACGGATATTCGGGATTTGGAATTTAGAAATCTGTGAATTTGAGAATTTGCTTACATGAGAACTTGAAAGTTTGAAAAACTGAAACTTTATAAATGCTATTATCACATTCAAAACCCCAGAAATTTGCAAATTGCCAAGTTTGAAAATTCAAAATAAATAAATAAAAAAATTCTCGAGTTTATCTATTTGACCTCGTAAAAATTCCGCACACGGTCTCTTCTGCAATTTCTACATTTACTATAACGCTATTGTCGTCCATCCGTGTATAAGTCACGAAATCCTTTAGGTCGATGTACGGTATTCAGCTCGCGCCAATTTTGCCATTTTGACAAAATATAGCGAATCAACCTCGGCGAAAAGCGTGATAACGTTGAAAATTTTTATCTGGAGTTCTTGAGCACCAGGACCAGGCTTAGGAACGTCAAAAATAGTTTATTTATACTAAATTTCCATAGCTTCATTACCTAATATATTCATAACGAAATCAATTAGTATTTTCATCATATTTCCATAACATCTTATATCACTTTGCGTCGATTTGTCTATGTTAGGGGTCTAATATCTGCTGTGGAACATGTATTGATTGTGAAATCAAAACATTCTATTTTGCGTAGTAACAGAACATATAAGTGAACGTATTAAAGAAAACGGAAACACTTTTTGGTTTTGAGTGTGGCGTCGGTGAGTGTGGAGAGCAAGGTTAGCTAAAGCTAGGTTTACATGCATGCGATCTGCCGCGCATTTTGATGCGTGCGCAGGATTATTATATTTGTTTGGCAATTGCAATATTACAGTTAATTTTTCAATATGTACTATTAAACTACTCAAGAACCACAAGTATGATTCTACTGGGCCGCATGCCGGAAATTGTTCAGAATCTCAGTTGCAACCCCTTTCCGGGAGTTACACTAGTTGTGAGACACCCTGTGTAATGATCATATATTGTAAAGTGTGAAGGTTTACGATCTGCAGACCTTTTTAAACATTTATAATTTGATAGCGTTGACAAACTGTCATCCTTACAATACAATATTATCATAATCCGCAGTACTCTAATCACGATACCACATCAATCCAATAATAAACATATCGTACTAAAAGCAACCCCCATAAACCTAACCTAAACCTCCGCAAAATAAAAAGTTCTCTCCTTTCAGTAACAAAAAGTCATCCTTACAATACAATATTATCATAATCCGCAGTACTCTAATCACGATACCACATCAATCCAATAATAAACATATCGTACTAAAAGCAACCCCCATAAACCTAACCTAAACCTTCGCAAAAAATACATAGCCTCCGTTCAGCATATCAAGTGTACTCTTTCTATACACCCTGGCATAAGTATTATAAAATAGTTACTGTATTCGAAGTCTTCGATTTTAATGGAATCCTTTGTGACGGGATACCGGGCGCGTTTAAACGGAACCGTTCCTCTTGATCCTCTTATTTTGCCGGCGGTTATTGTTCCTCGTTAAAAACACCGTAACCGCTGAAGCAGCCGGCATAAAAGCGTACGCTCATAATAGTAGCCTACTCCATCGTTGGTCCGTATCAGACGATGAAGGGTGATAAAGTGAAACGAGACTCATCACGCGAATGGAAGAGACAGGCTGCACCACCTGTCAGGGGAATCAAAATCAGGCTCGGATCAAAGAGGACGAAACGCGGTGCGTGCATCACGGTAGATGAACCATGTTTTCTGCTCGCGAATCAGCAGCCTCATCGAACGCGCAAATGATGGATGCGGACGGTGAAAGCAAAATGGAGAGCAGAGGGAAAAGACTGTAAGTCGATTTTAATTTAAACGGAGGACAAATTAAAAGGCATCAATCTGGAGGGTTAAGTGCCGCAGGGGATTAACGGTTCTCAAGGACCTCGAAATACGAGGGGAACCCTTCCGTTTAAACTTGTGCTCGAAATTTTTATAGAAATCTTGATAATAGTGGTACTTGAGAAAACCTTGTAAGTATTTGTAAGCTGGTACTTGACATTTTTTAATTATTATTGTGACGGGGTTTTTGGAAGGTTTTATGCACTTTGATGAGACTGATGGAATTTATTATGGAGATGGAGTTTGGGAGAGATTTTGAGAAAAATTGGTAAGGTACTTTGGGGGTTGGATCTGTTAGAGATTCTGTTATTGTAAGAATAAAAGTACATTTTCTGGGAAATAGTAATTCCGATATTGTGGTACATTATGGACGTTATGATATACATTTAGGTACTCTATATTTTGCAAATCCTCATATCGCGAACATATTAATTCTGGTACTCGAAATTTTGCAAATCTTCACATTACAAGATTTCAAATATAAATCTAGAAAATTATCAAGCATCCAGATTTGGGTGCTCGAGATTTTGGAGATCTTTACATTACAGGGTTACAAATTCAGGTATTAAAATTCTTGAAAACTCTCATATTGCAGATATCCAGATTTAGGTACTTGAAATCTTGCAAATCTTAACGTTACAAGGTTCTAAATATGGGTACGAAATATCTTGGAAGTTTTTACGTTTCAAGCATCCAGATTTGGGTACTATAAATTTTGCAAAACCTCACATTTTGAGCATCCAAACTCACATACTAGAAATTCTGCAGATCCTCATATCTCAAGTGTCCAAATTCAGGTATTGGAAATCTTGTAAATCTACATGTCGTGGACATCCAAATGCAAGTTCAAGAACTTCTGCAAATCCTCACATGGTAATTATCCAAATTCAGGTACTATAAATCTTGCAAATCCTTACATTTGAAGCATCCAAACTCGAATACAAGAAATCTTTCAAATTCTTACATTACAAGCATCTATACTCAGGTACCAGAAATCTTGCAGATACTTACATGGCAATTATCCAAATTCAGGTACTATAAATCTTGCAAATCCTTACATTTAAAGCATCCAAACTCGAATACAAGAAATCTTTCAAATTCTTACATTACAAGCATCTATACTCAGGTACCCGAAATCTTGCAGATACTCACATGGCAATTATCCAAATTCAGGTACTGGAAATCTTGCAAATCCTTACATTTGTAGCATCCAAACTCGAGTATTAGAAATCTTGCAAATTCTTTCATTTCAAGCATCTATACTCAGGTACCAGAAATCTTGCAGATACTCACATGGCAATTATCCAAATGCAGGTACTATAAATCTTGCAAATCCTTACATTTGAAGCATCCAAACTCGAATACAAGAAATCTTTCAAATTCTTACATTACAAGCATCTATACTCAGGTACCAGAAATCTTGCAGATACTCACATGGCAATTATCCAAATTCAGGTACTATAAATCTTGCAAATCCTTACATTTAAAGCATCCAAACTCGAATACAAGAAATCTTGCAAATTCTTACATTACAAGCATCTATACTCAGGTACTAGAAATCTTGCAGATACTCACATGGCAATTATCCAAATGCAGGTACTATAAATCTTGCAAATCCTTACATTTGAAGCATCCAAACTCGAGTATTAGAAATCTTGCAAATTCTTTCATTTCAAGCATCTATCCTCAGGTACCAGAAATCTTGCAGATACTCACATGGCAATTATCCAAATTCAGGTACTGGAAATCTTGCAAATCCTTACATTTGAAGTATCCAAACTCGAATACAAGAAATCTTTCAAATTCTTACATTACAAGCATCTATACTCAGGTACCAGAAATCTTGCAGATACTCACATGGCAATTATCCAAATTCAGGTACTATAAATCTTGCAAATCCTTACATTTGAAGCATCCAAACTCGAGTATTAGAAATCTTGCAAATTCTTTCATTTCAAGCATCTATACTCAGGTACCAGAAATCTTGCAGATACTCACATGGCAAGTATCCAGATTAAGCTACTGGAAATCTTGCAAATCCTTACATTTGAAGCATCCAAACTCGAATACTAGAAATCTTGCAAATTCTTACATTTCAAGCATCCATACTCAGGCACCAGATATCTTGCAAATTCTCACATTTCAAGCATCCAAATTCAGATACTAGAAATTCTTCAAATCCCCATATCCGAAGCATCCAAATTCAGATACTAGAAATTCTCTAAATCCTCATGTCTCAAACATCCCAGCTCACACACTAGAAATTCTGCAGATCATCATATCCCAGTCATCCAAATTCTGGTACTAGTAATTTTGCAGATCCTTATATTTCAAACATCCAAACTCAGGGTACCAAAAACGTACCAACGGTACCAAAAATCTTACAAATCCCTACATCACATCCACATTTCCTTTTCAATAATCTCTTCAAATCTCCCACCCAACCAGATCTCACGGTATAATTCTCAACATCCTCATGTTCTTTCACAGCCCCACCGATATTAATGATAATTAACCGTGACCGAAAGTTCCACGATAAAAGAACGCATTTGAAGGTGAATTATTCAAGCGTTGATGGGTGAATAAGAACGATTGTATAAGCGTGAGGTCGTTGGTGACTCGTTTGAATACGTCTCTGGCCAGTGTCCGTCGAAAGCGCAATAGTTCTGCCGGTCTGGCAGCGACAATGGCATGCATTAACCTTTGTGCAGTTGTAACTGCAGTTGCGAGATAGTCGGTTGCCCTTGCAAGGGTGTGAGGAAAGGGTCGCCCCAACAGACCGTAGTTCTCTTGGCATTTACAACCATTTCGCGTAATCTCAACGAATACATTCATCGGACCGAGGGCCGGTGTTAAGTGGACGAACCAATTATTGCGCTGTTTGATCTTCGTCCTTCGCATGTCGAATGGAGCGTTTATATTTCACAATCGGATTAAAATTATTTCACGTTGCGTTCGGAAATTCTAATACCGTTTCTAGTATCGTTTGAATTATAGTGTAGTTGCTGCTTCACTATGTGTGATTCCGATGAGTACATAGAAGAGGACACATTTTGCTTATATGACCTCGAAACGTTCGTGGACATTTTCGTGTCGTTTACATGTCATATATAGTACATAAGTTTTACAAATTTTTCAGCTGCAAATTCTACAAATTCCTACATTTCTAGGTTAAACTTCTGTATTTGCTAATTTTGAAGTTTTATAATTTTCAAATTTCTAAATTTTGAAATTTTCGATTTCTTAAAATTCTTAGATTTTCAAGTTTGCCAATTTTTCAAATTCACAAATTCACAAATTCACTAGTTCACAAAGTCTAAATTCACAAATTCCAAATCCATAAATTCACAAATTCACAAATTCACAAATTTACAAATTTACAAATTTACAAATTTACAAATTTACAAATTTACAAATTTACAAATTTACAAATTTACAAATTTACAAATTTACAAATTTACAAATTCACAAATTCACAAATTTTAAATGTCAAAAATCCCAGATTTTTAAATGTCTAAAATCCCAGATTTTTAAATATCCAAATTCACAAATTTCAAAGTCACCAAATTTTTAGACCTTCAAATGGTTCTATTACTAAATTTCTATTCTCCAAATCCCTAGATTCCCAAACTCCCACGTGCCAAAATCCCTACATTTTCAATTTTCTATACTATTGAATCTCTAAATTCTGAAATATCTATATCCCCCAATACCTAGACCGTCAAATCCCTAGATACCTATATCAGTATATCCTCAAATCTCAAATAGCTAGGAATCCAGGAATTTCACAATTACAAAAATTTATGAATTTAATAGTTTGCAAAAGGAATTCAAGAATTTAAAAATTCTGAAACTTCAAAATTGTGAGTTTTATAGATTTGGAAATTGCAGAATTTAGGAATGTAAGAATTTACGAATTCCAGAACTTTGAAAGTGAGAAAAGTTGCGAGCCTGGAAATTTCAGAACTCGACAATTTAAGAAATTAGCGATTTTAAAACTTGAACATGCAAAAACTGGAGAATATTCTAATTTAAAGATTAGAAATGCTTATATTTGAAACAGTAACTCTTCTGTTGCTAACAGAGATATATCTGTGACGTTGAAAGGTTTGAACAAGAAAAGCATCCGTATACTACGATCTCGAGAATGGTGAGATCTGTTTCCATGAATTACGACATCATTTTAACCCCCGGTACATCAAAAGCTTTCGCATTACAAGGGAGAGGTGGTTCCACCCCCGCTGCAACCCCCTGGTGGCAGTTGCCGACGTCACCTAAGGACGGAACGCAATTACCGACGATAATCTTCGAGGTTTCCCCTTGAACACGCGGGTACCGAGATTCTCGATTCCCATTTTTACTGATCCTGAGACGATGTCAAAGCGCACCCCTATTTGCCCTGTTCGATCCCGTGATATTCCGGTTCGTCGATCTCATTGGTTAGCGGATAAGACGCGTCGCTTCTCTTAGACGCAACCCGCAGCCGTCGCCAATCAAAGGCAAAATTACCTGTTCTCCTTTTAGGATTATTAATAGTGTCAGCTGGATTATTTCACGGCAAGCTGGCTCTCTTTCGTTGCATCGGAAACGGAATTTATTAACGGGGGACCGAAGTGTCGATCACAGATTTTTATGAAACTTAGCAATTTTCTGATTCTTAGTTTATTTGACACGTATTTTTTTGGTAATAGGATAATAAATTTTCAGTGACAACTAATATTCATGTTGGGGGGTTGAAATCAGATTTCAAGCTTAGGGGTGCAGAACATATTTTGTTCGGAACATATTTATCTCGGAAGCTGTTAGAAATAGAGGTGTGCCAATTAACAAAATTTATGTTCCCAAACGAATTTGATAGTGTAAAAAGATGTACGGTAGTTCCATTTATTTACAAAGTGTATTAAAAAATAATATATTCCCACATTTCCACGTTTTCTTAGAAATTTATTGCACACGTATTCTTTGGTGATAATATAATAAATTTTTAGTAACTGCTAATATTCATGTTGGGGGTTGAAATCAGTCCTGAAATTTAGGGGTGCTGAGCATATTTTATTATCTCGGAAACTATTAGAAATTGAGGGATACAAATTCATACAATTTACGTTTCCCAACAACAAATTTGATAGTGCGAAAAGATTTATGATAATTTGTTTACAAAATATATCAAGCAGCCAAATTTTCCTGCCCCTAACAAATACACAAATTTTATATTTAACATCTATGCAAATTGTATGTGTGCGTTAGCAATATAAACGATTAAATGACACGTGGAATCATTAGGATTCGCAATAAGTGAATATAAGTGGCATCTAAGAAATTTCACTTCGAACGACTAGAGTTTATTTTGCTACGTAATTGATGACTCGAGAGTGTCTCTCCGAAGATGTTTTACGTTTTACAAAAGCTTCGAGTTGGCGTACAATTTTTGTGACATTGCTGAGGGAAAACAGTTTCCAATTTTCTATTGGCTTAGCTAAAATTTGAGTGGAGATGGAAATACAAATGACTATGAAGTTGGTCTGGGTTTTCTCCAAAGTGACCTAAGCAAGTAATAAAACCAAGCAATACCTCGACATGTATAGAAAACTGCAAACAAAACTACTGCTAAGGTTAAGGGTTAACCAGCGGTGGCTAACAATAAAAAATACTCGCTAGAATGTAATGACTCCTTGGGTCTTATTGCTGCTATGGGTAAAAACTGATTTGAAACTGCAAATGAAGGAACGAAAAACCGTTAAACTATCGCTGAAAACTTGTACTGTGTCTAATCCTCTCGCTGTAATATGCATTCTACGACCTAACAATGCTACAGCAAGTTGCAGGAATATACCACCACCTTTAGTTCTTATTAATCTGAATTTTGGGTGAATATTATGCTACTATAGTGCGTTGCATAAATATATCATCCCTTCGGTTTTTATTAATCTGCTTTTGGATGAATATTATATTACTACGCGTTGCATAAATATACCACCCCTTCAGTTGTTGTTAATCTGAGTTTCTGGATGAATATTATGCTACTACAGTGCGTTGCGAAAATATACTACCCCTTTAGTTCTTATTAATCTGAGTTTTCAGATGAACATTATGCTACCACAGCACGTTGCATAACCTTAAACCATTTCACCTAACCGAAACGATATCATCCTTAATATCACATGTTATTAAATTATTTCACAAACGAAGAAATACTTGAAACGAACCACGTAAAACGTGAATTGATTAAACCAAATTTAACAGTTAACCGTAGTTCGACAGGTATTCGCAAGTGGGTATGAAATTCAATTTTACGATCGTTAATTTCCCAACTCTGAAACTTGAAAATAACCTAATCGAAGCGGGAAGCTTAAGTTCCTGACGTACTTATTAATTAACGTTGAACAGCTCCTATGTAAGTTAATTGCGAATCATCCGTTGAAGGAGGCCCTCCAAAAACGTTTCCGCGTCGCTCGTGAACAGATTAAATTCTCGTTCGCTATACTTACCGAGTTTACCGGATAATGATAGTATGGATGAAACTTCAAAGCGAAAGAAAGCAAACGATTTCGTGATTTAAGGGCTTAAGGATATAGCTGGATAATGCGATCAAAAATATACTTACAGTCATTTTGGTTATATGCATAATTCGATAGTTTATCGCAACAAAAAATAACAAATTTTAACTTTCATCAAAATTTTGATGACTGAGGGAATTTGGGATAAAGATATTTGGGAATGTAGGGATTTGAAGATGTAGGGACTTCGGGTTTTAGGAATTTGGGAAACTGGGAATTTGGGGGTTTAGAGATTTGGGGACCTAGGAATTTGGGAACGTAGAGATTTAGGGATTTAGGGACGCAAGGATGTAGGGATTTCAGAATTTGGAAATTTGGGAATTTAGCTATTTGGGGGTCTAGAAATTTGGGGATGTAGGTATTTCAGGATTTAGGAATTTGGGAATTTAGCATTTGAAAGGTCTAGAGATTTGGGGATGTAGGGCTTTGTGGATGTTGGAACTCGAAGATGATGGAATTTGAGGATGTAAGAATTTTGGGATGTAGGGATTTGGAGACTTTTGAAAGACAATTGTATCTTTCCTCCCTTGCCCTCTTATTCCAACTGCAGACCTAATACACAGAATGAGGTGCAAAAATTCTACCACCTACTGGCTACGCTACTAGCACCAGTTACTAACTTAATCTAGACGCGACCTCACACAAACCACCCAAAAATACATTGCCTCTACCAAATTATTAACATAATTAAACAATAATTGAGCCCCAAACCTAAGTCTCAAGAACAACATCAAATACCTAGGGTTGTGGTCTGCAAAAAGAATATTGTTCAAGATGGTCCTCACGCTACATAACTTTAATCGCTGCCATATAGTATTAAGAAGAAGTGTTTTAAGTGGCAATAATTGCATCCAGATAAAAAGTACCATAAAAAATTTCACGTATCGTTATAATTGTCTAACTTTATCGAAAAACGCCCCACTTTCAAAATCAGCTCTATTGCGGTTTACATAGAGCTATCAGAATCTGGAAATCGAGAAGGAGCAGGCTCTCCACGGAAGGGGGTTCCGCTGAAATGTGGAAAGCGAACGAGCAACCAGGTAAGGATAGAAATAGCTCTTCGGGATTCTCAGACAGCCCGAATCAATGCAAACAACTGGATATTGCCGGCAATATCAGTTTCCTTAGAGCGGCGCGCCGCTCAACTGCGAAACGCGCCCAGACGACGACTACGGCGTCGAAGGTGGATCGGTTCTGGGCGAACAAAGCGAAAAGGAGGAAGCGTACACCCCATCCGAGGGGAAAGTTTGTCTTACCTTCTCTCCGACGTTCCTCTGCCCTTCGATTCTCGACCACCCCATCACCCCCGACGACTGCGTGATTTATTCAACCTATTCTACGCGACGACCCCCCTCGACATATGAGATTTCTACGAACACCTTATTTCGTATCCGGCCACGCGGACTACCGGAAGCGGACAAGCTCCTCCATCCGTTCTATCATCTCCATTTTTTCCTGGATTTCGAACGCCGACGTCGAACGACGGATCGATTATTAATCTTCAAGGGGAATATGCTTCAATAACGAACGCTCGATTTGTTAGAATCGGTATTAGATCACGACTATTAGCAAACGGATGTTAAGCCGAACACAGTTCTAAGATTTATTAAAATAATATTATAATACAATAAATCGATATAAACTACTACATCGATGGCTACTACATGATAAGCAGTAATTCAGGGCGGTGTTCACAATTATACCACAGAGTAGAAATACCAGAGGCGACACTCTCTGTCGGCGCCTTTGATCTCTCGAAAACGCTGTCCCTTTAAAGTGGTTGTACAAACGAGCGGGAAATTTAAATCAAGCAAATCTACTTTCATGTCAACCTCTAATAATTTGGAATATATTTGTAATAAATTTTCAGTATATTCCTAATATTGTCTTTCGAGGTATTTGCATCAATTTTACGACGTTGAAAAGTTGAAAAAGAAAAGAATATACGAAAATGATAGCTCTATGAAATATATTTGAAGAATATGTATTACGGAAATGATTATTACAAAAAACTTATAAGAAAATGAAAAACTATATATCACAAGAAATTGCAAACGAATGTGTTACGAAGATATGACAAAATATTTATTACAAATAAATTACTGGTGAATGTGCAGGTTTAAACTATTCTTTTTCGACCGCCATACTTGTACACTGTGCACATGCGCACCCCCGATTCATTTGACTTGGGCATTTAAATTGGTTGTGTCCTCTGTCTTTTTCTAGGAGGTGGGTTTCCTTGTGTAGTGTCGCCTCTTGATGTATCCCTACTCTTTGTCAAAGCTATGGTTAGATTTTGAAATTGAAACATTACTGTTAGACAATAGAAATCGACGATCGGTCGAAACAGGCCATGTGCCTTTCGTCACTGCACTTCCCCTTCCTAGGGGAAGTTTCTCCGGGCCCAAGTTTCCTAAACGTCCATGCTAACGGGGGTGTCCTCGAGACGAGATTGTGTCTACGAAGACATTCTTATATTGGCTTTTGCTGAGAAAAGGCTTCATTAAAAACCTCTGAGTATTTCTTAAAACGCGCCCACCAGTTTATTCGGTAAACATTACCATCTGCCGAAATATTCCTGATAGGCCTACATTACAAAGTTGGGCTTTGCTTTTGTAAGAGAAAATTATCAATTATTGCTAGGTTTTGAACCTGTGGGTTTAGAATCGAGGTTTCTTGTTTTAGCTAAATGATAATATCAGTTTGTTGTTTTATTAATAATATACACTTAACAAATCAGACGACTTGAAATAATATTTCGAGGTTAGGTTGGGCAGTTAAATTGGTTGTGTCTCTCTCTGGGAGGTGGGTTTCCTTGTCTATTGTCGCCTACTCTTGCGTGAAAGCGTGAAACGTAAGAAAACGTATGATGATTAAATAAGACTAATTTGTATAAAACAGTGTTCGAATGGGATAGTCATTCGTGAAAGGTTAATCGAGTAATACGGTAAGATTTGAGCATAGTATTTACAAAACCGCAAATCGATTTGGAATAAACCTCTAAACGCGGAATTGCCATTACCATGGAAGAGATTGAACGTGGAGTGGCCGAACAACTCGTATAATGGAATACTTTTATCAACGTGGCCAGTCTGATTAATTATTCAAGGATGGATCGCGTGCGTTAACCGTCGCATCGATTGTGCGACGTACCATATGTAGCCGCTCTAAAATTCCCTATAAATTCGGCGGTCTGGTATACTGCAGATTCAGTGGTTTAGGGCAGGGAATAAAAAGCTGCCGGCGAAAGTAACTATAATATTTTATGTTCGTGCTTTTAACGGGGACATCGTGGCATTAACGTTATTGTCGATACGTCGGGGCTCCAATTATTTATTGACGGCGATGGAATGTTGGTGGAATATGTGTGTTGTAACTTTGAGAATTTGGGAATTTGGAGAGTTGAGTAATTTGGAATTAGGTATTTGGAGATTTGGGAATTTTGGGATATTAATGTTTGGATATTTAGAGATTTTGGGTTTTTGCACTTGGATATTTAGGGATTTTAGAATATTGGTATTTGGGGATTATGGTATTTTGGCATTTGGACATTTGGAAATTTGGATATTTGGATATTTTAGTATTTGATTATTTGGGAATTTCACTATTTTGATATCTACGGATTTTAGTATTTGGATATTTGAGGAATTTCAGGATTTTAGTATTTAAATATTTGAGGATTTTAGTCTTTGGATATTTGGAAATTTCACTATTTACATATTTGGGGATTTTAGTATTTAGATATTTGGGAATTTCACTATTATGATGTCTGGGGATTTTAGTAATTGGATATTTGGAAATTTCACTATTTTGATATCTGGGAATTTTAGTATTTGAATATTAGGGTAATTTCAGGATTTCAGTATTTAAATATTTGGGGATTTGGGGATTTTAATTTTTGGAAATTTGGAAAATTAAGGATTTGATGACTATGAATTTTGAGAACTTTGGTAGTAGGAAGTTTGAAAATTTTGGGATTTTAGTTTTTGAATATTTGGAAATTTCACTATTTGGCTATCTGGGGATTTTAGCATTTAGATATTTAGGAATTTCACTATTTTGATGTCTGGGGAATTTAATATTTGGATAATTTGGGGAATTTCAGGATTTCAGTATTTAAATATTTCTGGATTTGGGGATTTTAGTCTTTAGATATTTAGAGATTTTTCGATTTTGGTATTGGGACATTTAGAAATTTGGGGATTCTAGAATTTGGAATTTCAGGATTTAAGAGAATAGAAATTTGGGAATTTTTATATTTTAAAATTTTTAAATTTGGGGATTTTAATATTTGTCTCTTGAAGAATTTAGGGATTTTAGTATTTTTCCACTGAAAAATTTGCGAATTTTTGAATTTGTAATTCGGGCACACAAATAACTTTGGATATGAAACTTTATGTATTAAAATGTTTTAATTCTCAGATCTCAATAATTGTTCATTTGAAAATTTGGGAATTAAAAATTTTGAAACTTGAAGATATGGAAATTTAGAAATTTAGACTGAAATTTAGAAATTTAGAAATTTTTAGACTGAAATTTTGTAATTTGTATACCTGAAAATTTCAGTCTTAGCAAATAAAAAAAGCTAAAAATTTTGATATACGTAAATGAAAAAATTTGAAAAGTTTGAACCTGACAAATGTACAAAACTGAACTCGAATTCTTATATCGATAATCGGATAAATAACACGACAAGTTTCTTCAATTTTTAATTATTCGATATCGCCATAAATTAATAAACGATGTTTCATTTTCCCACCGACGATTTAATAAATCTTTCACCGTAAATTTCAACACTTTGCGGATCGGACGGAGTGGATTTATGTTTCTACGCAACACTGTGCGGTATAGTTTCTCGTGTGGCCGAGTTATTTATAGATGTAATTTATTGTATTTTACGTTGAATGGAAACATACGCCTCGACAAGGCCATTATTATTTATATAACAGAATTTTAACGAACTAATTTATTTCTCGGCAAGTGTCCTCAAACGAGTGTCAAAAATTCTGTATCTCCGTTCGCGAAATTACAACCTTTCTACACGTTTAAACTCCTGTTATACTCCTTTATTATATTAATTGACTTGGACACTTTTTTTTATTTTCACATTACTACAGTTTCAAGGTTTCGAATTTTTTGATAATTTAAATTGTTAATTTTTAAATTTTCAAATTTACAAATTTACAAATTTACAAATTTACAGATTTACGAATTTACAAATTTACAAATTTACAAATTTACAAATTTACAGATTTACGAATTTACAAATTTACAAATTTTTCAAATTTTGCAAGCCATTAAATTCTCAAAATTTGTAATTTATAATTTATTAAATTTCAATCTTTTTAAGTTTTAAAAATATTAAAGAATTTTTCAATTTCCAAATCATCACATTTATAATTTTAAAAATAAAAATATTCGTGTATGCCCAAGTTCCTAAATTTTCAAATGTCCAAATCATCACTTTTCCAAATTTTCAAAATGAACAAATTTATAAATGTCTGTTTTTAAATTTTACAAATTCTTAAACTTCATTTCCCTAAATTTCTAAATTTTTGTATCAGTGAGTTACATTTTCAAATTTTGCGGGTCCTAAATTTTCTGACCCCTAAATTTCTAAGTTCTAAATTTCTTTAATTTCTCAACTTTACAAAATCAGAAATTTGAGAATTTGAGAATTTTATAACATGAGAAATTTATAACATTCTCAAGTTATCAAATTCTCAAATTTTTAAATCTTCAAAATATTCAAATTTCCAAATTTCTCCATTCAGAAATCCCTAGATCTCCAATTAATTAGGTCTTCAAATCCCTAGATCTGCAAATACCTAGGTTTTCAAATTCCTTGGTCCCTAAATTACTACGTGTAGTTTCACATTCCCAAATTACTAGATCTTCAAATTTCCGTGTTACCAAATTTCTATATTGCAAAGTGCCTAGACGTCCACATCTCTTTATCTCCAAATCCTAGATTCCTCAAATTTCTCGATCCCCAAATTAAGTGCACTATTCCCCTGTATTGTATTTCAAGGTCATTGAACTCATTTACCTTTCTAGTCTCTATCTATCTAATTTCCTTCAAAATCTCTATATCCCTAAATTTCTCCTCAAACTGGTTCTCAAAAATTTCTAAATCCCATAATCCCTAGATTCACATATTTGTTTATTCCAAAACATTGTCAAATCCCGAAAAAATCCGTGAAATATAACTGCTGCGAAGTCTGTTCACCCTAATTTGCTATATTTTCCCTAGGAAAGGCATACATGGTCTGTCCGGAAAGTAATGCAATTTGTTCATTTCCGCCATTTTTCCTGGTCCGAACATGTTCGGACTTGTTGGAATATGTGGAGGGGACTCTTATCTTCATATCTTTGCAACCTGAATCTGATCCGCGTTCCGAAATCATCAGAATCGTAGTAAACGTAAACCTATTGTTTGTGCCCGTGTCACGACGAAAAATATCGAACAACGTTATGCGATTAAATTCTGCGCTAAGCTGAATAAAAACCTCGCCGAAACGAACCAAACGATTAAGGCGGCATACGGGGACTCTGCTCTTTCCTATTCTCAAGTTTCCAGATCGTTAAAGTTGTTCAAAATCGGTCGGAAAAACGTGGAAGATGACTTCTGCTCTGGACGGCCGACAAGCACCACTATTGACGAAAATGTTTCCCGTGTCCATGAACTTCTTAAGAGTGATCGACGACTGAGTGTTCGAATGATCGCAGAGACTCTCAACATATCTAAAACAACTGTGCACAACATTGTACTCGAAAAGAGATCGCCAGTACGCTACGTGGCAGCTGCACCACGACAACGCTCCCAGCAATACCGCTCTGCGCGTTCAAGAATTTCTAGCCAAATACAGCTTGATAACGTTACCATAGCCCCCTTACAGTCCTGACATGGTTCCAGCAGATTTTTTTCTGTCCCCGAAGATCAAGTCTGCCCTTAAAGGACTCCATTTTGGAACCATAGAAGCGATTCAAACCGCCGTGACGAAGGCATTAAACGAGGTCCCCATTAACGCCTTCCAGGATGCGTACCGTGCATGGAAAAGTCGCTGGCAAAAGTGTGTTGAAGCCCAAGGGAAGTACTTTGAAGAATTTTAAAGATTTATATCAATAACATAAATACATTTTTTTTTACGTACCTAATTGCATTACTTTCCGGACAGACCATGTATTGCTATTCAGCCGTGTACTATTTTCTACACGAATGCTTGTCACCGAAAGCTTGTTCACCTTAGTTCGTTACATTGTCCCTAGAAGAAGAGTATTTACTGCCCAACTGTGCACGCTTTTCTAAATGAGTAAGCAAAAGCTTGTTCACCCTAGTGCGCAATATTTTTCCTAGAAAAGACATATTCGCCATCAAGCAGTGCACGCTTTAGCAAACGAATAAGCAATATCGCGTGCAGGTGATTCCGAAAATCAGTTCCCATCGAAGTCCACTCGGATCTTTATGCAAATGAGATTGCGAGGCAGCAACGGAACGATAAATTTCACGGACGTTAGGGGTTAAAAGTGTCCACCGGCGATGTCTTGAAAGTCAGGAAACACGGTTGTTTATGGAGCCGTGTTACAACCCTGGCAGACACTGTATCGTTGTCTTGCCTCAATTGGGTTAAGCCTAAAACTCGGTTCGCATGATAGTCAGGTTCAGGCTTCCCGTGTTTCCAGTACATCATGGGGTTACGTTTCCTTTGACTATGTATCAGAACCTGGTTGCACTTCCGTTTCGACGATGCACGAGTTACAACTACGGTTTTCGTTAGGAAACCTGTTATACGTTGTTCCTACAATTCTACAACCGTCTGCTCTGAGAAACTGTGCGTAACGTCAATTTAATCATGGTCTGATGTAGATGGGTTAACCTTTGAATCATGCAAACATGTTGTGACAATTAACAGCTACGTAATAAGTGATACTGTAGTATTATATTTAAGTGATATGCTTACGAGGTACTATTTTAGTACTTTGTTTTTTAATCGCATTTTAGGATCTTCAAATTTCTACGCTCCTTTTTAGATCGCTAGATTTCTAGATCGTTAGATCACTACATCACTAGATCTCTAGATCGTCGGATCGCTACATCACTAGATCTCTGCACATCCTAGATTCACAATTTCATATTTGAAATGATCGTTCCATTTCTAGGTCCACTGACTCTGAGGCTGGATACAGTTAGCTAAATCCAAAAATCTCCAAATCTCAAAGTTCCTAAATTATTATAGTCATAGATTCCTAAGTTTTCAAATTCCTAGCTCTCCAAATGCCTAGATTGCCATATTTATAAATCTTTCAATCTCAACGTCCACTTTGACCATCTTGAGTCAACTTCCTACGTCCATAAATTCCTAGCTTTTACAATTTCTAGATTTTCGAATTCTCAGATTGACATTTCTCTGTATCTTCCAATTTCTGCATCCTCAAATTCTTACATCCCTAATCTAGGTCCACATATCCTTAGACATTTCACAATTTCTAGGTTCCCAAATCCATGGTCCACCAAATCTCCAGATTTCTGTATCTTCAGATCCCTATATTATTATACCTACAAATCCTTATGTCCCCAACTTCCTAGATCCCAAAATTCTTTCTTTTACCTCTAGATCCTACAATTTTGAAGGTTCCTAAAGACCGAGTCTACCAAATCCCAGACTCCCACATTATTTATGAAAGATATAATTATAGTTTAGTAATATTCTGTTATTATGAAAGAATGGTCATGACCATAATGACACATGTATACATTAGAATAATATTTAAGTGCTTGCATATTGTTACATCCATTTACATAGTTAGAAGATATAGGTCCTCTCATTTACTAGATTTTTGATAAATTTAATTAAAAAATGTTATCTGGTCCCAATTTAACGAACCTTAGGAATATTACAGTGTAAGTTTCTGAACCGACTAAGCGTAATACGTATGTAAATAATTAACACGTGTTATCGTCAAAAAGTACCAATTAGTATAACAGAAACTCACTCAGATTACTTTCCACACTTCTACAAATAATTTCACAAAGATTCGATACAAGTGGTATTAAATTTCTATATCTTCACGTTTCTACGTCCCCAAATTCTCAGATTTTTCAATTTTCAAGGTTCACACATTCTTGGATCATCAGATCTCCAGATTTCTGTATCTCCAGATCTCTACATTTTTAAATCTCCAAATTCCTATGTCCCCAACTTCCTAGGTCCCAAAATGCATTCTTTGTTTTATCTCGAAATCCTACAATTTTGAAGGTTCCTAAAGTCCGAGACTACCAAATCCCAGACTCCCATATTTCTAGATCCACAAATTAAAGTGTCCTCAAATTTCCTAGAATTCCAATTCTGGATCCCCGAATACCTTGAAAAACAAGAACGTATACTTACATTCTTTTATTCACCGTTTAACCCCTTGCCATACTTTTACGAGTCTGACACGTGACGCACTCGTGCTTGAACCGTGATAAATCTTACTCGAATTTTGAATACGCTTCGATTTGGTGTTCAAGTCCAATTATAATTTGCATAGTCGAAGATTACCGAATACAAAGCTGACATTACATTTCAACTTTCTTTACCCGTTTTAATATTATAGCTATAATTAGTTTCGACTGACGCACAAATAAATCATATGAGGATTTTTGTTGTCTGAAACAAGAAGACTATTCTTTGAAGAAAACAGGAACTGTATTTGTTGTGATGCGTTTGAACGAAGTTAAATCGGATGATCCCATATATCGAAGGTGTAAAATTACCGATTCCCAGTTTTCAATTCCAACAGACTGTCGTGCAAAGTTCGTAAATCGGCGAGGCAATAACGATCTGTACCGTGAACGTGCGATTCAGCCAGACACGTCGGAAGTTGCATTAGAATATCCTGTTCGTCTTTACGTTCGTCCAGGACAACCGTAGCTTCCAATTATCTCGCGACACTACCCCTTTATTGCGTGCTCCCTCGTCGTTCATCCGTGCGGTTCTCGTCGTTCCTAAACGAGCCATCGTACTTGATAAAAGGATATCAACCACCGTCCCCCACCGACGCCATTGTTCTTTCTACCAGAAACGTCATTTATCACCCTATTCAATGTAGAAAACCTTTTATTGTTCATTTATATTATCTTGTTATTGATGCGATACTTTGACAATTTCCTAATTTTTATCCCTTAAATCAAGGGCTAAGAATTAACACGAAAGAATTGAAAAAGGTTTTCGTAGACAAATTCGAAATTTTTTTCGATTTTGGTATAAAGAGCAAATATTTCAGTTGAACACTTCAGTTTCAGTTTAAGGAAAAATGTTGAAGTAACTGAGTTTCATAAAAGGATTTTTAGGACTGGATAAAATTGAAGCTTAATTGTTTCGGATCGTTTGAAGAATTTTGTAGCTTTGATGTTTTGAGGCCTGCAAATTCATAAATTTGAAATTCGCAAATTTGAGAATTTTCCAATGGACAAATACTGAAATCCTTCAATTTTCAAATGTTGAAATATTAAAATCCCTAAAATCTCGAATGCCAAATTTGTCAAATTCTAAATTATCAAATTCGCAAATTTTCCAATGGACAAGTACCAAAATCTTTAAATTTTCCAATTGACAAATACTGAAATCCTCTAATTGTCAAATGTTCAAATACTAAAATCCAAAAATTCTCAAATAACAAAATTGCCAAATTTCAATTTTTCAAATCCCTCAATTTTCCAGTGGATAAATATTGAAATCCTCTAATTTTCAAATGTTCAAAAACTAAAATCACCAAATTCTCAAAAACCAAAATTGGAAAATTCCAAATTCTCAAATCCCCAAATTTTCTAATGAACAAATACTAAAATCCCCAAATTCTCAAAAACCAAAATTGGGAAATTCCAAATTCTCAAATCCCCAAATTTTCCAATGAACAAATACTAATATCCCCAAATTCTCCAACACCAAAATTGGCAAATTCCAAATTCTCAAATCCCCAAATTTTCCAATGGACAAATACTAAAATCCTCAAATTTTCAATCATTCAAATATAAAAAATTTCAAATTCCAAGTCTTCAAATCCTCCAACTCCAAATATTGAAATCCTGAAATTTTAAGACGACCTACAACAATAACCTACAAATTCTTAAATCTCCAAATACCAAAAATTCCACGATCTTCAAATCCTGAAATTGCAAATTCCGAAACGACAAAATTTCGCACCGAAGAAATACCAAGAACCAACGAGGAAAGCAACCGTGCGGCCAAGTTTCTTCGGCAGCAATTTTCTTAACTGGCAAATCTGTACGGAGAAGAAACGTAAACGCATCCCTTAACTCGGCGCGATAAAAACACAATGGCCATCGTTGCCGGTCGATTGACCGCACTTAGAGAAGCCAGGAACGTTTTACCGACTTCTAGCATCGCCATTGTCAATGCGAGGTGAAACGAAATGTCTGGTGTGAGAGATAGGTGCCGATTAAGGGGATGCATCCCGTTTCCAAAGCCTCCCTCCCATTATTCTTTCAGAGCCGCAGAAGGATACAATAGTTTGAGCTTCGACAATCGGTTGATTGGGAAGAATTACGAGACGATTGTTCGGCCCGTTGACTCTGGCAAGCGAAGTGGATGTGTCGGAAAGGAGGACAACTCGTAAACGGGAGCACCGGAGGGTGCTAACGAGTGCCAGAAACATCCCCTTCTTACCCTCGTCGCTTCGCCATCCTACCGAGAATGTCATCTCGGTTCACGTAGTCTTCGTTAACCGGTTAACTATTTAATTTATTTCAATCCTAAAACTATCGCACCGACTTTTACGAGTTTCTTATTTTAACCCTTAACTGGGCTACGAAACCGCAGGCACCTTCTCTTGGCACAATGCTTGTTTTCGTTATTACGTTTGAAAATTTCGAGATTTTGCTATTTGGACATTTGGGGATTTTAGGGTTTGGATATTTGGGAATTTTAGTATTTGGATATTTGGGAATTTCACTATTTGGATATTTGGGGATTTTAGTGTTTGGATATTTGGAGATTTTTAAATTTGGAAATTTTGAAACTTTCGAGATTCTACTATTCGGATATTTGGGGATTTTAGGGTTTGGATATTTGGGGATTTTAGTGTTTGGATATTTGGGAATTTCACTATTGGGATATTTGGGGATTTTAGTATTTGGAGATTTTGGGGTTTTTGTACTTAGATATTTGGGGATATTAGAATGTCGATATTTCAGGATTATGGTATTTTGGCATTTGGACATTTGGAAATTTAAGAATTTGGAAATTTTGGTACCAGAATATTTGAAAATTTCGAGATTTTACGATTTGGATACTTGGGGATTTTAGTGATTATTCCAAACTTCCAAAACTTCTAAAATCCCTGAATCCCCAAATTTCCAAATTTCTAAAATCCCTGAATTTCGAATCTACCAAATTCTCAATTTATCTTAATGTCCAAATTCCGAAATTATCTAATCCCTGAATTCCCATATTTTCAAATCTTAAAGTTCCAAAATTCTCAGGTCTCTAAATTTCCTAATTCCCAGACTCCCAAATCCCTAAATCCCAAAATTTCCAAATTCCTGAATTCCCAAATCTTAAAATCCCAAAATTCCCAAATTCCTAAATACCCAATTTCTCAAATTCCTGAATTCCTTGAATTCCTAATTTCCCAAAATTCCAAAATCCCCAGATTCTAAATTTCCAAAACTTATAAAATCCCCAAATTCTCAAATTCACAGACTCCTAATTCCCAAAATTCCAAAATTCCGAAACCATCAGTTAACTAATTTTCGAATCCCAAAATCATCAAATCCCCAAATGCCTATATTTCCAAATCCTATAATTCCAAAATACCAGATTCCTCAATTCTCAAAATCCCTAAATTCCCAAATTCACATTCCCAAATTACCAAAATTCCTAGATTCTAATCTTTCAAAACTTCTAAAATCTCCAAATTCCCAAATCCCTAAATTCTCAAATTCATATTCCCAAAATCCCAAATTCCCTAGATTCTAAACTTTCAAAACTTCTAAAATCTCCGAATTCCCAAATGCCCAAATTCCCAGATTCCCAAATCCCGAAATTCTCAAATCCCCAAATCCCCAAAATCCCAAATTTCCAAATTCCCAAATTCCCTAGATTCTAAACTTTCAAAACTTCTAAAATCTCCGAATTCCCGAATTTCCAAAATTCCGAAATTCCCAAATCCCCAAATTCCCAAATTCCCAAATCCCCAAATTCCCAAATTCCCAAATTCCCAAATTCCCAAATCCCGAAATTCTCAAATCCCCAAATCCCCAAATTCCCAAATTCTCAAAATCCCAAATTCCCTAGATTCTAAACTTTCAAAACTTCTAAAATCTCCGAATTCCCAAATGCCCAAATTCCTAAATTCCCAAATGCCCAAATTCCTAAATTCCCAAATTCCCCAAATTCCGGAATTTCCAAATCCTCAAATTCCCAAATTTCCAAAATCCCAAATTCCCTAAATTCTAAACTTTCAAAACTTCCAAAATCTCCGAATTCCCAAATTCCTAAATTCTCAAATTTCCAAAATTCCCAAAATTCCCAAATCCCCAAAATCCCAAATTCCCTAGATTCTGAACTGTCAAAACTTCTAGAATCTCCGAATTCCCAAATGCCCAAATTCCTAAATTCCGAAATTCCCAAAATCCCAAATTCCCGAATTCCCCAATTATCTGAATTCCCACATACTAAAAGCTGAAAATCACGAAACCGGCCGAATTTCAGTGCACGGAGTCCCGAGAGATAATAAGAGGCTCGCGGTGGTTCTCATTGTCTCTTCGGAAGTTCGTATCTTCGTAATGAATAATCACGAGATTTTTACTATCAAGCTTAACCCAGTAACGTTGAATTTTAATGCCGGAAGTTATTATCGTGGTCGGGAGTATTTAGTCGAACATTATGAACGGTTTTATTACGATGGGATTACCTTATTTCCCCCCCGAGTGACACTCGAGCGTTAAAGGAGACTGTGATTTAGAACTAAACGATCTTTATGAGAAATTTTAGCATCGAATGGCCTAACTTGATGATTACCGCGAGATTAAACGCTGCCTTCCCGATAAAAATCCTCCTGCAACTGCGCGGACGTTGGCAAAGGGTCAAGAAGGGGCTTGCGAATAAGGCACAGCCCCCCTCGCACCCCCTAACCTTTCCTCTATCGATTCTGATCTCGACGCTCCGAGTGGAGTTTTACCTTCGAGAACTTTATCAATGGCCAATTCCTAACTCTCTCTCCTTTTCTTTTCTTCCTCGGTATTTTAATACGGACCGGGAACAACCGGCCGGGAAAACAATGGTACTTCAACGAACGTAGTTTGGAACTTTGTTTTTAAACATATACCTTCTGCACCCTCCTTCCCTTTCACCCTGAAAAATTAGCGGACGTTCCGATCTTCCGTTTAAGCCGGTTTCTCGGCTAACCGTCAAAATTCAAAACTTCCCTCGAATTCTCACCGAAACTAATTCGGGTTACAGGAAATCCCTGCAGAATCTCCAATCGATTCTGCTGCGAGGTTATTGCCCAAGTTTTAACGAAGGATGATGTATTTTAATAGCCTGCGTGTTACGCTCTCGGAGCAACTATTTTCTTTCTCTTTTTTTTTATTTTCGCCTTTAGAATACTGGTTAGTGTTTTGTTTCGTAAACACTGGACACGTCTTATGAAATCTGATTCTGTAAATTTGATAAAATTCATCAAATTTTATAAACTGATAAATTGATCGCAATTATAAGTTAGACAACTCTATAAAATTGACCGATGTTGTAAATCGGCTAACTCAACGAGATTGATCCGATTATGTAACTTAATAAAATTAATCGATGTTATAAATTGGTCTACTCGATAAAATTGATCGATATTGTAAATTAGAGAAATCGATGAAATTGCTTGGTACTTTAAATTGACCAACTTAATAAAATAGATAGATATTGTGAATTGGCTAACTAATTAAAATTGATCGATATTGTAAATTGGACAATTTATATAAATTTATATAAATTATACAAAATTTATAAGGTATTATAAATTTACCATCTTCAAGATTACTGATGTTACAAATTATCCTACCTAATAAAATTTATCAATATTAAAAATTAATCAACTTGAAAAAATTGATCGATATGAATTGGCCGACTTAATAAAATTTATCAACATTGAAAATTAACTCGATTATATTCATCCATATAAATTGACCAACTGTATTTTATAAAATAAAATGATAAAATACTCTACCTTTACTTCTAAATAATAGTCCATAATATAACTTTTTACATTAATTTGTCCCATACACGTTACATGTAATATATGCTACTTAACAACTGCAAATTTCGTCGTATTTAGAATTCTATGTTAAAAAGCAGCTCAGAGTTCTGCTATTATATGCCAAAATGTCGGAAACTTCGACCAGTATTATACACACTGCTCTATATTGCAGTATTTTACGCGACCAACTCTCAAAGTAGAAATTTAACATGCGACACTAATGGTCAGCATGTGAACTAATAAAAATGGCCGACGCGTCGACGCTCTACACAAACCTGATCCAACTTACAAATTTAAAAGAAGTCAAAATCGTCTCAATAATACTGAAAACTAACTTTAAATTGCGACGCTACATTATATAACACTTTGGTTATTAAGCTGTAACAGTAAAAACTTTGGTTGATCAACTGAGAGAAGATTTTTGTCAAAGCTTTTATTTTGATCTGCAGTTTCGATGAAATTCGATCAAATACTACATGTTATATAGTAATTAGCTTCATAACGATAGTTAGTGAGTAAATTATGTAGCATTAGGAAAAATTGCAAGGTCTGTTCTCAATAAAGAGATGTCGGCAACGAACAATTACTGCGATACTTGCTCTAAGAGGATCTTAGCGATTGTTTAAACCATACAAAGGAAAAACACAGAGTTTAATATTTAACGAATATTCCGCTTTCCGCTGTAGGGATTACAGTATTAAAATATAATAGTTAGCTAATTTGTTAGATATAAGGCGTGCATCAAGTGTACGTACGTTTAATTTGAAATTGAGTACTTAAAAAGTCCTTAAGTATTAATGAAAAATGTTGAGTTGTTGATGCGCCGAAGCGCAGAAGATTTTGAGAAAGGGTTGACTTACCGATATAACGAATATTCTCATGATCAGTTGATTTTCACTGATTCAGGTGTAGATAATAGAAGGCCGAAAGATATTCATGGAAACTGTTTGCGTAGCTGGGAACCCATCGTCGTGTCTAAAATTCAAGCGATCTATCACCGGCTGACGTCACCATCCTATAGGAACGACAAGGGGTGTCCCAATGCAAACTACCCCGCCATTCGGATGATATATCCATCGGCACCTGTTAGACGACAGCGTCAGAACGCGTCCCGACGCCACTCTCGTACTCTCGCGTGGATGCACGACTTAAGCCTTCTTGCCATGAATTATCGAGTGCCGTTCGCTGGAAACTTAAGGCTTCTCTCTCTCCAATGTCACGCTTGGGATCCTGCGGGACCACCGTGCTGGCTATCATCGATTGCTCCGTCGAAAAATTAACATTATACGGGATGTCACCCGATTATCGTTACATGCAATCGGTATTACCATTAAATCCTTGCCTTATGATTTATTTGTGCGTCAGTCGGAACTAATTATAGCTATAATATTAAAACGGGTAAAGAAAGTTGAAATGTTATGTCAGCTTTGTATTTCGTAATCTTCTGGGAATCGTTAATTTTACACATTCGATGTATGGGATTATCCTATTTAACTTCGTTCAAACGCGTCACAACAAATACAGTTCCTGTTTTCTTCAGAGAATAGTCTTCTTGTTTCAGACAACAACAATCCCCTTATGATTTATTTGTGCGTCAGTCGAAACTAATTATAGCTATAATATTAAAACGGGTAAAGAAAGTTGAAATGTTATGTCAGCTTTGTATTCGGTAATCTTCGACTATGCAAATTATAATTGGACTTGAACACCAAATCGAGGCGTATTCAAAATTCGAGTAAGATTTATCACGGGTCAAGCACGAGTGCGTCACGTGTCAGACTCGTAAAAGTATGGCAAGGGGTTAAACGGTGAATAAAAGAATGTAAGTATACGTTCTTGTTTTTCAAGGTATTCGGGGATCCAGAATTGGAATTCTAGGAAATGTGAGGACACTTTAATTTGGGGATCTAGAAATATGGGAGTCTGGGATTTGGTAGTCTCGGACTTTAGGAACCTTCAAAATTGTAGGATTTCGAGATAAAACAAAGAATGCATTTTGGGACCTAGGAAATTGGGGACATAGGAATTTGGAGATTTAAAAATGTAGAGATCTGGAGATACAGAAATCTGGAGATCTGATGATCCAAGAATGTGTGAACCTTGAAAATTGAAAAATCTGAGAATTTGGGGACGTAGAAACGTGAAGATATAGAAATTTAATACCACTTGTATCGAATCTTTGTGAAATTATTTGTAGAAGTGTGGAAAGTAATCTGAGTGAGTTTCTGTTTTACTAATTGGTACTTTTTGACGATAACACGCGTTAATTATTTACATACGTATTATGCTTAGTCGGTTCAGAAACTTACACTGTAATATTCCTAAGGTTCGTTAAATTGGGACCAGATCACATTTTTGGATTAAATTTATCAAAAATCTAGTAAATGAGAGGACCTATATCTTCTGACTATGTAAATGAATCTAAAAATATGCAAGCACTTAAATATTATTCTAATGTATAGATGTGTCATTATGGTCATGACTATTCTTTCATAATAATAAAATATTACTAAACTATAATTACATGTTCTGTAAATAATTAGCAAGTCGATAAATCAGACTAATTCGGTAGCTAAGCAATACCGATTAATAATTATTAAACTTGATCAGCTTCGCTGATTAAACCAGTGAAGCTTTCATAGATCAATATCACTGATGCTTTGGCAGATCAAATCAGTGAAGCTTTCACAAATCAAATCAGTGATTAATTTATTTCACCGATCCCATCGATAACTATTCACTGCTTTGCAGTGGTACACTTGTATGTCACTCAAACAGTATTCACTGATGATTAGTTGATTTTCACTAATTCGAGTTTATAGAGTGATAAAGATAAATTTTGAATGTCTATGAATACCCTCGAACCGCCTTCAGAGAAATATGGATCAAAAATTTTCATTGGACAAAAAGTGTGCTGCAAATTTCATTCAGTGAACTATACTTAAAAGTACAGACAAAAATTCAAAATAAGTCATCTCGAAAACCGGGCTCCATCTCAACAAATTTGACGGTCAGACATTTCACGTGAAACAAGAGAACCTATAAATAAGACAATTGTTTTCTACAGACGAAAACGTACAGATATTATTGAATGTACAGTTACAAGATAATGATGGTAACTAGAAATGAAGCACCCTGTCCATAAAAGATCTCTAACATCCAAATTTCAATATCGCAAACCTTATTAATAAAATCATGCATGCGTCTTCAGGCTCGCCTCTAAAGCAGCGCACCTGTGTCTTTTAATTAAATTTAATTAAAAATTTCTATTTAGTACCGATACGTGGCCAGGGTGTAACGCCATTCCCCATGGGTCACGTAGTAAGAATAACATTCATTGCGAGGTAATTAGGAAGCAACAAAGAAATCATACTCTTTGGTGCGTCATTAATATTCGTTTTAATTGTGCGTCGAGTCGGAAACGTAGGATTCGGATAGTCCTTAAGGATATTTGTCGGATCGTAAGCAACCGAGGAATCCGGGAGGATGGGTGGCGGTTGCAGCAAGCGTCAGTCTATAAAGCAACGGGAGGATGTAGGTTCGCGTAATTGCGAGGAAACATCCCTTACCTAACCTTAACTTGGTCCGCCTTACCGCTCCTTAAACCAACCCTCCACTATCTCGCGCTTCTGTACAGTCTTTTTCAGTAGCGATGCGCTCAGACTATAATATTATGCTACTACAGTGCGTTACATGAATATATCACCCTTTTAGTTTTTGCTAAATTTAGTTTTGCTATGTACGTCGCAGCATATTTATCTCGGAAACTGTTAGACATAGAGGTGTGCCTATTAACAAAATTGATGTTCCCAAACGACGAATTTGATAGTGTAAAAAATAATATATTCCCACATTTCCAAGCTTTCTTAGAAATTTATTGGACACGTATTCTTTGGTGATAATATAATAAATTTGTAGTAACAGCTAATATTCATGTTGTGGGGTTGAAATCAGTCCTCAAATTTAGGGGTGCGGAGTATATTTTATTATCTCGGAAACTATTAGAAATAGAGGGATACAAATTCATACAATTTACGTTTTCCAATAACAAATTTGATAGTGCGAAAAGATTTATGATAATTTGTTTACAAAATATATCAAGCTGCCAAATCTTCCTGCCCCTAACAAATACACAAATTTTATATTTAACATCTATGCAAATTGTATGTCTGCGTCAGCAATATAAACGATTTAATGACACGTGGAATCATTAGGATTCGCAATAAGTGAATATAAGTGGTATCTAAGGAATTTCACTTCGAACGACTAGAGTTTATTTTGCTACGTACTTGATGAGTCGAGAGTGTCTCTCCGAAGATGTTTTACGTTTTACAAAAGCTCGGAGTGAGCGTACAATTTTTGTGACATTGCTGAGGGAAAACAG